>OW052008.1:17500-1267500 GCA_932526365.1 Lobophora halterata | reverse complement strand
GTTCCCATAGCACAAGCTCTGCTTAGTTTGGGGCTAGATGGTGTTGTGTGAAATGTACAAAATATTTATAATTTATATTTATAAATTTTAGCCTATGTGTTATTCTGATGTTTATGCTATATTATTGTAAAGTTTCATTAAAATCCATTCAGTAGTTTTTACGTGAAAGAGTAACAAACATCCATCCATCCTTACAAACTTTCGCGTTTATAATATAGTAGGATAGGATTTCGTGTCGGACGACAATGTCGTGGGACAAAATATCCCCTAATGAAAACGGGGCATTAATTAATACATGGCTTTATGCTGTTACGGGTTACCTTTGGTGAGTTTCCACTGGTCGACGGTGATGGCCGCGAAGCCCCACTCGTCGTCGATGTTGTGCACCAGCGAGCCCCGCGGCGAGCGCAGGTCTTGCGAAAGCGCCTGCCACTGGTCCACGCCGTCCAGATCGCTTAAACTGCTGCAATAACAAATTGTTAAAAGTTCAAAAAAGATTTTTCACACCACCTGCTCGACAATATCCAATTACATATCATGCTATCATCAAGGTAAAGCAAAGCATTACCTACCAAGGGAGGTAATGTTGTATGAAACTCCCAAGGGTAGTAATGTGATTTGAATTTGGAACGTCAAATTCGTGTGGAAACTCGTGGAAAACTCTAAGTAAAAGAACGCCCATATGGCATTGTAAAAAGGTTTGTTCTAAAATCGTACTGGCCACTCATAAAAAAAAGAAAAAAGGCGCGACTTCAAAGATTGTAAAACAAAAGACGGTGTTGGCTGCTTAGTTCGGAGCCCTGGATTTTTATTGCCTCGCAGAAAGTGTGAAAAGTAGAGTATGCTCCTCTGGGATAAAGCCTGTCTTCGTCTTGGGCAGCTTGAACCCCTCGCGTCACTCAGGACTCTACATAACTCCCTTGCTTCGCTCAGGAATTAACTGAGTCCCTCGTTAGCTCAGGGTTCAATATGCCACCCGCGACATAAGACACTGCTTTATCCCCTTAGTGCATAATCTAGTATTATTTGTAGATAAATATTAATATAATTTTTGGGTACAGCAAAGCCGCGAGCAGCAGCTAATACTATACCTATATATTTTTGAAATGCTCTTGACTACTTATTGAGCCGCCTTTTCATTTGATACCCCACACGGCTTAATAAAATATATTTTTTTTAGCTCATGACCTTAAATATGCGCCATATTCCAGCGGACGGATAAGATGCTTCCAACAATACCTCATTTGCCAAATTATTTAAGTAGTTTGGCAGATATGAGGGAACACATGAACATACAAACATACCGGTCAATACCATAACCCTGGAAGACAGGAAGGCACTAAGTAAATATTCTCTATTGACTTACTGCCCTGTCGCTAACGAGGGCAGAAATGGCGTTGTCTGAAATGTTCCAAAATCAATATTATTTATCACCATAAAGTTGTAGGCAGATGGTAGTGTGGTACCGGCGGCCGTACCTGACGTCCCCGCCGGCGGCCGCCAGCAGCGTGGGCAGCCAGTCCACGACGTGTATGCGCTGCGTGGCCACGCGTGCGCGCCGCGCCAGCAGCGGGCTCCACACCGCGCCCGCGCCGCGCACGCCGCCCTCCCATATCGTGTTCTTTACCTATGTTATCATGTTTTTAGGGATCACTTTATCATATTAGGTACATTTTTGACTTAATTTTTCATCGGTAATATTGAAATTTTAAAAATGATCTGGACATTTTTGATGCTGACTGTAAGAGTTTTGACGCGCTTATAAGCTCGCATAAGTGCCAGCCGCGAGAAACTAGAGTCCGGTGACGCAGTAATGAAGTCCGGTGAAGCAGTAATGGAGTCCGGTGACGCAGTAATGGAGTTTGGTGTCGCAGCAACAACCATCTGCGACTAACTGTATTAAACGTCCATCCGAAAGAAAAAAAAAAGCCGCTTGAAACCACTAACATACTGACGACACCGTGGCTTAGTTGGTAGTGTCCCTGCCTACGAAGCTTGGAGTTCCAGGTTCGATTCGTTTGTTCTCGGGTCTTGGATGTTGTGATGTGTTGTATGTGTCCATGCCACCTGCGACACAGGGAATCCTAGTGCAGAGGTGTGTGTGTGAATGTTTATGTTTATAAACATCGCTAAAACCGGCCAATAGGGTAGAGCTAGAGATCCTCTACATTAGTTTAACAACGAACGATCCTCCACTCACGCGCACAGTCTGAAAAAGGGCGTTTGTACTAATTCATGACGGCGCGCGGCGATATAGAAGAAGATGACTCTGTAAGTCGAGCATTTATAAAAAGATCTCTACCAATACACGAACAACGAAGTTCAAGAGGCTTATGCCAATTTGCACCAAACTTTCAAAGTTCCTAAGCAATTGATCTAGCAAAAAAATCTGGATTGTTAAGAACTACCAAGCGAGTACAGCAATTGCTTGGGCACTTTGACAGTTTGGTGCATGTAGGCATTAATGTTGGTACGGACCCCTTTGAGCGGGTAGTTGGAGGCTGCGTTGTCGTTGAACCCGGCCGCGGCACCGCCGTTGTCCGTACTGAACACCACGATGGAGTTTTCTAGCAGGTCACTTGCTGCCAGCTCTGACACCACGCGTCCAATGGAGTCGTCCATCTTTGACAACACCGCTGTAAACGAAAGAGTCAGGAAAATAGCCATATATATAATAGCTGGGTTTGGATAAACAGATTCAAAAGTATAACTAAGCGTCAAACAAGTTGTCGTCTGGCGAACACATGACAAGATGCGCAGAACCAATTTGACTTAAGAATTGCTTTCTGTGCATCTTCACGTGGTTTGCCAGAGGACAACTTGTTTGACGTTTACTATAATAGGAAATAGTAAAAAATGTGCAGTCTCCGATTTCATAATTATTGGAACTGTGAGTTTAGATTTATTTTCAATCAATCGCTTTACAAAAAATTAAGATTTTACAAGAACATAAAACAACGACTTCAATCGGAAGGTTCAAGTGACCGTAGACACCACTGAACAAGTCACAGGGAAGCAAAATACGCAATTCGACGCCATATTTTTTTTCGGTTAAGTATTTTGATTTAGAAACTAAACTACTGAACGAACCGAATTTGTTATAATTATAAGAAATTTCTATAGGACCAATTGATAGTATAATTTCAAAAAAATTTAAGGTGCTATAAGACTAAAAGCTAAATGCATCTGTCTCCTGAAATTAAGACAATATCTAAATTAAAGTTACAATTTGATAATCTCCGAAAAATAGCACTACAATATAGGTATTTCACTTTTCTACTAAATTCTATGTAAAATGAAATGCGGGTAAAAAGCGCGATTGAAAATGTACGTTTAACGTTGCTGTGAATAGGGAAATAAAATATGATGTACGTAGGTAGCTGTTGCGGATGAACTCGTACGGGTTCCCGCTGTGCACCGCCGAGTGATAAACCATAAGGAACAGCGGCTCGCTCTTGTTGCGACTCCGGACTACCTATAGTTACCAGATAATGAAACTTACCGGCAAACTTGCGTCGCTGCGTGTCGTTGATGTGGCGGAACCGCTCAATGTCGACCTCGGGCGCGCGGATGAACTCGTACGGGTTCCCGCTGTGCACCGCCGAGTGATAAACCATAAGGAACAGCGGCTCACTCTAGTTGTGACACCGGACTACCAATAGTTACCAGATAATGAAGCTTACCGGCGAACTTGCGTCGCTGCGTGTCGTTGATGTGGCGGAACCGCTCGATGTCGACCTCGGGCGCGCGGATGAACTCGTACGGGTTCCCGCTGTGCACCGCCGAGTGATAAACCATAAGGAACAGCGGCTCACTCTAGTTGTGACACCGGACTACCAATAGTTACCAGATAATGAAGCTTACCGGCGAACTTGCGTCGCTGCGTGTCGTTGATGTGGCGGAACCGCTCGATGTCGACCTCGGGCGCGCGGATGAACTCGTACGGGTTCCCGCTGTGCACCGCCGAGTGATAAACCATAAGGAACAGCGGCTCACTCTAGTTGTGACACCGGACTACCAATAGTTACCAGATAATGAAGCTTACCGGCGAACTTGCGTCGCTGCGTGTCGTTGATGTGGCGAAACCGCTCGATGTCGACCTCGGGCGCGCGGATGAACTCGTACGGGTTCCCGCTGTGCACCGCCGAGTGATAAACCATAAGGAACAGCGGCTCACTCTAGTTGTGACACCTGACTACCAATAGTTACCAGATAATGAAGCTTACCGGCGAACTTGCGTCGCTGCGTGTCGTTGATGTGGCGGAACCGCTCGATGTCGACCTCGGGCGCGCGGATGAACTCGTACGGGTTCCCGCTGTGCACCGCCGAGTGATAAACCATAAGGAACAGCGGCTCACTCTAGTTGTGACACCGGACTACCAATAGTTACCAGATAATGAAGCTTACCGGCGAACTTGCGTCGCTGCGTGTCGTTGATGTGGCGAAACCGCTCGATGTCGACCTCGGGCGCGCGGATGAACTCGTACGGGTTCCCGCTGTGCACCGCCGAGTGACACACCATGAGGAACAGCGGCTCGCTCTTGTTGTGACTCCGGACTACCTGGTTTTAAAGCTCTTTTAAAAAAGATTCGAGGTTTTATAATAAGATAATAATATATAATAATAAGTACTTCAAGCGTCCTTAATTTATAGCCTACTAAGGCAACCTCTATACTTTGCTACCAAATTTCATCACATCTTCTAGGTCTTTCTAGGGCCGCGCCACTGAGCTCAATCTTCGCTCAATCCATATACATATGTGTATAATATTGTATTACATATTTATCATGTAGGTAGTTTATCTTATTAGTATGTAAGCTAAATAAATATTATTTTAAAATCAAAATATATTCGTATTCTGGCATTTGTAGACTGTCGTCTCTTTTGTTCAAATATTTCGTGTCCATCCCAAGGTTGCCTGGAAGAGATAGCTCTTACCGATAAGGATTGTATCACTTTTTTATCCAGTATTGTTTCTTTTCATGTATCGTAATTTTTAGGTGTGCAATAAATAATACATCTATCCATCTATGTTAAATAATTATGCATTGACTTTGTTTGTACAAATAAAATAAGGAGTAGGTACCTACTTTACTTAGCTATTAGAGGAATACCCAACTCAACTGTATAAATATTTGGTTATCAAACAAAGGTTCCACATAGCCTGGTCTTTAAATACCTATTTGGATAATTCATAAGGAAAATATACAATACATAGTTGCTGCCTGCGGCTTCCCTCGCCTGTTATCGGGTTGAAAACAATCCTAGTCCAGCTTCAAAACTATAATAATATCTTTATCGAGTTTCAGCCAAATTGGTTTAGAAGTTTTGGCACGATTAAGGAGCAAAGATCCATCTCTGTTGTCGTCATCGTGTTAATAATCAATCCATTGCTCCTTACAAACTTTTGTCGTTTTAATCTCAGAAGAATAAACAATCAATGAGAGTTTTTTTTTTTTTTTCTTTCGAAGAACCTAAGTTCTTCAGTTTGGCTTCACATCAAAGGTATATAGCCAGTGTCAAGTAATTGGAGAGATTATTTTGTCATAAGTCAGAGTCGATAAGTCAAGTCATGCCCTTGTAAAGTAGTGGTGGTTGCCACTTTACTAGAGGCTTCTATGGAGTTTTGGAGGCAACACGAAAAGTCACGTTTTACAGCATTACACTATTCAACAACACTCATACACGTTCACGAGCACTTAATGGATAAAAAACCACCGTTTTTACACTTAAACACTCAAAGTTATACAAGTTTTGTCAATTAATTTAATGCCGCCAATGCGCCATTTTTCATGTTCCCGCCAAAAACACCAATGAGAGTTCAATACAGGTTAAAGGTGAAACTTACTTTGATAGCCTCGTCCGTGTACACGTCAGTAGCGTACTTGCCAAAGAGGTCGTGCGCTACTTCGAATCCTAAAATATAAGAAATGACCTTTACACAGTTAATAAGACCGTAGTTTCTGCAGACTAAGGTCTGTGTTCACCTATAGATAATCAGAAGATTAGGCCTCTTCGTCCTTTATCTTTGAAGTTTAATCTATGAAAATTTGTATCAAAAAGGTCAAAACAACTGTTTACTTAACCGTCTGTTGGTGAACTAGGGTCTAAGAAGGATAAATCTGGGCGTTTCTACGAGACTGTAGTAGGTACATATAAGAACCTAAGTTTAAATTTTGTATTTATCTTACCCCTTCTGAAGTCGAATCCCCACGTCCCCCGCTCTACCGAAGTGTGATCATACATGTCGATCTTGCCGGTCCAGAATCCCGTGTGGCTTTCGAACCTGAAAACAAGTGGATAAAGTTACCCCTTTCAAACCCGAAACAAGTGGATAAAGTGACCCCTTACAAACCTGAAAGCAAGTGGATAAAGTTATAAGGATGTTATAGGGATACAATCATGTCGCCTATGTTCTCTTTAAGGCTAATCCTAAAATCCAAATGCCATACAAAATGTTTCGGACAAATACTCAAAAAGTACGCCGTATTATAGTAATTTCTTCACACTATTCGTTTCGTCCATGTTTTTCGATTTCGTCAACAAAAAAAGTGTAAGGTTTCATACTTTAATTTAGATTTTATACGTGTTTTAAAATTAACTCTACTTACTTAAAAAACGTATAAAATCTAAGTTAAGGTATGAAATCTTACATAGACGAAACGAATAGTATGAAGAAATTACTATAGTACGGCGTACTTTTTGAGTATTTGTCCGAAACACTTTGTATGGAATTCGGATTTGAGGATTCCCCTTAAGCTATTATATATACCCACTCTGAATGTCAGATCAATCTGTTCAGTAGTTTTCGAGTTATTGAGGAAAAAACATTCATCTATCTATCCATTCATCCCACAAACTTTCATGTTTATTGACCTCATTCAATGGTTTCAGAGTAACCTATCTATTTATACTCTAAGACGAGACGAATCAGCGTTCTGTGTATGTACGTTTTTCTGGAGATAACTCCCGAACCGCTTATTCGATCTTCATGAAATTTGGCAGATGGGTAGGTATGTAAGTTCAAAACAAATATAAACTGAATTTGGGAGCCAAATCGATTCAGGGTTTAGGATATATGGCCATAATTCAAAGCTGCTAGTTTAGCGGTGATTGTAGCGCGGCTCACCCTCTATTCAAAGGCAGATACTCCTTCCTGTAATGTCCGAGATGCCACTTGCCCACAAGATGCGTGCGGTAGCCCAGGGCGCGGAGATGCTGCGGTAGGATGGTCTCCGAGAGGGGCAACCCTCGAGGCTCCGAGCCGTAGATTACGCCATGCTGCATGCCTGGTGTAATTCAATATGTATAAAAGTCCTGACTGACTGACAGACAACGCACAGGCCACACCACTGGACGTAGAGACTTGAAATTACGAGGTCATGATCGTCAAGATGTGTAGGCGCGTACTAAGGAAGGAATTTCGTTATTATTATAATACAGTCATCATTTTTTTGACCGATCGAAGAGATCTCAGACTCAGAGTCAGTCTATATTAGATACTAGACGAATTAGGGTGTGTGTATATGTGGATGTTTATAATCCGACAATACCTTTTTTTTTAAATAATTATAAGTTATAAAAAATGGATAACTGTTACAGTTAGTCGTTTTTCTATGATCCTGCGTCAATCGGTACCCATTGATAATAATTTAAGTTTCATTCATCGTTTGGCAAACCCGGGTAGGTATTAAGCTGGCTCGCAGCTCGCAAAAGCTCGGCTCGGGCGCCGCACTCGCGTCGCTGTCACTCTGTCATTTTGAAGAAACTCAAAATTCTGACTGCACAGATACAACGTAGTACCCCTGCTGCATTGCCCCCATTTACGTACATATACATATGCATTTAGTAATTAAAAATGGTGTAGTAACTAAAACTAAGTCAGTAAGTTCTTACCAGTGTGTATTGGATATTTGCCGGTCATTAGCGCGGCGCGAGACGGCGTGCAGATCGGCGTTACGTAGTAGTTGTGTAGTGCTACGCCGGAGTACGCTAACGCGTCGATATTCGGCGTAGATATCGCATTGGAGCCGTGGAAGCCTACATCGTTCCAACCCTGGATCATAAAACATAATTATTGTACTGTATAGAAGTTTTTTTAAACCTATCTTAAGCAAGTCTTACGCAAAACACGTTGACTTAAATATCCCTATAACTTTAAGCTCCCTATTTTGTATAATAATATAAATTCAGTAACCTTTTCCAAGATCTGTTTTAAGTCACAGAGAAGCAAAATACGCAATTTTGTTTACTTCGACGACATATTTTTTAAGTTAAAAGGAAAACTAAACTACTAAGCCGATTTCAATAAAATTTCTATAGGAAAATTATATCCTCTCAAACAAAAAATATTTTTTCATATCGGTTTATAAACAACAAAGTTCTGAGGTAAAAATCATTAAAACAACAAAAAAAAATTGAGAACCTCCTCCTTATTTTAAAGTCAGGTAAAAATAAAACATTGCAACGACTTGATCAGCTAAATAACTGGAATAACTGACAGGTTAATATATTCAGCAATATCCAAATAAAAACTATTCGTATCTTAATAATATTCTTAAAACTACAAAAATATATATACTGGTATCATATAAAATACTCACCAAATCATCAGCAAGGAAGAAAATTATATTCGGCTTAGCAGTAACTATGCCTATAAATGTCGCACACCAACACAGAACCCACATTACGACAACAAAACACAATTTTTATATTTTTTTACACTAAAACAGAACTATAATTTACTACGCACTTTTAACTAAAAAAATATAATACTTCACACTCTTTCTTAACACTTCAGAATACAAAACTATCTTTTACCATTGCCACTTTCCTAATAAATATATAAATATCTGCGTCCACACTTAAAAAGACCTAAAACCGTTATAAACACAGTCAGTTCAATAAGCTGTAGAAAACGAAACGAAAGTAAAGTTGCAAGAAGTGAAACTAATATGAAAATAACCGGTAAAAGCGCTTATCGTAAACAGCTTTTGCCGTACAATGTACTTAATACGGTTAATGCCGTATTGTTATATGCGCGGGCGCCGGTGACCGCGACACGCCGAGAATGATGAACAACGTACGTCCCGTCATTAGGTATGTGGGGTTCCGTAATTGGACTGATTTCATATCTGAGAACTAGTTATAATTAACTTGGTACCTATTTTATTTATAAAGAGCTTTAAAGCGTCGATAATACACGGCGATTTTACACGCTACAAGCCTCGTCGCCGTGTCATCGGCATTTTTACAATCCGCTTGTAAGCTGTGAAAAAATAGCAAGCCGGGCTAATTTACACGCCTCTCGCTGGCGTGTTGGCTTGTAACTTGTAAAAAAGCTGTGTGTTATCATCGTTGGCGTGTTGGCTTGTAGCGAGTATCTTCGCGTATGACACACTCGCTAGCTAGTTCGCTTCTGAGCGTGTAGAAAGTTTTGTGTGTCATCAAAAAACGCTAATACGCTCACACGCTAGCTTTTAAACAATCAGCTTGTAAAAAGCTTGTGTATCATCGTCGCTAAGTGACCTATTTTGTCCTTAAAGCTGAGAAGTTTTGATATACAGGGTAGAAGTTTGGCAATGGAAGCCACTACTATGAAACTATTATAATATATATAAACTATTACTATAATATTGTTTTATTGATTAAATCGTTAGGGATAAGGGATTCATAAGTTCATTTTTGTGCAGCCAGAAATGAACACCCTGTATGGTAAAATATTACCTAGGCTAATTTTGATATTGAAAAATGAAACCTCGAAAACAAACAATAGTTTTGTGACTTTATCTATGAGAATAATAAGTCTCAAATTATGTTCATCATTCATTGTATTGTAAACAGGTTATGATGAAACCAGTTTTAAAGGTAACGCTCAGTTAATTAATTTATTTAAAATTTACACGTGATTGTGGCTAAAATTTAGAATAATGTCCTGATCAAATATTGAGCTAAAGCTACGCTCCGACTGCATCGCGGGATGTGCACGCTAGCCACGTGATGTCATATCTTCATTCAACAACTCATCAGTGGTAGTTTCAAATATTATAAACCTGTAAAGCCATAATTTAGTCTCGTGTAAAGCTCTAATGACAGACTTTTAAACTTGAAGCCTCTGATTTTAAGGGTCTATTCCCAAGAGTTATTAATAATATTCCCAAACGAACTACGAATTGGCCCATAAAGTTCAATTCGATAAATCATTTTGGAAGTTTTTTTACAATCTGTAAAATAACGTAAATAACATTGATTATTTTTAATTAATTCTACGAATTCGATAATTGTTTCGTTGCAATTATTTCATTTAGAATGATCACTCGATGTCAACTAGCAATTATCTTGGCAACAGGCAATAGTCAATTACGTTGCTATTGATATTATGGGTAATGTCCAAAGTTCATGCCTACTAATTCTATAATTTTGATTCATCAATAAAATACTAAGAGATTATCCTGATATCCTACGAAATAATCCGAAATAGCTTGCACAGCATTCAGGACGCCCCTTAAAACCACTTACTCAAATCCATTTAGGTCGCAGTCGACGCACCTTATTTCCATACAATAATGATGCATTGACAAAATGCAAAACCAGCTTTTTGTTATTCAAATCACGGACAATACCCATTCTCCCAATAAGGTAATATCCTCAAATAATACGAATACAATACAAATAATTTAGTTTATTATTACAGTCCTCGTAAATTAATACATAACACACGTACATATAAACGTTGCACATTACTTCGAGATGCAAGTTTTTATCAGCTGCCGGTCAACAACCGCATTGCCGGTCTGTGGTGCGTGCACTGATTACGGGCACCTGAAGTGAACCAGAGGTGAACCAGAGATGAACCAGAGATGAACCAGGGGTGTAGAGATGAACCAAAGATTTTTAGAACTTCTTCTGATTCTTATCGTGTCACTAGTCTTTCGAACCAGTGCGGTGAAAGGATTTCAAGTGCGCCTCGAAGAGGCTCCTTTCGTGCACCAAACTTTGAAAGCTACTAAGCAATTACTTTTCTTGCTTGCTAGTTTTAAAAGGTCCAAATTCATACTGTTACAACTGTCAAGCGAGTTAAGTAGTGCAAGAAAGGAGCCTCTTTGAGGCGCACTTGAAATCCTTTCACGACACTGGTTCGAAAGAACTAGTGACACGATAAGAAGAAGAAGTCATTGCTTAGGAACTTTGATAGTTTGGTGCAAGTCGGCATTAGTTTATCAAGTTTTATGACTCAGAGTACATTCACCTCTTCAAGATAACATTAGTACACACACCACAAGTACGAATCGAAATCGCGTAACTAAACACACACCTTTCCTAACTAAACGAGACCTTGTTTATATATATATAAAATAAATTATACAACGTAAGGAGTAAATAGCGTACATACGTACATAAAACATATACGCGTTGACGTTAAGTACTATAAGAGTAATGGTCCAATAAAATTTAAATAGGTATAAATCTTATGAACACGCAGAATTATTAATCTATAGCACTTTTTTGCAAAATGTACAGAAGCGACGCGGACGAAACGCGAAGACAAAAAAAAATGTAGTAAGCACGTTACTAGTATGGCTTTTTCAGGGAAATTGGTACCTTATGACAATACAAATAGGATTCAAACCTCGCTGACTCTGGTGTAAACGCATTGATATATTTCATTTTATATTAGATAAGTTCCGCCGACACCTGGTCGAGAATTTATCAAATTAGATCCTAAAATAATTATATATTATCTTGTTGTTTTTTTTTCCTGTAAATTTTTAAGTTATATATCTCTAAATATTGTGTTTAAAAAAAAAATATTATATATATTACATATATTTTATTCAAATTATGCTACTCTTTATATTCGTTTTTATACATGCTGTGTTTACCTTTAAGTGATTGTGCAATTAGCAAGAAAAATACTTTTGTAAAGCAAAAATTAGTCTATAAGTATCTATGTTTCATTGTAACAATTGTTGGTAGACCAATAAAAAAAAAAAAAAATAACACTTTGATCAAACTGTGAGGGTAAAATCAAGAAAGGTTTTTCTCTGCACGCGCTATAGTGGCTACAAGAATAGATAGTCGCAAAAAAACTATGGATGATAAATTGCAATTCTTCTTGTTCATAAATTGAAATTCGCAATCGAATTAAAAAAAGCTTTTTCCCTGCGAGCTATAGTTGTTATCTCAATAGATTGTCTCAAAAAACTATTGATGATAAATTGCAATTTTTTCGTTATGTCCGCTTCTGTACATTTAGTCTAAAATGCGTTATATTTAGTTAATTTTATAGAAAATATATTAAAATGCATAGTTCTACTTATATGAGAAGTGAAATGAATATCCGTATCTTATAAACGCTTCTTATCAATATTATTCGTAGTCTTAAAGTAAAAAAAAATGACGTAAATGTATAGCACGAAAAATGCTCTTTATATATCACTGGAATTTATAAACACAACTTTTTAATGTACTCGTAAATAATATCAGTAACATATATAACAAAATGCATTCTTTAATAGTTTTTCTTAAGACAATTTAGTTCTAAGACTCATTTTTGTACTCTTTAAGAAACAATATCTTGATAATTTGTTCAACATTGCTGTCATTGAAATAACATCTTTGGCGTATAATGTGTAAGAGGATTTATGTTGAAAGATACATCACTATTATATAAAATAGATAGAATAAGAATACTTATAATACTTTGAACTAAGCAAGTTTACAGACTTAGTATATTATTATGTTGGTTTCGTGTAATAAATGTTGATATTACCGATATGAAAATGTAATTTTGACTGTTTTTTAGCATTATTAACTAAATGCCTACAAAAACTCTAGGTACAGTCAATTGCACAGACATGTATATACTCCCAAGCTTTCACATTTATATTACTCTTAATATTGCAAAAGAAAAGTGCACGCAAGCATTTTTAAATTACTGTAGTCATCTTACTTGTTAGAATTATTTTCAAAAGAAGAAAGTCTTGGGAAAATTAACAGTATAATATAAATGTAAAAGCTTGGGAGTGTAAAAATGTCTGTGCAGCTGACTGTACAGTGTACACTTCAAACGAAAACCAGTCAAAAATACATTTTTATCACGAAACCGCTAACCGCTAAATGCATAGCTTCTACGCAATACTACAGGGTGGCTGCATAGTATTGGTCCGCGCGGGCGGGTACGGTGCGCACGCAACTATACCTGTCTTACTCACTCCTTGCGCGCTTTCCGCTTCCTCTGGCCGTCGCCCGCGCCCTCTGTGTCCACTGTCGGCGCCTGTCGGAAACAATTGATCAATCAAAGTTGTGAACATGGATGTACATAAATAGCTCAATGTCGGACCCAAATTCGAAATATGAATAAAGTTCTCAACTTTCGGCATGAAACCTATTACAAACAGAACCTCTTTGAACAGATTTTATAAGCAATCAATTTTTTTTCGAAGGGCCTAAAATGCAGTTTTACCTAAAGCGTGCACGAAGTTGGGACTTTACGAGCATGAGAAGTGAAAAATATAATATAAATATATATTATAGCATGAGAAATCGTCAGAAGACCAAACTATACATTATAGCTGTGGTCTTCTGACGATTTCTATGAAATGATGTAATGAGATTTATCATGCTATAATGTAAATCTTAATATTATAGCTGCCGTATGTGAAGCCCTTGATACTCAATCGCGCCAAAATATACTGCCACGTATGTATAGGGCACGCTGTCACTTCAGTTCAGGCACGTCTTCAGTACCTGACTCTGGTTCTGAGTCGTGAGGATCGTCCTCCGCTGCAGTACTGACCTCAGTGTCCTCTGCGACGGTGTCGGCGGGGCCCTCCAGGTCGGCCTTGCTGGCGCGGATGGGCTCGGCTTCAGGCACGTCCTCAGTGTCCGACTCTGGTTCTGAGTCGTGAGGATCGTCCTCCGCTGGGGCGTCAGTCTTTTTCGGATCGCTGCTAGTTTCCTAGTGAAATAGGTTTCGTTACCAATGTTGAAAAATACATGGAAAGACATAAGAAGTGCAGCAAAACGGCACAGTGCCCCCTTCTCAATCTTAATTTCGTTTTTTTAACTGACTTACATTAGGATTAAAATCCTAGAGGCTAGAATGATAATTCTGATCATTTCTAAATGACGTGTAAAATTTTTAAACATCAAAACTAAACATTTAAAAAAAATTATAGAATGAAAGATGAAAGAGCCGCCTTCAAAAGGAAAATTGTCCAAAAACCATTAGTCATACCACAATATAGATTACAATTATGTAAAAAAAACAGTTATGCAATGGCAGTAAAGATTTACAATAAATTACCTAATGAATTTAGAGACCTGAAAGACAATGAATTAAAACACAAGTTGTATAATTGGCTCTGTGATAGATGCTTTTATTCATTAAATTATTATTTTAATTTCAAATTCCCCTAATATTAAATGACCTACTCAATGTTTTTACTCTTTACGAATTTTAATGTTTTTTGACGAATTTTAATGTAAGGTTACTTTTAATTATGAATTATTTTTATTAGCAATTTATGTAAGAATTATTTAGCACTAATTTTAAGTATTTGCACGACAAAAGTTGATGCAGTGATTCTAATTTAAAGTAAGACCACAGTGTACCTGTATTACGCAAATAAAGATTAATTCATTCATTTCAACTTTAATAAAAAGCAAATTTTGAAAGACGACAAAAAAATTTATTGAATGCAGTATGTATCATCGTGTAATTTACGCAATAAATGCTATTGAAAATTCAAACATTATGTGGTTCATTCACAAACAAAAATATTGTATGTAACATTATGTAGTGTACTCACAGATCTGGGCCCGCAGCACAGGTAGGCGCCGAAACCGACGAGCACGAAGGTCCCGAGAATGAGCACCGCGTACACCCACGGGTTCTCGCCCGCGTACTTCAGCGCGCGCTCCAACACCGACTCCTAGAAGACTATGCTACTGCACTCTCTAGCGATACATGATATAGCGGGGGACGGCTATGTAATATCCGTGATTGATATTCACACCGTGAAATACTACTTTGTCTGTACAGTTTCTAACAAAAATAGTCATATTTCTATGTATATAAAAAAATCCGCGTATTTATCAGTTAGGCGTCCCCTAAACGATCTTTATTGACCAGGTAAGGTTGATATTGACGATTGTGCAATGATTGAACAAAAGTTTGAGCTAGTTTAATTTTTATTGCACCAGATTTTTCCATTGCATCGTGTAGGACGTAGTATTTTTTGTTCTCCTTTAATTCCTTGTCTTGACGAGAAGTGCTCGCGTTGTTCAAACGAGTTGCTTACGCACGGTGTACACGGGATTAATACTATTCACCGACTGAACACGAAAACATTGCGCACTTCACATATTATCACATACGCGAGAGGGCTATTATAACTTTATTTTTTGTAGACTGTCGAGATTAAGTATTCAATTACAGGGTACCTATAGCATTTACACAGCTTGATATCTTCTAGCAAACCCAACATATGAACCGAGCTAGAGACGGCTAGGCGATGCCACGCTTACGGCTCTAATTCAATCAGTTTGAATCCGAACGTGAAGTGTAGCGCACGGTTATGTCCCGGTTCACATTATATCACATACGCGAGATGGCTATCATAGCTTTATATTTTGTAGACTTCGCGATTACAACTACAGGGTATAGCAGTCAAACATATCTCCTAGCAAACACAACATATGAACTGAGCTATAGTGACAGAGACCTCTCTCTTGCGGCGCATAGCGACGTAGCCGCACTTAGGGATGAGACAGTAGACGGCGTACAGCCCCCAGTAGCCCGGGTTGTAGTCGGTAACGCATATGCGGGTGCACTAATTGTTCAACCACAGGGTGTAGCAGTTACACAGCTTGATTTCCTCTAGCAAACCCAAGATATAAACCGAGCTAGAGTGGTAGAGATCTCTCTCTTGCGGCGCACCAGCATAGCGACGTAGCCGCACTTAGATATGAGACAGTAGACGGCGTACAGTGCCCAGTAGCCCGGGTTGTAGTCGATGACGCGTTTACGGATGCACTAATTGTTTAACTACAGGGTAAAGCAGTTACACAGCTTGATATCCTCTAGCAAACCCAACATATAAACCGAGCTAGAGTGGCAGAGACCTCTCTCTTGCGGCGCACCAGCAGAGCGATGTAGCCGCACACGGGGATGAGACAGTAGACGGCGTACAGGCCCCAGTAGCCCGGGTTGTAGTTGGTGGCGCGCAGGATGCGGCCCCACACGGTTTTCTATACGTTTATGACTAGTGTTTTTAACAATGTTGTCTCATAGAGCTAGTACATACTGGGGGCTCGGCGTTGCGTTAAATCGCGCGTTGGACGCGTACACACACCGCGCTTAGAACAAAGTTCGATGTGCGTTAGTAGGGCGTATCAGTATCAAAATGCTCGATCTCCATATCGTAACGTGCGTCTGTCCATACAAAAGCGCGCAATTAAATGTACAACAAAATGGCAGCTCATGTATCTCCAAGCGCGTAGCTGACGCCACGCGCGTTCGAACGCAAAAATGTAAACGCGTATTTGACGCACGCTTGCATACTCTTTAATAGAATTCGGGATTCTCTAAACGCGCGATTCAAAACGTCCAATGTTTACCCGCTTTTATGTATGCTCGCTTTGGTTACGGTAAAGTGTTTGTATTGTTTGCAAACACGCCGCAATCGTCAGTATTTAAAAGTTTTAGAGCGCGTATCGGGTTTCCATAAGATCCTTTGTCATCACGACTTGTCTTCTCAAAAACTAATAATATGTTCAAAATTGTCTTCACTTAGCAAATATATTTAGCGAAAACTCGAATACTTCGTTTGGTCGATAATAATAGTACAACGAAAAAGAAGGCTTGCACCCTAAATCCTTTAGACAGTTTTCGAAACAGAGGAGGAATAGCGCTAGTATATTATTATAGTTAAGAATTACCAGGCTTTTTCATTTTTAATAAAACTCCATCGTAAAGAGTAATAAAAAATATTTGAAAATGGAGATATTTCATTTTATTGACGAGGTGTCTGAATTTTCTTTGTCATGTCTTAAGACACCATCTTGGTTTGATGATACTGGTGTCCATTTAGATGTCGCAAAAACTAAACTGATTTGACATCACTAATAACCAACAAATTATATAAATATATTTAGTAATAAATCCGCTTAATTTCTAAACAAAGGTTTTAATTAACTTAACTTTAGTTCAACTATACCAAAGAGTCAAATAACAGAAAACCAAAGTTTAAAGATACGACACGTGTTTCGCCTCTGCACGAGGCATCATCAGGAGGTGTGGACTCGCCGAAGTTTGAAACGAAGTTTGTTCGTTAAGTTAATTTATTTAATTTATATAATTTGTTGATATTTATGGATTTCCGCAAAGTAACGTCTGAATCAATCAATTATCACTAATAATGTTGCTGTCCTTTTTATAACGATCGAAATAAAAAGGATGGTATAATTTCTAGTGCTGACAAATACACAGTTTAGTTTAGTTTAGGCGACATCTGAATTGACACCACTGTCTATTTTGATGTTATATAATCTATAGGAACACCGTTATTAATCAATGATTGTGTTGTATTTATTAATTATGACATAAACTTTAGGTTTATTACACAGCTTTATCAGATAGAAGTTTAATCAACATTTCAAAGCCCGATCGATATGTATGGTGTGTGTGGGTAGTGGGTAGTGGGTACGTACCGAGTCGTGCGATATCTTGGCCTGTTTGAGCGCGAACGTCTGCGCTGCCCACTGCTGCGCCGTGGCGTAGTCGTCCGTTACGATGAGGTTATCGAACAGCAGTGCCGGGGACATTGACCACAGCTCGAAACCCACCGCGTGCTACGAACATACACGTATATTACATTGATTGATTCAGGCTTTACTTTGCGGAAATCCATAAATATCAACAAATTATAAAAATATATTTAGTAATAAATCCGCTTAATTTCTAAACAAAGGTTTTAATTAACTTAACTTTAGTTCAACTAAACCAAAGAGTCAACGAACAGAAAACCAAAGTTTAAAGATACGACACGTGTTTCGCCTTTACACGAGGCATCATCAGGAGGTGTGGACTCGCCGAAGTTCGAAACGAGTCTCGTTTCGAACTTCGGCGAGTCCACACCGCGTGTGTGTTTTCTGTGTAATTTATTGTTATTCTAGTACTACAAGTAAATACTGCTAGGCTTAATGTATCCACCATCCTGTTGTACTAAATCTGTAAGAAGCTGTTTGTATTCCTTTAAATAAACATAAAGAATTAAATAAATTGAAATTACAAAAGCTGGCATCTACTACTCGGTCAAATTAACATGACACCTGGCTCAAATGACGTTTGTGCAAAGTACAGCGTAAAATTGGATAATCTTGATAGAGAAGAGGTCCTGTAATACTTGGTAATGATAAGTAATGATAAAGCTTTGCAATTAGAGGAAGAACAAACACGGAGGGCGCCGCGCGGGGCAGCGGGGGACGCATCAAGTTCCGAGCGAGAGTGTCAGACAGGTGTCATGTTCATTCGCCCGAGTAGTACAACACTTTCATGCGTGCGCTTGTGTAGTGTCTGTGGCGGCGTCCTAATTGGCATTGATCGTACGATCAAACAATGCGGTTGGTCGCGCGATGAAATTAGCCATATGAATGATCGTACGATCATGCAATGCCAATTAGGACACTCAAAGAGATTAGTGTATTTAATCTCGTCGTACGACCAAATCGCATGGTTTGCTCGTACGATCATTAGCCAATTAGGACAGCGCCTGTGAATATGAGCGCGACGTGACCCTATTGTGATCTGGAGTTTTGGCGGGAACATGAAAAATGGCGCATAGACGGCATTAAATTAATTGACAAAACTTGTATAACTTTGAGTGTATAAGTGTAAAAACGGTGGTTTTTATCCATTATGTGCTCGTGAACGTGTATGAGTGTGGGTGAATAGCTGTAAAACGTGACTTTTCGTGTTGCCTCCAAAACTCCATAGAAGCCTCTAGTAAAGTCGCAACCACCACTACTTTACAGGGGCATGACTTGACTTATCGACTCTGACTTATGACAAAATAATCTCTCCAATTACTTTGATGGCTGTATACCTTTGATGTGAAGCCAAAACCGAAGAACTTAAGTCTTCGAAAGAAAAAAAAATAAAAATATTGTGATCTGTCAAAATTATCATCCTACATTTGTTAAGTATTATACATTTGTCCTACTTTGTCATTTACACGATCGTGGAGGCTGGCTTAAATGAAAGGAGGCCTATACCCAGAAGTGGGCCCCTACCCGGCTAAGATAATGATGATGATGAAGTCAAGTGAAATTGGATTAAGGGAGTACTTCGACAGCGCCATCTATCCGTATGGATGGATGGATGTTTGTTACTCTTTTACAAACTTTCGCGTTACAAATTTTGTTACAAACTTTCGCGTTTATAATATTAGTAGGATAATTTCCAAAATCAACAGATACACATTTTTTTTTCCAAAATTTATCAAGTTTATGATCGATTTATGTACAATGACAGGCAGATAATTCAATAGAAAAAACATAATCCTCTTTCTTCGCAGTCTGGTAAAAAGTGATGCAACTCACAATGGGCGTCATCTTGGAGGGGTAGTCGTCGTGGAAGTAGTGCGGGTTGGGGATGCGGCGCGGCGTCCACTTGCCGCGGTAGTTGGGGTTGGTCACGAGCGGCGCGCGCCACGGGCCCTGCGACACACCACATACATTACCATCAGGCTCAGTAGGCCGCGGCCTGTGAGCGGGAGATTACAAGAAGTCTCACCCTTGTTTTTCATCATCATCAGCCCACTTTAGCCCACTGCTGGACGTACAGTCGGCTCTGTAATTGTCTTTACGCCGATATTCTTTTGTGATTAAACTACTTGTGGTTTATATTTGGGGTATACCATAATTGGTTTATTCACTTCAGTAGTTTATTCATACACAAACATTATGTGTTTGTGTGAGTGGTTTAATCACAGGAGAAAACCGGCGTAAGCTGGGTGTAAAGACAATTATAAAGCCGGCTGTACGTACGCCTCTCCCATAACGCGTTTTTACTTTCATCTAATTTAATACATTCTCAATATTCCCACTAAGAAAGTTTTGCGGCACGCTTTGCTTGCCACGTAAAATTTTCGATATTAAAATATCGAACAAATAGAAGAAACTAACGAGAAAATTTAATTTAATTCATTAATTTTTTTATTTTTAAAAATTTACAATATGTGTTTCAGTACTAAATATGTGAAAAAAATTGTACGTACGTAATACATCGGTGGAAAAATTACCTCTGCTGGAAAGCCATTTGTGGAAAAAAATATATGGGCTCGCTTTGCTTAGTTTTTTTTACTATTTGTTTTGTCCTACCTTGTAGGCGGGGTTGGGCACGAGCGGCGGGCTCCAGGGCCCGCAGCCGGGCGCGGCGTGTCCTACCTTGTAGGCGGGGTTGGGCACGAGCGGCGGGCTCCAGGGCCCGCAGCCGGGCGCGGCGTATCCTACCTTGTAGGCGGGGTTGGGCACGAGCGGCGGGCTCCAGGGCCCGCAGCCGGCCGCGGCGTATCCTACCTTGTAGGCGGGGTTGGGCACGAGCGGCGGGCTCCAGGGCCCGCAGCCGGGCGCGGCGTGTCCTACCTTGTAGGCGGGGTTGGGCACGAGCGGCGGGCTCCAGGGCCCGCAGCCGGGCGCGGCGTATCCTACCTTGTAGGCGGGGTTGGGCACGAGCGGCGGGCTCCAGGGCCCGCAGCCGGCCGCGGCGTATCCTACCTTGTAGGCGGGGTTGGGCACGAGCGGCGGGCTCCAGGGCCCGCAGCCGGCCGCGGCGTATCCTACCTTGTAGGCGGGGTTGGGCACGAGCGGCGGGCTCCAGGGCCCGCAGCCGGGCGCGGCGTGTCCTACCTTGTAGGCGGGGTTGGGCACGAGCGGCGGGCTCCAGGGCCCGCAGCCGGGCGCGGCGTATCCTACCTTGTAGGCGGGGTTGGGCACGAGCGGCGGGCTCCAGGGCCCGCAGCCGGCCGCGGCGTATCCTACCTTGTAGGCGGGGTTGGGCACGAGCGGCGGGCTCCAGGGCCCGCAGCCGGGCGCGGCGTGTCCTACCTTGTAGGCGGGGTTGGGCACGAGCGGCGGGCTCCAGGGCCCGCAGCCGGGCGCGGCGTATCCTACCTTGTAGGCGGGGTTGGGCACGAGCGGCGGGCTCCAGGGCCCGCAGCCGGCCGCGGCGTATCCTACCTTGTAGGCGGGGTTGGGCACGAGCGGCGGGCTCCAGGGCCCGCAGCCGGCCGCGGCGTATCCTACCTTGTAGGCGGGGTTGGGCACGAGCGGCGGGCTCCAGGGCCCGCAGCCGGGCGCGGCGTATCCTACCTTGTAGGCGGGGTTGGGCACGAGCGGCGGGCTCCAGGGCCCGCAGCCGGCCGCGGCGTATCCTACCTTGTAGGCGGGGTTGGGCACGAGCGGCGGGCTCCAGGGCCCGCAGCCGGCCGCGGCGTATCCTACCTTGTAGGCGGGGTTGGGCACGAGCGGCGGGCTCCAGGGCCCGCAGCCGGGCGCGGCGTATCCTACCTTGTAGGCGGGGTTGGGCACGAGCGGCGGGCTCCAGGGCCCGCAGCCGGCCGCGGCGTATCCTACCTTGTAGGCGGGGTTGGGCACGAGCGGCGGGCTCCAGGGCCCGCAGCCGGCCGCGGCGTATCCTACCTTGTAGGCGGGGTTGGGCACGAGCGGCGGGCTCCAGGGCCCGCAGCCGGCCGCGGCGTATCCTACCTTGTAGGCGGGGTTGGGCACGAGCGGCGGGCTCCAGGGCCCGCAGCCGGCCGCGGCGTATCCTACCTTGTAGGCGGGGTTGGGCACGAGCGGCGGGCTCCAGGGCCCGCAGCCGGGCGCGGCGTATCCTACCTTGTAGGCGGGGTTGGGCACGAGCGGCGGGCTCCAGGGCCCGCAGCCGGCCGCGGCGTATCCTACCTTGTAGGCGGGGTTGGGCACGAGCGGCGGGCTCCAGGGCCCGCAGCCGGCCGCGGCGTATCCTACCTTGTAGGCGGGGTTGGGCACGAGCGGCGGGCTCCAGGGCCCGCAGCCGGGCGCGGCGTATCCTACCTTGTAGGCGGGGTTGGGCACGAGCGGCGGGCTCCAGGGCCCGCAGCCGGCCGCGGCGTATCCTACCTTGTAGGCGGGGTTGGGCACGAGCGGCGGGCTCCAGGGCCCGCAGCCGGCCGCGGCGTATCCTACCTTGTAGGCGGGGTTGGGCACGAGCGGCGGGCTCCAGGGCCCGCAGCCGGGCGCGGCGTATCCTACCTTGTAGGCGGGGTTGGGCTCCAGGGCCCGCAGCCGGGCGCGGCGTGTCCTACCTTGTAGGCGGGGTTGGGCACGAGCGGCGGGCTCCAGGGCCCGCAGCCGGGCGCGGCGTGTCCTACCTTGTAGGCGGGGTTGGGCACGAGCGGCGGGCTCCAGGGCCCGCAGCCGGGCGCGGCGTATCCTACCTTGTAGGCGGGGTTGGGCTCCAGGGCCCGCAGCCGGGCGCGGCGTGTCCTACCTTGTAGGCGGGGTTGGGCACGAGCGGCGGGCTCCAGGGCCCGCAGCCGGGCGCGGCGTGTCCTACCTTGTAGGCGGGGTTGGGCACGAGCGGCGGGCTCCAGGGCCCGCAGCCGGGCGCGGCGTGTCCTACCTTGTAGGCGGGGTTGGGCACGAGCGGCGGGCTCCAGGGCCCGCAGCCGGGCGCGGCGTGTCCTACCTTGTAGGCGGGGTTGGGCACGAGCGGCGGGCTCCAGGGCCCGCAGCCGGGCGCGGCGTATCCTACCTTGTAGGCGGGGTTGGGCACGAGCGGCGGGCTCCAGGGCCCGCAGCCGGGCGCGGCGTGTCCTACCTTGTAGGCGGGGTTGGGCACGAGCGGCGGGCTCCAGGGCCCGCAGCCGGGCGCGGCGTATCCTACCTTGTAGGCGGGGTTGGGCACGAGCGGCGGGCTCCAGGGCCCGCAGCCGGGCGCGGCGTATCCTACCTTGTAGGCGGGGTTGGGCTCCAGGGCCCGCAGCCGGCCGCGGCGTATCCTACCTTGTAGGCGGGGTTGGGCACGAGCGGCGGGCTCCAGGGCCCGCAGCCGGGCGCGGCGTGTCCTACCTTGTAGGCGGGGTTGGGCACGAGCGGCGGGCTCCAGGGCCCGCAGCCGGGCGCGGCGTATCCTACCTTGTAGGCGGGGTTGGGCACGAGCGGCGGGCTCCAGGGCCCGCAGCCGGCCGCGGCGTATCCTACCTTGTAGGCGGGGTTGGGCACGAGCGGCGGGCTCCAGGGCCCGCAGCCGGGCGCGGCGTATCCTACCTTGTAGGCGGGGTTGGGCTCCAGGGCCCGCAGCCGGGCGCGGCGTGTCCTACCTTGTAGGCGGGGTTGGGCACGAGCGGCGGGCTCCAGGGCCCGCAGCCGGGCGCGGCGTGTCCTACCTTGTAGGCGGGGTTGGGCACGAGCGGCGGGCTCCAGGGCCCGCAGCCGGGCGCGGCGTATCCTACCTTGTAGGCGGGGTTGGGCACGAGCGGCGGGCTCCAGGGCCCGCAGCCGGGCGCGGCGTGTCCTACCTTGTAGGCGGGGTTGGGCACGAGCGGCGGGCTCCAGGGCCCGCAGCCGGGCGCGGCGTATCCTACCTTGTAGGCGGGGTTGGGCACGAGCGGCGGGCTCCAGGGCCCGCAGCCGGGCGCGGCGTGTCCTACCTTGTAGGCGGGGTTGGGCACGAGCGGCGGGCTCCAGGGCCCGCAGCCGGGCGCGGCGTGTCCTACCTTGTAGGCGGGGTTGGGCACGAGCGGCGGGCTCCAGGGCCCGCAGCCGGGCGCGGCGTGTCCTACCTTGTAGGCGGGGTTGGGCACGAGCGGCGGGCTCCAGGGCCCGCAGCCGGGCGCGGCGTGTCCTACCTTGTAGGCGGGGTTGGGCACGAGCGGCGGGCTCCAGGGCCCGCAGCCGGGCGCGGCGTGTCCTACCTTGTAGGCGGGGTTGGGCACGAGCGGCGGGCTCCAGGGCCCGCAGCCGGGCGCGGCGTGTCCTACCTTGTAGGCGGGGTTGGGCACGAGCGGCGGGCTCCAGGGCCCGCAGCCGGGCGCGGCGTGTCCTACCTTGTAGGCGGGGTTGGGCACGAGCGGCGGGCTCCAGGGCCCGCAGCCGGGCGCGGCGTGTCCTACCTTGTAGGCGGGGTTGGGCACGAGCGGCGGGCTCCAGGGCCCGCAGCCGGGCGCGGCGGCGCACAGCGGGTTGTCGATGAGCGGCGCTTCCCACTCGCCGTCCATCTCGTTGTCCCAGTCATCAGGTTTACGTGCTTCCGGGTCTACCAATATAACATCAAGTCTCACTAAACATTATCCTACTGATATCTAGTAAATATGGCAACGAAACAGTCAACAGTGAGTCGCAGTTGTGGGAATATAGGCTAATTATGAATATGAATTATGAAGCTAAATGTTTATTAACGGGATAATCGCCACAAACTGTATTAAGCACTCGGTCGAATGAACATGACACCTGGCTCGAACGCCGTTTGTGCAAAGTACAGCGTGGAATTGTATAATCTTAAAGAAGAGGTTCTGTAATACTTAGTAATGATAAGTAATGATAAGACTTCGCATTCGCAGAGGAAGAAGAAACACGGAGGGCGCCGCGCGGGGCTGCGGGGGAAGCATCAAGTTCCGAGCGAGAGTGACAGCCAGGTTTCTGCAACAAGAGGATGTGTGTACGTACCGGGTATGGTCTCGGGTTCGTCGTCGAGCCAGCCCTCGGGTTTGACCGCGTTGGGGTTGACGATCTGCGCCGGCGCATCCTCGTCCCAGTCGTCTGGTTTGCGAGCCGTCGGGTCCACGATCTGACGGAAATGATTCAGTTATTAATATGGACTGAGATACCAATTACAGAGGGTATTTCACCAGCGCCTTCTAACTTAGGATAGCTTGTATTATAGGAACCAGGTAAAGCGTCGATGACACACAAGCTTTTTTACAAGCTGATTGTTGTCGAGTTTAAAAGCTAGCGTGTAAGTGTGTTAGCGTTTGTCGATGAAACAAAACTTTCTACACGCTCAGAAGCTAACTAGTAAGCGAATTGTGTCATACGTAAAGATACTCACTACAAGCCAACACGCCAACGATGATGGATGACACGACACATTGTACTATTACCAATAGCCAAAGAGCTTTTATACTATGTATCTAGAGAGCTAACACGCCATTTTGTTTTATTTAAGGATTAAGAATTCTGAACCTTATGACTTGGAAATAAAGTTATTTTTTAATTAAATCTAAATATAAGGATTTTAATGCTTGATAGAGACCCCCTCGTTAAGGAGTGTGTCTCGTTCACACAGTTGCCAGCATACAATTAAAATTAACATGGCCATAATTTTTGAAATAAGTGGGACAATTCTGAAATTAGACGATTTGCTCTAAATGTTATTCAGATTCATTTGAAAGGTAAACTTAAAGGAGGTAACTGCCGAGAAAAATAATTACTGTTCGAAAGAAACAGTATTAAAACCATTGAATCAGATATACCTCACTAGAATGCGGCGCACCGCCCTCTTTTTTGTTGATATTTTAATGCACCTATGTATAATATTATTTTAAAACAATAATGCAAAGTAACGTATGTATATAACATTGATAGCTTATTAAGCAGATTGAATTTTCCCTTGGTTGCTTGTTTATGTCTCAATTAAATATTCAAAGTTCAAAAATTATGGTCGCCCTACAGAACGAGACACACTCCTTACTGGTTCTAGCTCTTTCGGCTCGCAGTTTTCGTGTGAGTCGGCATTCTAGATACATAGTATACAAGTTCTTTGCCAATAGCTTACAAACACAAAAATAAGGTATTCTAGAAAAGAGTCTGAGTCTGATCTCTTCCGGCGGGTTGACGGCGGGAGTGAAGTCTTATGACAAAAATTCCGAGTTAACTCACGACGTTAACTCAGGTTCATATTACCTTTTCTCTCTCGTCCCAATCTTCTGGCTTCGTGTCTGCAGGGTCATCGATTTCTTCCGGCGGGTTGACTGCGGGAGTAAAGTCTTCTAGCAGAAAGCCTGAGTTGACTTCCTTGTTGTCCACTAGTATTGAAAATGAGTTGTCCGGGCGGACTATGAGCGTGTATAGATGGGGCTGTTTGTCTTTGTAGATGTCATCTAGACGCTCGCTGTGAAAAAAAAGGCAGGAGTTGAACCCTGAACACCTTGAGAACGCTGTCCCAGCCAACCCAGCACCTTAAGGGGAATCCTCAAATCCGAATTCCATACAAAATGTTTCGGACAAATACTCAAAAAGTACGCCGTATTATAGTAATTTCTTCACACTATTCGTTTTGTCCATGTTTTTTGATTTCGTCAACAAAAAAAGTGTAAGGTTTCATACTTTAATTTAGATTTTGTACGCGTTTTAAAATTAACCCTACTAACTTAAAAACACATATAAAATCTAAATTAAAGTATGAAATCTTTCGCTTTTTTTGTTGACGAAATTAAAAAACATGGACGAAACGAATAGTGTGAAGAAATTACTATAATACGGCGTACTTTTTGAGTATTTGTCCGAAACATTTTGTATGGAATTCGGATTTGAGGATTGGCCTTAATGTAACGGATCAGGATACTAGGTTGTTGACAGCACCGTTCCAGTAATATGCTGGTGGACACATTTGGAGGAGAAGAGTCTAGCTGCCTAAATTTGAGAATTATATTTCTTCTTAGTATTACAAATGCTCCTAATCCTGTTAAAACTACTATTCTTATGCCGACTTGCACCAAACTTTCAAAGTCCCTAAGCAATTACTTTACTCGCTTGGCAGTTCTTAACGGTTAAAACTACCAAGAGAGTTAAGTAATTGCTTAAGGACTTTGACAGTTGGGTGCAAGTAGGCATTAGACTGAATGCGTGTAAAAGCGACAAGTAGAAATTAAAGAATGCCTCTGGCAGATAACCTTTCGAAAGTCAAAATAAAATTATAAAGTTTGATTATGTAATTATGGGCGACTACAGGCAAATTTAATCAGCATCTTATAATCCTTAAGTAGTTACGGTTTTTGTTGTGAGTTTGTTAATAGAGTGTCAAAACTTACGTAGGTTTCTTGCAATGTTTCTCCTCAATGGTGCCATTCTTGGGGTTCTGATGGCGGAAGATGAAGTGCAGTTTGTTGTCGTTTCCGCACTTGTCAGGTCCAAACATGATGGTGTACGCCGTCTGGTCGTGGAACTGACGGAGATCCGCCTTCGTGTTGACGCCTCGGGATAGGAGCTTTATGTAAGCACCTCCACAGTTTTGACCCTCCTATAAAATAATCAATGACAAAAATAAAAGGTTTTACAAAAACATACAAAAACCAACTTCAATCGGACTGTTCTAGTGACCGTAGGCGCCACACACACAAAAGTGCGTATTTTGCTTTGCTATGACTTTTCGCAAAGCAAAATACGCACTTTTGTTTACTAGAACGACTTTTTTTCAGTTATATTGATTTAAAACTTTAACTACTGAACTGATTTTGATAAAATTTCTATGGGACCAATTACCAAGTACATTCTCTCAAACATTTTTTTTTTCATTGGTTGATAAACAACAAACATCTGAGATAACAAACATTAAAAAAAACCATTTAATTGAATTGATAACTTCCTCCTTTTTTGAAGTCTGTTGAAAAGGTTACAAGCTACTTTGCTACGGCTTCTTTTTGGCCTGGGTATCTTTTTGACTGGCATGTTCGATAGTCCTTTGCAGAGGCATTGGGTGTCAGCCCTAATAAACCCACATGCTGAACAAATTTATTACATAAATCTTAACTCTAGTCTTTACTCGTTAGGTACGTAGGTATGCACAATACCTACACCCCACAATGGGACGTCAGTGCAGACCTTTGCAACCCCAATTAGAAAATTGCAAGCCTAGTAAGATTAATGACTGTGTTAGACTGTTTAGTTACTTTAGTTACCCCAGAATCAAGGTATAACTATCTCTGTTTTCTAAAATGTGTAATGATGTCTGTATGTATTTTCCGCAATTGGACTCGTTCTTGGGTCCTTTTAACGGGCATGTGTGAAATTACTATTAGCTAGGATGGCTGATGCAGTGTTAGCTATCAGGGGGCAATCCTTCAACGACAATCTAGTGCAGACTGTTGTAACCCCTTACTAGAATTAGAATTAGATGTATGAAACTGTGCATTTACGTTAAAACAATTTCAAGAAAAAGCGATATCGAAGAATGTATGTCTTTAAAGGACGAGTAAATAAGCATCTTCTAGGTTAGTGTAGCCAAATAGGCCACAACATCGCTATCATACAAGGCGTGGTCAAAATAAGAAATTGAGATAAGAACAGTAATTACTGGGCTGAACTGGGATCAATTACAGTTTGGCGCTTGTTAATGGTGCCTTTTGTTTTTACACAGAATGCTTTGATTCTGTTTTTAGGACATCATAATGTCCATGAGTTTACGGGCTATGTGGGTAAACAACGGAACACAAGCTTTTTATAGCGCGCAGGATTGTGAGGATTTTGTGAATCATTTCTGGACGGGCGCCAACCAATGCATTGAACTTGCATTTGCGGAAGGCAAGCAGTTTCATGATGGTTTTATTTTAATGTACAGGAATGTTCACGAATTTGTCTGAAATTGTGGACGTTTGAAGACTTTGTCCTTGGGACTGCTGAATTCATTGTTATTATAAGACATACATGCATTTCTCATTAGACTTAAGGGGCAAGATTTACGTGTGAACGTAAGTACGATCACAGTATACTGTATACTGAACAAATATAATAATATACGGTTCGGATCCAAAAGCAATGGCGGTAAAAATTTACCAATAAACTTAGAGACAAAATAAAAATCCAGGAAAATTATCACATTTTAGAAAATTATCTAAAAAATGCTGTTAAAAGAAAATGTTATTACGAGCTGCAAGATTTTATAAATGACGTAACAATATCATTAAAAATATCGGCCCGTCTCTATCAGTTGCAACACCCTAAATGGGTAATATTGTGTAGCTGTATTTCTATTCATTTGACTTAGAAGACCTGAGATGTAACCAACCCAATATTGCAATAAATACTGAATACTGAATACAAACACTACAACCCTGGGCACACTGACAGAAACTCCACAGAGGCTGCTTAACAGAAGAATAATCAGCTGCCCACATAGTCCTGGAATGTCGAAGTGACAGCACAACGACAAAAAACTCAAGGGCATCCCAGGTCGCTCCGTGAAGCCTGTGAAGAGCCCAGGAAACTTATGTGCTTCTGGACAGTTACATCTGTAGCCAGCAGGTAACAGCTCACGCAACTTTCGAGTCCAATTGCGGAAAATGTAGTAACTATATTTCGTATATTTCGAAACTGCCTTTGTGGCATAATATAAATCCCTTTGCTAAGGTCACTAACAATAATCAAGGCAAAAACATACAATCGACATTAATCGGACTGTTCTAGTGACCGTATACCTCTGGGAAGCAAAATACGCAATTTTTTCTCTTCAACAACTTTTTTTCAGTTATTTTGATATAAAAACTAAAACACTGAACCGTTGATAAAATTTCCATGGGACCAATCTAAAAGTATACTATCTCAAACAATTTTTTTTCAAATCGGTCTAAAAAACAACAAAGTTCGGAGGTTACAAATATTGAAAAAAAAAAAAACATTCAACTAAATTGATAACCTTCTTTTTTGAAGTTGGTTGAAAAGACATAAGCTGATTTGCATAATTTCGTAAGTATTAAAGTAAATAAGACACTGGACATGTAAAATTGGATTAGGAAACAAGAGAATCCAATATGCTAATGCAAGTGTGACGCAACTTTCTCCAGTGACTGTAAAGTTGGCAGATAAGCCAATTAGTGAAGCAGAACCGAACATTAGTTCAGCTGTTGAAACTCACCTTTTGATACCTATAACTTGTACTGTACATATAATTACTGTGCTGTTACTAATCATAACACCGATTGATAGTAATGTATGTAAAACATTAGTTTCTTGGTTGAGAATTAAGCAGGAATTTGCTTGATAATATGTTTGCTTGGTAACCTCCATGGTTAATAACGCCACTTTACGTCCAGAGCTGGACTAGTATGTAGATCTCTCAAAGCGTGCCACTGAGCTTAATCTTCGGCTCTTCTAACTGACATTCTATAAGCTATAGCATGCAGATCACCACACCATCCCTAGATGGTGTGGTGATCTGCATGCTAAAAAAATCGACTTATAAGGCCTTTAAGGTCGAGCGCCCTCAGTGCTCATCGAGAGTCTGGTGACGCAGTAACAGCCATCTGTGGCTAACTGCATTAAATGTCCATCCAAAAAAAAGAACTAGAAGAGTACTAGAGGATCGGTAGGTATTATTTATCACAAAAAAATTATGTTGTAGGCAACATAATTTTTTGTGTTAAATGGCTGTTACTGCGTCACCAGACTCTCGATGAGCACTGAGGGCGCTCGACCTTAAAAGCCTTATAAGTCGATTTTTTTATAGCTTTTGTGGATAATACATTGGGCTGTAATATTGTTAATCTCAGTACTATAATTATTAAAAAAAAATGTATATTGCAGTTGTTTGTTATCCCTAATAAATAATATTATAGTTAAACTTTATTACCTGCATAGTAACTTCATACTGCACTATTAGTTGCTGTTGGTCTTTGAATTCGAATGGCTTGTCCAGAAGAGCAGAGATGGCTGCATGCTTGGCTTCTGTGGTCAGCACAAGACCTAGATCATCTTTGAAGATCTTCCTTGATGGGGGCTTCAGCTGAAACAAATATATTTAATTCATTAGCTTTAGTTTTGTAACTAAAATGGAGTACACAAATAAAAAAAACATGTGTAAATAATATAAATAAATATTTTGGACATTTCACAAAATGTCATCTAGCCCCAAACTAAGCAGAGCTTGTATTATGGGAACCAGATAACTGATAGAATACTCAAATACTTTCTTTATAATTCATACAGGACACTCAGGACAGACTACGATATCACACAAATGCTTGTCGGGAATCGAACCCCCTACACTGGCATGGCAGTCCAACACACTTGCCACTCAACCAATTGTGTCATGTGCTGTTTGGTTTCTCATCATAAATTCATTATCATCATCAAAAATTGAAGCTCAAATATAAATTTTGAAATCATGTTTATCAAAAACTTGGTGAACTTACCTCCCATTGCCCGTCATACTTGGCAATGTCTTCATCCACGCCTTGCTTCTTAGCCTCAGATTTGACCCATCTTTTCCCGAAAGACTTAGGGTCATCGAAATGCTCCGCAAAATAAACATTCTTTGGAATATCTGGGCTACTGTACTCTTCAATTTCTTCTTCGGTCTGGTGAAATAAATAATTTATTTAAATAAGCTAAAAACTTTTTTTTTTACTATTTATAGGCTTGCTTTTGACCACCATCTCACCTGATGATTCATAAATTTTACATGAACTGCCATACTAAAATTTCTAAAGTTGCAAATAAGTACATAATTGCTAATGTAAAGCTCCTTCAAACAACTTAAGACATGCTAAACCTACAGAGATTGTTTTTATTCCTGAAGCTACAGTATGCATTATAGTTGACTGAATCTATATTTTGGTTAGGTTAACATCAATAAAAATTATAATATTATTACCAACCAAAGACTGCAATATCAAAGTATCAGATCTCATAGATAAAGGCAGGTGAATGTGGGTCAGTATTTTTTACCAGATAACACTTTATTGGTTACTTGGATACTAACCTCTACTGTGGCTTCATCGTCAGATTCCTCAGCTTTCACCAATACGGCGGCACTTACTAGCACTACTAAGCAGCCGAAGACAACTGTACTCCTCAAAGGAGCCATCTGAAACCAATTGAGTTCAATTGGTGAGAAAATCGGCTAGCTCTTATTGGAAATCAACAGGAATAACCTCTATTTGTACACCCGCCACGCTTCCCGACAGCTTTAGGTTAATTAAATTAGATCAATGGAGAGTACAGCGATGTGGTTACGGATTGGAACTTTGGATTCGGCGTAATTGAGGGGCTGCGGCCACCGGATGACGGATATCCTCATTACAGGGTGGCGCTGCCGATTGATAAGTTTCTCATTCGTTCGTAGTTTACGTCTAGACTGCTCACCTTGGTTTTAATTCTCACAGATATATTGTAATATAATCGGTATTTCTCGCCGAAATGTGGTGTAAATTCTAATTCATAAATTTCACTTTCAAGCTCCAACTTCAAGGAATGATTTTTGATTTTCCTGAAAATTTTCAGCCAATCAAAAACAAACAGATGTCAGAAGCGATCACGATCGAGAATTTAAAAATTTTCTGAAGCGTTCATGTTTATAAAGATGAAGCACGGTCAGAATGTTGGTCCCCAACCGCAACAGTTTATAGGACAGCATATTCATTCAATGCAACCGTTGAAATTCGTCAAAAAACTTGCTACGCAATTATAGAGATTCGTGCCTAGTAGCAAAATCAATCTATGTATGAGTGCTTTATAAACAGGTTCTAACAAGTTATACTGCACTTTTGCTAGATTCTCGAAGATTGCATTTATTTTGAAATAACCTTCCGACCGTGCTAAAAGCGAGCTTGTAATTTGCAGCTGGGCTGGGTAAACAACGGATTTAAACTATAACTCACGCTTGGCTATAACTCTTTGTTTTACAAATAGCAGGTTTATTTTTTTCTAAATTTTCACAGAGAATTTTTTGTAGTTAGCTGTACTTCCAACTTATGGCCCTTAGTGACAGATCTGACGCTATTCTAAAAAAGTAAATTTTATTTGCAATTAAACTACTTAATCTGATTACTTATATATAGATTGTAGTAGTTAGATTAATCTGATTATATTGATGTTGCGAAAAATGTGTCAGAGTAGGTAAAGCCAGATTTGTTTTAATTCCATGGTTGTAATCGTATAGGCTTAGGTGACCTTAGGTGAAGTACGTTTCTTTAAATGAGATTTTATTGAGATCTGGCGCTCTTCATTTTAGTCTAGTTGGCAGCCCAAATAATATTCATTTGTTTGATAGAAAGGAAAAGATGTTGTTGTGTTGACTTGTGAAAAATATATACCTACGTTTTTAATACAATGTAAAAGTATTTTCATGTTTGTGTTTGTCCTCTAGGTGTAATTAAATAACCGTTTGTTTAAACATTCATGAACATTTGTGTACAAAGGTGTGCTAATAAATAAACTCTTTCACTCAGTATTTCAAACTTCTCTTCTGTTGCAATAAAACAGCAAATAGGTACTTTATTAGGGGGTTTGCAGGTATTGTGTATGCTTTGCTTGCTCTTATCTAGAAATTGTAGTGCTTGTGCTGTGTATTGTAGTTTTATTGTTTCTGTAGGTACAGGTAAAAATCTAATTGACCATTAGGTTATAAGCCTGCGATAAAGAGAAAGTAAGTCGAGGAATATTTTAAAACCGGCTTATTGCATACTGCTTTATTTACATATTTACTGGTAAAGATTATGTTCTAAGTTTTTTGTCAATGATTTTTTGTAGTGATAAGCTTTATTCACCAAATTTGCAGAAACTGAAAACAAAATTATGTTTTCCTTATCATTAATGACTCATAATATGACCAGTCATTTTAAAATTATATAAAATCCGTTATCTAATACCTGCGGATAGGTAATTTGTGCGAAGCCAGTGCAGACCGCTGTACCCCTTTTTAGAATTAGAATATCAATGAAGATGGTGTTTATATTTGTTGTTCATTAACAATAACTGTTTCTGCAATATTTGAATGTTCAAATTCAGGGTGAAGTTATTTCCAGGTTGGTATACAGTATGCGACGGCACATATCCCGCCTGCTTCGTCTCCGCAACCTGTTGATGATAACCATCATCGTAGTGCTGCTGTACCTCATCAAAACCCTCAGCCACTATGACACACAGCAGAACAGTGGCCCCTCCCAAGAGGCGTTTCAGGCACAAAATGTCATACCTCAGTATAAGGAGTATTTTGTTCCTAATAGTGTTAAGGTGTGTAGTTACTCATCTGTGTATTTAATGTTTTATCTTCTTATCATATCATTAGTTCTTTTGAACCAATGTGCTGAAAGGATTTCAAGTGCGCCTCAAAAAGGCTCCTTTCCGACACTTGTTTTCGTACTTTAGGATCTATCTACATGCCGGTTTCCGCACGATGTATTGCTTCACCATTAAGCACATGTTTTAATGCACACATAGATTTTTGAACAGAATAATCCATTGGTGTATAACCGGGTTCGAACCCACGACCTTCGGATTTAAAGTCGAGGCACCTCCCACTCAGCCAACATGGCTTAAATTTTTAGTTGCCTTAGTCAACTTATGTACTTATAATACTATGGACAAAAATAAAATATGGCAAATAGGACTAACTAGTCGTAAGTGCGTCCAAAGTAGTCCATTTACTCACTTCCATTTCGTCTGCTGAGGCACTGGCTTGAAAGCCAGAGATATAAAATAAACATTCACACACTCACACCCCTGCACTAGGATTCCCTGTGTCGCAGGTGGCATGGACACATACAACACATCACAACATCCAAGACCCGAGATCAAACATTTGTGTTCGTCACAAATATTTGCCCCGGCCGGGGATCGAACCCGGAACACCAAGCTTCGTAGGCAGGTTCACTACCAACTAAGCCATGGTGTCGTCTATATAAGCAATGAAAGTGAAAGATGAAATAAATTATTAATTAATTAATTTAATTTGACTAGTATATTGGCTGCTGTAAAAATGTTTAAGATAACAGCCGGAAGGATAATAACCTATTTAAATATTGTTTCAGAAAATAGACTGGCATAACTACACTCAGATAAGAATGGAGGGTAAACGTGTGGGTTCGTATCTTACGACTTACAACTTTATTTAATCCCATATATACATTATTTTTAAAATGATTTTCCTAGAAATAGAAAATAGGTTACTTTATTGAGCAATTGGACTCTAGTTGGACCTAAAGATTTTTTTTTCCATCAATGGATTCTACTTGGTTCTAAAGATTACTCTTTTCCGCGATTGTACTTTAGTTGCTCATAGTAATTATTATTTTCTGCAATTGAACTCGAGTTGGTGGTTTTTGTGTCAAGTAGGTATCCAGCTTCCTTGCTATTGCTCATTATATTTAGGAAATAAACATTTATTTATTAGACAAATCCTAAGAATGAAGAAATACGGAATATAAATATTGTAATGAGCAGGGGGCAGCTCCCTCAAACTCGTTTGAGTTTGAGGGAGACTGTTATTTAATTACAATTTAAAAATGGCCTTGTTGATATTTTCTGATTCATATATTCCTACGTTATGTGTTATTGTTATACATATCATCATCACATGTTCTGTGATACATCCATCACTTCACAAATATTCAGAGTTGCCGTGAATTATTATTGTTATCAGATACCTATAATACCTAATTTATAGGATGTTATTAATAATTATGGATTATTAATAACATCCTATATGAACGTCGTTTTATGCTTATCAAAAATTCCAATAAGCAAAACGAAGGGTTGAGGTAAATTCGTTGGTGTATAATTTTTTTTTGATAATTTTTAGTCCCATATATCAAAGGTAAAATCATCTTCGTCGAATAAATTATTAATTTTTATGGGTAACTTCGTCATTGGTCAAAAAAATACAAATATTTAGGAAAACAAACTACTTTTTATATTTTCAAACGCAGTTCTTATTTTTTATCAATATCGACTCCGTGACTCCTAACATTTTACCATAACTATAGCCGTATAGATTTTCCTCTCAGAGGGCGTAGTTATTGTACAGACAGCACGAAAATATGATGAAATAAATACTAGTCTCGTGGTATCAAAAGAAAGGGCTTAAATAAGCACATTTTAAATATACAGGGTAAATAGTCTCGACCGCCCTCTGAGAGGAAAATCTATACGGCTATAGTTATGGTAAAATGTTAGGAGTCACGGAGTCGGTTTTGATAAAAAATAAGAACTGCATTTAAAAATATAAAAAAGTAGTTTGTTTTCCTAAACATTTGTATTTTTTTGCGTATTCCGATCCTCTGTCTGATAACAAACAAATACGGTAAAATAACAATGGCTCTAATGTTGTTAGAACACTTCATAAGTTTTTTACAATTGAGAACCTCCTCTTTTTTTGAAATCGGTTGAAAAATTAAGGTCAAACATTAAAACTCTGAAAATATAACAATATATTACGTACTTAGAGATGTATTTTTGTCACTCAGGATATTTAGTTTAGGCAGATTAGGTAAATACCTACATCAAACTAAACGTAATACACTTTACATGTTTTTGGTGACTGTACTTTATCGGCTTAAAATCCAGCAATGACCAATTTACACCAGTTTTTTATGATAACCATTTTACCCGATGACGATTTTACCTCAACCAAAAACGAACATTCAGAAACTTCCCTATAACCTACTTAATCTGAAAAACATGAGGCAAACTTTTTACATCAGGTAGGTCCTGCAGTTTTTGAAAAATAAATTATCCTTTAGGAATCGGCGAGCACGGCTTACCTGCCCACCTATCAAAAGAGGAAGCCGCATTAGAAACGGAGCTTTACGCAGTGAACGGTTTCAACGGAGCCCTGAGCGATAAGATCCCTCTCAACCGATCCATACCAGATATAAGACATAAGGGCTGTACGAAGAAGTTTTACATAGAGTCTTTGCCTACTGTCAGTGTGGTGGTACCATTTCATGATGAGCATTGGAGCACGCTACTGCGGACGGCTTATTCCGTTCTACACAGGTCGCCGGAGCATCTGATCAAGGAGATTCTACTGGTGGATGATGCTAGTACCAAAGGTATTTGTTTTAAAAAATATCTCGCTGCAGCTCGGCTCGGGCGCCGCACTCTGTCATTTTGTAGAAAGAAACCCAAAATTCTGAATGCGCAGATACCACGTACCCCTTCTGTAATGCCCATTTAAGTTTTTTGGTAATTAAAAATTCTTGTTGTTATAACTAGTGACGAGACGGGCTAGGCCCTCCTGATGGTTAGGGCACATGCCGGCCCTAGACCAGAACAATCCTACCCAGAACTTCGATTTACATAGGCCAGTGCAACACAGCTATAGTGGCCTTAGAACCGGAACACAGTAACGCTGGTACGTTACTGCTTTACGGTAAAATATCTGGCACTGTGTTGGTTGGTACCCATCTAGCTGGACAGAATCTATGTCTTGTCTAACGCCTTATTTATTTTTATCTCATAATACACACAACCACGAAAAGTGGAGAGACCTTTGCCCAAAAGTGGGATATAGGTTAAAAAAAAACTCAGTAAATATAAAAGTTTGAAAACAAGCATTTGAAAATTTATTAAATGTCAATGAAATAAATCTATATTCTCAGCAACATCTAATTGAGTGTAAAATTAAGGAAAACTTAAGCTTTAAATTTTTGTTGGTGTGGGGCATTAAATTCAATTTATTTTTTTTGTGAATAAAAAAAAGCCAAGTATATAAAATAAAAACATGATTATAATCTGAATACAAATGCATTATTCGGTGTACAAAGCCAACACTAAGTAAACTGTTTATGATACTTGTGTTTTAAGCAAGATAAGAATTTACAGCCGAGAGTTCGAAAACGATCTGCTTATTTGCTAATTTATATTTTATGACATTTCATGCTGTACCTTATTACTGCGGTTACAATCCGTGACTAATTTACTACGACCTTGCAAACCTTGCCTTATGCTTTGAAAGGAGTCGTGTTTATTCAGATGACATTATCTTTCGTCTGGTAAACTCGATGAATTGTTTGAAAGTCACGACACCATATTTTACGCTGTAGCCATCTTTCAAATACAATACTTAAAAATGCTGTTTAAACAAAAGTAATGGTTATTTAAAATAGCTACTTGACTTACTTTTTTCAACTACAGACTACTTTTAAGAAAATATTAAATACTAGCTGGTGCCCGCAACTTCCTCTGCGCAGGTATCTTTATAAATTGTAGCCTATGTGTTATTCTGATGTATAAGCTATATTATTGTAAAGTTTCATTAAAATCCATTCAGTAGTTTTTACGTGAAAGAGTAACAAACATCCATCCATCCATACTTTCGCGTTTATAATATTAGTAGGAAGGATGGTAGAGAATACTCTAGCTCGAGTAAAGAAAATTCAAAAATTACTTATAATAATTAATTATAATAATGTTTAAAATAGTTTTACACTGAACGTAATCAGTGGGAATGATGCGTTAGGCGTTCTCCCAAGTCATCTAATTCTACAAAATCTAATTCTAATTCTTAATCTAAATCTAGGGAATGCAATCTCGATCTTGCGAGATCTCGTTTTCACTTCGCTTCGCTTTAATGTTCATTTCATAATGCCTATAATTCTTATTATTTTTGCCTAATATATTCAAATATTTGTAAAAAATAAAAACACAAAACTGCCAATCTCGCGAGATCTCGAAATTGACGAGATCTCGCGGTATTGTTATTCATAAACTCGCGAGATCTCTCCTGAGCCCCAATCTCGCGAGATTGCATTCCCTATCTAAATCTAATTCTTAATGTCGAGTCTAGCTATGGGTGGCCCAATTGTTTCTTTTTATAAATGTTGTAATATATATTGTAGTAGTTAGCTTATGCTGTAATAAATTTGACTTTATTATTCTAAATCTAATTCTAAATAGAGACTTTTCGATGTACATTCCAGATTTCCTAAAGTCCAAGCTAGACACGTACCTAGCCCGTCACATGCCAAAGGTCCGCGTAGTGCGCCTGCCGACGCGTAGCGGCCTTATTACGGCGCGGCTGGCGGGAGCAAAGCAAGCCACGGGCGACGTACTACTGTTCCTCGACTCACACTCAGAAGCCAATGTCAACTGGTTGCCGCCTCTGCTAGGTCTGTGTATGTATTTACTGTACTTATGTACGATAGGTGCAATTAGCGTCATAGATAAGGATCCTCCTTCCACAAGATACCCAGCTTAAAATCCATTCAAAACGCCCCGTCGCGTCGCGACGTACGAAAATGTGTGAAAAAGTAACTTGTGTAATGGGGAAAGTTATCTATGACGCTGTCTGTACGTAGTTTTAGTCTACTAAGGCCTCGTTATGACACGTAGAATTTTTTTTTTAATCTTCAAATATTTAGGTCCGCGTACCCAAAGTTTTTTGAAGATTAAAAATTACGAGCGACAGGGCGAATCAGGGGGGGTACTATTAAGTTGTGCCATAAAAATAATTTTATGAACATAGTTGCCAGGAAAAGTATACCATAAATGGATATACTCTTATATTTGGCACAAGCTGATGGTAACATAATTTTGCTGTCTCAATAAAATTTAGCACTGTGACACCATTTTGGACGTAGCCATTTGTGTGCAGGAGACTGTACCAGCGCTGTTTTTGTTTCATAGTACAGTTTACGAGTACACGCCCTTTTTTACCCGACTGCCAAGGAAGGGTTATGTTTTTCGCGCGTATCTTGTATGTATGTAAATTTCTGGGTTACCTCGTATCTTCCAAATGGCTAGATGGATTATCACAATTAAGGTATCGTTAGATTTACACAATAAAAGTATCGTTAAATTTACACAATTAAGGTATCGTTAGATTTGTCTCAATCAACCGAGTATTCCGAGGGATTTTTGAAGTTAATAGTATGTCTTTAATATATTTTTGATTACCAAACCTTTCGAGTACGGTATCAAAATGAAGGTATTTTAAAGGAGATTATAATATGTTCAAATTTGATTTGGAATAATGAATTGATAACTTAATGAACATATAATTATTTCGCAGTCGGGTATTCAGTTTTTTTTTTAACTTTAAGCTTGTTTAACAATATATTTTGTTCCCACAGAACCGATAGCGCTGGACTATCGCACAGCAGTGTGTCCCTTCATAGACGTGGTCGCGTACGACACGTTTGAGTACCGAGCTCAGGACGAGGGCGCGCGCGGCGCCTTCGACTGGGAGTTCTTCTACAAACGACTGCCGGTGCTACCCAAGGACAAACAGAACATGCCGGAGCCTTTCGAGTGAGTTACACACATGCACAGACACACTTACATAGACACGTGCGAGTACAGAGCTTACGATTAAAGTGTTAGCATTCAAAGCCTCGTCAGCATACTAGCCTGTGTCAGCTAAAAACACTGCGTTAGCGAACATAACTGCTTCACCATACAAGTCAGCATACAAGTCTACTTCAGCATACGAGACCGTTTCAGCAAAAAAAACTACGTCAGAGAACAAAACTGCTCTACCATACAATACCGCGTCAGCCAGTAACAAGACCGCGTCGGAATATAAGACCGTTCCAGGTAAAAAAACAAATTGCTCTACCATACAACACCGCGTCAGGAAACAAGACCGCGTTAGTGTACAAGACCGTTTCAGCAAAAAAAAAAACTAAGTCAGGGAACAAAACTGCTCCACCAAACAACACCGCGTCAGCAAACAAGACCGCGTTAGTGTACAAGTCCGCTTCAGCATACAAGACCGTATCAGCAAAAAAAAAAAAAACTAAGTCAGGGAACAAAACTGCTCCACCAAACAACACCGCGTCAGCATACAAGGCCGCGTTAGTGTACAAGTCCGCTTCAGCATACAAGACCGTTTCAGCATACAAGGCCGCGTTAGTGTACAAGTCCGCTTCAGCATACAAGACCGTTTCAGCATACAAGGCCGCGTTAGTGTACAAGTCTGCTTCAGCATACAAGACCGTTTCAGCATACAAGGCCGCGTTAGTGTACAAGTCCGCTTCAGCATACAAGACCGTTTCAGCATACAAGGCCGCGTTAGTGTACAAGTCCGCTTCAGCATACAAGACCGTTTCAGCATACAAGGCCGCGTTAGTGTACAAGTCCGCTTCAGCATACAAGACCGTTTCAGCATACAAGGCCGCGTTAGTGTACAAGTCCGTTTCAGCAAAAAAAAAAACTAAGTCAGGGAACAAAACTGCACCACCATACAACACCGCGTCAGCATACAAGGCCGCGTTAGCAAACAAGACCATGTCAAACTTGTTATGTATGCATACATATATATACATATAAGTACTTATATATAGCTAGGGTAGTTTTATAAGGAGCTGTCAATTCGGCAGTATTGTGGGTACACCCAAAATAAATCAGTCTCGTTCATATGGTGGTTTCATTGATAGACCTTATTTCTATATGAAACAAAACGAATCATAGTGATAGTTTTTCGTAGACTTTCGCGATTATCACACATAGTTTTTTGATTAGAACGGGTATTTATCGCGCTAACCTCGTATGTTTTTGTGTCCCGACGTTTCGACTGTATTGCAACAGCCGTCAACCCGTAATGCAAGAGTCAACCCGTGACCACGGCTGTTGCAATACAGTCGAAACGTCGGGACACAAAAACATACGAGGTTAGCGCGATAAATACCCGTTATAATCAAAAAACTAATCATAGTGATTATGGAAACGGTCGTATCGTTTTACGGGGTAGGCCTGTATCCAGCAATAAGCCCAAAGTGTAACATGATGACGGTAAAGGACTGGAAAGTTTGTTGTACACATGGTGCAGTGATAATGTAGCAGTGTTGTGTCGCAGGAGTCCGGTGATGGCGGGCGGGCTGTTTGCAATATCGCGCGTGTTCTTCTGGGAACTGGGTGGCTACGACCCTGGACTTGACATCTGGGGCGGCGAACAGTACGAACTCAGCTTCAAGGTAACTCATCAGAATATACCGTTTTTTTTTTGTTTTTTTTCTTTGAAGAACCTAAGTTCTTCTATTTTGGCTTCACATCAAAGGTATATAGCCAGTGTCAAGTAATTGGAGAGATTATTTTGTCATAAGTCAAGTCATGCCCCTGTAAAGTAATGGTGGTTGCGACTTTACTAAAGGCTTCTATGGAGTTTTGGGGGCAACACGAAAAGTCACGTTTTACAGCATTACACTATTCACCAACACTCATACACGTTCACGAGCACTTAATGGATAAAAAACCACCGTTTTTACACTTAAACACTCAAAGTTATACAAGTTTTGTTAATAAATTTAATGCCGCCAATACGCCACTTTCCCGCCAAAACTCGAATATACCTTTGGGAGACGTCCCCTGCAGGATGTCATCTATCCATGGATATCGACGCTCCAACCAAATAAAGCGGTCTTCTTCCTCTTCTTCTTATCGTGTCACTAGTTCCTTCGAACCAGTGTGGTGAAAGAATTTCAAGTAAGCAAGCGGTAATCTTCCGCTACATCATTTTTTTGTAGTCTCCTATTTGACTGGACAGCTCTTTTTTTGCGCATCTAACAATATCTTTTTTTGCGCATATAACAAGGACTTTAGTGGTCCCTACGGTCACTAGATACTAGACAGTCCAATTGAAGTCGGTTGTTAAATGAACCGATTTTCATGAAATTTCTATATGACCAATCTGGAAGTGTATACTTTCAAATAAAAAATAAATCAAATCGTTTTATAAACAACAAAGTTCTGAGGTAACAAACATAAAAAAAAAACATTCAACCGAATTCATGACCTCCTCCATTTTGAAGTCGCTTGAAAACAGCGAGCGTTTGTAAACGCACGACGCCATTTGTAACATGCTGAGTTATACAAAATGGCTGCGACATACACATTACACACCTTGTCCGCAGATCTGGCAGTGCGGCGGACGCATGCTGGACGCGCCGTGCTCGCGCGTGGGCCACATCTACCGCAAGTTCGCGCCCTTCCCCAACCCCGGCCGGGGAGACTTCGTGGGGAAGGTACCGGTCTTACTTACCTACCTACCTGAGAGTTGCCATTTCATTTCCCATTTTCAGCGTAAATGATGAAAAAAGAAATGCTCACACACTCATTCATACCCATTACGGGTTGCATCTATTCTATAGCAGAGGGTTTTAATAAGTACGATGACGCGGTTAGTCGAGTAATAAGGTGTGTTGTACTGCCACGCTAGTGTCGCGAGTTCGATTCCTGCTTCAGGACAAATACTTGTGTGATGAACATCGGTGTTTTTCCTGAAAGGGTGTTTGAACTAAAAAAAGGTATATAAGTATTATATTAATATTCTGGTTCTCATAGTACAATCTCTGCTTAGTTTCGGGTGGGATGGCGTTTTGTGAAAAATCCTAAATATATATTATTAGTGATATCACATTATCCAATTTGTGTCGCACACAAATATACGTCTCAGCCGGGTATCAAACTCGCAGCACCAAGCTTGGCAAGCAGTTCACCCACGTAGCTATGATGCTGAGAATATCCTCAAAAATGGCTGCAGAATTTTCAGTTACATACAACTAACCGAAATCACTTTCATCGATCAAAACCTCAAAAAATCTAGGCTCGAAAATAAACCTTTAAAAACTAACCTAATCTGCTCGCAGTAAAAATGTGGATAACTAATACCATTATGTACTTTATTTTCAGAACTACAGACGTGTAGCAGAAGTATGGATGGACGAATACGCGGAATATCTGTACAACAGACGCCCACACTACAGAAACATAGACACAGGAGACATATCCGAACAGAAAGAGCTGAGAGTGAAGCTGAAGTGCAAGAGCTTCCGCTGGTTCATGACGCAGATCGCGTTCGACCTCACGGCCAAGTACCCGCCGGTGGCGCCCAAGCCCTTCGCGCAGGGACGAGTGAGTGTCTTGTCTTAGGGCTCTTTCAATTTAGACGTTTCGTGTCGGACCGCTGCCGCACCGTGCGCTTTGTAAGAAAATAAATGACCGTCCGTACGCTGCACGACAAACGCACTGCTTCGGCACTGCAGCGGTCCGACCTTAGTTACACATATCCGAACAGACAGAGCTGAGAGTGAAGCCAATGCTTCAACTGGGTGGTTTCAGATCCGGCCGGAGATGCACGACACTCTGTGTGTGGACGCGAGCCACGGCCAGCAGATGGACCGCCTGAAGCTGAGCCCGTGCTCCGAACCCAACGGGGAGACGCAATTTGTATTCAGCTGGCACAAGGACATCAAGTAAGTATTTCCAACCGACTTCAAAAAAGGAGGAAAGTCGTAATTCGGGTGTTCTTTGTTTTTTTAATGTTTGCTACCTCAAAACTTTGTTGTTATAAACAATTCCAAAAAAGAAATGAAAAAATATTTTTTGTTTGAAAGTTTATACTCTCAGATTGGCCCCATAGAAATTTTATCAAAATTGATTTAGTAATTTAGTTTTTAAATCAAAGTAACTGAAAAAAAAAGTCTAAAAAGTTTTTTTTTATTTATTTCATTAATCCACCAGATTAATTAAATAAATAACCACCGCCTGTCTTTATTATTTATAACTAATCTGTCTCAATATTATTTAATATTGAGACATTTTCATAACTAAATTAAAATTAAGATAAAAATTAAAAAAAAAAAAAAAAATTAGACTTACTCGCTTTCATAGCGAGAGTAGGTCTTGAGTCTCAGCTGTGGAAACATTATAGGCTCATAATATTTGTGCTATATCTGGATCTAAAGACCTTTACCTAATGAGATGTTAACTTCCAGGTCCAAAGACAGGAACATGTGCTGGGACCTGCCAGATTCGTCCCCCAAGAGCCCCGTGCTGCTGTACTCCTGCCACCTGGGCGGCGGCAACCAGCTGTGGAGATATCATGTGGTAAGGGGTATATCGTTTAGGGGGGACTCCATATACAGGATGTCCCTGATTTACCTCTTGATGTTTTTACCTCAGAAGTTTGTTGTTTGTAAACCGATTTGAAAAATGCTTTTTTTTTGAGAGGTTATACTTTCAGATTGGTCCCATATTTCATCAAAATCGGTTCATTAGTTTAGTTTTTTTTCAAAATAACTCAAAAAATATGTCGTCGAAGTAAACGAAATTGCGTATATTGCTTCCCTGTGACTTTTCAGTTGTGTTTCGGTCACTAAAATAGTCCATTTGAAGTCGGTTGTACGATGTTTTTGTAAAACCTTGATTATGTTTGTCTCTTAAGTAACCTTAAGCCATGTGTTCATTGAGAAACAATGTTTCGGATACACTGTTTCTGAAACATCACGTAGATGTTTACAGAAACGTTTCGGAAACACTGCCGTCCACATGTAAATTTTGTTTCTGAAACAGTGTTTATAAACAAATGTTTCTCAATAAATACATGGCTTGAATATATATCCCATGCACAAAGCTAGTCCCCCACCCATCACCATCATATGTATATGTCGCAGGCATATTGTATAACTCGGCATTTTACAAACGGCGTCGTCCGTTTACAAACGCTCGCTGTTTTGCAATATGCCGAAGGCAAATTGTAAATTGCCTCGGCATTTTGTAATATGCCACAACTGCGACATATACATATATGTATATGTTCGTGTCCAGGATACGAAACAAATTCGTCACGGCACGAGTGACAACTGCCTCGAGTTCGACACGGCCTCGCACGCGCTCTACATACACAAGTGTAACGACGAGCCCAACCAGCGCTGGGCCATAGACGATGTGGACCTACACCTCATGGAGCAGTGGACCGCCAACCGCGGGCCCGTCACCGGCCCCGAGGTACTCGTGGACAGCTAGGTAGGGGCCAGTTGTAGTTTTAGTCTGTCTGTACAGTTCCACACGACCTACACACGCACTACGTCCTCGCATACGTGACCGGCCCCGAGGTACTCGTGGTCATCTAAGTAGGGGGCAGTTGTAGTTTTAGTCTGTCTGTACAGTTCCACACGACCTACACGCGCACTACGTCCTCGCATACGTGACTCAGTCACCGGCCTCGAGGTACTCGTGGACAGCTAAGTAGGGGGCAGTTGTAGTTTTAGTCTGTCTGTACAGTTCCACACGACCTACACGCGCACTACGTCCTCGCATACGTGACTCAGTCACCGGCCTCGAGGTACTCGTGGACAGCTAAGTAGGGGGCAGTTGTAGTTTTAGTCTAAACAGTTCCACACGGCCTACACGCGCTTTACAGGCACCAGTGTAGCGACGACCGTACGTAGTGGACTTGCAGCTCATAGGGCAGTGGACCGTCAGCCGCGGGCCCGTCACCGGCCCCGAGGTACTCGTAGACAGCTAGGTAGGGGGCAATTGTAGTTGTAGTCTACAGTTCCACACGGCCTACACGTGCTCTACATACACAAGTGTAGTGACGACCTTACGATGTCGACCTGCCACCTCATGGTGCAGAGGACCGCCAACCGCGGGCCAGTCACCGGCCCCGAGGTACACGTGGACAGCTAGGTAGGGGGCAGTTGTACTACTCGGGCGAATGAACATGACACCTGGCTGACACTCGCTCGCAACTTGCTGCGTCCCCCGCTGCCCCGCGCGCCGCCCTCTGTGTTTCTTCTTCCTCTAATTGCGAAGCCTTATCATAATCAGCCTATAATGTTCCCACTGCTGGGACTCAGGCCTACTCTCGGCAGGAGAGCGAATGGGTCTTAATCCACCACGCAGACCCAATGCGGATTGGTGGATGTCACATGCCATAGAACATTTTTTTTTCTGTCCTTTGACTTTTCCTTCACCGTTGCGAGAACGTGCCTTTCATTACTTATCATTACCAAGTATTACAGGACCTTTTCTCTATCAAGATTATCCAATGGCTCGCTGTACTTTGCATAAGCGTCATTCGAGCCAGGTGTCATGTTCTTTCTAGTTTAAGCTAGCGAGTGAGCGAGTCTTAATAATTTAATTCTTGATGTAGATGAACTATTATAGTACAGTAGACTTTATACACTGCTTCTAATGTACTTACAAAAGACTGTCCGTCCATTTCAAACGTTTGAATGGTATTTTCTATTTACTAGGTTCTAGGTCTCAACTAGATCTTAAGGCATATAGTACTCCTGATTCGCCCTCTCGCTCACGCGTACCCACATTTATGAAGATTTAAAAAATACTACTTGTAATAACGAAAAAAAAAATACCTCCAGGCACTAGAAAATAACATTACAAACGTGCAGTAAAAATACAATTCAATCAAAACATGTTTTGCTTGCACAGAGAAAAAAAATCTTAGTGCAAGGTTTTACACATGAAAATTTGTTTGGATTGAATTGGATTTTTTACTGCACCTTTATAATGTTATTTTCTAGTGCCTGGAGATATTTTTTTTTCTTTATTACAAGTAGTATTTTTTAAATCTTCATAAATGTAGGTACGCGTGAGCGACGCCTTAACTAGGTCTTGCTTGCTGTAAGCATGACTACTAATGCCCTTAGAATTATTCTATGATAGGATGCTTTTTAAATTTTTCAACCAATTTTATTGCTCGCTCCAAATGTATGTATGTGTGTTTTATAAACGATGTTTAGACCCGTGTTCTTATTGAACCTGATTTTCGTAAACTTTTTTAACATATTTTATGCTTCATATTAAGAGTCGTGTCAAACTTTCGGGATACGGGTCTGAGGACAGGCAGGAATAAGTAATTATCTGTCCCTTATTGGTGACTGGGGGTAGATATTTAAATTAATAAAAGTTCTATCTATCCCTCTTTTAGCAACGGGGAGAGAGATATGACTGTCTGTCTCCTTCCATCTGTCACCTTAGGGGTTAGAGCAGGGTGACAGATAGGAATAAATTCCTAAAAGGAGTCAAATGTGTTTTTATTTATTTGATGGTTGCCATAATTTTGTGTATTATTTCTACGAATTTATTTATGAGTATTTAATATTTTAATAGAAATGTATTTTTTTAGCCAATATTAATTGTGTTAGAACTCGTGTCAAAAAAGAAACATACTTATTGTTGGCGCGTATCATGCGCTTTCTTTCTTAATATACTAACTTACTAACAAGTGCACCCGCAAACTGGTCGCCGACTTCAGCTACCGGTGGCCGGTGTCCGTCAGTTTTCATACATTTTATAACGTAATTGTAACGCGTGGCCGCCACCGGTGGTACGTGTAGCGGTGACCCGTTTGCGGATGCACTGAGAATGTGTCCTGTTCGTTAAAATGCACTCACTTATTTTTGAAAACTGTACGATCTCCTTTCGATGTTTCTGTATTGACCCGGGATTTAGGATTAATAATAAATGTTTTTTTAAAGTGGGTGTATTATGTTATGAAATTATTATAGAATGTGTCTTTCTGAGAAATTAACTGAAGATTCTGCTGTATTTATTTAACAACAGTCATTAGGCTTAAAAGTTTATTAATTATCTCTAATTGGTGTTTTTAAAAATGTATTTTTTTAAGTATGAATTTTCCATTAAGACATATCAAGTTATTATTTAATCTGTGTTATAATTATTATAAAAAAATTAAAAGCGTTATGTTTGTAAAAATATACCCTTTTGATAAGTAAGAACGTGTGAAGTGCACGAAAGAACCTCATCAAGGCGCACTTGAAATCATTTCATCAAACTGGTTCGAAAAACTAGTGGCACGATAAGAAGTCTAGGGATGACGTATAATAAAACACAAAAATGATTTTAATATTTTATTATATATTCCAATAGAATACTTCTATATTTCATCATTGTACATGCTTATTCGGGCGTAGCACGCACTTCTATACGTGTCTATACACCTGCACTGTATCTACAATAAATTAAATGCGTACAGGTAATTAGTTGGAAAGTAAATGCTTGTGAAGAACGCGACATGAAAGCCTCGGCTAGGACACGTTGGGGGCGCGTCCTGTCTGCAATGATCCATCCTTAAATTACGTCATACGAATTTCATGATTTTTAACCCCTCCCACGTCTTTGTCATAGCTATTTGTTAGACTCAACCCTCCCTAATGTGACATATTATTTGCAATTTAACATCAAGGAATAATTAATTAAAACAGCAGACCCGAACTTAGTTTTATTTCCATTAAATTTTCTTTTTTATAAAATCAACATCAAAATCAAACACAAAAAAATAAAAATACATAAAATTATTAATTAGGTATACTAGGAAAGATACCAACTAAATCATCTTCAGTCCATGGACTTTAAATTATTTATAACAAGATATATAAGATTTTTAAACTCCACCCCTTGCCACACAATGTCAGTGTCGACCCCCCCCCCCCCCCCCCCTACCCCTTTTACGTGTGACGTAATTTATGGATGGCCCCTGAGCGGAAAACAAAGGGAAGACGCTGCGATTGCCGCTGCAACAATGTGACACTAGTACGTACTGCCAACGTTTGATAAAGACGCAAGACGCGCGAGTTACCGCTGGTTGCGGTCGCCCGCTTCAACGTGGCGCCTCCCACTCGGTTCGTACTATTGTTTCTACCGCTCCTTGCAGTTGCAAGACGCGCCGCCCCGGGGCGTGGCCTAGCCACAATAGTAGTCTAGAAGCGACTGTCTATGGTTTAGTAGTCGATGGAGGCCGCGCTACGGCTACTTCTACCGGCGATGACTGGGGGCCACAGAAATCTCCTGGCCTCCTATTAATCTAATACCTTATCGGTTTACATTATAAATAATTCAAGCGTAAAGATATGTACAATATTTTTACAGATTACATCATTAAGTACCTATTTACAAATTAGAATTCTTTATACATCATAAAAAAGATAACTATACCGCTCTAGATATCACCGCGAAATCATAATCTACATTCACATTAGATAATTATATTAATTTTAAATTAAAAATTACACCTTAAATATAAATAAGGATAAGACGTATTAAATTACATGTATTGCTTCGTTTAGTCACATTTTGCAAAAATATCACACCATCAGGGGTCGACAGCGAGACCCGTGGAGTTTCAAATTGTTTAAAATTTATTTTTCGCATTTATACTTCATTCTAGTAAAAAATATCTTCCACGTTTCACCTGCCGCTCAGTCGCTATCATTAACTTAGTACCTCTAACACAGAATAGACACCACAATTTAAATATAAACACATTCATGGACATACACTATAAAGTATCTACTTTTTATTAAATTACAAAGACTCTTCTCGCTGACTTATCATTTTGGAAAATATGTTTTAAAAACACGATGAGTACTGCGTCAATCTTGCGAATGCGAATTCTGTGCTTATTTAAGATCTTAAAATATTCAGAGAAATAGGAAATCTAGTGGTTACCTACTTTACGTATCGAAAATATTTCATCTGAGAAAGCACAGAGATATTGAATTCGTACATTCTAATACAACGATGTACGCAGTTAAAATCAAATGAATTCAGTCTCTAAGATAATTTTCGATAACTCAGCGAAAAGTTGGATCCTAATCGAATACCTAAAGTTCGATTATTGCACAACACATGCAGAAGTACGTATAGACGTTTCTTGTATAAGTAACTTTTGTTCTATTTCCGAGGCCGTGCTACGGGGTTATCATATTTCTAGTTAGGACTCTAGCGTTAAAAAACAAGCTACCCAAAAAGTATACACGATTAACAATGGGAAGTTTCTAAGGATATAAAACAATATAAAGTTATTGCTTAGATGGTATAGTATTGCGAAGTAAAAGACCTTAGGTCTAAAAGGAACAACTACATAAAAATATCATTAATTTCATATTTACAATACCTAAATTATGGATAGAACGAAATATTTGGCTAAAACATGATAGGAATACAATCGTTATGGTGACAAATCATTCAATTATAGTGATGTATTATAGGACGATAAGTATAAGATTAAATAAAATAAAAATAGTAAAAAATTCATTAAAATTAATATCAAATTGAGATTGAAAAATGTGATCTTTGAGTATTATGTATCAGTTTGTTCATTATTATGCTCAGTTATAGCATTATTATTAACTTTATTAAGATTCACTTGACTCGGTACCCTGTCGCGAGTATAATGGAGATTCTTTTCAGTCCACCGTTGTAGGGTCGTAACTAAAATTAGGCTTTGAAAGGGCATAAAATCGTCTAAGTACAAAAAAGCGATCTCTAGATTCACAACTTCAATTTTGTCCGTATCTCTTACTCTAACCTTTCACGTTTCCAGTTCAGTCCTTGATAACTTAGAAATACCGATCACAAAAACCGTCGAAATTCATACTCGTATTCTCATACCAACCGACAGTGATGAAGCGAGTTCAAAATCGATATTTTCCATAGAAAATCTGATTTTGATAACACCTATCATACAAGAATACGAGGGCCATTCGTATAAAAATAAAAGTGTCGCAACCATTTTGTGATGCAATTCAAAATGGCGTCGCAATGGCACGTGTGAATCACGAGCGGTGTCTCGCTCGGCCGCTCTTTCTCCGTTTCCTGCGTCCGTCGCGCACGAACACTATGTTGGCGGGATCGTCAGCGAGTTGCGGGTACTTTGAGACGGAGTGGACATCGCGCGCCGCCCAGCCGTCCACGACTCCGTGCGAGATGAGTTCTTCCTTCTCCTCCTCGGTCCAGGGCTGGCGGCCTTCCCAGCCGGCGGCGACGAGAGCCTTCTCTCGCTCCCACGCGCGGGCGGCGGCGCGCTTGTGTGCGTGCTTCAGCAACTTGACTCTCTCCTGTGCCGGCTCCACGCCGTAACGCAGCACGATCACCGCCTGCGCAGAGCCCGCGCCTACTGCGTGCACTCGCACCTGGAAAAATACAAAGTTACCACTCAAATCTGCGCTTAACAAAACAAGGAATGGTCCATTCGGAAGAGTTGATAAAAAACCTGGAGAAATTCCAAGTCTAAGTTGAAATCCTTTCCCCACACTGGTTCGAAGGAACTAGTGACACGATAAGATGAAGAAATAACCAAAAATATCACAAGTCGTGCTATAAGTGAGCCAGCGTTTTGGACTTGTTCCCTTTCGTTGATTATGAGTGAAATGCTGTAAGATGATTACCTCAGATCCCTGATCGTTCGTTTCGTCCTGGGACACGTTGAACTTCCCAGACAGCCGCCTCAACTCCTCCATATCGTCTCGGATCTTCAGTGTGTTGTCCTTCACGAAGTAGAACACATCTTGATCGTGGATGCTGAAGTGTACGTCCAAGAAGTACGAGTTGTTGAAGACTGTTGTGATCACGTCCTCGACGACGCTGTTCGCTCCGTCGGCGACGCTGATGAAGGCCTTTCCATCCACCCGAGATATGAGTACTCCTTCACCGAATACGCCTCGCTTGTACGACACTCGAGGGAGCAGGTTGCGCGTTATCGGTTCCATCTTCAGAAGCGGGGTCGGGACGAAGTCTATGTCGGCCAACTTGTCATTCACCTGTGGAAAAGATAATGCATTTATACACAAAAGTTGGTAGTTTAATTGGAAAAAAAAATCAATAATGGAGCAGGTTTTAAACATACCTTCTCAATGATACAATGGAGTCCAGACATGACGCCGAAGTCGGGAGCCAGTTGCGTGGCAGTTAGAGAGGTTTTGGGCTGGAAGATCATATCCGTGATGTACTTGGAACCCATCATCTTGTCTAGATCGTACCCGTAAAGCTGCAGCCAGCTACCCAAGCTAGTCATGTACGGCACGTGTTGGTTTCTGTTGATCGGGTCGTTGTTCTTGAAACGGTAGATGAAGATGTCCGTCGGGAGGCTTAGCTTCGTGGCGAGGTGTTCCCAGCTCGGCGTCATCCATTGCCCGACCACAGGGTCGTACAGCCTGTTTTCCAAGTAGATCAGATTTGTGTTGTAATCCAGGATACCTCCGTGGAAGTCGATAGGAACGTAAAAACCGGAGTTTGTGTCTTTGACGATCTTTCCGAAAGGACTGCGCTTGATTTCTTTCACGATCTCCCCGTTCACATCGAACACTACTAGAGGCGAGCCATTGTGGTCTGTCGCTACGTAGAAACGCTGGTCTTCTGTCTCGATGCAGGTGAGGTAATCTCTCTGGTCGTAAAGGAACCGCACGGTCTTTTCGGTTTTCGTGTGGTGCATATGCGTGATCAGGTTTGGAGTCTGAGGGTTTGTGTAGAAGAATTGCGTTACGTTGTCTTTATCGTCTTTCCACGCGACTAGTCTGTTTCTGTCGTCGTAGTAGTACCACATTTGGAACTTATCTCGTTCGAACGCGTGCACAAATTGTCCTCTGGAGTTGTATCTGTATTTTTGTTCCCCTCGGCGGATCACGAATCCTCTTCCGTCGTAACTGCTGAACTCCAACTCTCCGTACTGAACCACCCTGTCTCCGATGTCGTACCCAAGGTATCTCTTGTCTCCTTGCTCGATTACTCCGATGACGTTGCCGTTCTCATCATAGTTGTACTTCCAGTCGTCTTCGGAACCGATCACTTCCATCAGATGTCCGTCGTAGTTGTAACTAATCCGTGCAACGGATGACGTGTCTCCGATCATCATTCGTTTCGCCTTGATTCGGTTTCTGACGTCATATTCGAGTTCCAACCTGAAGACATCGAAAGCTTTGATGTTGATGAGAACAGTCTTTATCCTCCCGTGGTCATCATAATCGATGATCGTAAAGTATTGTTTGCTGGTGTCTTGCATCACGGATCGGTTAAAGGTGTTTCTGTAAATCCTGAGATCGCTGACGGCTTCGAGTATCCCGAGGTTCTGGTTATACTTGAGTCGCAGTTGCGGCATTTCTTTGCTATTGATGTTGACGTCGATTGTAGAAAGCCGCGCGTTACCATCGTACTGGTATTTAAAGTGAGCGTTGTTTAGTCCGCTCTTGGAATTGAACTTCATCTTCTCGTCTTTCAGAATACCCGCGTGATATTTATAGTCCTGTTTAAGTTCATAATCTGGGTCGGTGACCTCTACGTTCTTTACGAGGTGAGTGTTGTCGTGGTAAGCGTAACGGATGGCAGATGCGCCCGCTAAGATAGTCTCCAGCTTCCCGGTGCTGTCATAAACGTACAGAATTTTGCCAGATTGGTGCGGATAAATCTTGGCCAGAATATGGCCGTCATCGTTGTACAGAATCTCGTAAGGATGGCGGTTCATGGGAGAGAAGTACTGGTACTTGAAGTATCCGAGAGAGGTCATGAGAGCGAACGTGTGGATGTGGCCGCGCGGCGTGGTCAGGTTCTGCAGCGCGCCCGAGTCATCATAATCCAGCAGATAGTCGCTGCCTCGCGGTGTGGTCACTTTGAGAGGTAGGCTCGTGAACATATCCCTGAACGAGTAAGCCAGAGAAGAGCCATCTCCGTAGCGGATCTCGTGCAGTCTGCCCGCTCGATCGAAACCATAAGTCTCATTCAAATCTCCCCAGCTCCATCGAGTTAGTCGGTTGAATCTATCGTATTCGAGTTCGACCTCTGCAAATATGTCGTTTCTCGGTCCCCATTTGACGGGTCGTGCCGTTCTATCGTAGGTCACATTCAGCAGTTCTACTTTATCGTCCATGAACACGGCGACGCTCGACGAGTCTCTGTCGTATTCCAGGGTGAGAAGGTTTTCGCCGTTGACTCTCAACTTGCGACCGATTTGGGCGACCGATTTGCTTCCCTTTTTTGATAGCAGTCTTCGCAAGAAGTATCTCCATTCGAATCTGTTGGCCAGGTCTCCTCCTACTTCCGTTCTTTGTTTGGCCGGTACGGGGTAGCTTTCTCCCAAGATCGGGTCGATTTCGGATAGGATCGTGTACGGAACCGTGTCGGTAGATATGATGTGGCCCCACGGCATGCTTGTCGAAATGCTTCCGTCAGTCGAAATAATCGTTTTCTTCTCGGCTTCTCCCACCTTGGTATTCACCGATGAGCCCTTTATGAGGATGGAAATAGGTTTCCTGTTATTTTCGCTCACTTTGACCGTAGCCCCCTTTACGCTGAGATCAAACGTTAGTGTAATGATTCTTCCCGTGGGTGTAACGGCCGATGTTAGCCTTCCGAACTCATCATATTTGTAAATGTAGCTTCTGCCAGTGCTATCGTATTTGGCCTTCAGGAGCCCGGTCGTGCCGTGATAGTCGAAAGTCATGTTGAAATTGTCCGGTGTCCGCAATTCTTGAAGCATTTTCATTCTGGACATCTTCAGTCTACACTTCTGGCCTTTAGTATTTTCTATGGAGTTGACCAAGCTGGAATAGTCACGGAGTAGGAACACTTTGTTACCGGCCGCGTCGGTCACCGTGCTGAGTTTTCCATTGCTCGTGTTGACGGTGTAAGTGAACACGTAATTGCTCTCTCCAGTTAGAATGTTTTTCGTCATGACGTGCTGGCCGAATCTGTTGAAGATGTAAGTCTCTTGCGTGTCGGGGGAGTAAATCGTGTACTCTCTCGCTCCACTTGCATCAGGAATACTCGCCATAACTGATCTGATTCTGTAGTTGGCCTGATCCGCGATGTGGACGATACCATCCGGGCTGACGATGACGGCGGATATCGTGTTGAATTTGGAGTTCGAAGCCAGGAAGTGATCCGCTTCGAAGCAGTCGCATCCTCGCTCTAGGCAGTTGCATTTGGATTCAGCTCCGGCGTATAGAGAGATCTTTCCATCGGTTGTGATCAGCCTCACTCTGTTGATCCTTTGGGAATCGCTCTCGGCAACGTACAGGTCTCCAGCTGCTCCGAAAGCTATACTCTGAGGCATCACTAACGTCGCGTAAGTCGCCAATTCCATATCGTATCCTGTCAGAGGAGACGGGCAATGGAGCGGTCTTCCCGCTATAACCTTCACTCTACCATCGGGCGCCATCTGCAGAATCATATGATCATCGATGATATGGAGGCTGTTGTCTAGCGGGTTGATGGCGAGTTCAGTCGGCCAGCGTAAATGGACCTCTTCAACGCTGAGCGTGCCTTCGCAAGGGATAGGTTTCCAGTGAGCTCTGTGCATGTGGTTTCCGATGACTGTAGTGATTATCCCATCGCGGTCGACCATTCGGATGTTGGTGCCGTCGGCAAAGTACAGAACATTGTCGCTGGAGACTGCAACACCTTTGGGATAGGCTAGTTTGGCGTCTCGGGCTAAGGCTCCGTCTCCGCAATGGGCTTCGTCTCCTGGAAGGCACCTCTCTCCAGATCCTACGATAGTTTCCCAGTTGTGTTCGGGATCGCTGAAGTCGTCCGTGTTGCGTACTTTGATGATCTGGTGGGATTCTGGGTCTGAGATGTAGAGGGTTCCGTCGAGGGGTGAGAGAGCCATGTGGTAGCGGTACGACACTCGGGTGGCACTGAAACAGAAAAAATAATATTATATCTTTGGGACCAAACTGAAAGTATATCCTCTCAAACGGAAAAATATTTTTTTAAATCGGTTTTTGAATTGTCAGTTAATGAATTGAATCTTGTTCTGAGAACCTCCTCCTTTTTTTGAAGTCGGTTGAAGACACATGTAAAGGATACTTACTTGAGTTTGACGAGCGTGCGCACGGTGCCGTCGGTGCTGATCTTGCGCACGAGGTTGAAGTCTCCCACAAAGATGGCGCCGTCGGCCGCGCACGCCAGCGCCACCGGAGCCAGCAACCGCTGCTTGCTGGCCGAACCTGGGAGCAGAAAAACTAACACTTACACCACTGCGAATTCCCTGTGCGATGCGTTCGACACGTGCGATGCGGGTCTGTGGACGCTTACCTTTAGTCAGTGATTTTAGAAGGAGAAGCGAGATGGTACTTATATAATTCTATCTCGCTTCACTTCACTTCGGTCTTAGTACACTACTAAATCAAGTTACAGGGTACTTTTGAGCGTTGAAACTTTCAGACTGTGTTGATGATAATGTGCTGCAGGTAACTTAAGCGTCGATGATACACGGTTAGTTAAAACGCTACAAGCCGGCGAGTTCTAAGCTCGGCGAGAAGCTAACGAGTAAGCTTTCGGGAAGGATTGTCAACAAGCAGATGGTAAAAAAGTCGATGACACTGGGCGAGTTTACAAGCTACAAGCGAACTCGCTAGCTTGTAGCGTGTAAAAAAAACCGTGTGTCATCGACGCCTTAGACAAAGCATCATACACAACTTCCAGGCGAGAAGAAGGAGAAAACAGGACAAGGTAACAATTGCAAATCTTCTGTATATTTCGTGTGACTTAGATCAGTTTGATTCCAGGAATAATTAAATAAAGTGTGGTCCCAGAAAATATGGACAGGTGAGATTTAGAACTAGGTATTAAATTGCAAAACTTTCAGGAAATCCTTAGAAATAAGACTTATCTCTCCGAACTCTCTCGCCAAAAATAGAGCAATTTTATGACCTTTGGATTTGGACAGGGTAACCCATATTGTTTGGATTTGGATCGAAGGAATTCACAATATCTTAACTGAAACATACCATAGCATTCAGTGGCACATTCCAGCTCCCGCTGGCGGCCGTCTCCCATGGCGGTGATAATGAGTCGCGGCTTGTGCTTCAAGTAGATGTTCGCGCCGTCGCCCTTTTGCAGGATTCCTGGAACATTATTCAGGATTTTACTGCATTTTTCGGTACGCCTTTGTGAGACTTGAAAGTTATATAAGCTAACTTTCAAAATCACAAGAAATGTTTTGCAAAAATGACTACACCGGTTTTAAGTGGAAGAAGGAATGGTGTCTTCGGGTAGCTTTGTATGAAAAGAGCCAAAGATCTGGACCGCTTGTTACTCAATTGAAGTTTTGGTAATAAGCAAGCGTTTGACAACAATATCAACTGTTGTAAAGTTGCCCAGTTTTCTTTTCCAGATATACCTAACGTTTAATGCAGTTGGCCGCAGATGGCCGTTACTGCGACACCGGTCTTCTTGGTGAGCGCTGAGGGCGCTCGATCTTAAAAGTTAGGTTGGAGCAACAGCACGCGGAGTTGCCCAGTATGAATAAAATGAAACTAACCTTCATGGAAGTTGTACCGATGATGTATATCCAGATTCCACCCTCCCACATCAGAAATGCTCATGTCATGTCCGCTCAGCTTCGTCGTCTGCACATTCCAGATGATATCCTTACAATCCGTGTACTGATATCCAACTTTCACCAGCGCTGTGGTAACTCCGTACACCCTCTGTCTGTAGACGTTCAGTCTGTTCCACGGATACGTGAATTTGATGACTGGATCGGCTTCAAAGGTCTTCTCGAAGAGGATGCCTTCGATGGTGATGCGTAGATGGATGAGCGCGAGTGTTGGCGGAACTTTCTCTGGGGTCAGCTGAAGTTGTATAGTGGAGAGGTAGCCGGCCGCGCGAGAACTGTGGTATACCAGGTTGAGGCCTGTGCCAGGGATTTGCAAGCTTTCTTGAACCACCTAGAAGAATAGAATAGAATAATTCTAATATTGTCGAAATCTGTGTCAAAATAGATCTTAACAATTTAAGTAATGGATTCAACAGTCTTGTCAGGAAGTGTATTTTGTTACAGTGAGTTGTTGCTTGGTCAATATATAAAAAAAGGCTTCGTCCTGACTGACTGACTGAGTGACAGAAAGTGCACAGGCCAAACCACTGGACGCAAAGACTTGAAATTTCGAGGCTATGGTCGTTAAGAAATGTCGGCTTACTAAGAAAAGTTTTTGTTAATTCGTAGGTATGTAGTTTTGGGTACTGGTCTTATATATTTGGTTTTTTATTTGTTTGAGCTATGTGGAGCTGTAGAGTTTTTATTCTTTTTTTTTCGGATGGTAGTCAGCCGCAGATGGCTGTTACTGCATCACCGGACTCTACATCATTTTCCTGTTCTGACAATGTCGTGAATTCAGGGCTTGGAAAATTGGTTTCTATGTAAACCAGAAGTGATAAAAGGAAATAGGCGCTCTCCTAATGATTAAAATCATGCTTGCTTATGATCAGTCATTAGACTGATGGAAAGCGATCACCTATCGATAAGACCCACCAAAAGCTAAATGACGTCACGTCAGGCTATCAGTAGCGTTCACTTGAGTGACTCCATTGACAAACTGCTTCCACGCTCATCTGTCTTCTGCCTGTTCCAAGACGGCAGCATTAGAACCCTTAAGTTAACATTAATGCAGTAGTGGTTTACCTGTGACTCGGCGAGGATGGCGCTCTTGTCGGGGCAGGCGCCCTGGAAGCCGTGCTTCCACGTGGCGAGCACGACGGGCTTCATGGCGTCGTAGTCGTGCGCGAGGCACGCCTGCGGGGGGCCCAGCCCTGGCTTCTCGTCTGCCGTGCTCATCACCACCTCGTCGATTATCACCACCTGGCGACACACAGCACTATTAGTACACGCTCTGGTTAGTTCGGGGCTTGATGGCGTTTTTGACATTTCACGTCCATAAAATACTTATTGTAATTCATGGTTAGGTTAAGGTTTTTTCTAAAACCTAAGAATTATTTTAAGAAATTTTACGATCTTCTAGTAGCCACCCGCGGCATCGCTCTAGTGGTATTGGGATAATGTCTATGCTATGTCTTATTCCAGCACTTATGTTAAAAAACTTAAGATTTTTAAGAAAATTTACGCTCTACTTAGCCGCCCGCGACATCTTTCTAGTGGTATTGGGATAATGTCTATGCTATGTCCTATTCCAGCACTTATTTTAAAAAACTTGCGACCGACTCAGTTAATTTAACTTCTTGGTAATAAAATGCTTGAGGGTCAAAAGGTATGTTACTAACTAAATAGGAATACATTCATACAACCTATAATTAGGAAAGGGTCATTAAAACAGTCCATATACATTTTACTGCCCGCGTTACGTGACGAATCTTACGTGGTTATAATTACAACCCCGCCTTCGGTCCCTAGACGATTATAAAATGACTCGTCGCAACCTAAATCAGCTGGAAATAAAGTTTTAAACGAAATAATTGACTAGTAAAAAGTGTAATGCCTCTTTAATCGCCGGTTCGCATGTCTCGCTGCGCAAAAACTTTAAATTGCTTCATATGGAGTTGAGTGAAGTCGTTCGTTATTAAAGGGTGCAGAATTCGGGCTATCACGGTTCAGGATAACTTATTAACATGTAGGTAACGAATACGGCACATGGATGGTGAAGTTAGGAGACTTGTTACACCCGACTTCTGCAAGTTCAACGATGTTGTTGGTAGATGGGTGACCCAGATTACCGGGATGTTCCATATTTGATGACTTTCGTACAGGTACATACGCAAAAACTTGACGTAGTGCATTATTCAAGCCAAGTTCAGTCTACTAATAATCACTTACCTACTTAAATTTCGTGGATTGTTATGAGTGTGAAAACTTAAAGCGGTCAAAAAAATCAACATGAGAACCTTATTAGTTTCTTGAAGACAAACCAACCTTCCAACCAAGGAGAATACAAGAAACGAACAATTTTATAACGTATTATTAAAATTCTTTATTTCACATAAAATAAATCATTTAATTTAATTTGTGTTCACAACTTAAGTTTCATTGCACAATGGGCGGGCTGATTATTACTATTGCCTAAAGGCATTCTCTACCAGCCTATGTATGGAACCTAAATAAATTATACTTATTCAAACCAAATTATTTCATTCAAAATACCATCTTAACGCTTTCAACAGAAACATACCAAGATCACAAGATGAACATGATTAATTTATTTATAAGACCTAATTATACTGACCTCATTCCACGGCACGAAGACAACCTGCGACGACCTCTTGAATGGCGCTCTCCCGAAATGCAGCGTGACCGCGCCCCCGCCGTTCACGAGCAGGTCGAACCAGCCGTCTTCCCGCGTTAGTGTGAACCCTTCCAGCGGCGTGGAGGTCGACACGCGAACCCCCACCAGCCCCGACCCCAGAGATGTCACTACGCGCCCGCGGATCACCGCTGACCGGCTGCAATGGCCATGATAACAGAAGGTAAGCTTGGAGGTGATGGTGATAAGGGTGATGAGAATGATGATGGACTATGGTCAAGTAAAGATCAAGTTTCATTCAATCAGATCAGACTACTGTTTGATATCATCCACAGTGATACTGTAACTGTTTTTTGGAGAGGTGATTAAAAATGCAAAGGTATCTAAGTGATTTTTGAAAATTTAATGTAAATTTTGGAAGTGAGGAGTAGGTATGTTCTACTTTTGGAATCTGATGGACCTACTTTACTAGTTCTGTTTCTATCTACATTACCAGTCACCGAAAATACAAACCAGATGAATTCAATACCCAAGATATTTTCAACTCCTATCTATAACTACCTTATAATGATGGTGGACAAATACCTACTTACATATTATACATAAAAAGCGAACACAATTTCACAGGACACGATAGGTATAATAAACTACAGACGAACAACATGCACACAGACATAAACGTAAATAAATGCCAATAAGTAAATATGTTACATAATGCAGCAAATACTAAAATCCAGGAACTAATAATAATAATCCTTGAGCCGGCACAAGTCTTACCTCGTGTTGAAGTGGTTCCAAAACATACTGCGCAGCGTTAGGAAACCGAGAGAAATTACACATAATGAGTTAATATCCTTAGTACGGTTAATTTAGAAGGAAGAAACGACAACAGCCATGTTAAATCAGGACATGCAAGTGCCAATCGTTTCTTGTTACAATTTTTATTCGTGTAAGAAAAAAGAAAAAGCACGTGTTACAACTTCCATTAAATAAAACATTAGGATCGACTGGGGCACAACATTGCATATTTATATAACAAATATTGTTAATATTTCACTTGTAGATTATTTAATTTTGTACACGATTCGTTAAATCTTTGTAATAAATTCTTCAATTAATGAAATACGTTTACATTTATTTACATTCCCGATTGTAACATTGAACTACGAAGATGTAATAAAAACTGAATCTACAACCATGGATAACATTGATACTGCTCTGAAATTTTCAAAAATATATCTTTCTACTCACAATAGTGAAAGTTGTAAAAGATATCACGAATCGTGTTAATCTAACTAAGAACAGAATTTTGTCATTGTAAACGAAATATTTACCACTGTCTCTTCAATACTGAGTCGAGTCGCAAGTGAACTAAATATTTCGTACCCAAAAACAATAATGTCCTAGAAATCAAAGCCTATCCGCGCGGGATCTCTGAAGAAGTTTCCTGACGCGGATATGACAAGTTAGTAAATATAGACACAACACCAAACATAAAACTGACCTCTCATTGAAGGTCTCCTGTTTGGCGTAGTTCTGCAAGCTACCCTCGTCGATGAGGAACTTCATTCTCTCGAAGAAGGAGGCAGTGATTGCAGGAGGTTGCTTGCGAAGGAGGATATCGATGGGCTTGGGAGAGGAGACGCAGAGCTGGCTGCCCTTGCACGCATTGCTCGTGCAGCATTCCGGGTCCTCGCAGTCTACCAGACCGTCTGGATGCAACAGGTGGACCAAGTTATTATACAGCCATAAGACGATATCAATTGTTCGAGTACCATATTCTTCTACTTGTATTAACGCTCCAACATCTTATGGATAACAAACATCAAAACATCCAAGATCCAAGAACAAACATTTATGTATAGATAGGTATTCATCACACAAAATGCTTGCCTGCTTAGGATTCAAATTCAGACTTATATCTACTATTATCAGCCTGAGTATGATTATCATAAGTAAAGTTATGTCGGTGACGCGGTTTCCAGTCCAGCATATATTATTGAATCTACATATTTATACTGTTAGGATGGTAAATCCCACTTTCTTCTTAATTTTATACATAGATATGTTAGCTAGCTCTTTTAAAATATGTAACCTCACCAGAGCTTTCTGTAAGGGAAAGATGACAAGGAGTAAGTAGTAGATAACTGCGGATGTAGGTTCTCACCTTTATCATTGTCCTTGTTATCGTCGCAGATCAGTTCCTTTAGCGTGGTGCAGTCGGGTCCGTCCCAGCCATCGAAGCACTTGCACTCCCAGCGACCATCGTTGGCCACGCGGCAGCTGCCGTGGCCAGCGCACGCACGCGGACAACCTGACACGGGACAGGTCAGTTACAGTACCAGGACATGAACACTATCATGATAGGCAGAGCCAATATACCAACTATACAAAGGTTGGTGATGCAAGTACTACTTTTTTAGGGCAGGATTTTCTATATACAAGGCTGTTCACATACAGGAAGATTAAGATTACATTTGAAATTGGTGGTGGTGATTCTTATCATGTCACTAGTTCTTTCGATCCAGTGTGGTGAAAGAATTTCAAGTGCGCCTCGAAGAGGCTCCTTTCGTGCACTTGACACATGTTTTCGAACCTTTTTTAGGTTCTATGACATGCCAGTTTCCTCAAGATGTTTTCCTTCACCGTTAAGCACGTGTTTTAAATGCACACATAGATCTTCTGGAACAGAAAAATCCATTGGTGTACGACCGGGTTCGATCCCACGACCATTGGATTGAAAGTCGGGGCACCTTCCACTCGGCCAGCATGGCTTTTTGATGGTGGTGGTGGTTGTGATTGAATGGTGGTGACATTAATTGTGATTGGAAGGTGAAATTGGAAGTATTTTTTTCACAGATTCATGCAACTATTACCAATAGTTCATTAGAAAATATATTATACTCGAAAAGCTTGGATTCCCTTTTCTAATATATCCAGTGAACAGTTTGACAGTGTTCCTTAAGATCTATCATAAGCCTCGCAGTCAGTCTTCATCTGTAGCAAACTATGATAATGTATCTATCTACTGGACACAACTCACCTTCCAGCGTGCAGTGCTTCCCGTTCCAACCAGACACGCAGAGACAGGTCCCGTTCTTGCACTGGCCGTGCTCTGCGCAGCGCGCGTCGCACAGCCGCGAGCCGCACGCCGCGCCGCTCCAGCCCGCCGAACACACGCACGCCGAGCCCACGCAGCGCCCGTGCGGACCGCAGTCCAGGTCGCACACCTCTGTGGAACAGGGTCATAATGTCTTATCCATTGCGTCGCGCGAGCGCATCGCGCGAATGCCAATCGGGACGCCTATTTGACATTAGTATTTTTGATCGCGGATTCGAGCGTTGAAGTTCGCGCGAACTTGCGATGGTCGCGTGATCGCGTTCTATTAGGACAATGCCTTATAAGGAGGTACCTATAAGGTAAGTATGAAAACTGAGTAGCTGGTTATTCGAGGCTGACATTCAAAATATCTTAAGGTTGACCAATTTATTGCATCGCCCACATGTTTACAAGTCCGATGTAGCACTGTTCTGGTCATTGGTAGATGTGATCTCTTACTAGCACCTAGTTCCACTTGTCATCATCTCACTCACATCTCACATTGCCTCTTTTTTACATAAAAACAGTTGTATTTTGGTGGTGTTCAGAATTTTTGTATAAAAGCAGCCAACTTACCCTTGGAACAGTCTTCTCCGGACCATCTCGCATGACAATTGCAAGTCTGCGTGTCCACATCGAACGTGCCATGTCCGGAGCAATCCGGCAGACACTGCAACGCATCCTTGTCCATAGTCGCGCAGTCCAGTCCCTTCCACCCCTTCTTGCAGACGCACGTCCCTTCGATGCAGAACCCATGACCGGAACAGGTCGGGTGGGGGCAGTCGACGTCAGCGCAGAACTTCCCCTTGTACCCTCGCACGCAGGAGCATTTCCCATTGACGCAGTGTCCGTGTCCGTTGCAGTCGGGGACTTCGCATTCATCGTGGCGTAGGGAACACTCTTTGCCTTTCCAGCCGGGGTTGCATTGGCATTCTCCGTTTATGTACTCGCCTCTTTGGCTACAAAGGACTGGGCAAACACCTGCAAGGAATAACATTTTGTTCTGATACCCGATAAGACTGTCATCTCTAGCTTACATTTAAAAATCAATCTGTGTTGAATATTTTTTTTTTAGTGCGTTGTGAGCTTAAAAATAAGTTTTTTATTACAGCATAAGCTAACTACTACAATCTATATATAGGTATATTACAAAATTTACAAAAGGAAACAATTGGGCCACCCATAGACCGTTGCAAACGATCTATAGGTAGCTCAACTGCTCCAACTCGATACCCGATGGCAGCGTGCCGAGGATACTGGCTGCATTGCCTCTTTGTATAGCAAGGCTTATTCTTTGGCCCAGATAGCTGCCAGCCCTCTGATCACGCGTCGCTTCGATATTATAATATATATTGTGTTGTGTGCTATGAAATATCATGACTGAGAGGAAGAGTAACAAATAATACACAGTCAATTTTTAATCACCATAAAAAAATACGCATAGCCAGTTGCCGATACTGTACACATACGGCAAAAAAACTTGAATAAATTAAGTCGAATTTTTGTCAAAATAAATTTAATTAAAATTGGATAACTGTAACCGATAGTCGTTTTCCTATGGATTTGCGTCAGGCGGTACCTTTAATTTATAATAATTTAAGTTTTATTCATCGTTTGGCAAACCCGGGTACCTAGCTCGAGCCAGCTCGCAAAACCTCGGCTCGGGCGCCGCACTCGCGCCGCTGTCACTGCCATTTTGTAGAAATCGAAAAATCTGACTGCACAGATGCAACGTAGTAACCCCCGTCTGCATTGCCCATTTTTTTTTTTGTTAAATATTGGTGGTGTATATTGTGCCACTTTAGCACAAGCTTAGTTCATTGGCTTGTTGGATAGAGTTAGCTCAAATCATACAACTTTTAGACGAAAAGCCTGTCGTTACAAAAAAAAAAGCCTCGATAAATGTACTCACTTTTACTGCAGTCATCGCCACCAAAGCCGGGCTGGCACTGGCAGTGTCCCATGAGGCACTCGCCCTTGCCGCTGCATCCGTTGGGGCAGTTGTGCGTCATCTCCTCCGCCACCGCGGCTATGAAGGAGATCTCCTGCGGGTCGCCGTCGTCGTTGTACACGGACAGGAACCAGTGACCTTGCTCCATGTAGTGCGTAACTTCTTTCTTCACGGATGGCTGTGGATTGATAAGGTTTTGAAAAAGAGTTTTAATTTGACGACACGGATGGTGGAGTGGCAAGTGTGTTAGACTGCGGGTTCGATTCCCGCTCAGGACAAATACTTGTGTGATGAACATCAGTGTTTGTCTTGAGTCTGGGTGTTTTCTATGTAATCTATGTATGTATTTACAAAAAAAAAGTATATAAGTATTGTATCAGTTATCTGGTTCCCATAGTACAAGCTCTGCTTAGTTTGGGGCTTGATGGCCTTGTGTGGAATGTCAAAACATTATTATTTATTTATTTATTTTTTCTCTAACCTACACTGTCCCACTGCTGGGCAAAGTTCTCCCCCATACTTTTCTTTTTTTTTATTTATTATTATTTATTTATGAGAATTTGAGTTACATATATCGAGAATCCAAACGTTATTAAAAGTGTTTTCAATATGGAAAAAAAAACATTTGGAGAACTCCGATAAAAAAGAAAGGAAAACTTACGTGGGAAGCCCTGGTAGTTCTCGCCTTGAATCCGCTCAGCACTTCCAAGAAATGGTACTGCGTGTGTGTCGGTAAGGCGTTCCGCCTCGCGTACACCCCTATCGAGGCTCCTCGAGGAATCAAGTAGTCGAACTTCACGTACGACGCTTGAGATTGATAGAACTGCATGTTCCAGTAACTATATGGAGGGATTTCTTTTGATAATTTTTCACCTAAAGTAATTTGTTTGAATGTCGTCCCGTCTGGCGGGAACGACTGGGCGGGGAATGTTCGGGCACCTACAACACACAAATTAGTCTTAGTATCTCACATAAAGCATTAAGACATTATACCAGATGCATCATGCGATAATGTGGTGAATCTATATTTACCTACATGGAAAATAATACTGAAATTGAAAACAGAAACTCATTTTGTGTAGCTCTACACTGCACTACGAAGCTCTAATCCAATAAAAATCTAAATATTTTGAATAACATCACCTTCATCCCTAAGCTCATGCAATTGAAAGACCCCACCGAAAGATACCCGGTTTAATAAGCATGCAAATTAGTGGGTTAATAGAACAGTAGAACACGGAAACCCTATCCGTTGATGGTTGTCGTGACGGTTAGTAAGTTATCACTGATCTATTCAAATTCATCGACCTCACCTTCCAATATCAAAATGGGTGGAGGTTCAATCTTTGGACAAATACAAGCCTTTTCTGTGGTTGGCACTTCAGTATATGTTTCAGTCGTGAAATCAGAAGTCGAAGTTATCGCATCAGTCGTTGAAATTACATCTGTAGTTGTTAATACATCTGTTGTAAACGTATCTGCTTCAGTTGACATTTCTGTGCTTATTTCTATAGTCTCTCCGAAATCTGATTCTGTCGTGTTGATGCCAGGAGCAGGTTTAGTTGAGGGTGTTGTTTTGTCATAGTAATCGTCGTAGAAATCATCGGTAGAATTACTATCACATATTGGACAAGAGCATTCGCAGATCCCGCCTGCCTCTTCAGTCGGCACAACTTTAATTGTATTCGGATTTCCTTCTAGAGTAACAGGCTTATTGAATTTAGAAGGTTGAGTTGGCTCAGCATCTATCGGGGTTATTTTCACGGTAGGGATCTCATTTGTGTCACCTAGCGTGGGTACTGTCAAAGTTAAGGAGTATATTGGTTTATATGCTGAGTTTTCAGCATCATCTGATGAAATGGTTAGATTAATCAATACATGTTTAGGATTACTTGGTTCAGTAGTTTTGGTGTCAGGTGTATTTACAGTGGGCTCTATCTTTTCATTTAAATCAACAGCAGCTTTCTCAGTTGTCGGTTCTTCAGTTGTTGTTATTTTTGCGACGTTATTATTAGTGACAATTAGTGCCGGTGTTGTAGTTACAACATGCTCACTCTGTGCGACAAATCTGTTTGTTGTAAGTGTTAGATGTTCAGTGGGTTTACTAGTCGTTGGTATTTCTGTGGTGGTGATCGAATCAGTCGTTACGAATGGAGGTACGATGGTAGTATGAGCTTTATTCGTGCTCCTTTCACTTTCATATTTGAACATCTTACGATTAGTGTCTGGTATATCGACATCTTTCAGATTTAAGTGAAGATCTTCATTCACTTGGTTGAGTCTTGTTAGTAATTTTAGATACTGAAGTTTTTGTGTGCCATAAGAAACAATAGATGGAAAAGCATCGCTTTGCATGTCTTCAGGAACGTAGGCGATTTTATCCGTTTTGATTGTTTTTTTGTTTACTTCAGATACTTCTTGCGGTTGGTCCACTCGAATGTTAGTTATTTTATCAGTTGTTACTATATTTTCTGTTATTGGAATAGTTTTAGTAGTTGTTGTTACTTTTGGGCTATCTCCCTCTGTCGTCGGAAAAGTTTCAGTAGTCGTAATAACTTGTGATTTTGTTTCTGTCGTACTAGATACGACTACTGGATCTTCAGTGTTTTTGGCCGTTGTGCTCCCAAGCGTAGTTAGATCACCAGTATTAGACACATCGACGTCGCTTACCTCAGAAGCGTTAGAAACCTCTTCGATAACTCCGGAAGCGGACTCCACACCATGCGCTAAGCTAACATCGACAGAAGGCGAAGTGATACCATGCGTTTCTACAGTGACAGGTTCCAAGGAAGAAATAGGAACAGAAGTGACAGAAGCATGCCCATCTACTTGTGCGCTTCGCCGTGGCCGCGAGTGGGGGGCGTTACCTGAGGCGGTAGACAGCGAGCTCTGATGCGGTCTCGTCAGAGACTTGTTCGACTCGAGGGTCGTCGCCTTGGACGCTGGGAACAATTCCGTTGACTCGCCAACTAGTACTGTACATGCTTTTGAGTTTTGATATGACCAGTTGACGAAATATGATGCTGCGGACAAAGAAACGATGTGTTATATTAAAGGGAAACTATAACACTTCAAACATTATTATAAATGTACATCAAATGTATGTACATGATTGCGAAATAAATAAATTCTAAATTATAAATCAAAACACAAACCTAAATTATTCAAAAATAGTCATCTCTAACGTTCCTTGTGAAAATTTGCACTAACTCGTATCTGTCTAATTCAGAGATGAAATAAACAAATTAATTATTATCATCTCAGGACTCCTCAGCTCTGACAGAAATAATTTTGCGATTACGTTTATTTATCAGAATTTACAACAATCGTGTTGTTTTAGGGAGAGATAACTTCTGCGAAATGGAAAATTGTTTCAGATGAATTCTGATCAGTTTTAGAAACAGTTGAAATTGTTAAAATGATAACCTTTTTAATTAAGATTACCACTATTATTAATTAAAATTGAAGATAAAAGTAAAACTAAAGAAAACCACTATCAAAAAAAGAATGAACTTACCGCTCATATAAGAGGCGATCGCTAAAAGTAGAACAAAGAGTAATATGAAGACTATGGCGGTGCACTTCCAAGAGCACCGTGAAGAAAGGCCTTTTCTGAAGTGGAACCGGGAGGCAGCTGGAGGAAAATGCGAGGATCGCAGGTTGTTCCTCACGGGCAACACGGGCACGGGTGCGCCGAAGGCAGGATGCGAACGCTCTCCGCGATCCATCCGCTCCAGCGTACTTTTATCCTTCCCCGGACTACTACACGACGAGTTAGACTTGTAGTCCATGGATGGATTCTTTTGAATGTCCCCTGCAAAGAGATGAAGTTACAACGTCTGCTATTTACATCTGTATGTAGTTCGGTTGAATAAAATAGTTTTTCCTTAGGAGCATTAAATTAAAAGTGTCAAAAGTACCTTAAACGGTAAAGCGTTGATGACACACGGCTAGTTTATACGCTACAAGCAGGCGAGTTTAAAAGCTAACGAGTGAGCTTTCGGGAAGGATTGTCAACAAGCAGATTGTAAAAAAGCCGACTTTACACGCAACAAGCGAACTCGCTGGCTTGTAGCTAGTCCCATCTGTCATCGACAAGTATCTAAAATAGCATATTCGAATAGCTGTCCTTTTTCCTTGAGCATGGTCTAAAAAGTACTAGTTTAGTATCTTCTAGGTTACTTTGCGCAGTCCTTGTCCAAGTGTTTGGTGAGCAAAAGTTTAAATCTATACTCTTATATGTAATAAAATATGAAAAGGTTCTAACATTCACCTGAAGGCACGTAGAAGTTGCCAGAGGGCGTGCGCACGAGGCACGAGGGCTCGAAATCGGCCAGGTCGGCAGGGTTGCCGGTGATGCGGCCGTTCAGACGCGACATTGTGGGGTTTCTTGGCGGCACATCAGGCGGAGGTCGCGACCCTTCCAGCAGACAACCTGTAGACAATTCAAACAACACCTTACTACAACCATTGCATTTTATTTGATGAGACAATGTGGCTCTCATGGGTAGGGGACAACAGTATTGTGTTTCTGCTGCTGACAATCTGTAGAAAATATAAACACCACGTGCTCTACCATTGCAGAATTAGGACTAGATAATGTTTGTGGCCCTAATAAAATAATGGATCGAATAGGTAGGGGACAACAAGATTATATTTCTGCTACTGACAAACTGTAGACAATACAAACAACACCTTACTACACTATTGCAGAAACAGGACCAGATTTGTGGATATTTTCAAAAGAGAATCCATCTATGGAGGACAACTTAAAAGAGTAGGTAAAGGGCATCAATTATTGTGTTGGAAATCGAGACCACAAACATTAACAATACTAGAGCCGTAGTGGGAATTTAATGTATTAGTGCTTCAGTACCTTTAAAATTTTCAAGTTCAATAACCTTAGGCAACAATTGCAAATATGAATCGGTTGATTTCACCCGCTGGAGCTTTTAAGCTGAAATTAACTAAATCAAGTACGACGCTAACAGTCTATAAATTGTTATCATAAGCATTATTTGCAAAGTTAAAGGCTTTTACGAAATTAATCAGCGCACGGCCGCGGTCCCGGCGAGCATTAGAACAGGGAAAAATTTAATTAATTCTATCCACGAAAATTTACAAGTCGAAATTCAATTAAGAGCGAATATTGGCTGCCGTAATGGGCGTAAACAAATAGCCGACTGAAGCCCTTGCCCATGCAAATGGATCAAAGATCGCGTGCTTCGGTAGTTTACTTATAAAGGAAATATATTAGATCGCGGGCCATCGCTCAAACCGCGGGGCGCGTCTCTGCGCTAATATAACCTAATGGAAAATCGAAGTATTATCTGCTTCCACCCCCGTCCCTTATCGGGCCTTGTAACAACTTTTGATCCTCGACAAATTTTAAGGATTTCTCGAAGCGTTAATTAATTTATTGTACAGCCCGATGTAGCCGCAAGAAAACTCAATTAATTTTAAAAGGGTTTTTGTGTTGTTTTTTTCGTTATCAAACCCCCTCCCGCCTCTCCACGCGTTTGCCGAAAGAAAATGGCGAAGTTGCCGATATTATCGTCAGGCCCTTTGTGGCCGTGCCCTTTGAGCACCATTCTATTCGTAGTAATTAGAGATTAATGAATTTATTGGAGCGTTAACTACCTACCTTTACCTTCGTTCAATGCGGTTAGGAGAAATTAGGCTATTTATAGAAATTGATGGTAGGAGATTCAAAGATTTAGGAAATATATTAGGGGAACAACAGGAAATAAATTGTTAGGTACTTACTATTATTTTGTGTACCACTAAGTACTTTGACCATGACTTTTCACAAGAAACTTATCAATAGGTTTATTTAAAAGGCTTAGTTCTAACTGACTGACTGACAAATAACGGACATGCCAAACAACTGGATGTGAAATTTCGAGGGTACGTATTTTCGTCAAGGTGTGTAAGCGCCGTACGCCGTACTACCGCAAGGCAAACGAAGTTGCTGGTGACAACTGGTTGATCTATATATTTCTAATGTATCATAACTCCTAAAAAGACTAGTCGTAACGTTATCTTGAAACAAAACAGAGAAGTAACTCGATATCCTTCGAAAGGATATCCAAGTAAAGAAACTTCGGACAATTTATTTCAAACTATCCGATGTCAAAGGACCTGCTCCCGCGTATAGCAGCGGGAGCCACCGCCGCGCCGCCAATGAAAAACTGAAGCCCAAATCCCTCGCCTAATTTAAGAGGACAAGCGTAGTCATTAATACACACGTCAGTCGTCGTGCTACTACAAAATGTGGGCCATTTATATCCCGCTCCCGTGGCTGGGAATTATGGTAATCGGAGCAGTCGTCCTTTGTCTGTAATGGTGGGTAATTACCGAGCCACCTCCGGGGCCGCTTCGTCTCCGGAAGACCCATGGGCTCCAGAATTCGACACTCGTTACGCGAATCGTCTCAACTTTAAAAAGGGAACGCGATTTTGAACGCCACCCAGGGATTTGTCCCTACCAACTGGAACACTCACTTTTTCCCTCTAAATTCGCGGCAATCAGTTTTTTCCGTTTGTTTACACGAACTTCTCGCAGATTTTTTGACATTGGATTTTACTATCTTGTGTTATTTATTAAAACTGCTATGCATAAACTGAATAACAATCAGATATCTGGATAGACACTATCCATATTCCGGTTCGTTTAGTTTTATACTTTTCCAGCCATCTGGCATCCGATCTCTCTCCCCCTTTAGAGTCCGCATTTTTCCGGGAAACCAAAGCTCACTTACTTATTGGAAGATAAAGGGGGTGTGTTTCGGCTCATTTGCGGCCGAGCTCCGGCCCGATCAAACGTGATTTCTTATTGGAAACGGAAAAGAAGCGAGCTGTAATATAGTGACTACGGTTCACCGACGTAAGCTCCCGAGGTTAATTCCGTGTTTGTGTCTGTTAATAAGATAAATAGTTTAGCGTAACACAGACCTATTAGACACTGCAAATAAAATACGTTTCAAAAGATTTTTTATAGGTCGAGACCGATAAAGTTATTTGGAGTTACATGTTTGAGCGAGAACGAGCTGTCAGGCGTTATATCTCACAGGGAGTTCCATGCATCGCGAGACGTTGATGTATGCGCCGCGCGCGACACGGCGTAGGAGCGGGTTCGCACCGGGCGCCGCACATCTATATAATAGAAACGAGACACATTTGCCCAAACTCGTGCCTGGAGACGACGCTATGGCAACACGTGCCCACAATCTTAAGCTCGTTACGCAAACGTTCCCGAAGCAATTTAGAATTTATCCCATAATCTTGATTCGAACTAGAATCCAGGCCGCCTACACAAATTTATTTATGCCGATTAATATCGCGGTGTCGTACATCATCCGTGCGGAAGTTAAACACTTAGGTACACAGTCGTACGACGTACATTCCGGCTGCAAGTCCCCAATTTCGATTTTAAATTTAGCACTGAAGTTGGTGGGAATGGAACCCCGTACAATATTTATATGAGAGAGCACCACTGCGATTTATAGTTGGGAAACAATCGGGAAGTTGGTCCGGCGTCGTCGTGACTTCGTTTTAATTAGTACCCATTCATCGCAGAACAATCGAGTCCTCGAACAAATCCATTATCGGGAACTTTTCGATAGTCGAAAGAGGTGTATTCAAAGTTTTGCGATTGCGAACGGATCGGAGCGGAGCTTTTGTAGACCTTACATTCTGATGCCCGACGATGTCTCCCGCCCATTATGAGCTTCATAAAATAAAACTACTCTGTGTTGAATGGGCTCGCTCAAATCTGCTCGGAGGCTGCGCTCGATCGAATGCGGGCCTTCTTATAATTTCCTTTACATTTTCTATAATGGAAGGTTTTGGAGCATTATCGAAAAATTCAGAGGGCATTAACGAAATTCAGGCTCGAAAGGAAGGCCGCTATCTCCCGACCTCCGGGTAACAAGTGGAATGGGCTCGCGTAATGACATTATGCGTACATTTTAATCGATGGCTCACGGTTGGCCGACTCCCAAAGCGATATACATTCCGGCTTATCCGCTACATAGACGGATTCATTCTATTATGAAATTGATCGATCACCTTGTCAAGTCCCAATTGGCGTAATGTTTGCAAGCGGTGGATCAGACAAAATCGTCAGTCTGTCAAGCGCCACCGTCATTGTCGGATGTCTGGCGACGGACGTGCGAGGAGCTCGAGCCATGTATCATGTCAAGACTCGACCGTCTGATGAGATTACCAGACAAAGGAAGTCCACCCATATCACTACCACCACGACCGCTAAATGCGAACGTTCATTTACTACCCCTTTGGTTCGATGCACGGTTTTCGATCCTACGCGACTTAGCTTAAAGTCTAAAACGTTTCAGACGGTCTTTATTAGTGTCCCAACGTCGACGTCTGCTTCGTTAAAGGACACTCAGCTTTATTTATGTTGACATACTGGCAATGTTACCTTATTTGTTGTCGACTATCGGTTTGTCCGGGTCCGGATTTAGACCGTCTGTCTCTACAAATAGAGTTGGAGTTGGATTCTCATTTTAATGTTCTTGTAACCCATGTCAGGGGAATATGCACTCTTTTGCCGAGGGTTTTTAAGTATTTTTTTAGAGCATGGCATACGGTCGGGTTTCCTGGCCGCGATAAGGAGACGTTAGTCTGTACGTCACGCGAGCTGTCCGCTAATTTATGTTGCGCTGATTTCGAGATACAAGCGGTGGACGGAACCCTCTAGTCATCATGACTGGACTAGACCAAATCTTATGGTCCGTTAAGCTAGATTTCAGAATAAGCAATAAATGAATTCGTAAACATTTCAAAACAAACTTTTGTAGAAAGATTTAAATAAAATAAAGGCAATTACTCGCGTTGTCCCGAGTCCTTGTTGGTTACGGCACTGTAGCAGATTACAGACTGGATAATAAACGGAAAGTGCAACGTTAGAGCTCGTTAGAGGCGCCTTCATTAGTGTTTACAAGTAAATGGAGAAAAATAAAGCGGGCCACAGAGGCGCAACGATAGTACGGCGCGGGCGGCCGAGCGTCGCGTGAACCCGATACCCGCACAATTATACCACTGCTTTTCAAAGAGCTTCATAAACTCCAACACTCGTAACGAACCGTATTCCGATAATAGCCACAATGTTAAATCATTTGTAACTCTATAGGGAAATAAATGTTAGTGGGTGCAGTTGCAGATTGTCGCGAGCATCCAGGCCACTACTCAACAATGGCTAATGGTCAAAACATCGCAGCGCCTTCGTCATCAATCTCACTATCTCACTGTACATATTTCTTTCTCTAAATCCATTAAATTAATTACAGCCATTTGGTGAGCGACTCCGTATTTATTAGGCTCGTTATCATTCATTGAATCTTCCGATAGACGGGTGCTGGTAAATTGTAAGAAATGCCGAGACGTCGTGATCGATGCTCTACTTACACGTAAATGGGGGGCCAAATTAGCTGTCTACTGAAGAATGCAGTTACCGAGGTGACGGATTCCCGTCGATGGATTCCAGGGGGTTACAAAGTGCGACTTAGATTCATAGGTGTCATCGGGCAGGGGCGTTGAAATTGGGAAATTCCTCGCGATATTACTTGAGGTGGGATGAAAAAGCGCGGGCACAATCGCGTGAGGTGTGTAACGAATCGGAAATTGTTGCGTTGCGGTAGGTTCCGAATGAATGCCGACAATCAGGGTTAAAATTTTCCCGATTTAGCCGCCCCTTTTGTAGACGATCTACAGAAAAACTTATTAATGGAATCAAATGGATTTCCTGTTAAACTAATGTGGTAAAACTATAAGCAAAATATTATTAAGTAGGTACTAATGTAGCTAAGACGTATGGTGTTGTGAAGTTGCGCATGATATACTTACAGCACTGGCGGCAGACTGAAGTTCGCTTAGTAAGCCAGGCTGGAAGTTGCTGCCATACCTCGTTATAAAGAGTCTCACTTATGTACGTACTCTGAAAGCGACTAGTTTTGCTTTATCTATTGTGCATGAGCGGGTCTAACTAGACTCGGGAAGGATGTAGTGCAGAGAGCGAACAATGGACGGCGACGACCTCCGACTCAGCCGTCAGATGTCCGATAACCGACTTCATTAACCTTCGGCCTATTCCACAAGCATTAATTACCCCTAATAGAAACAAACAAAACGAAACATCTATAGATAAATGGGCCGAGATAGTTATTTAATTGTCTTATCTGCGGAGTGGGGAGGCGAATAATGCAGATTCATTTGGCGTTACGTCTTAACTTTTGTCAAAAGTTTCCATCCCTCCCCTTTCGCTAATGAACATTATTCACAAATGAGATTCGGCGTCGGGAATTGATGTTTTGTGTAATTGCTCCAAGAGACTGTGTCGCTGTTCTGATGAAAGGCGGACAAATCGCGCCAATTATAATTATGTTGAGGAATCATTGCCAGCGCGATAATGCGCCCGTTTCGTCGCTCCGCTCTTCGAGGAATTCACAGTCTAGCGGTTGGGTTTCCGGCAACTGTCAGATGGAAGTAACGTCATCACATAAAGGTCATCCCCTGACAACAAGACGTATGCTGGGGGATTACGCCGGGTGCGACACACTGTCACGCGTCCACACGAAAGCGGTCATATTTTTCGTCGCCTGTTTTTTCAGCGGAAATGCTGCGAACCGCCGACGGCGATGCCCTGATAGAGATTGATGATTCGACCACCCCCGCGCCCGCTCCCCTCGCGGGTCATTGAGCCCACCCGATTACACCAGGCCGGAGGGGATTCGCATATATCCAAATTACGTTGGTGATGGACGTTTCTTACCTAGATAACTACTCGTTATAATCCCCACCCGCGTCCGCGTCGATGGAAAATCACATTACAGTCCAGTGATGTGCACTGAGCGTTATTAATTTTATATGAGTCTACGTCTTGAACCTTAAATTCTACCAATAGATAATTACACTGATACTTATTTATGTTATGCCAAATGTCTCCGCTCTATTATTCAGTTAATATATTTACACTATTTAAATTAGGTACATCCCGAAGAAAAAAAAGATCTGAAACTGGTAAAAGGGTAGCTTATCTGGCAGTCATCGTGACATAATTAATGAAAATTTTGAAAAAAGTTTTGAAAATAAACAAATGACAGACGTGACACGAACGAGAGCGTGCGATGTGCATTTGTCAACGCGCGTTGCAGCGCCCGCCATCTTGAATCCTGAGTGGCATTCGACACCGACTGAGTGGCCCATCCACGCGCCTCAGACAAGTGTCGCTATTATACCGCTGCGTGTGAAAAACGTGCATTTTCTTTGCGTAATTGGGCGCGTAGCTAACCCTTCACTTACACAAAAGTAAAATATTGCTGACATCACGTGTTGCGACTGATAGGTATCTTGTAGCGTATCTGAGCGGTTAAGCCGAGAGGGCTCTCGATTGCGGTAAAACCATATCGCGTATGAAATAAATCAGCTGTTTCGGGGTGCCCCGGGACGGATCGCGTTACACCCCCGATTTGTGAGGTTATTTGCATTCCGATATAAAATGGCGGTCGCGGTGGGATTTGACGTGACGTTGACAGGTGCGCCCGCTGTCATATCGCGTTTTTGTTTTTGTACGGAACGCTTTGTTGAGGTTTGATTAATTGCCACAGATGCGAACCCGATTTCATGCGAATTAACCTTACTCAGTACTTACCTATTTTAACTTTTCATTAAAGACAATAAATTACTCAGATGCTTACTAAGAGGTGAACGTTTTAAGTTATTAACTTTTTATCCAAGGATGTCTATGTAGAAAGAAACTTTACGTAGAATCCAACCATTTTTCTGTTAAAGTATATACATAACAATCTACGTACCTTACTAAAGTGTTATTATTACAAAGTGTTCCCATCTCAAAGGGTTCAAGTGTAACATTTTTTGCAAAAAGTAACATAATACCACGTCAGCATTACACGAGAGATTTTCCAAAACATACAAACATCGGACCCGCTCCTTATACCCACAGAGGTCAAGCACACTTACGGCCCTTTGTACCCAAATAGATATAGCCTGTGCATTAGCGAGGGTCGCTTTTCTTACCGTTTTTTTTCGTTCAAAGACGCGGAACCCTACCGGATGTGGCTTGAGGGTTCCGCAGAAGGCCGCGATTAAAACGCATGTCATTTTGATTTATACGCACAATTATTACACATCAACTACAGCGCTATCGCAATGAGTCTCATTTGTGAGATTTGTGTGTGAATTAAATTTATTAGATGTTCTCTAACCCAACAGATGTGAGTCAATAGTTTTGTGCAAATATTATGGCACAAATTTTAATGGAATGATATTTTTAAATTATATTTATGACGAACTTTGAAAATAGTAAACAGTAATTGAAATGGTTCAGTATGCATTTTATTTTAGGGGACCGTCAGTGTCTGGACCGAAGAATTTAAAATCCATTTACGAAATGTAAACGGGACCGCTATTCAAACATGGAGCAGCAGCCCATCCTCGGCTCATCCATCTTGTAGCCCTAACGGGTCCGAATGTTACATTGACGAACGATGCCTCTTCGATATGGGAGATGACACAATGCGATGACCCCGAATCCATTCCTTCTAAGGCCCAAAGTAGGTACCTAATAGTTTCTCCCCACTCGCAGCTTCTCTCCATATTTTATCGAGGTTTTTATGAGGGTTATATCGGAAATGTGTCATGTTGATATTCGTCGGTGGCGCGGTCCGCGGCCTGTGCTCGTAAGTACATTTTTGATGCAAACGCGTAAACGATTGATGGGCCTTGTCCCATATTCCTCCAGATTGACTCAACGATTTGTGTATCTGCTTTATTATGCCGATGTCCCATGTCACGATTGAGTCGAGATTTAGCCGAAGCTCCTCGTATGGTTGGAGCACTAATGGGGTCGTTTTGTTTCGATCACGGGGCATTAATGACGTCATCCATCACGCCAAGTTGACAGGCAAGCGCAGTTGCATTGGACGCGAATTTAGTGACGCGATGCATAGTAAAAACTAGTCCGAAACTATGAAACTGATGCAAACTTCGCTTCTTCTTCTTCTTATCGTTTCACTAGTTCTTTCGAACCAGTGTGGTGAAAGGATTTCAAGTGCGCCTCGAAGAAACTCCTTTCGTGCACTTGACATCATGTTTTCGAATTTTGTAGGTTCTATGACATGCCGGTTTCCTTCACCGTTAAGCACGTGTTTTTAATCCACACATAGATTTTTTTGAATAGAAAAATCCATTGGTGTACGACCGGATTTGAACCCACGATCTTCCGATCAAAGGTCGAGGCACCTCCCACTCTGCCAACACGGCATATAAAAACGTCGCTTACAATAAGTTTCACGCTGGTTTTACGCAACCAGAAACCGAAATTTCGTCTTGCTTATACTAACAAAATATTTTACACGCCCTGTTAGCTAGGTACATAATTAAAATAATTTACCAACTCCGGCGAATTTCGTTCTCCAATAGTTCGAGAGAGGTCTAGGCTACGGATCCAGTGCGGAGTTCAGCGGCGAGCCGAGGCGGGGCGCGGGAGAAGCACATGCGCTAATCCGAAGCTGGTAATCACACGGTAAACCTATTACCGTTTCAAGTGTGAAGTGTGAAATCGCTCATTTCCAAATCCTGCTGACGTGGCTGCCAGCCAAATACGGCCACATTACCCTATTTTTAAAGAACAAATAAAATAAAAGCCGTGTTGGCAAAGGTGCCTCGACTTTCGATCCGAACGTGGGTTCGAACCCGGAACACCAATGGATTTTTCTGTTCAAAAAATCTATGTGTGCATTACCGTGCTTAACGGTGAAGGAAAACATCGTGAGGAAACCGGCATGTTTCAATTGCTTTTTTTTTCAAGTGCACGGAAGGAACCTCTTTGAGGCGCACTTGAAATTCTTTCACCACACTGGTTTGAAAGAACTAGTGACACGGTGTGAATAAATGAAGGAACAAATTAAATGTACAATTGACTCATTTCGCGCGGAAGGAAGCAGAAATAACGTGGCTTGTTAAGCGTAATCTACAGACTAAATAAAGGCGAGAGTTACGACCGCCGCTGCGTGGATTAAAATGGACTTTTCCATATAAAAAATGGGCAATAACCGGGTGTGGAGAGGGTTCCCAGAGGACAAGATCCCTCGCTCTCAGAATTTCATTTGCAAATTTTTTTCTGAACGAAACGCCATTATTAACTTCTATGACGCGATATAAATAAGTGATCTGAATTGAATTCCTGGGTGCTACTGAAAAAGCGATAGAAATCCTAAAGCCTCGATGACACGGAGCTATTTTACAAACTACAAGTCAGCGAGTTCGCTAGCGGCTTGTAAACTCGCCCCGTATCATCGGTTTTTTACAATCTGCTCGTTGACTATCGGATTGGATGTGGATTCATGCAATAAACGATTTTATTTCATTTCATTTCATTTTTGTAAAACTCGACACTCATTTAACTCGCTAGCTTTTAAACTCGCCGACTAGCAGTTCGTAAACTAGCTCCGTGTCATCGAGGCTTTACTTGAAATAATTTGAAGGTGATTTTTACGTTTGAGAAGTGCCGACATTCGTACGGATTAATCCCTCTGTGCGGCGATAGGCGTGAAGACAGGGTCGCTGCGGCGGCTCTGCGGGAATGATCCATCGGGGGAGCTTCGCACCTCCGCTTATGTTTTCATAAATTTCCGTTGAGATCAATATTTTATATTCGCGCCCGGCACCGCAGTGCCTAAACGGTTTTTTTGCAAGTTCGCGCCGCACCCTACGGTTTATTTATTCAGATGTGGCCCTCTCGAGATTCGCTTCGCCACTTGTACCTTTCGATTCATTTTTCACTAGAATAATGTTACCACATAACGTCCTCAAGCCCGATTTTTTGTAGTCGGTAAACAGTGTTTTAACCCTAAATGGCTCACGTCGTGAATCAGTGAGTTTGTTTTGTTCGTAAGATTTGTCCGCGAGTCGTGAAGGACAAATCTAATAGCGAGGCGGGCGCGACGCGTTGATTGGTCGTGACAGTTTATTACCTATCCTACCTTTGCCTCGATTCCCCCCGACCGACGTGCGACGGGTAGCGGTCTTACGTGATAAGTATTTCATTTTATCCGTGTTCTTGGATAAACTGGGTATGGTCGAGAATTCTTCATCTTGAAAGGTTTTAATTCCTACTTTCCCGGGATCGATTCCCGCTTCAGGACAAACATTTATGTGAAGAAAACATCGGTGTTTGTTCTGAGTCTAGGTGTTTTCTATAATATATATTATATGTATGTATTCTATCACAGATCACTTACCTGGTTCCCATACCATAATACAAGTTTGCTTACTTTGGGGCAATTACATCAATATGACTGTATAGTACCAGTGAATGTAAATAAATATTTTTTGAGTAATGAAAACGAACACTTAAAAAAATAATTTTAACTTTAAAAATTAAAATCTATCGGAATCTTTTTACAAAATCGTAGTGCGAACCGTTTTTAAAAGTTTGGCAGCAACAAAGGGGAAAATTCTCAACAAGGGCATAATTTACCGGTTCTCGTATGATAGGAAAAAATATAATAAATCGATATCGCACAGGTTCGCTGGAATATTGTAAAACTTCGCACAGTGGGCCGACTGCCCGTGGCGCTTTGTCCGAACCGCAAAAAATGACCCACTGTGCACCCGGCGTCCTGCTAATCCTATTTACTCCGGCAAATAAATTATAGCCGGTGACCACTAATGTGTACGGACGGTGCCCACTGTGCGTTAACTAGTTCCTACGATACTGGATACATTTATAGTGGGATTTGTCACTTGTTGTAGATTTGCGGTAACGGCGTCCTTTTGTAACTACGGCTGTATCAGGTTGCGTGTGGGCTGGCCGTATTACTTTGTTCGGATTAAGATGACGTAATTTACTGCAATTCGTTTTGAAATAATGCTTCTCAGGGCTTTTTAAAATCAGTAGCGGAGCAAAGACGACATTCACGTAACTGGTAGGTAACGTACTTACCCGAAATGTATATTGGCACCCTTCCAACATCGATCAATACACAAAACTGATTTCCACATCCTAATTAGTTAATTTGACAAGAAATGTCAAACCCAGCCGCGATCGTAAGCTCTATTTGATGTCAAATTTCGGGACCGTCAATTAACTAGCTTCAGAGGAGTCGATCGACAAACATTGATGTTTGATCACAGGGGTGTAATTATGACTTGATTCTTGGAATATCTCCACGAAAGATTAGATGTTACCCCAAAATATAGAAGATAATATACATAGATACCTACCTAGAATACCTAGCTTTAAATCACTTTGAACGCCAAATATTACCTACATTTAATGGCTTTACTTAGGTAGATAGGTACCTTTCTTCTTCCCAGTATTAGATTACCTTTTGTTAAAGGGAATATACCAGCAGTGATTTAGGTCTGATGAATAAATAGGGTTTATTGCATAAAATTCGTGTAAGTAATATTGTTCATACAAGTATTTGCTTATTGTTTTATGTTAATGAACCGACACTCTATCAGTTTAACGCGTTAAACCTGCGGCGTGTTTGTTTGTTTACAATTTCATTGAGCACACAATAGATATGCATTTCAAATGCCATGTTCGTGTACTATTGTTTAACTGTTCAACTAACAATATTGACGGCTTATATTCAAAACATGCGACCGCCATGAAATCACTTGCATCAGATTGGTGTAAGTGAATTACCATGATCTCGTAACGATAAAAATATGTTAGGTTCTCAAATTATCTTGGTCCCAAAATATGAATAAGATAAATGTATTAATTAATTCAAAGCCCAGAACCCCTTACACGTATGCGACGTACCCTACCTATATAAAAAAGATAAATAATTTGAAGCAGTTTCAATAAATTCACAATTCACGGGCGCGCTGGCGCGAACTCGCGAGTGTTACAATTTAATAGAACTTCAAAGGCCTGCTGATTCCACCACAATTCTATCAGCTTAGCACGAGATCCCGAGCATTATGCGTATAAAAAGCGGTTATCGCGAGCGTCCCCCCGTGCTTCGCGCTTCCCGCCCTGGGAGGCTGGGGAGCGGATACCGGTATACCGGTACTATGCGATTTCTAGTGGAAATAACTTTGGAGTAACTTTTTGGGTTGTTTTAAGTACATTGCTGTGTTGTTACTGAAACTGTATCGTGAAGCAGCGAAAGCTTGCAAACTGTTTATCGCGCGATGTAGTACTTTCCGCGCCTCGGGGTAAAAATTCAATGTTGTGATTTATTTTCGTATTATTTGAAAAATGACGTTAAGTAGTTACTATGTAGAAAAGCATCGCAAAAGATGCGGATTGCTCAGTATTCAATAGTTTATTGCCATATTTGAAATCAAACTTTTCAGAAATCGTTTTCTTAGGTCTCGCTTGCATTTTTCAGCGGCAAAAACAGTGAAATGAAAATAGAGGCGGAAAATAGCGGTTTATATTTATAGTTTCAATTAGCGGCTCCGCATGCGCCGCACTCGACCCCTGCCCGCTCTAACTCGTTATTACAGTAAAGAACTGCTTTTATAAAGAATATTTTTTGTTATTTCCGGGAAATTAGGCAACAAACTTGACCGTAAATTAACGCACGTATAAAATTCATCGTGCGAAAATTACGACGGCATAAAGCGATCGTCGACGAAATTTAATTCGACAATCTAACGGAACTCGTCATTTGGGTGACAATAATCAACGCGTTAAAACATTTAATGGAACCACTTAAAAAACTGCGATTCGCAAAACGTGATTACGCGCAGGACGATTAAAATAGTCGATCCGAGCGGGTGTGATTAAACAGCGCCTATTTAGCGACAATTAGGTCGCATCACCGACCATTGTCCGGCGGCGATTAAGCCTGACTACAATGGGTCCAATCTGACCTCTAACGAAGCGACTTCGGCTATTTCCGCTGCACTTCGGACGTTCAAAGACGCGTAATTTGCGGCTACGAAATTTGTGCTCGCTACGAATTTTGACGATGTTCATTCGGAGTTGGGTAAAGTGCAGTCGTTTCAAAGTCGACCTTCGAAGGTGCCAGAGGGTTAACTAGTGTTGTCCAAGTTTTGGATGTGTCCTGGTTAATCTGGCCGACCACTCTGACCCGTATTGGCTGGGGATGTGTACATATTATTATTAAGTAGTTCACTACCTACCTACCTATCGAATTGCCCTAATAAGTTTGAAATAGGGGCTTACACTAATGTGCATGTGATGTGTGTGTGATGTGATGGACTGTGCATGGATGGGCTAATGCCCATCCATGAACAGTCCATCTTAGACGAAGGATATTCTTGGTTCCAGGAGTTCCTTTTCTCATTTTTTGGAGACATTCGCTGACAGGCCGCGGAAGATTCCGAACGGGTGCCCGCGACCTGTTTTTTAGGCGATTGTCGGGAACTCGATGGGGTTTTAGTCGGTATTCTGCCTTCTGGTGGTGAGTCCGATATACCCTTTAAAACAAAGGGAAGATAATTTATTCCACTTTATCATTTATTATCCGACCAAATAGGTAGGTATTTAGTGTAAGTTCACACCAAGCCCCATATCTATATCTACAGCTATCGTTCCGCATGTGCGAAGAATCCTGCTAATTTGAAAAGTCCGTTCCCGGAACAACTTTCCCATCGAACATCGGCATTCAGTTCCAAGTGCTAGGCGCAATTATCCGTTGACAAAGCCTGCGAAGACTCGCCTTTGTCAGCCACGCCAATAATGACGGCGTAAACTTTGCTAATTTCGCCCGAGACCGCGAGTTCTGCAGTAGGTAAGGTGGTAAGAATAAAGGTCATGCCACACTGCCAAGTTTCTGTCATCAGTTTTGCTAACAACCAAGTTTAGGATCGATCAGCGATGATATTAATGGATTCATAGTAGAGTTTACGCTACGAAAAGGAATAAATAAGTAGGTAATGTGTGAACTTAATAGTTACTTAATTCTCCTTAAAACAGTATTAGGGTAAAACAGGGTTAGATGCCCCAATAGGATAGGTGTCCCTTTTCCTAAGAACCTTACTTTCGAAAATCAAATGAAAGTATTATTAGGTAAAATATGAAACAAAAAAAAAATACGCTAAAAACTTTACCTACATTTCAATTTAATTTTAGAGAGTAAAGTTTTCAGAAAAAGAAGCACGTAACCATTTTTTACCCGGGTCTATAAAATATAACTAAGTACCTACCTACTAGCTCAAGCAATATAGTGCGCTTTGAAGAGCGATATTCGATTGTAAAGATAAATATAAATTTTGTTCCAGCACTGCATAACGTACAAAATGCTCTTATACTCGTGAAAAAACTACAAGCTGGATACTGCGAGGCGCAGAAAGAATACTAAATCCGTAAGTTGTGGAGTAGTAAAATTGTCGGAAAAAATCGCAAGCGTAATGCAAGCTTAGTGTGGTACTAGTTTAGCCGTAGTATGTCGCGAGTTACCTTCTAGTTAATATAAAAACCGACTTTAACGCTGATGATACAGAGTTAGTTTACAAGCTACAAGCCAGCGAGTTTTAAGCTGGCGAGTAAGCGAGTTAGCGGTTTGAAAGGATTGTCAACTAGCAGATAGTAAAAATTCCGATGACACTGGACGAGTTTTAGCGAACTCGCTGGCTTGTAGCTTGTAGCTTGTAAACTAGCCCTGTGTCATCGAGGCTTTAGTGCAGTTTCAGATTAGCGGATTCGCCGCTCGTGTTTCGTTTTATGCAGCGCTTGTACCCGCGACAACCCGCGTGAGAAGCCTCATGCTACTGACACTCATTAGAAAAAAAAATAATTGCATAAACGCCGGTAAACAGGTGTAGGCTAAAACCGATAGATGCCCTAGAAGGATATGTGCCCCTTTTCTTAAAAACCCTACTTTCGAAAAACAAATTGAAGTAATAGTAGGTAAAGTATTAAGCACATAAAATATGCTAAAACATTATCTATTATTTACTTCCATTTGATTTTCAAAATTAAGGTTTTAGGAAAAGGGGCAAATATCCTTCTGGGGCATCTATCTCGGTTTTACCCTATACGCGGGTTGGGCTTTTGAAGTTTCGCGAATACTAATCCACCCGTAGGTATACTTGCGACAAAAATACGCTAGTCTGAAACTGCACTTAGGTTGAGGAAAGTTGAAAATGATTGGCATTTCAAATTGTTTCGAAAGGTTAAAAGTAATGGTTAGCATCGTCTAGCTAGCTGTTAGCACACAAGTGCGAAGTACTCAAATTCGATCACAGGCTGTGGTAACTGTGACAAAAAACCTTCGAGATCTCGCAGGACTGTGATTCACAGTTACTTATAAGTAAAGTATTGCGTGAGTATTAAAATATTTTTTTTGTTTTTCAGTTTTAACTTTATATCATTCTGTGTATCCCCGACCATCTTGTATTATCGTAACCGTCTCCAAACTGGTTGTATGGAAGAGTTAAAAAAAAATTGAACTATTATTTGTAATGTGTCCTTCTCTATGTTATTGTTTATTGACGTGACTAATACGTCTAATAAATCGATGAACGCCGGCTGCATGCACTAAAACGTTGACGTCATTGTCCGGTAACGCTCATTGTCCCGTTACGCTGGTAGTCACGTTAAACTATGATCCGTAAACCAACTTTACAGACAACCAATTTTTTTTTGGTGTAACAATGCAATACAATTTTCATTCATTCACAGTCTCAAATCTCGAAGGGTTTTTGTGGTCTCTTGTGTAGCAATGAGCCGTTATACACGCAGCTTTAGCAATAACAGTGGGAGCCTCCGCGGTATCAATTGCGAAGTTAGATAAAACGGTGCCCTTTGACAATCCAGCGGAGCGGTTATCAGCGCTCGTTATCCAGATATGCGCTAATGTGATGTCTGCTATTGTTGTTATTGTTCACTTCGTCTACATTAATATGTACTCACATGTGTATTATATTCGTTTGGGACGTTAATTTACGTGCCATTCTTCTTCTTCTTATCGTGTCACTAGTTCTTTCGAACCAGTATGGTGAAAGGATTTCAAGTGCGCCTCGAAGAGGCTCCTTTCGTGCACTTGACACATGATTTCAAACTAATTAAGTTATATGACAAGCCGGTTTCCTCACGATATTTTCCTTCACTGCTAAGCACGTGTGTAATGCACACATAGATTTGTTGAACAGAAATCCATTGGTGTACGACCGGATATGAAGCCAAGTCCTTCGGATCGAAGGTCGAGGCACCTCCCAATTCGTGCCATTGATATGTTAGTAAGTTAACAAAATTGCAAGTCCGATTCAATTTTTTGTTGGCTGAAAACCCCAGATCTAATAGAAGTTTTAGTGGTACAGGAAAACATGGATGCGGGACACCCAAGACCATCTGAAATGTCATTTAAAGGAGGCGGCTTAAGACCAGCTAAAGGATGACCAAATGATGATTGAATGATTCATATTCTAATTTGACGAAGGGTTACATATGGTCTGCACGACGTCCCGCTGTGGGGTGTATTGTGCATTGACCCCTTTTTGTACTAACTCTACCCCAGCCAGCCCAGTTCCCCAAAATAGCGGAGCAGGACCCTGGGTTGATGGATGGTGTGTTCCAGTTTCCCGGTAGGGTCATCTGGGCCCGTATGAAGGATTTTCCTCAGCCCAGTCTTCTTTCTGGCCTCTTCTGTAGCTGTGCAGTGCACAACTGACTTGTACTGAATGTTGATTCAGTCCAGCTTTTATTTCCGCTGTTGGCGGATGTGTTGGGCTTTTGTCCGATGAACTAGGGACTAGTTTCGCCCCCAGTTTTGCCAAGGAGTCGGCTTTGACTTTTCCTGGGCAAGATCCAACGTTCTTAGTCCGCTTTATATTGATAGTACACTTTATGATTGAATGATTACAAGCAGAGATACTTACTGCTATTTTGAAAGAAAACAATGTTTGTCTATGCCCGTACTTATGACTATTGACGAACTTGTATGTAAATTAATGTCAAAATGTTTTGCACAATCTAAAAGTCAGTATGTAACACGGAAGGAGAAAGTTGTTGAGTGCAAATTGCGAGAGTATGGATAGCAATGTTATTAGGTTTTGTTTTCTGTTGTCTTAATAATTTCGTCACGGGTCCTACCTAGCTCCGAACTCATTACCTACACTTAATGTATGTTGGAATAGGAACCTACCTATTTATCAAGAGAAAAGGTTGTAATGAAAGCCATAGAACAATACATTGCACAGTCGGCTCTGTAATGATCTTTACACCCATTTTACGCCGGTGTTACAACCAATTACACAAACACATCATGTCTGTGTGTAAGTAAATTACTGATGTGATGAAACCGCTTAAGATATATCCATAATATAAACAACCAGTGGTTTAATCTCAGGAGAACACCGGCGTAAGCTGGGTGTAGAGACAATTACAGAGCCAACCCTACATAATCTAAGACATAGGTCTTTCCGTCTCTAAAACTAAGCCAGTATCATCCAGTTCTATAAAAAATCTGTTACAACCGATTCCCTCCCCGGTCTAGACACCCTCTATTCCCCTAACCCTATTTTCCCGCGACAAACAAGACCCCGCCAAATATCCCAGGTTTCGGCGTTAAAAATCGCGATTATCGTCTACGCAAACGGCATAGGCGCGCCGTTCGCCGCTTAAACCTCCTCTAAAGCCTTTATGAGTAACGCCCGTTAAACAGAATAAAATAAAACGGCTTGAGCCTAAAATTGTAGTCGGTAGAGGCACTTGCGACGATTTTAACATAATATGTAAAATACTTAAGAGTAGGACTAACGTGTAATAGAATCAATAAGCTCCTTTTTTTTATTTATCTAAGAAACTTGTATAAAGCTAGCATTGTAGATCACAAAATCTACAAAATCTTACTTACTAACTTCTATCTTACTAGAATACTTACATATTTTTTTACTATTTAAGTGCTATATTTAAATAGAGTAGCGAGTAAAATAAAAGTATTTTTTATATCAAGTATCTATTCGGCCTGCAAAAATCTAAATACGTTTTTATACGTTTTTCGACGTAAAGTAGAGCTAAATCCCGGTGCTAAACATTCTTCAGTGAACAATAAGGGTAAGCCCAGTTGGGAAAACACTTAACGTAACTTAGGTGCAAAGTAATATTCAGCCTTAATCGAGGTCCGGCGAGGGTGCAGTAAAAGGGGTAAATTATAGCCCGAGTTTATTTTAGCTCACTGACGTAGTAGGTACCTACATAATAGGTAGCTGGCTACATACCTGGCTATAAAATAATGGTCGCATTCACAGAGATGATTTGTAGTAGATATGAAATTAATGAATAATGCCGTTTTATTAATTGGTCATTCATATTCAATAAATAAATATTTTGGACATTTCACACAACGCTATCTAGCCCCAAACTAAGTAGAGCTTGTACTTTGTGAACAATAAAACAACTATTTGACTAATGTTTTAGGCTTTGTTCAGTTTATACGATTTCAAAACTTAGTAGGTACTTACCTACGGGTCCTTCTCATCCGCTGCAAAAAAGTTTCCCAATTGCATTCGAATCTAATATAAATAAATTTGCATAGATTATAAAAACAATTTTTATTCTCAACCGCTGCAGTAAGTAAGTGCAAAGTACAGTCAACAGTGGAACGGCAACAACATCAAAATGTAAGAGTAAATGACGTGACTCGTGTTCAAAACTAAAAGTGCAGTATGCACTTATTTTATTCCATTATTATCCGTTCCCTGGTAATATTTGTTTATTTGTAACATCTGTTATATTTGGAATCATCAATTTATATAAAAGACTTCGTCCTGAGTGACTGACAGAGAACTGAGACAACGCACAAGTCATTCCAGTGGACGTAGGTATATAGAGCTTGGTAGAGCCTTGAATATTCGAAGGTACGTTATTGTACTAATAAAGGAATTTTGCTTGCATTGTGAGAGTGAGGAATAAGTATATTTATTATTGATTACACTTACAGTGGTTAAAGTAAGGACCCAGGAGTTTAACAAAAATCGTATTGAAAACTTTCCTTGCTAACTGTACTAGAACTCTTCGGATGTAATTTGGGAACAAAAATATTATTTATTTTATAGTACTAAAAATTTTGCAGCCGATGAGAATCAATGTATGAATATTTTTTTTCGAGAACAATAGAACAGATGCCGCTGGGAATGACCCTTACCTACATAGCTAAATTTAGATTAGGTATACCTTCCTAGCGAAATATCTCGAGCTATCTCCATTTTATTATGTCAGCACTAAATTGTTTTGTTGTATGTAGATATTTTAGAAGCCCTACTAGAGTTCGATTTACCAGTTTAAGGTACTTTACGGCACGGAAATATGAACAAAAGCTCTTTTCGTCAATTTCTAACTTAAAAAAACTGAACAGTAACAGCGAACTAGTCTTAGAAATATTAGTCAGGTTTAAAAAACTAAAAAACCTTTGGACGACCATTAAAAACTCACAGGGAAAGGGTGTGTTTCCACTGACGCGGAGCTGGGTGGAATGGAGAGGAGCGGACCGTGAATTGGCCAATCACAGTGCTCGAAATTCAACTTCCACTCCACTTCGAGCACCAGATTGGCCTATTCACGGCACGCTCCTCTCTACGCCGCCAATATCCGCGTCAGTGGAAACGCACCCTAAGTCGCTAAACTGGTTAATTTCTTGACAGCAAACGACTCCATTCCATTGATACTTAGTAAAAAGTTTGTTTACCAAAATGTTATTTTACGCGCCGTTTTGTTAACCCTTATAACGTCGTTTTGAAATTTCCATTTTGTTCACATTTAACCCGTAAATTTTACGTTTTGAACTCAAAATGAGACTTTACAGAACAGACGATGGTGTCAAACGAAAGGAATGACTTCTAGGTATATCGCAGTTAGCACACAGCTGACATAAAAGTAAAGTTTTTTCGTCATCAGTTTAGCATAAAATATATACTTCAGACGTGAATGTTGAAAGCGTATTACCTACCACTAAGCAAATGCAGGTACTTTTTTTTTGTTTATGGAGAAAAGTATTAAATGTTAATATAAACTAATCGGCGTTGCAGGTGTCTATAGACGACTTTGACCACTTACCATCGGGTGGGCCGATTGCCTGTTCGCCAGTTTTAATAAAAAAAAGTTTGCTTATAACCACATGACAGTAGTGAAAACTTAATCAGGGCAACTCGAGCCGACTTTACCCGAAGGGAAGGAGTGTTACATAACCAAGCGTTGGAGCCCAGTCAAATTAAATTCCCAAAAATATTAAGCTTATGCCTACTTGCACCAAACTGTCAAAGTCCCTAAGCATTTACTTTACTCGCTTGGTAGTTCTTAACGGTCAGAATCTTGCACCAAACTGTCAAAGTCCCTAAGAATTTACTTTACACTACCAAGCGAGTAAAATAAATGCTTAGGGACTTTGACAGTTCGGTGCAAGAAGGCATTAGTGTGCTTAAATAAGTTTTCACTTCAAAAAATGCGAAGTAAAAACACTAAACGTTGTATTCAGCTGGCATTTTCACTTCTCCTATAAATTATTATCACGGCAATAATCTCGCGATTGCAACATCACAAAAGCTGGCCGTGACCCGCTCTGCCTCACTAACATTAAGTTCCGTTTGTCAGCACAATACGCATTGTGATTGGACGACAAGGGCGCTCTCATTGTTTACGTTAATCGTTTCAGTGGTAGAATAGCTTCAAAACCTTTGCTTTTCGTGAAATTAACAGCTTTTCATTGCCAAATGAATGCCACTCAAAGCTCAAAACAAAAGCATTCGCGCCTATTTTGCAATAAACATGACATCTGTCAAAGTTTCCCGCCTTATCGATCCATCGACAACGTAACTTTTAGTAGCAGCCTATTTTGGTAACTAGACAAAAACTGATTCGGGTTATTCTGCCATAAAAGCATAATTTTTTGACGGGACTACGTCGTATAAATCGATGAACGCCGGCTGCATGCACGAAAACGTTGAAGTCATTGTCCAGTAACGCTTCCATTGCCAGGTAACGCTCATTGTCCCGTTACGCTGGTAGTCACGTTATACTATCGTCCATAAACCAACTTTACAGACAACCAATTTTTTAAACATTATTGGAATGTTTTTGTAACAAAAAATTAAAATGTTTAAATGTCATCAATTTCTCAAACAATTTTGGCAATATTTACAGCGTAATACTGAAATTTAATTCCATCTTGATAGTGGGAGCTTAATTTGCGTCGCTCGGGCTCAGCGTCGCAAGGTTGCTCCGTTGCAATTAAGAAGCTCGGGCTTCGCCCCTAACTCCGCCAGTCCAAGCCCCCAAAGACCGACAATAATTGGAATGCAACTAAATTGATCGCCATTTCAAGTGTTGTTAATTATTGTCAGGCCATTGTAGTCGAGGAAGAGATTTAAGTCGTTAAAATCGCGTTACGATTGTCACGTCTTTGGAAATTTACAATGGTAAATGCTTATTTATTTCATTCTTCTTTTTCTTATCGTGTCACTAGTTCTTTCGAACCAGTGTGGTGAAAGGAAATCAAGTGCGCTTCGAAGACGCTCCTTTCGTGCACTCGACACATGTTTTCGAACTTTTAGGTTATACGACATGCCGGTTTCCTCATGATTTTTTCCTTCACCGTTGCGAAAACGTGGGATACATACATAGATTTTTTCGATCGAAAAAAATCATTTACGTATGACTGCCACCGGGATTCGAACCCGCGGCCATCAGATCGCAAGGCAAGGGCCTCATCCACTCGGCCACCAAGTCCTTTATTTCATTAAAAGATCTATTATCTTGAACATTTATAATTAGTTTAAATAAATTGATTTGTAATTTTCACTCTTTGTTTCATCATTTTTACTTTTGTTATGAGTAAATTATGCAACCATTCTTGCAAATTCAGTAAATATTTTATTCTTTGCGAAAGAATATTGCGGTTCACCACTAGTAAAGCTGGTCTCAGTTTTTGCAGGGTCTGTAAATAAGTAATGAGTAGCTTATTCACGACTACTTATTTCCTCAGTCTGCGGATTCTGTGGCCAGTAGGGTAGGAAGTGAACGTAGTCTGATGGAAAACCTTGGGTCGTCGGCCGGATGAATGGCTTACCGCGCTTTGTCTTAAAAAAAAGAAAAAAGAAAAGATTCGTACGATTTTGTCTATAGATTTTTGGGGAAACCGTCGTCTAGGCGTGGGGAAAACAGTTGAAACGCTTTTGGTATTATAGTTGTCAATATAATCACATTCTACAAAAGTCGCTTTACACACACAGTTTATGCACGGCAGAGATATCACCGTCACACAACGCAAAAGTTTTTTTTTTTCTTTCGAAGAACCGAAGTTCTTCGGTTTTGGCTTCACATCATAGGTATATAGCCAGTGTCAAGTATCTGGAGAGATTATTTTGTCTTAAGTCAGAGTCGATAAGTCAAGTCACGCCCCTGTAAAGTAGTGGTTGTTGCGACTTTACTAGAGGCTTCTATGGAGTTTTGGAAGCAACACGAAAAGTCACGTTTTACAGCATTACACCATTCACCAACACTCATACACGTTCACGAGCACTTAATGGATAAAAAACCACCGTTTTTACACTTAAACACTCAAAGATATACAAGTTTTGTCAATTAATTTAATGCCGCCAATGCGCCATTTTTCATGTTCCCGCCAAAACCCCATGGTAAAAGTTGTCATGTGCTCAAGCATGGAGTGTGCGAGCAATCAAAGAGCTTTATCTCGTGTTGCAATTGTTAATTCTTTCCCGAAAAAACAAGAATAAACTTCTCTAATCGCGCCCAAAGCGGTTTCTAAGGCTGTCACTATTTTGACACCAAATTTTGTGCTATTGCGGCGCGTAATTATGTTGCGTTCAGAAACGCCACAGATTAATTAAATATTTTGTAGCAATCGGTACGGCAGACAAGGCGTTCGAAATTTTAATTATTTTCAAGTTTTTAATATATTTCATCTGACAGCTTAGGCTTGACCAAAACAAACATGTTCAGCTCGCGTCCGCAGTGGCTTGCGCGGTGGCGATCAGTTGTTGGCCAATCTGAGGACGCATAGTTGTGAACACGTCACTATCGATTGGCCAACAACTGATCGCCACCGTGCACGCCACCGTGGACGCGAGCTGAACGCGTTGGTTTGGTCTTGGCTTTTATATTTATCTAAGTTTGTAGGAAAAGCGTTTTTGGGAATAACTTGTAGTCTTGAACTTGAACACGGTGTAAGCTACAAAAGCAAGGGCTAAAGTTCCACAAGCGTTCAGCGGGGCGGGTTATAACATTAAATAACTAATTTTAGATCTTGCGGCTACTCGACTGAAATAGCTAGAAATTCCTTTGTTATTCATAAATTGGCAATAAATTTAATGGTTGGTTTTTGTATTGATAGGTCATACAGAAACGTAAAGTAATTTTACCATTGAGCGCCTCTTGGCTCGACAAAAATGTTGATTGAAAAACTATGGTTTAAATAGAAGCTTTTTGAATATTATTTTTCACGAAAATAATTTGATCAATTTCACAGGCAACACAAAGGTAACAAAATAACGTAAGGAAATAAGTTGTTATCACGTCACAGCTTTTCTTTAGGGTAAGTATAGCTTTTATAGTAAACTTATGTAGTACGTAAGTTACATAAGCCAGTGCATTACTATGGCATGTCTGATATCCTCGGAGTGAGGGAAATAGTCGGCCTACTAGTACGGTAGTCCTACTTCCGAAGGGAGGGGTGGGGGAGTCCCCCCCTTCCACAGTTTGAAGTAAAACGCCGTATCTGATTTCTTTGCTTTTTACGTCTTGGCAAAATGTTTTCGCTAGATTTTTATGCTTTATTAGAGCGGCTCGTTCCGAAAGATCTTAGGCTTTGGATTATTCTGATAAGCTTCGAGACGTGGCTTGGGTTTGATGAAAGATTTTTACTTTTCTTGATTATTCGGTCAAGAAAAGATGCTGGGAAATGAATAGTGAATCATTTGTGCATCGACACTAGGGTTACATAGTTGAAGAAAAATTTGTCTATTCTAGCGGTTGTGAGCAAGTTTGTTTTAGCTAATCATTTAGTAGGAAAAGTGAACCTAAGGAGCACCTTTTTTCGACCTAACATTGTTTTGTGTGTTAGTGTAAGTGCATAAAGCTTAAAACTTAAAATGGTATGGTAAGAAACTTAAATTGCATTGTCTTCCTGAAATAAATTAATGAATAATGTAACCCTGTAAGTGGTGCGCGCAATCGTGGCATGATGAAGCCATCAATCAAGTGGCGTGGCGTGGACCGAAGAAAGCCGCCGTCCAGTTATCAGATATGGCCCTATTTGTTCGCCACCTACACAGAACCCACCTTAGAGGACGCGACTTTGTTAGTAACGCAATAAACGACTTTTCTTTGACGTAATAAGCGACTTTTCTCTGACTTAATAAGCGACTTTTATTCAGACGTAATAAGCACAATGAATTCGTCTTGCACAAGACCGACAAGACTGGCGTCATAGAGAAGAGGCCTTTACCCAACAGTGGGTGTTGCAGGCTGATTAGAGTAATAAGAGATTTCTCTGCGACGTAATAAGCGACTTTTTTTCGACGTACACGTTTAAAGCGATTTTTCTCCAAAAAATAACCTACTTTTATGCGGCGTAAATGATCTTTAAAACTTGGCATACTTTACATTTCGACTTTTGGAAGCTTCTTTAATTTGACAGTCCCGGCTATAACAATAAAGTGTATCAAACTTAGTCGGAGGCCTTCGGGTAATTTGCAAACTTTGTTACCAGAGCCAGTTATAGGTTTACACAAGACGAGTCCTGTCCCCTGAATGCAAGGGTATATTTCGTAAGATTAAGATCTTGTCAACAAACTATTATTCTTTATTATTATCATTAATTATTCTAGTAACTTATTATTAATCATTCGATTATTCTAGGTAAGCGTGCTACATCGTCGACCGCATCGTCACTTACCATCAGGTGAGACAGTGGTAAAACGCAAGCCTACATATAGAAAAAAAATGATTGGTTGTTATTAAGATGTTGAACAAAATCTTCAGTGTAGAATAACAAAAAAATAAATTTTCGTTTGTTTTAAAACCTGGAGTACTAAAAAGTACCTAATAGCTAAAACATTATTGTATTTTTTTTGTTGGTCTACTTAGTTTCTAAGTTTTAAATTCAGAATTATTTTTTTATCAAATTTGACACGCAACTCAATTGTGTTGACGTATTTCAAGCTCTATTTCAAATACGATTAGGTCTATAATCTAAGAACCTAGATCGACGTGCTTGACTGCGAGTAGAAGTCGCGCTCTACCATAAATTTCAAGCTTATTTGCTGCTACTTATAAGTAATTTCCGCTCATCGATTTGTTTTCCGAACACCGAGCGGTTATAGCGTTTCATTTTCGAAGTAAAGAAAAGCAATTTTACTACGTGGATTGATTTACTAGAAATTTTGATTACGAAACGTTATTTTTTCGTATATCGGTAAAATTATACATTATGAGTAATTGTGTTTGAAATAATGTCTGCATTAGAATGTACATACTTTTTAAGAATCTTTTATTTTTGGGAAAAATAATTTCATGGTTTACGTCCTGCTGCTGTAGAGCATAAAAAGGCTATCGTTCAAACAACAAAACAGCGCAAGGTAATCAAAAACCAATACTTAAAACTCTCGAAAAGATTAACGAACGAAAAAATAGCAATACCGGTAAATATTTAGCCGAAAATACTCCAGCACTCAGCAAGGGTTGTACCAAATCCTTGCTCATTAAAAACTTTTCGACGCTTAATGAAAATCTTATTGAACTGGGTACGAGTGCATCTGGGGGCCGCGAGGCAAGGGGTAGGGCCGGTGGGGGGCTGAAATGGGCCGGCTAAGTGTATTACGAACGGATCGGTGCCTTTCATTCGACACATCAAAGAAGATCCCGTTCGTTCGTAACTAAATCGAATCAGTACAGCTTTGTCTCTAGCTGGCAGTTGGTAAAATTCAAAGGGAGAGACCCTAGACTCGAGTGAAGAGATCTCATGAAACGTAGATTTCTCAATGTAACTGCGCAATATCGCCTTATTGTCTTGTTCGCGTCGCATTGCGTCGCGTCGCGGATCATCTATACATTTCAATTGAAACATTAGAATTTATTTCAACGTGCGTTGCTACGTCGTTGCAACGAGCTACGGCGTAGATCTCTCGTAGACAACGCGTTTTTTTAGTTCGCTTGAATAGTCTACCTTATTGTGTTGTAATTTTTAAATGTATTTAGTATACCAAAGTCTATAAAGTCGTAGGCAAATTGTAATTTAGGCATACGAAATATTGTAACTAGGTATACGAAACTTGCAAAGCCAAGTATACATCAATAAACAAATATATCACGTCCCACTAATAACCCTTTTACACAATAGTATCCATAGGAATACATAACTCATCCTAAAGTGCCTATTAAGCGCCATCGGAAAGAAATTAAATCGAAAAAAAGCGGTGTTATTTCTAAAAGTTGGCACGCGATTCTTCCGCATGGCTCCGTGCGTCCCAACCTTAGTCCTGGGGATGCGAAAAGATATGGAGTTTCATTTTATTAAAACCCTAGAAAAATATACTAAAGAGGAGGGCTTTACCTGTATGTTATCAGGATAAAAAGAGAGCGTACGTGTTATTCCAGTTTTTTTTATCGTGTTTCTAGTTCTTTACAGTGTGGTGAAAGGATTTCAAGTGCGCCTCGAAGAGGCTCCTTCCGTGCACTAAACTTTTGTCCAGTTTATTCAGTCCAGACAAATTTTAACTCAATCGGCTCAGTAGTTTTGGCGTGATTTAGGAACAAACATCCATCAATCTATCTATTGTCACATTTTTGTACATTTATTTTAAGAAACCTAGGCAATGCAGCCAGTATCTTCGGCACGTTGCCAACGGGTATCGAGTTGGAGCAGTTGAGCTACCTATATAATCGTTTGCAGCGGTCTAAGGATAACCCAATTGTTTCCTTTTGAACATATTTTTGTAATATAGCTTGTAGTAGTTAGCTCATGCTTTAATAAAGTTAGTAGTAGGATAAATGTAAAAAAAAAATTGTTGGCTGTAAAGTTGGTTTACGGACGATAGTTTAACGTGACTACCAGCGCAACGGGACAACCAGCGTTACCGGACAATAACGTCATCGCTTTCGTGCAAGCAGCCGGCGCGGCGGCGTTCATCGATTTATTAGACGTAGTCACGTCAAAATCCATCTGAAATCCATTCCAGAAGTAGTAACATCCCTACTTGGCCTGTCCAGTGCGATAGGTCGGATCGGTAGTCAAGCCACGTCGCGGGAAGCGCGCCAACCTCCACTGCGAAAACAATTTCGAATCGAAATTTTCGAATCGAATGCGATTCGTTAAACTAGGTGTTAGGCTTTTTAATTCGATAAAACTTATTGTGTGGAATTATTAACTTGGCACCGGCACTTGCGGGTTACAAAGTTAAAGCTATGAAATATGTGAAAATAGATTTTACGATGTGAAGGAAGTTCATTTTCTTTTTGGAATTGTAGAATGTCTTCTAATTGGTATGGTACGAAAACAAATACGAAATCTAAATGTCTTTTTCTTTTGCTGAATTCCCCGTAGGTACCCATCCCATGATCATTGCAATAACGCATGACTTTCAAATGAATACCCAGTCACTATCATTAGCTCTCGTTCGTTAGCTCTACAGTTGCGAGTTTTCCCTTTTAAACCTACCATGGCTAAGGCCTGTTGTCCACACATGGTTTTTAGCCGAAAAAATCTGCACTTCATTCGCCGTTTGTACGCAAGGAATGCTTGTCGACATACACGGCACTACGTTGCTCGTATATCGGTGTATGTCAACAAGCTTCCATAGTCATTCATTTGTAGATTTTTACAGCGAAAAACCTTGTATGTACAAGAGGCCTAAGGTTTTCAAGTATCTCACAGGACATTTGAAATTAAAGAAATAGTGTCACTGTCTTAACCCCTCTGCGGCCGGCTGCCAAAACTATCCGGTCACGTATTCTCACATAACCCGCCAACCGCATTAACAAGTATATTGGTTTAGTTTTTAACGCCACTTCCGATGCCAAACGGGTAGATTTAACCCACGCCTGCTTTATTGCCGGGCTCAAACAGAACCGGTTTGATCCGTTCAGTTTTAGAACTTTAAAACAGCCAACAAACACGTTCCATTTATTTATAAAAGCTGGATTGGTGGGTTTGACCGAGTTTGACGAATTAAAATTAATCGGTCCATCATTTATGCAGTTTTATTTGCAGCCTAGCTAGCACCCACAACTTTGCTTGCGTTGCAAAATAGCAAAATGAATTCTTAGTACACAAACACTTACATTTATTTCAAGAGATTTCAAGTCTCTACGTTCATTGGTTTGACCTGAGCATTTTATATGAAATATTTTAAGCAACATTTTTTTTATATTTAATCTCAGAGACATTGTAAGATGAGTTTGATCGATCGCCGCTCACTTTTATGCACAGTACTTTTATGATTGAAAAGAAGGTCAAGGGGATTTTTGCGCTGAAAGCAAAATCTCTGGAAATTTTGTTCCTAGCTCAAGCTGGATCTTAAATTACCCGTATTTGATTTGGCTCGCATTTGGAATCGTTTGGATTTATGCAGCGTCCAGTTTTAGACTCCGGAAATTCGATCCGGGAATTATTTAACGTACAATGTATTTCGACTCTGTGGGGTTAAATTATTTCGTGGCGTTTAGGTCTACCGTCCGTTACTATGTGGCGACTGTGTTGCGGTCATGCCGTAAAACAGAAATATAAACTTGGATACATATGGTAAACAACTATAAAAAAAAATCAAATTGATTATCATCATATGTAATAGAAACCAAGAAAGACCCATAATGAGTATGAAGCCCGATTTCGGAAATGCAAACCGATGAATGTGACGTAACAGCCACAATCTCTAGTACAAAATCGTTGAATTTTGTCGTCACCCTAACCGCCAAAAATAATCTCCCAGGCGTTGGTGCTACCAATTTTTCAAATAACCTAAGTAAAATAAAATGGTTTTTTTTTGTAAAAAAAGCTAGCTTTATAAAATATTCAAGTAAATAGTGCCAAGATCTTCTTAACCTATGGTTGGCATTATATTTTACAAAACAATTATTCACGATTGATAGAGGAATAAATAGGAAAAGTTAGATTCATGTGCTTTATTTCAGTTGTGTAGACGTTACGGCAGAAATTCTGGCATGGCACAGTAGTATGTGAATAGCCTAAATGAAACAATAACTTGAATTATTTATCAGGCTTACTACTGGCATGGCGCTTTAAATATGCATTAATTGGCCGTGAGCCCAATTGTAACTATTTGGAGACAAGAATAATTAAATATAATTTATTTATTCAATAGTTGTATTTAGTTATAGTATTTAGAAATTATTCGTTGATATTGTACTTAATGTGTTTAGTATTTAATGATTTTAATATAGTTGCATAAACGACCAATAAGTGAAATGGTGGACAAACGCAAGCCAATATAGTAAAAAAAGGGCGAAAAAAGACCGAATGGTGTGGTGTAAGTTAAGGAGACATTTGCCCAGCAGTGGAACGGAATAGGTTTAAAAAAAATTGTTGGTGCTGAATTGAAATTTTTAAAAACTATGATGTAATTCAGGATTTAGGGATAAAAGCCTAATGCCCACTTTCACCAAACAATCAAAGTTCCTAAGCAATTACTTCACTCGCTTACAAGATCTAAGCGGATTGATTCAGACCATTTAGAGTCTAAGCGGTCTGAATCAATCCGTTAAGATCTCCAGACCGCAGAGGATATTTTCTTGCAAGTTTAGGTACATATACAGGAGTTTAATGCAGACAATACAATGTACAGCTTTCTGTGACATCTTAAACGCAACCGCACGCAAAATTATTCCCACCATGGTCTTCATCTTAGCTAAACTAGAAACGAATAAATAGTAGGTCATTTTGAACTTTACCATCTTATATTAAAGCTTAAGTTAAGTCGTCTCGAGGTTGCTGCGCCAAATAAACACAATATTATCTTGACACGGGAATAATAGAGCTAGGTACAGAAGTCGTCTCGATGTGAAAATTGTCAACAAAATACTTAGTTGGAGCCCGTAAACTGCAGCGGACAATTGAATTAGGGATATAGACTCTTAACGGTCTGAATCAATCCGTAATCATAGATCTTTATTTTGATGTATTTCTGTATTAAGGGGTATTCTCAAATCCGAATTCCATACAAAATTAACCCTACTAACATTAAAACACGTATAAAATCTAAATTAAAGTATGAAACGTTTCACTTTTTTTGTTGACGAAATCAAAAAAAAAACATGGACGAAACGAATAGTGTGAAGAAATTACTATCATACGGCGTACTTATTGAGCATTTGTCCGAATCATTTTGTATGGAATTCGTATTTGAGGAATAGCCTTAATCTTAAAATTACAGTTAGTATTTATTTAGTGCCTACTTGCACCAGATTCTGACATTGAAGAACTACAAAGCGAGTAAAGTAATTGCTTAGGAACTTTGAAAGTTTGGTGCAAGTCGGACTGTTAAGAACTACCAAGCGAGTAAAGTAATTGCTTAGGGACTTTGACAGTTTGGTGCAAGTAGGCATAAATCTTTATTAAGGTTAAGAAAATCGTAGCAATTTAAAGAAAAATCGTATGAAGTTCTGCGTACGTTAGCAAGTGCTACGCCGTAGCTTGTAGCCCCGTAGCTACTTCGTAAAGCGTAGCGAGTAGCTACACGTTAAACGAGGTTTACGAGTCGCCAACTAGTGCTTTACGAGTCCCCTGATAAGTTGAAAATGATTTATGATAATGCGCTGATGATTCATGAGTTTATTTAGATTTATAAAACTGATATTAATAAAATTATAACGAGTTAGGTTTGTGTTAATTTTATTACGTGTTGCAAAATTCAAGGTGTGGTTTTGGTCAATCGAATGAAAAGAAATATACATAGATATTCGAATGCTTGCGGCTTATAGGTGTGTAGCACATTGTTAAGCGGTATCTATCTATTGTTGTGGAGTGATTTTTTTTACGTTCCAATGACGTAGTGTTGTTTAACATTTTAATTTGTTTCCGTTTAATTTTAACCCAGTAACACTTTACCACCAAAACAGCCGTTCTAAATAACCGCGCATAACTGCGCGCAGATGGCGCCACTGAAATATTAAGTACATTTGAAATGAACGCACCCATTCCGAGGAGGCGCGTTTAACGATGCGTTCACAATTTAGTACTGCGTTTTGGAGATGTTTGTTAATAGCCTAACCTATTCATATCTTGACACCCGATTAAAAATGTTTACCTGATAATGTTTTTATAAACATGATATTAAAACTATCCCAATGCTTATTACACATACTTAGGTACCAAAAATAACAAAGTTTATAATTAATCAGAGATAATACCTAATTTTATAAAATAGAGAACTTCAAAAGAGTTCAAAATATTTATTTTATAAAAAGTTACAATGCAAAAAACAATTGTCTACATTTTTTTACTAATAAACAGCTTAAATAATAAAACTACCAAACAAATTCATAACAAAAACAACACAATTAAAATGAAAGTGAAGTACAAAAATGGGAAAATTCTCATCAGCGGGTTGTTGCGCTGTTGTCGGGAAATGAATTCTCTATTTAAGCACCAATTAATGGCGACGGGGCGTCAGATAGCGGGACTCAACTCAATCGCAATTATTTCTACGGAGAAGAAAACTAGAGCCGGTAATTGTGACCGAGAAGGGACGACTCGGGCCGAGACGGTACCGAAACGATGTGGAAATGATACCGGTACGATGTCGAAACGATACCACTGCTACCGTGATACTGCGACCGAGTTGTGTTTAACAGAATTTATATATAAAAAAATTGACATCAATAAGACTGATTCAAATATTTTAATACCTATGCACAGCTGACATATTTTACTCAGTGGCAATTTTAACATATATTTTCATTTATTTATACATTTTTGACAATCGCATTCATATCGAACCCGCAACAGAAGTGTCATAAGTTTGTATGAAAATTTTCATAGAAACTAATGACTTCTCTCTTCTGATGTGATTGTCAGAATGTTTCGTGATACATATACCAAATTCCAAATATTTATAGATGTAACTTCTGATTCTATTTACTTCGGCCTATTAATTTACGATGAAACAAAATGAAATTTGCTAAAGTCCCGCGCGATATAAAACGCATCTGTGACGTCATCAGTGGCGCTGTGCTTGCGGCAAATTGACGCAATTATGACGAACACTTTGTTTGGCGTCCGTCCGTGGCCGCGTTCGGCTAGAAACGCATTATTGGGGGCAAGTGACGGACGCGACTTTTCGCCGCGACCTAACAGAAGGTAAAAAAAACCTATTTTCTTTCATAATTTAGTCAAAATTAACTTATAAGTAAAGCCAAACGAATATAGAATACCGCGATGTATCGCCATAAGGAGCTTATCTCCTTTTTCAGATCATTAATTATAAATATAACGAATTTCAACTCAATCGGATAGATAGGTTTGGGTGATTAACATTCATCTATCCATTCTTCGTCATAAACTTTAGCATATAGTTTTTTTTTATTGGAACGTAAGTGCTTGTAGTTAGGAACATGACTTTCTATCTACATGGGAAATTGGGAGCCATCTTGCATTAGCAAAGCAAAAGGAATTAATTTAAAATTTAAATGAGAATATTTTCCCCATTTTAAATTTATTTTATGCTAAAAAATTAAAAATCTTGTGCGTGACGTAAAATACCGCATTTTTGTCGCGTCCTCTAAAACGATTGCAACATAAAAACACTGGATCGAGACAGAGGTGATACGAAGTAGCAGTTTATTAAAAAGGGTGCAAATTGACGTCCAATCAGGACCACTGCTTAGTGCCGCAATTACTGCGACTAAATCCCGCCTTTTGCAGATTAATTGGTGATCCTTGCGTAACACTAATTCTGTCAGTTCATACACAGTAATTTGTTTGTTTATAAAGTACTTAACGGTGAAGGAAAACATCGTGAGGGAAACCGGCATGTCATAGAACCTAAAAGTTCGAAAACATGTGTCAAGTGTGTAAAATCCTTTCACCATACTCTGGTTCGAAAGAACTAGTGACACGATAAGAAGAAGAATAAGCAGATTAGAGGCATAGAATATTAGTTTAAATGTTTGATAGATCTTATTATTCGTGCAAAATTTTAAAAAATATTTAAGGCATTATACCTACCTAGACATAGCCTTTAACAAAAAAAGAAAAACATTGTACCTTCGTAGGAGATAATCGGTTCTCTTGGGCTTTGTAGAGCTTAGTCTCAATCACTCTTTTTATTGATACATTTATTTTTATTGTTTTCATTTCATATTTATAAGCACGTATGAAAGATGCTCAGAATAGATGTTTCATCTAAGCTTGAGGCTCAACTTTGTTCTCATTTTGATTAGCTTGCTATGAAATTTTCAGAAAATAATACAACTCTGCGTACTTCTCTGAGTATGCCAGACAATGAGCTTTTCTTCTGAATTTTATTAACAAATAGAAATTATCTGTTGCTTTGACCGCCGCAGGCTCGAACCCGCACTTAATTAGTGGAAAACTTCGCAGTGCCTTAGGGTTGGGCCTTAACGAACATCGATAGAATAGTTATTACTTGTCGATGAATAAAATCAAAAGGCTGCAGGCAAAAGATCGATGCGGCTAGGCGAAGACAGGGCGAATGGTGCATATTGAGAGAGACCTATGTCTAGCCGTGGACTGCTAATAATGATGAAGATGATGAACAAAATGGTTTTGTATCTGTTTCAATTACTATCAGGTGTATTATCATCATCAATATAATATAAAAAGCTAAGTCCTGACTGACTGACAGACAGACAGCCTGCAGGCTGAACAGATAGACGTAGAGACTGGAAAATTTGAGTTGAAAGTGCGTACTAAGAAAGGAAATTTGTTAGGTCGCAACGCAAACAAAGTTGCGAGCGTCAGCTAGTCAGTCAGAATTAAAAGAAAAAGCTACGTATAACCTTATGTTATACGGCATGAATAAAATAGCATACACTAGTTGTTACATAGCAACAAATTGTTCTAAGTTATATTGCCAAAACAGTATAAAATTTAAGGATACTAAAATATTATCTATTTCTTAAAAGTTATCATGAGTTCTGAATAATGATTGATTTTAGGATTTTTTTGGAGTTTCAAAGAGAATAAGTAAGTACAAAACATCGATACTTCAGCGACATTCCTAACAGGCTTTCGGAGAGGGCTCGGCTCGTTCAATAAATGGGGATCCAAAAGAAAAGTTTAAAATTAAACGAAAATATTGGGTAATAAAACTTCGATATCCTATCAACGGCGATTGTTCAATAACTTCGTGGAATTTTGTTCTCTTGTTCATTTTAATTAATTTAATACTAGTTAAGTTTAAAAAAAACAGGACAATAAAAAAACTTTTTTTTAAATTTGCAAGACTGGTTAGGTATTTATGAATGTTTTTAATATGTCACTGTACAATGTCTTTCAAAATATCATCATCAATCAATATTATAAACGGCTTGGATCTGACTGACTGACTGACAACATACAGACAGACCAAACCAATGGACGTAGAGACTTGGAATTTTGAGGGTATGATCGTAAAGACGTGCAGGCGCGTACTAATATGGTTAATTCGTAACTCAAATAAGTAAGGCTAGTAAGTCAGCTAGTAAATCTATCTATTCATCTAGTAATGCACGAAAATAGCCTCTTTGTGGCGCACTTGAAGTCCTTTCACCACACTGGTTCGAAAGAATTAATGAGACGATAAAAAGAAGAAGTAAATCTATAACTGTTTAGCAGCGGACGTAGGTCTCTCCCAAGGCGCGCTACTTATCTCAATCTATGGCTTACGACAACCTCCAGCGTATTGTTTTATATATTAAAGTAAACTTCCCGCTATTGTTTTCATTATACATCACCTAATTACTTAATTTGAAATCACTTTGAAGCCTTTGAATTCATGATGAGAAAACTTCAAATATTGCTTAGAAATCTGGTAAACTATCCGAGGAGTGCTCAATAAGTTGCGAGTTTGAAATGAAACCGCGGGCGGGGCTGGAGATCGGGCTCATTGGCGTGGTTCAATGTGGCTCAACCTTTACATACCATAGATGGATAACGGTGTTCCTATAGAACACCAAGAAGGATCAAACCAAAATGGAGTCGTAAGGCAAGTTTAAATTTCAGACACCTTGTCAATAAATATGAAATATCTCCATTTTCAAATAATGTTTGCTACTTTTTACAATGTAGTTTTATTAACAATTAAAAAGCCTAGAAAGTTTAACATATAATATTTATCTAGTCATGTTACTTCTCTTTTTCGAAAATTAGCATCGGACCAAATTGTACTAGAAATTAAACAATGTGGCTTCTTTTTTTGTCGCATTTTCAATGTACTACATTGTGTTTCCATACTTTAATACTTCTGTGATCACAACATAAATTAAACATTTTTATAAAAACCATGAACGTTTTCAATTTTTTTATAAATTATCCATAATATCTGTCAAAATTTTATATTTATAACTGAGCCTGCCCGAAGCAAAAACATACTTATTAAAATTTTTGATCTGTATTAATTTATGACGATCATAATAATTGTCTTGGAAAATTAAGGATAAATTTAATTTTTAAATTTCAATAACCTAAACATATACCTTTCAAATTTTAAATAGGTTGTTTATCTCAGTGGTTTTATTCGTATATGGGTAATTTTATCCTTCCCTACAAAAACTGGGCTAAAACAAAACGTAACTGACGACAAAGTCTCCTAATACACTGCACGAAATACAAAAAGTTAGCCAGTATAACTTTAGTTAATTGAAACAATTAAACGAAGCGTTAAATAAAGTTACTTCGTAAAAACGCTCCGGTTTCGGTGAGAGCGAATTTGTCAACTGCTTCAAAGTTCTGAAAAGATTTAGATTTTTTTTATCGTAATACACTTTGAAACCCCATTTTTGTTCGCGAGCACATTGTTTGATGGAGTGCAGGGCAGAGCTTTTTTCACTGCCAAAGCTATATTGGCTTTGTATGCGTTGAAATAAGATCGATAATGATTCATCCATCCTCAGTCCCCACTTTTGCCTAAGTATAAAATAATACATACAATAAATAGGTTAATTGCGGTTGCAGATTGGCGTTTGTTTTCTGCAGTGCGTGTACGCGCGATAAACCGTGAGAGACGCCTCATGCTGCACTGACATTCACTCTAGAAAACCGAGCGTAAACGCCTGTATACGCGCGTTGGGCTTTTGAAGTTTTGCGAGTATCAATCCGCCCGTATACGCGTTAAAAAATACCCTAGTCTGTCTGAAACCGCACACAACACAAGTCTTTAAAAAAAGAACAACGTACAATTATACCTAGTCTGAAAAAATAACATAGTAATAGATAAACTACTATTAAAAAATCTTGTTTTCTACGGAACCAGTTGAATATGACTCGCGATTGGCCAATATTCCAAAAACACTAAAAACTTTAGTTTACGGTAAACATTTAGTGCAGACTTATTCAGTAGAAAGAGAGAATAAATGCGACTTTACAACTACAGAAAGAGATGAAGAACGTAATAAAAGTAAATGATCACCGTTAAAACTACCCAGCTCGTCATAAATACAATGTTGTTATTTTACTTGGAACCTAAATAGTGATCTAAGTAAGTACATAATATCTACCTAGTTTGTAAATGTTGTCTGTTAAGTTTTTGTTAAGCTTGAAACAATTTTAAAATATTATTCTTAAGTTGATTTATTCTAAGACCTGTAAATACAATCCTTAGGTTATTTTAATATGGATATAGGTAAGAACTTGTACGTTATATTCGTACATCTGAAATCAGCCTAATGGAGTTTATATTCTCAGATTGGTTTATGAATATTTTTTTTACGAAATTTCCTTTTCGTCTGGTTACGTATTTTCCAGGTAAACCATAAGTTACACAACCACCATTATAGAATACACAATTATAATGTTGACATATCTTGGCTAGTACATAGTGTGCCATATTTTTCCAGGCTTTCGTCTTATTATAGCCGGAACCAACAGTTGAAAGCGCCTGCAGAAAAGATAATCTATTTTCCTCAATATAACATCAAAAAGTTACAAACAATGTCAGAATTCGCGTTTCAAATTTTGTAATTACATCGTTGGGAGGTATTTACCAGTACACGGTATAAGATAATATTGTTTCCGAGTTCCGGCGAGTCGGCGATGCCCGCAGCCAGTCCTAAGATAAACTCCAATTCCTCATTTCCACAATAAACTTTAGTCGACATTTTTTACCGCTTCAATGTAAGTATTTTAAATACTTCTCTATTTGCTCCAAGTTTCGCCGTCCTCCGCCAAATTTTCAATATGCGACTTTCTTTAAAATTACGAGTATTTCCGAGCGAAAGGAAATTCAGATGGGTTTCCTTGATTGGGAAGAATAAACCAATTTTTGAAGTTTGAAGAACGCGGGGAAAAGGTCAAAATATTATGAATGAAAATACAAGTTCGCGCGGCCGTTCAGATACTTGATTATTTACACTCGTTCATTTCGTGCGATTCCTCAGTATTGGTAATCCTAAAAAAATATCAATAAGGGTCGGTTATAAAGTACGTTTAGTGGATATCGGCAGGATCCAGTATTCCGTCGAGGATCGCAGATATCGAACACCCGCAAATTATAAGAGGGCGTACGGAAAACGGCTCCTCAGGCGGTCATAATAATATCTTGGAGCGAAAAATTGCGCGAACGCGGGGGGAGGAGGCGCCCCGGTGGTGGAGCAAGCAAACGGCTGCTTCAGTGATTCTGGAAAAAGGACTACTTTGGCAACAAAATTGTTTTTTTACTTTTATATTTAAAAAGAAAATCGTTTTAAAAAAAAAAAAAAAAAGTATGTAGGTTCATAATTAAAGTTTTTCTACTCATGGGATGCATTAGAAAACGCAATGTTTTTGTTAACAATAACGGCTGAACTAAAAACCTTCCCTTATATAAAATGGATTTTTCTTGATCCTTCAATTAACTACCTACATAAGGTAGGTACGTAACTCTAGAAACGATTATAGCCAAGCATTAAAAGTTTAAGAAAACTGAACCTTGCACTCAAATAACAGAGCTCACAATCCAATGCTCGTGTGGAGCTACTAGCTTGTGCCAGCTCAATACAATATCTATGGATCTAAATTGACTGGGGCTCTTAAATCGAGGCTCGTGGATTTTTGCACTAGCGCAGTTTGTTACGTTAATGTTTAAACGTGGTAGCCCAAGTATGCCCAGACTCCTCTGGGGGCTTAACTGATTGCCAATCGGCAAAGTTATCTGCAAATAATTTCTAGATATTGTTGTCTAAGCAAAGTTCTTCAAAGTTCTAAAGCAAGTGGAATTATAGTTTTTAGAATTGTTATGCTACTTACTAAGAATTTTGTAATTTTTATTTCTGATTTCAATGAAATAGGTAAAATTAAATTAACTTCGATAGAAACTGTAGTAATAACCAGAACTTAAACGATTATCATTTGAATTCCAATCAGAATAGCACATTGTACAACAAGACACTAAAAAGAACAATATAGCTAGGTAGGTACCAGTGACGTGAACGTCGAAAAGCAATCAACTCGTCTCTATCTAAAGCTCATTTTCGCGTCAAGATATAATTAGACGTTTACCGTTCGGAAACTACTCCAGAAAATGTCTAGAAAAGTTGCAATTTGCATTCAGAACGTATAAAACTTGTCTTAAATTCTTTCGACAGGCTAATGAACAGCTAGCGCCGCGGTCGAAACGGAATTTTCCGGAACTAATAATGAAACCGCCAGCCATTGAGAACTGAAAACCATTTCGAGGAATGCTGATATTGCAGCAGTTGATTTCAATGTGGTGATTAAAAATGTTATTTCTTGGTTTGGACTCGATATTGAATTGCCAAATTGGCACTCAAAAAGATACTATCATGACAAAAAATTGATTGCCTGTAAAGTTGGTTTACAGACGATAGTTTAACGTGACAACGTCATAACCAGCGTAATGGGACAATGAGCGTTACCGGACAATGACGTCAATGTTTTCGTGAATGTAGCTGGCGTTCATCAATTTATTAGAGGTAGTCACGTCAAAAAATATTTATAGATAGGTACTTATGTAATTTTTCAGAAATATGATTCATCTCGGATTTAAAAGTATTTCGACAGCAAGTCCCTGACCAGTAAGCGAGCTTCCTCTATTGAAGTGTTACAAGAGCAATGTAATTTTTCATGCGTCAGAGAACAGCGACACTACAAAACGCGGATTCACGTCCCATTGTCGAGGACACAAAGCTTTCGTGTCAAGTGTCACGGCTGTAAGCTGAAAAAATGCAAATTCACTGCTCTTATCGATTTAGAAACTGTAAGAAATGGCCTGAAAATAGGTTAGGCTCTGTGAATGAGAGAACTTTGTGAAGGGGATTGTTGCTGTGACTTTTTATTATAGCTGAGAAGCACAAAGAAGGATAACAGTGCACAATAGTAGCCCCATCGAGGTGCACAATAGGAGCCTCATCGAGGTGCACCTGAAATCCTTTCACCACACTGGTTCGAAAGAACTAGTGACACGATAAGAAGGTAAAAATGAATATTTGTACGTCCTGTTGTAACTAAATCCTGTACAAAAAAATGTACTAGGATGAATCTGTAGGTATGTTTTTGGAAATTTAGTAAAAAATCATTTCATTACAGATTTATAAAGGCTTCATTCTAGATTTAAAATTAATTATGTAACAGATTTAAAAATATTGTAAAAAAATTATACGCTAGAATAGAGAAAGTTGAACACTTGAGTCTGAATCTAGGACTCGAGCAGACAGTTTTTGACAGTTTTCAATTATTAAAAGCTGTCAGAATGTAAAGCCTGAAATTAGACTCCAATATGCCTGAAGGTATTTTTGCCTTCGTTTACGAGATAGCCCGAATATTCAGTTCAATTACCAGGGAAACAATTATAAAACCGATAAGGAAATCCCGTTACTTCGCGCCTCATTTCGTAAAACAAATGCTCACTCGTCTGATTACAGCCGCGAGTCCCGTCTCCCGGAATAACGCCCGATCGTTACCTTGATAACGAAGTTTTTCCGTTAAATCGCGCCTCTTAACGACACTGTCCTTCGTTAAACTCGAAAGTGTTTCAGGTAGGTAGTCGTTTAAGAGGAGTGCTCTTTTTTATTTGTAAAAGGTATTTTAAAGAATGTCTGTAGAAATGAGCTTCTATTATTGTTATTGTGCTCAGTTAAGATACTGTGATGGAAGAATAGCTATAATTATTGTAATTTCATTTCATTTGTTGATATTTTTGTATAGATGGCATGTGATGGCATTTGTGTAGATTGTATATCGCGTTATCTTTTTTAAGTATACGGGGTAAGATAGGATGTTTTTTTCATAACTAAGACAGAATGTCGCACAATGCTTTTTTTCGTCTTTTTTTTTTACCTCTATTTTGATCACATGTCAGCAAATTGATCTACATAATGTATTTATCAAATATCTTAGCAGTATTAGTCCTGTTCGCTTTCATGCATGATGCGTAGGTATTTCAGGAGGTATAAATCTACCTACGAAGAGGGGTAAGTTGCAGTAACAAGGAATTCACCGGGAAACCAGATAGCTTTCCGCTTCTAATAAACGCAACGCAATATCGCAATCGAAGCCTTATAGATCTTAAGTTTACCTATTTATCTAATTATATCCATCTCATAAAGGTTAATCAATGCAAATCACTTGTCAGTAAAAAGTTAGATGGAGTTGAACCTTAGTAATAAAGCAAGTTTTATCACTTACATCTTAAACTATTCCCAGTCTGTTTTCATTCGAAACATTTCGTGTCATTTTTCAATTTTTTTTCAACGCCATTCTGTCAGCTTATCAGATTTTTCGTCTAAAAGTTTTTTGCCATAACTGCCTCTATTGGCTCCTATATTTTAAATCGCTTTCAAAGTATTTTTAACAAATAAAATATACATTGTGAAAGGTTTCAAAGGCAAGCAAATGCTGAGAATATTGGTACTATTAATCACGTGCTTAAGGCTCGCTGCACCGACAGGTATTGTAAACGAAATCGCTAAGATATTTCAAATCTTTTGTACACTTTTTATAATGGAAATGTAAAGAAAGTGAAAACGAATTTAACGCGTTCGATTTTAACATACAATATACATTGCGTTGTTGGGTGTTATTTATCTGTATTTTTACATAAAATATGATAAAGCAATTTTTTGTGGTTTATTGGTGCAAAAGTTGAAAGTATTGGTACAATTTTAAGTAAGTTTTAATTGAATTCAGTAGATACTCTATCCATAGAATGTAATGTTACATTTTCATGAATAAATAAAATAAAATAGGACAGAATCTTCTGCATAGATCATAGTTGTCGTGTCCTAGAACCATTTTTTTTTTCACTGTTCTATGACATGCTGGTTTCCTCACGATGTTTTCCTTCACCGTTGTGAGAACGTGGGCTGAGCACAATTTTTTTAGGACCGAAAAAAAACCCATTTGCGCACGCACCGGAATTCGAAGCCGCGACCATCAGATCGCAAGTCAAGGGCCTCATGCACTTTACCACCACGTCCTCATATCCTTTATCACGATGTATGTGAATAGCATTAACTATGGTTCATAGAACCTAAAGTTCGAAAACATATCTCAAGTGCACGAAAGGAGCCTCTTCGAGGCACACCTGAAATCCTTTCACCACACTGGTTCGACAGAACCAGTGACACGATAAAAAGAAAAATAATTATGGTGAGTATTATTCACTCATTAATTCTGTTACATCAGTAAACAGATTGCCAACTAGGTACACAGACAAGCCTGAGTTTCCGGATCCTACATAGAAACCGTGAACACTATGGAATATTACGTGTTCTACGGAATACTCTGAAGTGCAAACTCGTTCGTGTAAACTTCCTCCAGTTATCGGCTCCACTAGAACTTGTCTCGAAAATCATCAACTATCTAACTAGTAAACAATCGCTCGGAACTAGTGTAGCCCTAGCTCTCGATTCGACTCGAATTTACTCCGAATTTTCCATTTCTTCTTATCGTGTCACTAGTTCTTTCGAACCAGTGTAGTGAAAGGATTTCAAGTGCGCCTTCTCCTCCGAATGAACACAATTAAGTTAACGTACTTGCTATTAAATCAATGCTATCGGTAGGCGTAACCGGAAATAATGTCCTGATTTCTCCTACTTTCGGTTTAAAGATATTTATTTTCTGAAAAGAACTTAAAAATAAATTACAGTTCACTTAAATGAGAATTTATAACTAGTTATACCTAAGTAGGTACTTAATTATAGTAGGTATATAATTATTTTTTTATTACTTTCGTTTTTTTTCACATTTTAAATAGGTAAATATGTTAGTCTTTGAAGTATGTTATATTTGTTATTATAAAAAAGTTATTATTGTTACGAAATTGTAAAATATTTTTCTTCATTTAATTTAATTGTAGGTATAATCCTATTATTCAGACAGCCTCAAAGATAAATGTGTTCTATTATTACACCACGGTATATAGTGTGGTCCTGGCAACATTGGCAACTCCGAATACCGTTCCTCCCACCCCTACCGGAACGTAATTCACCGGTTATGAACGGGTGTAATGAGCGAACAGTTTGGAGAATTCTTGCTGTACTGACTACAGACTGCTGCGAATGCCGACTGTCGACTGCCAAGCAGGATGCATCCGTACGTGGAATATATTGTCAAATATGTACTTCTCCAACAAAGTCGACATATCTTATGAAGCGTTCTATGAAACATGTTACAAGTGCGTCAAAATAGGCTAATAAAAAAAATAAAAATAATAGTCTTTCGGAAAATATACGTAGGTGCAGTTGCACCAACGTGTATAGTGTATAGTATAGCTACATTTATAAAAAAAAAAATATTATGCATACATATTTCTCCTAACAAGAATTCTGACAAGTAAGAGGACTACATTAATTAGAAATCGCTTGCGTTAATTTGTTTCTGCAAAATTAAGAGTAATATGAATGTGAAAGATTGGGAGTGTATACGTGTTGGTGCAGCTGACTGTACTTTTTTTCAATTGCTGAATGAATTGGACACAGTTAGTCTCCAATTAAAACGTAAAACGTATAAATAAAATATGATTTAAGATAGTTAAGTATTTCAGATACTCAAAGGTTAAAAAAATGTAAACTAAAATAGGTACTAGCTAGCAACCTTGAAAGATGCCAAATTAGGTAATATTTTCTTTACGACTATGACTTTATCAGACATTAACACTAACCATAACACACTATTACAGACGTTTCATTACTATTTCCAGCTATTGTATTGTCACTCACTGCCATACAAGACCAAGAATATTAGGAGAAAACATCCGATCGAATACAACATTCAATAACAGTCTGTATGTCTGGGAAATAAGGTCCAAAGGCTCGTGAACAGCGAAAGCGGAGAAAGTTCGGAAACTTGAACTTTTTGCTTATGGAAGGTTGTTAGTTCGCCTCGTTCAGCGCCGTAGGACTAAATAAATTAGTACCAAATAGTAAGTACGTATGTCTTAATAAATAGCACTTTTTATTGGGAAAGTTGGGTCGGAGCTGGATCACCTATTCAGTAATGTAATCATCGCAGTTCAAGCTAGCCGAGAAGGAAAGTTTACCTACTGGTTTTTACGAACTTTGGTCAATATGGCAACGAGAAGGTTCTTGGTTTCTTGGTTCTCTTTATGAGTGAAAATACCTAAACAAAAAACTTTTTTTTATGCGCATACTTACTAGAGGAAGTGGGAGTTGGATTCCGTTTAATAGAGTTCTGGCAGTGTGAATTTGCTAAATAGAGTTTTAACAGTAGGATTTTGCTAAATATGGTTTTGGCAGTGGGATTCCGCTTAATAGAGTTCTGGTAGTGGGATTTCGCTTAATCTAGTTCTGGTAGTTGGATTCCGCTCAATAGAGTTCTGGCATTGGGAAGCACAGGTTCCTAGGTGTAAGATGTAAAGGTCTTTTTCTGGAGGAAAGTTGTTATGGGTGCATGAGAAAAGCTCATTATACGATTATTAAAAAAAACTAAGAGCAGACAAGTACCTACTCGTAGGGTATGTATGTACGTACCCGTTTTGTAGAGACTAGGAATCTTATGTCCATGACTTTCTGAGTAAATATGTGTTACTCATTACAAAATAAAGCAGAAATCAGGAGGTATTTATTAGGTATTGAAGATTTTAACCATAAATTGGTTTAAAAATATATAGGTTATTCATTGTACTTTTGGGAAATTCAGGCAGTTTAAAATAAAGCGGGCCACATAACGCAACATTATTGGGCTTTATTTGCCAATGTATAAAAGCATTCCGTGTGTGCATTTCGATTAAGGCTTTTACGTAGTTTATTATGGATAAAACAGGCGTTTTTCCCAAAAATACACGAACACAACATCGGATTCAAATTCAGTTGATTTATTTGACGAATAGTGGTCGCGCCGCTCGGCCCGGGCGCAATTATTTAAGTGCCCTTACTAGAGGTTGCATTGTTTACACTGGTAAATGTATTCAAGTTTATTTAAAAAAAATAAGAAACTATGACGCTGAATTATTGTTTTTTTTTTAAATGTAAACATGGGACGAGATGAGCTAAGCGCTCTTCTGATGGCTAGACATCACGCCTGCTCATGACCAGACTTTGATTCACATAAGCCGGTGCATCACAGCTAAAGCGCTCGTCCACATTGAGACATTTTGATGGTCAGTCTCGAAAGCCCATGAGTAATTTCCCTAGCTACAGTGCCTTTCCAACCAGAATACAGTTTTTAGAAGCCATGAAAGCTATATGATAGGGACTGATCTATCTGGAGACTTGATAAAGCGTATCTTTCAGAAATGTAATTAAATATGTGATACGATCGGACGCAATGTAACTAAATTTGTTAGTCGTTCCAGTCACGCATTAAATATAATAAGAAAAATCGCCAATTAATAATTTTCATCGATTAATTTTGGTTTTTAAGTTCGTTTCTCTATGTTATAGAATACCTTTCGTACTATGCCTTTCGACAAGTGGACTTACGCTTATTTTAATTAATATTGATACCGAGGTATCAATAATGTTGGATTCAAGTAGGAAATATCTATTTTGATAGTCGTTATTTCCTTTGCCTGTAGAAGTGGATACGATTCAATTCGCTATCGAGAACCATTGGTACTGCCAATACGCGGCCAGTTTCCGTGAAAGAGTGATAGATTCACTCTATACGGCTCCCGGAATGGAAAAAATAGATGGTATTATGTCAGAACAGGCTTTCTATTACTACTATCCGAATTCTTTTTTTTTTCTTTTTATGTGTATTTTTCAGAGCTCCGTCATCCGAGTTTTGGACTCCGACAGGACAGTTGCATGCAAAAGTGGTAGAATATTTAAAAAAAATCAAATTGTTACTCACGTTCGTGGTCTGCCCGGTCGTAGGTCGATCTCAACATGCCTGAAACAAGAAAAAAAGAGAGATAAGTTAAATGAAAGATTGAGTCAAAGATCAGTTATTCAACTGAATCTTTGACCCAATTACCTGCCAAAACACGGTTCGCTATAACACGCGATAAACATCAATTTTGGTCCATAATAGTTCACTATTAAATTTTCATTCATCAATTAACTTCAATTCGGCCATTCATCGTTTTACATTCATAAAAGCGGGGTAAAGTCACCGACAGAAGCGATAGCCAATTAGTTTGTTTAACATTGTGTGTCGAACACCGTTGCCATGGCAACCGGCCGCGCCGGACACGTGCTAATTGGACGAGCCTGTCCGATGCTCGACATTTTGTATCATTTAGCACCTCGCACAATCATGTTCTATGCGTACACTCGCCAAGACTGGAATATCAAAAAAATTTTATTTCCTCTAGCCCAGAATGTATTATCGATAAAACGAACGATTTAAAAATTAAGTGCTTTTCGGCAGTAGTATTTTGAGTAACTGAGGTTAAAATAATTCCGTATAATTAATATTATATTGTGTTAGGTAGATATTTTTAGCGAAAATGCCGCCAATTGTCGTTGTTTTTTATACGCTATTAATAATATTAATATCCCTAAATAATTCATATCTATATTTTACTCGGAAATAGTAAGATTTATACGAATTGTGCTAATTTATCGAGTCATCGACAAATCTATCGAAAACTTTTGTTCACGACTGTTATGCGAAGTTCCCACGGCTGTCTATAAAAGTTGGACAAATATCGAAATGAAATACGGTCGGTACAGTTCAAGTGCGAGTGTCAATATCAATGTTTACTTCCTCTATGTTTCTAACTGTTGGGCAAATAGCGTCCGGAATAATAGACCCGTTATTTACATGTTTTTGAGAAAAAAAAGGAAGAAAAATTTTAGGAAAATATATATCTCAGTATAAGCTAACTACTACAATCTATATTTTAAAATTTACAAAAGGAAACAATTGGGCCACCCATAACCGTTGCAAACGATCTATAGGTATCTCAACTGCTCCAACTCGATACCTGATGGCATCGTGCCGAGGATACTGGCTGCATTGCTTCTTTGTATTGCAAAGCTTATTTCTTGGCCGAGATAGCTGCCAGCCCTCTGATCTTATTATTATGATTATAAGTTATAAGGTTATTAAGTTTTGTTATAGATAACATTTTATTTTAATGATATGATAAATTCAATTTTAAATAACGGCCACATTATTTTGTATTTATAAATGTAACGTCATTTACCGTAACTCTGTTTGCGTGAAAATTACGTTCTTCGTGCACCCTTACACCATACAGAATACAGAAATTTATTTATAACACCAAGTTACATGTCAGTGGGGGTGTACATAGTATTATAACTAGATTATATTATGTACATAATACAATTTATGTAAAGTAACGTATTGAAACATAAATTTAAAAAAAGGTATAAGTATTATTATATTATCAACAATCAAATTAATTAATTGGGAGCTTCTTGAATTCATCTATGGAGTAGAAGCTGTTCTCAAGAAGCCATTTACGGAGTCGTGTCTTAAACATCATTGTGGAGGTTGCATCTACCTTGATCGAGTGCGGCAGCCTGTTTTATACAGATGGACCCATAATATAAACTGATCTTTCCGATTTCCGCAGCTTGTGGTCTGGCGTGACAAGCAAGTGAGCAAACTTGTTGCTGCGTAAAGTTAATAACCTGCATAAAATTAATAACCCTCCAATTTCCATGTTTCTAGGATTAATGGTTTAAGTTGTGTGTTGATTATAAGTTTTTAAATTTAACATAATGAAAAGCATTAAAGCTATAAGCTCCTGTGTAGCACCTATTCTAGTCATTATTTTTTTCGTACAAAATCCACAGCTCTTAAGAGTAATATACCTAAGACTTATTATTTAGACTTAAAGCCAATAGCAGATTAACATTTTGACGTGATAACGTCTAATAAATCGATGAACGCCGGCTGGATGCACGAAAACGTTGTCGTCATTGTCCGGTAACGCTCATTGTCCCGTTACGCTGGTAGTCACGTTAAACTATCGTCTGTAAACCAATTTTTTGAGATAAAATATTTGTGTGTCATCAGCAAAGTGTCTAGCTTGAAACGTCTTTTTGTTTTGTTTACGTACAAAAACTTTTCCTACTTTTCACTTTCCTTGGTTCTCAGAGCATCAAGTGTGAATCGACGGCGCTCTCACAATCACACTATGCCCGATACACAGCGTCAATACAATAAAAATATGAATATCGAAATGACAAATTCCATCTACGCAGCCTGGAGGGCACTTCCTGTGGCGCGGGAAATTTACTTTGCAAATAATAACGTGAAAAAATATAAATCCAACACTCACGTCCCGCAGTAGGCTCGATGATTCAGTAATGACACTTCCTACAAGATCACTAGAAATTAGGTATTGTGGAACAATGAGACTCTCGGCATTCAGCCATCTTAGTGGACGTATTCGTACAAAACACTTCACCTATAAATATTCGAGTCGAGCTCGAAAGGTGCAAGCCTGTATTCGCGCTTGTGCCAAAATGCCCAGATACGAGCACTACAAACAGTAGTCTAAAACCGCTCTAACACAATATTTAATCCACAACTTCAATTGCGATGCGGACTAATAAAATTGCTTTCTTATTTGATATGCGCTTACACTTTTTGACGACCCTCTCAAATTTTAATTCTCTAAGTTCAGTGGTTTAGCTTCTGCGTTGTCTATCAGTGAGTCAATGCCATCAATCAATTATCAATAATTAATTTAAATAAATGGTCAAAATAAAGTCTACATAAATATATAAGGATGTCTTTCAGGTGGGATTCACCAAAATTACAAAGAAAAAATATCGCTTAGTGTTCATACTGCTTCTTATTATTGCTCCTGTGGCCCATACGTGGGGCGAGTATTTATTATTTCATTGTGCATGGTGGATGGACTCGTATTTCTCAGATAGAAGGGGAGGCGTGAACATTTCCCTTAGAAAAAACGTCTTCACCTTTATCATAATAGTAGAGTGTGCTTTGAAAATATTTTTATAATAGACCTATTTACGTATGTGGAGAATATTGGATAATATTGTTGGAGAAAATTAATGGTTATTATACAAGTTGTTTTTGTATAGACCCGCCATATTTATCACTGGTTATGACTCGACATCTTCACGGTGGCGGAAATAAACTCATATCTATAAAGTAGAGGGCGCAGGGTGAGAAAATGTCAAACAACATAAGAATTTTAAAGTCCCAAGGGTATGTTTGTCAATACTGCATGCAACTAAGAAAGGAATTTTGTTAATTCACAACACTAATAACGTTGTGAGTGTTAATTAGATATGTACCTATGAGGTCAACAGTCGTGCGTGCGTAGATATGCATACAAATAGCATCCGTTCTTTTTATTCCGTTCCCAACCATTTTGTTTCGCGAAAAATCTTTCAAATATCCAGTTTCGAGTAATTTTGATAACATGAATTGGTTGGTATGGTATTGTATTTTGGTACCACTAAAATTTAAACAACATGTAGGCTACATAAAACGTTGATAGAGCTATATTGTGTAGTCATATTTGTGAGATTCATTTGTATGCGGAATGCGGATCCGTGTTTTGTATAATAGTTTAATCGTTCATTTATACGTACGAGCACTTTATAGATGTGAATTTAAAGGTTTATTTTAGTTATTGGGTATGGTCTAGAGTCAAGGGATTTTTGTCTATGACTTAAATCTCCAATGCTAAGAAAAATTTAGGAAGATTTTACTAAATAAATAGAATTTGTTGGTCTTTGAGACCGATCGTTATCTCTGGTCAACCAATATTTGTGCATATCAATATCGATGTAGTATTTAAGGCTTTATCTTGATAAACTGACTGATATCGTCCAGGCAAAACAACGCAGAGATTTTTGGAAAGTTTTGAAGGGAATTTTAAATATAAACGAATTTGTGGGTTAGTTTTTATAATTTTTAAATAGGAGTCGTTTTAATAGAAATGAACATTCATTCGACTCCACTAGATGTTCAGACATTTATTTCAAATGAACAAAGTCCGCTCGCTTTACTTATTGCAGTCATGCTCGGGAAGTTATGCCATGCGAGGCCCATGTCATATCAACTCGGTACTCACTCCATTGTTCAATGGTCTATTACGCTGTTTGCTTTGTAGGTGACCGGTAAATCAAGTCGAATCGATACAACGATATACCTAACCTGACGTACTTGGCTCAGTTCTAAAGCCTAGACTATACAAGTGGAATTAAAAACTACTGAAAGTACTTTAAATAATAATTTTTTAACATAACACTGTGCCACAGCTGGGAAAAGATTATTCTTTTCACCAATCAACCGGAAATTAAACCAGGTTATTATGTTAATTAATATAATTTCAAAAATCGTGAAACTAACGTGGTTTGAGGTAAACAATAATTGTAATAAAGCGTTATTATTTTTTGTTTTTAAAAAACTTTTAATGTGGAAGTATTATAATCGATGTTATTATTGCGTCAATGTTGTCTGCTTTAAAAAAACTTTAAAAGCTCTTATGTAATAAATGATAGGCTCTATCAATATTAATAAAAGGCTCGGACATGACTGACTGATTGACTGACAAACAACGTACAGGCCAAACCACTGCACGTGACTTGAAACTTGAAGGATGTGATCGTCCATAGCTGAAAATGTATAAGAAATAAATTTTAAATATTCGTACTCAAACGGGGCGTCAATGTTTTCACATAAGTGCCGTATATTTCTGAAACCACTCATTCTAGAAACTTGAAAATGGGCATGTAGGCTTATCAATTAATATGTATAAAAGGCTTGATGCTGACTGACTGACTGACAGACAACTTACAGGCTAAACCACTGAATGTAGAGACTTGAAACTTGGAGGATGTGTTCGTCAAGAGCTGAAAGTGAGTGAGAGAGTGATAAAATACGCAAAGCAAACGAAGTTGCGGCCGTCATCAGCTAGTCTTCAATAAAGTTATGTAGGTTAATAAAAAAGGTCATTTTCTTAAAAAAAAAGGTTATAAGTTTTGTAAAATGGTCTATACCGTACGCCTAAGCCGTCCGCGGGTCGACTCACGACATCTATAAATAAGTAATACGTCAAAAAGCGACAATCGCGTCGTGTCCGACAGTCGTGAGCCATGGCACGTGTCGGCCCGACTCCGGACTTCATCACGACCTACCTCGCCATTTACTGTTCACTAATCTATGCTTGATCGGATAGTCCACTAACTACTGTAGTCTGGGCCTAGTTGCTGATCGTCTATTTACTAATTAAGTAGGTATCTTAATAAAATAGCGCAAATAACTTCGTAGCTCGAAATTTTTTTCATTGCACAACTTTTTTACTGAAATTCTGTTTATTTTTCATACATATGTAGGTATATAAAACAAAGAGTTAGTAAGATACACCATTTATAACGCAAGAATGGCAGAGCGATTTTTATGATTTTTGAAGTGTTGGATTTGTCTCAGTCCCGAATAGCAGAATAACTATTAAAACATGGAAAAAAGAACCTAAAGTAAAGTTTTTTTTTATATAATATTTCCTACTTTATTGTATTTATAATTTTTTGTCTTGTGGAGTTCAATAAAGGATTTTCATTCATTCATCCACGGGTAGACGAAATCGCACGCGGGTCAGCTATAGTAGAAGTAAGTATAGGTATTAGCTAGTGATAAGTGGGATTTATTACGAATAACTCTCAGGGTGCCTTAAAATATCTGAAAGTAGCTGGCTGAAAATGAAACTCACACATGCCGTGAAAAGACGAATCTCAAATCTGCAATATCATAATCATATTGCACCTATTCCAGCTTCATTCAGATCAACAAGTAGATAGCTACGTCACCGCTATGATTTACGAGCTTCCACCAGATCGATATTTTCTACGATTCTATGAACTTACCCCTAAGATATAGAGGTTCACGCCGATTTAGCTTCGAAAGGATATTACATTTGTAGATTAGGATCGAGCGCTGCGATAGTAGAGAGGTTCTTTTGAAGAAGACCATTGTCATGGGTTATTGGGTTAGTCTGCGCTGGTATGTCTGATACAAAAGGTCAAGGCCCAAGTAATATGATTAAATCGCGCATCAAAAGACGAAGGGTAAGGGAAATTAATATCGGAGCTAAATATGTAATGCTTTTAGGTAATTCCCGTTATAGTGCCTTTTACCCTTTTAATGTCCATCTTTACAATTATATATGTCAAGGTTGACGAGCGCTTGGTGAGGTTTCAGACTAGCGTTTTTTTATCGCGCATATAGATACGAGCGGTTTGGTGCTAGCGAAACTTCAGAAGCCGAACGCGCGTTCGGCGTTTACGCTCGGTTTTTTTCTAAGTAGTGTCAGTCGCGTACATGCGCTGTAACGAAACAATAATTTATAACTCATAACTACCACTGTTGTGTGTATACACTATGTGATACACACTACACAAAAACTTTAAAGATAAATTTCAGGTGAATCGCAAGTAATTTACATGTTACGCAAACCTGCAGTTCCATCGTGTATGAACAATTTTGAACAAATAAGGTCAGATACATGGACACGGGAAACTTCACAATTCACTCCCTGGGGAAGGTTCCTTCGATGTGGGTCAAATAAACTAGAACCTAGTTCGGCTTCGGAATAAGAAAAAGGTCTTTGTTATTGTTTAGTTCGTAAATGTAGCGCAGTGGATATGCAACCAAGTTTTGGTCTATTCAACCAGCCCGAAGAACTACTGATACACGTAGGAATCAGTCTCTGCACATTGTAGAGTTGTAAATCGGCTTCATGCTATCGGGCTAAAAATTTAAATATGGTATAAGCTGCTAAAATAACACCTTATAAATTATGTTGTATTTTTGTTATATTAAGTTGCCTTATTACTGAAATAAAAGAATATTATTCCTATTATTTTAATCTACTAGTTGACGCTTCGTTTGCGTTGCGAATTATTATCGAAATTCCTTTCTAAGTACATACCCTTAGCAGAAAACCCTCCAATTTCAATTAATAAAATAAGCCTTTTATATATTTTGATACTCATGTCGAGTTTTAGCTCAATCGGTATTGTGGTTTTGGTGTTTTTGTCACCATTCGCTTTTATAATAAATTGTATGGTAAAGTTGAAAGTCTTACCGAAGGAGTTCCGTAGAAAGTAGTTCACGTTTCCACTCCTATGATAGTAGCAATCAACAATATCATTTTCATCGCCATTCTCACAAGCCACTAGTGGCCGAATACGGTCTTCTATGACAGTCACATACCATTCATTTACCAGAACCCCCGCAACCTGGCTGCAGAACTGTAGAATGCAACTCTCTGTTCCATTTAAGGAGTTGTAAGACCGGCTGCCATATCGGGGTGGACAGAAATGGCCACTACCAAATACGCGTCGATCGGGACAGCCGCCAGCAAACGGGTTAAGTCAGACACGATTTCGCAAGAGCTTTTTCATTGTAGTAATTATTTTTATGTGATAGGCCATCGGCAATTATGCCGCGGGTATTTTTATGGGCTTTAATAAGATGGAATTGTTGGTATTCAATTGTTTTGGGACGATATAAAAACCAATGGAGAAAGCTCGTTCGGTTGCGACACAGACTGAGATTCAACTTTTGGGAGCCATATTTAACTAAAATACTAACCTATGGCTTCATGCCTAATAAGAAATAAGATATGAGGCTTCCGTCGATTGGCACCACTCGGGTTGGGACCGCGGTCCTAATCGCTTCGCCCCGGATCGATTTAATTTGATTATTCTTCATCCGGTGACCTTATGAATGAAAAAAATTATTGTTTTATTATAAAACATAGATTAACATAGCACATCAGCTTTTCACTATCTATTTGGTAGGTAGGTATACTTACTATTTAACAGAAGTTTTAATACTTATAAGTTTCCTGGCAACATCCCGTATTCCGCCGTGGTCGGTTCCCAAGTTTTTTGATTACATAACGAGGCTATAAATATATTAGCAATATCGTCCGTCTCCTTTTTTCTGCAGAGAATAATAAGAGACGGAGCCAGTTAACAAAGGGCCGACTTAAATTGGAAAAATTTATAAGTTGTAAGATTTGCGCTGCCCAAGTGGCGAAGTATTAGCATATTAATTGTGGTATAAGAGACCACGATTTATTATAATTTATGCATGATTTTTTTTCTGTAGTCACTTTGGGGAGAGCCTCTTGTATTCTGTTGTTTTTACTTACCTTACCTTTTTTTATACCCTAAAAGTATGGATGCGAAAATTAAATTATTCTTTATTTCTCACTTTTGGCCCAGAAACTTGTTGGCCTTTATAGTGGGCGCTGACAAAATAAATAGACTAGAGCGTAGTAAGTATAGAAAATTTGCATGAAAGGAGCCTCTTTGAGACGCACTTGAAATCCTTTCACCACACTGGTTAGAAAGAACCAGTGACACGATAAGAAGAAGTATTGAAAATGTTTTTTTAATCATTTAGCGTAGTCGAATTCACTCAGATGACAAGTGACAAAATAGCTGTTCAGGATATCCGGTCATAATTAAATAATCAGCTCTAAATGATCAAGCCAAAAGTTAAACTACAAACACGCAGTAATTTAGTCCATAACTCATCGTCTAAAACACCAAATACTGCATTCGTTATACGACCGCAACGCCAACGCTACACGAAACCCCTTACAGCCTTCAGGGACGTGTCAGTTCCGAAGAAATCGTTAATACATTAAAATCATAGCTATATTGAGATTATGTATCCAGTCATTGGCCATTTAAAGGTAAACCATGAATAAAAAAAAAGATTACAACATATTGTTATCAGCTCTCTGCCTGATGTAGTGCACAAATTACCCTTGGAAGGAAACCGAGGCTATGTAATATCGTCATAAGTTAAAGTTACAAGTTATTAACTATTTATTAGGTATCCTAATCAAAAACTAATACAATATTTCAATTTGTGACTCATTAATGTTAGTCAGTGTGGTGTAGAATAAGGTGCCTACATTTAGTCAGACACTGATGAAAAAAGCGAGAAAAACATAACTTTCATTATTATTAAGGAGGTACGTTAAGTCATTCACAGAGTACTTGCATAATCTTGTCATTCTCTATGCAAGGTTTTACACATAAAAAATTGTTAAAAAATGTTATTTTCTAGTGCCTGGAAGTCTTTTTTTCGTAATTACAAGTAGTCATTCTTAAATGTATATACCCATGGTTTTTTATAAGTACACATTTTACATATTGCTGCCGTCCCTGACGTGAGTAAAGGCACCCCCACTCGCAAGTCGCGGGTCATTTATCTCTGTCGGTGCGGTGTGGCACCGGCCTTACATTAGGCCGCTGATAGCGCGGGGTTAAGTGAAACGTCTAGCAAATCCCCTTGAAAAACATCAGCGTTCAGCGTCGAGTGTCGCTTTCGAGCTGAAAGGTTTGTAACTTTGGATTTGGTTTTTAGCTTGTTTTTGGATTTAGATGGGAATCTATGATTGGGTTTGAGCAGATTTTTCTTCAGGGATTGATAGTTGTATCGTTTGCTTATCATTGAAGTGACTAGTTGTTAAGTTTCAGGGTAATCCTCAAAAAGAGATTTTATACGTGTTTTAAAATTAACCCGACTAACTTAAAAACACGTATAAAATCTAAATTGAAGTATGAAATCTTTCACTTTTTTTGTTGACGAAATCAAAAAACATGGACGAAACGAATAGTGTGAAGAAATTACTATAATACAGCGTACTTTTTGAGTATTTATCCGAAACATTTTGTATGGAATTCGGATTTGAGGATTAGCCTTAAGCAGTTTTTCTTCAGGGATATTGTAGTTAAATATTTTTATTATATTACACCGATTTGGAAGTAATTTATTTAGAATGATGTAGGTACAAATCAATAATCTAGGTCATCATTTATATGCATCTAGAAAAGAAAGAAAAGAAAAGAAAAGAAATAATTTTATTGATGAAACCACATGAAACATAAATTGACAAAAAAAAGGTCAGAGTAACAGAGTCCTCCATCAATGGGGGCCTAGCTCAGCTTTCATGCTGCAGCGTACTGGCAGCACGCTGCAGCGCTGGTGTCATCATCCATCGTTTCATTTCATCCTAGTTAAGTTTAGTTTTACTTTATCCAAGTACAATTCTACTTCAGCGTTGTTTGCATACTTCAAACTTTTCATCTTCAACTTTAATATTTTTCATGGAAATTGTTGTATTATCCCAAGAACGGTAGTTAATTTTAATGTTGCCCGTAATTAACGAATCTTGAGACCCTTGAATATGAGCACCGGTGCCTTAATCGCGTCGGTGTGGGGCGTGGCCCGACACACAAGCGGTAGCGGGTAATATTCAAAATTAAAAATTTATTTATTGGTCAATACATAGTATGAACATAATACTAAGTGCAATAACATTGAATACGGATATAATGTACTTATAAGTACAAAAAAATAGTTGTAGACATGAGATTTAAAGAAATGAGTGCACCAAAATGGTAGCTCATACTTATAATTTATTGCTGTAATTTATTATTTTTTAATTCATCTTGGGCTAAGCTCAAGCTTGCGAAAGAATGTAAGAAAGAAATAAATAAGTTGCGAGAAGCAAGTATTATAACTATTCCATTTAAACTTTTTCAAAACTTCCACCAAATAATGTCATCAAGTTAATCTTTAAGTATTAAACAAAGAGTAATCTTAAATAATTACACGCCAACGCTTTCTCGTACAACTTGCACCTACCGTTATTACTGCAAAGTGGAAGGCCCGTTTTCTTGGATTTTTCATAGTAACCTTCTCTCGGCAGGTAAATTAGATATTTCCCTTAATGAGGGCTTATCAGGCCCTCGGGAAAGGCAGTCGTCACTCAATATAGCGCCATTATTCTTTACGACCGAGTCACTTCCGGCGAAATATTTTTAGGCAAAATGTAATTTTTTGTCGTAAAATGAGTCGGAGAGAAGAAATTTTGTAAGTAGCGAAAACCACTTTATCCTATATTTAGGCAAGAGATAAACTTTTTAACCCAATTGTGAGTCTAATGTTTTTACAATAAGTAAAATGAGGTCTGTTGATTTCCGTTCGAGTCCCTGAAGTAACGCTCTGAATTCCAGTGGCTACAATACGAATAAATTTAATCCAGCGAATTCTCATTCACAATATTAAAATATGATTGCGAAGCGAACGAGGGTCGATAGAACGCAATCAGCATCAAATCACGTGTTCCTTTTGAAATCGGCTTATCCCTAAGACTTATCTAAGCAATTCCACTTTACATTCCAAACTCAACCTTAGCGAGATCGAGATAGAGTCTTTTTTGTGGGAGTTGGTAAATGTTGGGCGTTCCGGGTCTGTAGAAATGCGTCTTCAGCGTTACCTTTGAACGAGTAATTATTCGGGAATTTCAGAATTAATGCGGAGATAAGCCGCTTCCCCCTTTTTAAAATGAGGTGGCGCGACGTGAAGGTATCCGCAATTGATGGGCCTTTAATCAACCATCGCTTTGTTTATTGGAATTTTCGCGGTTTATTAAAACCGTAAATACTCCTTCTAAAGCTATAAAACATTTATCAAAGTGGGGATTTACTACGATATTAAATCAAAGTAACCTAAGCCCCTTTTTCAGACAAACAATGTTACCCTCGTGCGAACAAACTATGCGTTGTTAAAAATTTACTAGCTCCCCGCACGGGGTTCGTTTGACATGGAAATGCAAGCCTACTCGTTGCGATTTCCCGCGGAATTTATTCAAATATCGAACGCCCCCCACTAGCAGACAGACCACACGCACCTGGGCCGCTTCCGCATTGATATGCACATTTGATTGTCGACGTTCGAACGCGGCAGACGTGCGATCAGCGGTGACGTTCGAATTTAAAATTCAAAGATCTAAAGTAGTTGCAATCGCGTGGCTTTGTCCATGTTATACCAGATTTTACTACTCAGTCTCTTACTTATTCCTTAATCCTGAACCTGCGACCTAAACGTGTATAGCTAAAGGTTTTGGAAAAACTTTTACTGTTTTTTTATTTAGCTCTTTATTTAAATGTGCTTTATACATAAAAACATTGCAATTTATCATTTAACAAGTGAACGAATTCACGTTTATTCCCAATACAAATCAATCAGGCACGGCTTCCGTAAGTGACGTCACTTATCCTCACTCTTATCAAACTCAGATATTATGTTGTCAATGCAAGATGTATCAAATCCCACAAGCGATGACTTGCATCCCGGGGCGGGGTTCAAGTTAAATTAAGGGGTGTAAAGATAAATGGGAAAATCCCTGTCAATATCTGCTTTTCATGAATGGTTTGTAAAGTGTGTTTGCGTGCTATAGACGATGTGCGTTTTGTACAGTCACTGTCTAATGGGTATATGAGGGAATGAACTTTATTTTCACGAGTAACATTATCAAGAATCATTTAATTTTACATACCTAACATACATAGTTGAAAAAATCGAGCGAGCCTTATACTAGTCGCAAATGATGTGTAACATCAGACATCACAACCTGGTGATAAGCAACATTTAAATTTGGATGGTTTATTTTAGTTCATTTTTCTGAGGTTGGCCATCTGACAGTCAACTTCTTGTTACACACTTCCGTCGCATTTTCACGAAATTACTCCCACGAATTGACTGAAAGCGAGAAGCAAGATGTTACGCATAAATATTACTGTTTTTCATATTTCATTTATACTTGGAGGAAAAAATTAAAATGTTTGGTTTAGAATCTCAACGTGAAGAATCTAGGTTATGACCATCACCGTGAAAAATCATACACTCCACTAATTAAAAGGAAAGACATTTCAAGATACTTCAAGAAACCCTTTGATCCAACGTAGCTAGACGGAAACTGAAAGCATATCGCGCTGTGAGCGTAGTACGCACCAATTATTTACGTAAATGAAAACCGCTTTATACCTCTTAATTCCTCGTTTTAAATAACAAAGGCTATTACAGGCGTTTTGCCCGTGCCTGGCACGAGTAGCGGAGCCGCCCGCCTCCGCCCGCCCTCGCCTCGCACCTGTCTAATAGCCACATTTGATATGCCACGGGGTCGAAATAGGTCTCTTAAAACTTTTTTACGGCCGAAGATACGATTGGTAATTTAGATTTATACAGCGATATTGAAAATGGAATCAATGCTGATGACTTGAACAAAAAAAAATAAAACGTTTTTTAGCGTCGGCTTTTTATAAAATTATTTCTATGAATTGAGTTAGAAAAACGTCAGCTGAAGTAGTTTAAATTTTTCATGGAATTATTAACTAACTGCTTCAAAACTTTGAATAACAAAAAAGTCGTTACTGAACATACATGGTGTTTGCGTTGTCGCGTCTTGTTGATCAAGTAGTTGAACTACAGTTACAAGATTACGTACCTACTTGCTCAGATTACAGAGCGCCTATTGTGCCGGTGGGCTCTAGCCAATAATTCCAATTACGGAGGCACAGGCCGCTCTAATAAGTCAAATTGAACAATGGAATGACCACTAATTGCTTTGGTATATCGGGTGTACGTATGTAGCTCGACTGGTACCTACGCTTCTAACTGGATTACGACAAGATACGTAGCACTAACCTTGTGTTACGTTATAAGCAGGAATCTAAGGTCTCAGAGATCAAACTATAGTTTTTTATCAAACAAATGACAATCCTTTTTCAAATAAAAGGGATTCTAAGAGCAGCGCTGTTAGCATAAAATCTTTATAAAATGACGTCTTCGTGCAAACAATATTAGTGTTGCGCCGCATCGTGCTGTAACTTATCGATCTGTCGATGCATTATTGAGGAGACAAGCGGGAACTCGATAGTACGTTACGGCCGAACAACTCCTTCTATTTACCTGGATACGTTCTATTTCTGTACGCGAACATTGTTTATGGAATCCATAATGCAAGGTAACGGGGGCGAGTGACATTTTACCGCAAACGATCAGTGTTCTGTTCCGTAAAATTTATTGATGGACTTTTTGGAGTTGTGTCTTTGTTATGCTGCAATGCGATTGGTATTTGAGGCATAGGTTATTTATGATGACGAGGGTTCTCTGAATTATTTACTCAATACCCGGACAAGTGGCCCGATGAGAGGTTATAACATTTTGATTCAACAAATCAGAGTTAATTCCTTGTATAATAACGGTGTTAATGTCACAAGCTCACTCGTGTGTAAATATTGTTAATCACGAAACTTCATTAATTTGATTTGGCGATCTCATAATATGAAAAATGAGATAAGTAGCAATAAAATAACGTATTACTCAAGCAAAAAAATCATTTTAACAATGTTTTTTGTGTGCCTCGCTAGATTCCTTGAGTGTTTTCTGAAGCTGATATGTAGTTCACTTATTATCTACTTGGAAATGTGCAAGATGAAGTTCATAACAGAGATTCTAAACACGATAGAACACAAAATTCTAGTAAAACCACAACAAAAATACCACAAAGTGATGCAGTAGTTTCCAATAAAAGCTGAAGTTCAAGCGTGGATGCATGAAAAAGTTTGCATTCGTTTGACCGACTGCGAATCGCGCACGTAACTATCATTCTTTACGTCATTATGGTGTTTTGAAATTTAACAACAAATTTTCATCGACATCGATAAATAAGTACTTCACTTACAAATCTTTATAAAATATAAAGTTACTTTCAGGATGTTCTCAGATATCCAAGTCATGAATTAGTATTCTTTAATAATACTTTTGTAAATAAAAAACTTTTCAAAGGCATGTTTTGTGATGCCCGTTCAACGAAACATTGAAATTCAGAGGGAGAAACAAAGCTGCAGTTGCTGTCAACTTCAATCTGCAGAACCGCGAACACTTGAGAGGTGTCGGCAAATTCTATCGATATTCCGAACGCGGGCCCATCACTATTGATACAGAATTGTGTCAGAATTTCGCGAATGCATTACTGCCTTTTGTGGAACTGGGCCAGTCGGTGGCCAGGCTTGCAATTACCGAATGTGCTCGCCTGTACCCGACTCTTTGTGATTTTGCGCACGACTGTACATCCAACGCTGGATTTCATTATATATTTTATTCTCTGTACAACTGTACGCTTCGAGTTTCAGGAGATTTTGTTTCGCGTTTCGTTGGGCTCTTTTTGCGATTGATTTCTTGTGTGTAATTTGGGGAACTGCTGCTAGCGCTGCTGATTTTAGTGCTATATTTAGTTTTTGCTGTTTATTGTAAATATTACTGAGATTTGCTTATGCTGAAGTCAGGGGACTTGGCTTGACTTGGCCATCCCATCGATCAGCCCATCGGCATCGGGTTGTTTGAAATCTCAGCTTACGCGAGACGAAACTACAATTTATGCGTGAATTTATTTTATTTATGCTACAAGTACAACCGTTTGCCAAAAAAGTTTCCTTAATAAGCGCTCATGCAAAAACCCGTCGTTTTTCCCATTTCATGCGCCATCTAATTTACAATACAAATACTCACAGGCAATTTGAATTCAGCTTACCTTTGAAATCCACCCGTACAAAGGTGCCTTAACGAGCTACTCGGAGACGGAGAATTATAAAAGTTTCAGGTATAAAACGGAAAGTGTGGGGGCGCCACTGTAGCGGGGGCGCCGCCGTGCGGGCAGCCTGCTCGAGACACCTTCTGTACTCTAAATAAACTGTGATTTATAGAGGGACGGGTATCGGTGCGTTTACCCGGTTTACCCCGCGATTTGACGTGTTAGTGTGCAAGTGTCTTGAGGGAACTTTATCTGGATTAGATAAAAAGATAAAGATAAAATAGTTTTTTGACGTAACTACGTCTAATAAATCGATGTACGCCGGTAGCATGCACGAAAACGTTGACGTTATTGTCCGGTAACGCTCATTGTCCCGTTACGCTGGTAGTCACGTTAAATTATCGTCCGTAAACCAACTTTACAGACAACCAATTTTTTTTTAATATAAGGTACAATACTAGGCTAAACAATATTTAAACATAAAAAAACAATATACCTACTGATAAGAAAACGTTTTAAAAATGAGTAGAATGGTGAGTATGTATTTAAAGTAACATTTAGTTTCAACGTATTTATCTAGTTTTAGTAGGTAAGTATACAATTTAATTACTGCTTCAAATCGACCGAAAATAATCTTTGAGTTCCTTGTTCTAACGAAGTACTGGACCTGTATGTAGATGTGTAACAATCAAAGTGATTACGCCAGAAAATGATTAATTAAATAAAATATAAATATAGGACAAGAACAAGTAATGTTCAATTTAGAAATTGTTCCATGGCCTTCTAATGCCGAATCAGGTTAAAGAGGCACGTCTCGGCGTCGGTAATCTGGTTTATTATATTTTTCACTTCGCGCTCAAATAAATTACTAAGTAGCCTTATTTGTGTGTTTGTCGATGTTTTTATGTTTATGAAAATAACCTTATTACAAAATAAAATAGAGTGAGTAACTGAAAACTGAACTGAAAAGGGCTATAACTTATGATAAATAAATATCGTAATCTAGTCTTTGCTCTTCTTTAACGGACTATACATAATTATGTGACGTTATTTTATAGCAAAAATATACGTAAATCTGAAAAAAAATATGGCATCGATCCAAGAAACAAATTATTCCAAACTAGTTGATAGTTGACTTACCTACCCTCCAAACACCCAAACCCATCCCGAAAATTAATTTGCGTTGACGAACTTCTTAACGAAAAATACCCTCCAAATATCAAGTCTCTACTTCCAGTGGTTTGGCCTGTGTGTTGTCTGTCATTCAGTAAGTCAGGACTAAACATTTTATGCATATTGATGTACAAGAAACTTATTTTTTCACGCGGACTATTTGCAATTTTTTATTGAAAATTTATAAATGTCAAAAGTCTTAAAACAGAAATAACTTGCAAGCACGTGTGGAATAAAAAAAAGCAAGAAAGCATGACCTTTCGGGCTTGTAGAGATATTTAAATGTTAGAGATGTATCAGTCTAAGAATGCACGCCCCTCCACTATAGCCGCCATACCAAATGCCATTGCTCAAACTAATCGTGCGGGTGAAAGGGGGTAAATTTTTAAACTGTAACGACTCTACATTTTGTAGAATGGAAGGTGCACTGCATTATCTATTGGAAATAACGAACAGGCAACCCCCCTTACGGGCTAGTTTCAGTCTAAAAATGCACGCCCTTCCACTATAGCCGCCATACCAAATATCATTGCTCAAACTAATCGTGCAGTTGGAGGGGGTAAATTTTTAAACTGTAACGACTCTATATTTTGTAGAATGAAAGGTCCACTGTATTATCTATGGGAAATAACGAACAGGCTTACAACGGCAGTATTTCAATCCACTATTGATCGAGTTATGGCGCATGGTGATGCCATTAATAGACAATGATTGAATTTTCAATGGTCGAATGGTAGCATTGTACATTTTTGTTTCAATTGAAACAATATAATAACTAAAATAGTAGTAGTAAAAAATGTTTCAAAGTGACCGAGTGATACAGTAATGTAGCACCAACCTATGAAATAAATATAGATAAATATTTAATAATTTGAAAAATACTGTTTTTTTGCTCAAAATCTATTAATATCGGCCCGCCTCTATTGATTCTCTCTAATCTATTGATTGCAATACCCCAAACGGGTAATATTGTGTAGCTGCTCTTATTTCAAGACAACTTATTAGGACCTGAGATGTAACCCAACATGGCAATAAATGGCTGAATACTGACTGAAATTCATAGCCGCCTTATTTTGTAACGTGAAGACGACGCTAGGAACATAAGGTAGCCTACCTAACTAAACTTAATTAAAAATACATAAAGGTAGTTTCCTCCTTTCTATACGATAATATCAGTTGTAGTATTTTTGGCATGATTGAACCATCTATTAATTTATAAAAAAAATTAAATGATATCTTTATTTATTTAGTTATTAAGTAGATAGATAGATAGAAAATACTTTATTGCACTTAACAAATAGTACAAAGGCGAACTTAATACTATGTAGCATTATCTTCCAGCTAATCCATTGTGTATTGTGGACAGTTGCGTGGGTAGTGCACGAAGAACAGATTTCATTAAGGAATGATTACTATCCTACACAAATGTTATAAATTATGTAATATACATAAATATATATATATAATACTATATGTATATATATATACATAAATAAATAAATATAAGGTACCTACTTAAAAAGTTGATCTAAATAAAATAAAAATAGAAAATAGTTCATGGAGATGATTAGCTCAAAGCATTTTTACCGAGAAAATGTTTATAAATTTTGGATTTGAAGACATTTACAGAGACAGCGTCGCGAAGAGCAGGCGGAATGCTGTTCCACAGTCTGATAGCGGTTATCGTGAAGGAATCTGAGTACGATCTCATATTGTGAAGGGGATAACTGAGTAGAAGATGTTGAGAAGAGCGCATGTGACGATTAGAAGTAGAGAAAAGAGAGAAACGTTCCTTCAGGTAGGGAGGAGACAGAGGATTGTGAAGTACAGAGTAAAGAAGGGATAAGATGTGCGTATCCCGACGACATAAAAATATTAAGTACATGGAGTAACTTTAAATTTTAATTAAAAAAAAACATCAAATTCATCTTTAAACATTTAGTGAGATTTTAAGTCAGTTTTCATTCCGAAACTCACACCCTACATACCTATATATCTACATCTGTTGCGATTCATAAGTTAGTAGTTAGTAAAACTAAAGGCAATTAATATAGTAAATCTTCTGTACTCCGTATAAGTGGTCTATTCTGTGGCGATGCACTGGCTTGCTACGTCATTTGAGACCACTGAGTTTCCTATTACTTAGGATTGAGCTTATTGCTTTCAATTCAATTTGTATCGTCTCTGTGTCATTAGATAAGTCGCGAGAGTTGCGACTCCCGAGCGAGGCACCCATACATATGACAATTGCCTCTTTTGTGTACTTTTGATTAGGTCTATTGTATTTGTTGGTTTTTTCGCTGCAAATGGCAACACTAAAAGTTATGATTTTTTAATATGACATTAAAAAAATTTGGTTGTCTGTAAAGTTGGTTTACGGACGATAGTTTAACGTGACTACCAGCGTTACCGGAAAATGAGCGTTACCGGACAATGACGGCGTTACAGGACAATGAGCGTTACCGGACAATGACGTCAACGTTTTCGTGCATGTAGCCGGCAGCGCGGCGGCGTTCATCGATTTATTAGACGTAGTCACGTCAAAATGTATTTACCAACAAAACAAGTCATTTCGTGGATGCTATGTCGTCCTGTGATATTTTGTACAAACACATACGTCATCGAGACCTTATAATACAAAATGGTCTGGGATTTTTCCTTACTATTTCGATTGGATTTTTAATGATGGCTTTATATCATTAATGTCAATTTCGAGCTGTCAAAAACGTCACTTCGAACAGCAGCTCCCAGCTCGTACAGCGCGACTGCATGACTAAACAGGGTGTCCATATTTAATCCATGCCGCGGTTAATGTGCGGGAATGTTTGCATTATTCAACTGGCGGCGAGGAACTACAACGATCGTCATCTCACTTCAATTGTGACGCATGAGGCTGGCTCGAGCTTTGCAAGCATTTTCCACTATCACATACATTATACGTGAAACATAGTTTTTTAAGAGATAGATAACTACTAAGATGAAAACTTTACTAATTTATCAGGGCGGCATTATCGCATTAGCAACAAAGTCCTTTTTATTCATACAAAAAAAAAAAACTTTACTATGTTATTGAATTAGGTTACTCGCTCAACTACCTATTGCATGTCGTCTTCACCTATAATTGCAGTGGCACTTGGCCTGTTATGTATCATGTTCCTGAAAAAATGCATTAGTGTACTCTGTGATGGTGACCAATAAATAAAAAAAAATAAAAAAAATACGGAACTACAGCAGCTATATGAATCATAGTAACAAATCTATTAAATATTACCGTTACAATCGCATTTATAAAAGGTTAATAAATTAATGCCATGCTCAGAATCTCACTTCTCGACCACATACCCAACATCGAGATACGACGTCGTACGAGAGTGGTAGACGTTGGTACACGTATCGCAAGGTTGACGTGGAGATGGGCGGGGCACTTGGCTAGAAGGGACGACGGCAGATGGACCAAAGCGACAACAGAGTGGTGGCCGTGGGGTGCTCGACGACCTAGAGGCAGACCACCCGCCCGATGGTCGGATGACATTATTACAACAGCCGGAGGCCAGTGGATCAGGCTAGCCCAGGACCCCAAAAAGTGGCGTACTGAAGAGGAGGCCTATACCCAACAGTGAGTGCAAGAGGCTGGGTAGATAGATAGATATAAATTAATGGATTCATCTAGCACAAGACCGACTGACTTGACGTTCAAAGAGGCCAAATATAAAAAAAATGAGCTAGCCTGACAGTAGTCGCATACGATACGTAACATCTCACCTTCGTAATAAGCAACATTTAAATTTTCGGCCAACTTCCTGCTACACACTTCTGTCCTATTTTTCACGAAATTACACTCACATATTGACAGAAAGCATGAGGAAGATGAAACTCATACCTATGAAAACATTTTAGAATGGACCGTCAATACACTAACTCATTTTAACACCCTGTATCTTGGAAGCTGTAACCACAACCGTATCTCCGATAATATTCGCATCACGGTTGTCCCTCTTTAGAATTCCACACGCAAAGGTTGTAAGGTAACAGAAACAAACAACTGTAGCTAAAGCATGAACTTTTGCGTTGACGATCGTATCCGCCACAGAGAAGTCAACAGTTTGTATGACGTTTTGAAAATTATCATAAAAATTGTTTACTAAAAGTAACGGTTACGTTAAAGTCAATGCAAAAGTTCATGCTTGAGCTACTGAGCGGGTGATAAACATGCTTTGCCTACGATACGTTGACGACGCTGATGTATATTAAGAAACAGTGAAATATTTATATGTGAAATATAAATTAATATGTATTAGTTTATTACAGGTTATTTATGTATTAGGATTTTATAAAACATAGTATTCTTTATTTATTTGGAAACAGTTGTACGCCCTGCCCCGCTACTTATATTTAAATCATCTCCAATGCCTGTTGGTTGCCTGGAAGAAATCCCTCTCAGCGATAAGGCCGCCAATTGTACCACTCATTAGTTTTAAGTCTTGTATTTGTTATTTTCCTTGTGTACAATAAATAATTATCTATCTATCTATTTCTTGAAAAGTGAAGTATTAACATTTAAATTACGACAACTAGTAGGATAAATATTCGAAAATAAAATCAGTTTTGCTAATTATTATTATATTTGATTTGGCGGACGACGAGTAGCTATTTTCAAATCATTGAGTTGCCGATCCATGTTATCCATCCAATGCAAATTGCAAGTACTGAGTAAAATGTCCAAATAAACGTCGAAAAATTCCAAATATTTGAGTATAGGCACGGAGGAAAAAAACTAGTACAGGGCAATTTTGTTTCGGCGAATACCCAGCGCAAAAAGTATGAACATCGAATTCATCCTCCCGAACGAAGGGTCGAACTGTTCGACTGATTCACCTGCAGTCCACGTATTTAATTCAGTTACGTGAAATATCACGACGAATGCACTCGACCCGTGGGAATCCACGTTTTTTGCGCGCTTTGCCGGTCGCGCCATCTCTCTCTCGGGAAATTTAAGAGATTAATTTGGAAATGATACCGTACTTTATCCGCAAATTGTTTGCGATGCGATATTTGGTTTTAATCAAATACCGATGTTTGGCCGCATGTCTGTGATTTCGGGAATGCTCGTTAAGTATATGAAGTGCGAATGTTTTTTTGAGATAAATTTATTTTGACACAAAAAAATATATTACAAGAAATACTTGCCTACATAATAAATATAAAGCAGTAGATGAACTAAATTGATTTGATTTTGTTCATCTATTCACGCTATCGAATGCATATCAGTGATTAATCAATTAAATAACGAAGATTTTGATTGGATCCTCAAAAATGCTTTAGCCTGTTTTGTAATGTAATCTTTATTTTTATAATTATCCATCTGTAAAATCTAATATGATGGGCTACATATTAAAAAAAAAATATGTGAGAAAGTATAGACAAAAAATATTTACAACTTATTATGTGGTAAATAAGTGAGCAGAGACGCTGTATTCTTTGTAGCTAATCCTACAAAAACTAAATCGGTTCTGATTTGAAAATTGGAACCATCAAAATCTTTACAAGACGATCAGCCTTTCTAAGTTTCATACAACGAACCAGCTTAAATACAATTTTCATGAAAGGCATTAGAATAATTAGCGCGCGCACCTCCAGGTAGATACGAGTATTTGCGTTTAATTCTGTACACATTAACGGAATGAACAACGTTGTTCGCGTCGCACTAACTCAATTTATATAATGAATGCCATACATTACACCGTTTCTGTTAACAATTCCGTGAAAGCCTCGCTCTGAACTCCGACGACGAAGTGTCAACAATGACTCTACGAGTTAGCATGCGACTTCAGTCTCAAGAACATACTGGTTCGTTCGCAACGTTTTTGTCACGCTGCAGAAGTCCAGATCAACTAAAATCTGGTACTAGCTTCTCTAGAGCGTTTTCGCCGAGGGAAGCGCATGACGTCTCACCGTCCGCTGATATTTATTTTATTAATAAATATGTTAATCAGCTAGGTAAGTGCTGCATTATTCATCGGAACGGTGGCTCAGTTGACACAGCAACGGATAGCCATGCAAATTCAATCCGCGAGGAGACGCCGAATTATCATAATTGTGACGTTTTTGTTTCTATACCTGCGGAGGAAGTTTAATCTGAAGTTTGGCCGGCACTTTTAGTTGGCGACGTCATCACATCCCCATTTGCAATTCAGATAGTGCAAAAGGCGCGCGCGCGGATCCGTTTCGCTCCAAGTTGGAGGGATTTGTTTGAAAAATACACAGGTTCCCAACTCTTTTTGGTTGTTGCCGCTTTTTAGCGTAACGACAAATTGAATAATGTTGTAAATGCGAGTTGGCAACTTTCCGCGGCTGATATGAAAGGCAAATTCGCTGCGTACCGTAATCCGTTGAGTGGTCGCATTGTTCGAAGGCCGCGATTGACTCGTGTTTTCCTTTTATCGGAAATAATGTTTTTATTTCTTTTCCTCTTCCTTTTATATTCTTCGCTATTACATGGAGCGCGTCATCAGGATTACTGGTTATTGGTTTGCTTTGAAAAAATACAACTTACCTGCTTAGGTTACTCTACAAAGGTAACATTTAAGTAGTCTTATAAATCACAATAAACATATCTATCCATGTTTATCTAATGCATTTGTATATTATGGAAAGTTTCAATATCGTACAAAGAAATAAAATGTATCTTGTGAATGATTAAATAACTGATATCTACTGCAAAATAATGATAAAAATGTCATTGATTTGTATTTTATATGCAATTTCACCTTTTGAACTAAAGGAATAACTTTAACCCTTTTAATGTCCAGTAAGAGCGATTACGCAAGTAATTCCCGCTTTGAAGTGATATTACCGCTTTATTGCGGGTAAATCGACAGTTAACCGTTTGTCGATATTAAGCCACTTTTTATAGTGCTATCATCCTATATATGCTATACATTTAGGGTTGTTACAAGTAAGTGATAAAAACCCGAAACACCATATTTTTAAGTAGAGTAGTCGTAGACCTTTAACAATTTGGAATAGTTATATACGTAGGATTTACAAATTCCTTTAAAAAAAACTCAAAAAAAGTTAACTTTTAATTCTCTAAAATTATTTTTAAAAAATACTAGCTACAGATAAATTGACTTGTAGACAGCCTGCTGACTTGAAACTTAGCGGATTAATTCATCAAGAGCCGAAAAAGCGTATTAAAAAGGAACTTTTCTAATTCACAACGCAAACGAGGTTGTAATACATATTGGTGTATCTAAAACCAGTGTCTTTCTAACCCTAGGTGCAGCCCTAGTTCTGCCCCCGTGGTGAGTGTATACAGGGTGTAAAACTTGGCCCTCGAATCGTAAACGCGTCGGATTGGCAGAGCCTACCGATGCGTTTTTATGTCGCTATGAATTGTCGCCGGTCGATTTATTGCCCGTCGAGATGTAGAGTGGGCTGTAAACTTTACGGCCTCATTTGTACATGACAACAATAAACGCGTAATGTATTTTTACATTAGCCTTTTATTTTAACTTCAATGCCTGTTTTCCTATTTGAGTATTATTCCATAAAGCGCTACTAAAAGTTAAACTATTAAATTTGTCAAAAAATTGTATATCTGTAAAGTTGGATTACGGGCGATAGTTTAACGTGACTACTAATGTAACGGGATAATGAGCGTTACCGGACAATGAAAGCGTTAACGGACAATGCCGTCAACGTTTCCGTGCATGCAGCCGGCGTTAATCGATTTCTTAGACGTAGTAACGTCAAAAAATAAAGATAAATAAATATCTTTACGTCAAAATATCATAATGAAACGCTTATTAGGTATTATAATGTAATTATGTATCAGTAAAAGTGGGTCTAAACAACTAAATTATTATACGTAAAACGGTTTTCATTTTAAAGCATCCGCATTTAAAATATTCTACATTTTCATTAAAGTAATTACTCAATAAAACTCCAAGTTTTAAATAAATAAAATAAAAGGAAACGAGCCGACAGCCTGTAAAGTTGTATGTAGCGTATTTTCCAATCATTCCTGTAAGCTAGTGATGCGCCGTGTCGATATGTCAAATTATCGATTATCGATGCCCGGCCGTTATTTTTAACGGTTATACGGAAAATATGCAACGCCAATTTTGTAGTAGGTCTATTATAGGTTAGTGATTGCACGGAAGGAGACAAGAATTATGCCGTTGGACTATTTACATATTAATAACAACATTACTACAATGAACTCATCTGACAGTAGCAACATTTTACGTGCTACGTATTCATTATTACTGTAAAATAAAATGTACCTTTCCGTAAATAAAATCATTCACTATATTGTTGCAACTTGAATCTTCTACTTCACTATACTCAGTTGCATTTCTAGGTAGATCAATAGAATATTTTTTATTAGATACTTATACATAAATTAATACATGAAAAAGTTACAAACGTATATTAATATCCTTTTATAGTAAGTAGATAGGAATACTTTTATAGTAAGTAAATAGTAGGTAAAGTAAGTAGGTACCTTCATAAAAATATTCAAACAGTTAAGGCACATAATCCGGCGCGCCGCATAACTGTTTTTCCCTATTTCCTTCGCCTAGGTAAAACATATCAAATCAAAAAATTTACTTAAACATTGTGTGAGATCGTAATAACAAAATTACTGATACAGTTTTTTTAATTTAAAATCAGTCAATTTATATCTTCAGAAATGTAAAATGTGCAAGCTAGATAACGGTGCGTCAAATTCTGTGCCAAAGAAGGCTTCAAGAAAAATAATTTGCGCGTTGAGTGACGTTCTATTTCCAAAAGTCGATTGGCGCGGCTCTACTGCCAATCAGAGCGCATGGTGCGGGTCGCTTATTTCCGTTACGGTGGCGTCCGCCATTTTTTTTTTCTGAGGCTTGACACGAACAAACTTGGTGCATTCATCACCGAGACTGCGGGTAGAGCTATGAAAGGTTGCGAATGCGACTTACATAATCGACTGATATGTGATGGGTTTTGTAGATTATTCTTTTTTTTTTTAAAAGTGTAACATCTTTTCTCTTGTTTTCTGTCAATTTGTGGCAGTGATTTCGTGAAAATGTAACGGAAGTGTGTTACAGTTATCAGATGGTATCAACCTCAGAAAAATTAAATAGATAAAGTCATTCCAAATTTAAATGAGATGTCAGTTCCACATCATAAATTATGCAACTACTGTGAGGCTCGCTCGTATTGTTTTTGTAATATTAATAACCACATTTTTATTAATAAGAATTTCGATTAGAGCTAAGTAAGTAATTAAGTAAAAACAAATCAAAGAGAGGTTTTTTATGAAAACAAATATTACGTCTAAACATTTGTAGCTCTACGCATCCTATACAGGGGGATGTTTTAGCAAATGAGCGTCGTGGCAAAGTCGAGAAGACGCCGACTGAAAAATTCGGAGCCAACTCACACACACAGCCGTAGCTCATTCACACAGTATCGGTACAATCATCGACGAACTGGTTTCGATTGGAAAATAATTTAAGTAATCTGAAAATGTTTACAAGTTTTAAACCGAGATTCGTACGAGCAAAGACAGTAATTTCAATGAATGAATGAATGAATCTTTATTTGCGTAATACAGGTACACTGTGGTCTTACTTTAAATTAGAATCACTGCATCAACTTTTGTCGTGCAAATACTTAAAATTAGAGCTCAATATTATATTATTTTTAATTAAAAATTTTAATTATATTCAAGACAGTTAACGGCTACCATTGACGACATGAAGTCTAATATTATCTTTTTAATAATAATAATAATATTATAATTAAATATTTAACTTAGTTATTAGATTGTAACGGGTATTTATCGCGCTGACCTCATCTATTTTTGTGTCTCGACGTTTAAATAGATAGAAATAGAAAAATAAATGAGGTGAGTGCGATAAACACCCGTTACAATCTAATAACTACATACATATGTGTGATAATCGCGAAAGTCTATATGAAATATTTAAACGTCAATACGAATGAAACATGTAAACGAATTATTTTCCTATTGACTGTACAAACCTTTTATTTTATGTATGTGTGTTTAAAGCGTGGAAACATCAAATAAATACGAGCTTTCGATATATTTACCTTTCAAGGTTTTACTTTTTTATTTTCAGAAAAGCTGTGGGGAGATTTAGGAAAAGTAAAAAAATACCTTATTTATTAAAAACGAAGCTTCTTCACAGAACTGTTCTTTATGTTAGAACTTAAAACCAATCATCAATCATTTGTCCTGACTGACTGACTGACAACGCACAGCCTAAACCACTGGACAAAATACTTGAAATTTCGAGGGTAAGTTCGTTAAGAAGTTTAGGAGCGTACTATGAAAGGTTTTTTTCATTCGCTACGCAAACGAAGTTGCGAGCGTTAACTAGCACATAATAATTCAGACCTTAGCTAAAAAGTATCCATGTTGGCAAAATAAATATTATTTATGAAATATTTTTTCCAAAAGTTTCGTGGAATCTGAATAGCTGAAACATTTCCAAAACCTTCAAATTTATTTTGAAAACATCATTCTGTAATCAAAGTTTTAATTGGGAGATTAGACATGTATTCAGCAGATGGCTATTTGTGAGATGATCTGATATATTTGTTAATAAAATGTAAAGTTCATTTTAGAGCTATAATTAATATTAAATGTAACTAAAATAATAAAAAAACAGAAGTGAAAACTCCATTAAAGCAAGGTTCTCGAGACGGCCCACAAAATAAATTGTTCAGCGCACTAAAAAAGTTTTCACTTTAATAACTACGAGTATGCTGGTTAGCATGTAGCTTCTATTTTATGACCGCACTATAGATTTTATCTCTACCGCAAACGTTATTTTATCTAAAACGTCGATGACACACGACCTTTTTACACGCTACAAGCCAGCGAGTTCGCTTGTAGCTTTTTAACTCGCCCAGTTCGCTTTTTCCCAATCTTGTTGACAATCCTTTCCAAAAGCGAACTATCTCACTCGCTAGCTTTTAAACTCACCAACAAGCAGCTTGTAAAATAAATCCTATGTCATCGAAGCTTAACGAAAAAAAAATTGTCGTTTCAAGCATTACCTTTCCGTGTGTTTCCGTGCCAAACTTCAGCGAAAATCGTTTAACGAGATTACTTTCGTTTTGTGTTAATATTAGAGGCTGATTGAGTTGAAAACTTGTTAATTACCTATAAGTAAGTCCGGTCCATGTTCCAAGTCTGGTCTTAAACTTTTCGGGAATTTCAGTTTCGAGTCGTTTTCGGGGAAAAACGTGAATAAGTTTCACACATTGATAAATACAAAGATATAATAATATATTGTCCATCCAAAGTCTCTCATTGTCCACTATTTTCAACCGACTTCAAAAAAAGCGGAGGTTCTCAATTCAGTTGAATGTTTTTTATTTATTTCTTATGTCTGTTACCTCAGAACTTTGTTGTTTATAAACCGATTTGAAAGAATTAGTTTTTTGTTTGAGAGGATATACTGTCACATTGGCTCCATACAAATTTAATCAAAATCGGTTCAGTAGTTTAGTTTTTATATCAAATAACTAAAAAAAATTACTATACAATTTGATTGCTGTTGACACAAATGGTTTAGTGGCAAGTATATTGGACTGCCACGCTGAGTGTCACGGGTTCGATTCTCGTTTCAGGACTAACAATTTTGTGTGATGAATATCGGTGTTTGTCCCGATTCTGAGTATTTTCTATCCATCATATTTATGTTTTTACAATAAAGGTATATAAGTATTCTATCAGTTATCTGGTTCCCATAGTACAAGCTTGCTTAGTTTGGGGCTAGATGGCCTTTACTTACCAACTTTTAAATCATAAAATACCTAAATTACAACCTTATATTATGTTTATCACATCAACTGCTATGCAAGACATTTAGATAACCTTCCTAAGAAATGTACGAAATAAGGTAGGGAACTTCTTAGTACTAACATGCCAAATAATTTAACCGGGTAGGTTTTACCCGGATAACGGGTATGCTGGACCCTTGTATGGAACCGGATAACATCTGTACGGATAATAATTATTGCCTAGTCTTAACATTATCTTACCCAAGATGTAAGTAGAGTTGTACTACCTAAATTTTTGTGCTGTAACGGATAAATTTACTTTTACCTTACGAAGTTATTGTTGTGAGACTAACGTTTTTTACCTGAAACAAAAAAACACATTTTATTAGTATTTCTTTTAACAAGAATATTTTTTAAAATCTACGAAAGTTTTCAGCACATTGATCTATTTACTTGACTCTAAAGATTAGGATTTAATTTATTAGAAATTAAAACTATTTTAAAGCCAGTAATTTAATATTAGTTTTACTATGTTTTAGCATATAGTTAATAGATACTTGTGTAAGATTAGAGGAGAATCTAACCTACTAAAATATAACTTATATAGAATATATTTTATTTAGAAAAAATGCAACATAACACATACCTACACTTTTCGCGTTATATTTCTATATAATTCATGCAATACATCCCTAAACATAAAAATCACATTCGTAAGAGAGATAAAAAAAGACTGGGTTATAAAAGTCATATATTACAAAACCAGCTTGAAAACTAACCTTCAATAAATTTATATAAAACTTAAGAAAATAATTTTCTCTACCATAACCAAGCTCTACAATTTTAACGTTTTTAAATACCGTTGACTTATTTAATGAGAAGGGTATACAGTTTAAATTTAAATCGAAAGATTCTTGTTTGATCGTTAAATAAGAGTTTGCCAATGTATTATAAGTGAAAATTGAACAAGAGATTTATTTTTAAACCGACTACGAGAAAACCAGAAGATATATTGTTTTTGACGTGACTACGTCTAATTAATCGATGAACGCCGGCTGCAATACAATACAATACAATAATACAGCCTGCATGCACGAAAACGTTGACGTAATTGTCCCGTAACGCTCATTGTCCCGTTACGCTGGTTATGACGTTGTTACGTTGAACTATCGTCCGTAAACCAAATTTACAGACAACCAATTTTTTTTTTTGGTTTTTTGCACAACGATAATAATTATAATGAAAAATATTTAATATGAGAATTAATGATATTTAATAAATCAATTAGATCAATTCCCGTAAGTATTAAAAATATCTTTGACCAATATGTTATTGAAAAAAAAACTCTTTTATTTTATGTCTTAATAAAGCCATGAAGCTTATAAATTTTAAAATAACACCGCGTACACTGATCGGCTTGTTGGTAAACAAATGTTTCTTTAGGAGCTCACGCATCAATGGACGTATGTTTTTCTTTGCTCAGCCGTTAAAAGTTCACAAAACGCTCTCAAGATGGTAATGTTTTCGTAAGGGAGGACGCACACGTGTGTTAGGATCTGTCTTAAAATATAATGATTTTTTGAAATTAAATTTATTTGTTATCTATAAATAGCCTAAAACAATTTTTAAAAATGTTATATAAATAGATTAATAATAAAGATATGCTTGCGAAATTTTCCCGTTTAATTAAAACATAATACTTTATTGGGTTCAATTGTGATATTTATTTTGATATTTAACACAACTCTGCATATATATAATTAATTTGATGCCTTAGATTCACATAAAGCACAATTATAGTTCACCCTTACTTCATTAAAATATATTTTATTCATACAAACCAATGACTACCAACTAATTATCATTTTAACTACCCAATAAATTAATTTATTAAAAATTCATTTATAAACAACTTGATGAGGGCGATACGTTACGAAACAGCCATGTAAATGAGAGTAGGATGGTCGTTAATTTGGTTAATGCTGCATACTTGTAATAACTCACAGATTAAGCCATCGCATCGCGTCGTGTTACGTCGTTGGTCGCTGTCGCGATCGCCAGTGTGCGCTGCGCTTTAAATTAGGCTGAGTTATGGCCGACTATGTAAATTAGATGGACTATGCTAAGTGACAATAAAAGTATAGGGGCACTTTGCATAGGTGCTTTTATCCCCTCATATAAAGACATAAATAATTAAAAAATAGTTATTTGTACACCAAGAGCCTGAAGCAAGCCATTTTATACGAGACTATTTAAGCGGATATTTAAGTCGAGGATAAAATGGGATACGATTTTCTAAATTCGAAAAACGTTTTGTAAAGGTTCCTTATAATTCGAAATTTGAAAAAGTTTTCAACTTTTAACATGAAATGTATTATAACTGAACATCTTTTTATAAGATTTTAATATTAATAACTTTAATGCTCTAGGGTTTAAAATGCAGTATTACTCCCCCTACACTTTGCATAAAGTTGAATGAGCATGAGAAGTTAAAAGGATTTTTTAAATGATAGGGAGGTACTCGTATGTAGTTTGAGCCAAGTTATTTTTGTGACATCGTATAAAAATATTGCTTTCAACGACAAAATGGCTATGCCAAAAAAAGAAACAAAGTACCCCATCTCAAGAACATAACATAACAGTACACTATAAACGAATGTTAACACTCACAAAATGAAAACAGAAGCGAAATTACGTAGCATCGGAAAAGGGGAGGTTCGACCAAAAAGGATAAACACGTTAAAGGGTACTGTTGGCTCCACAAAGAAAACACTTACACCGGGAGGGGAGAATGGGGATAAAAGTCAATCTAAATTTTTACAAACACTTTTCATAAGAATATATTTTGTTTAGAAATGTATTTTATACGTAAACCGTATTATTGAAGATGAAACTTTGCTTTTTTAGAGATAAAAAGATCATCTGACCTCGATTTTTTTAATAAAAAACAAAATGTGAAAGTCTTTGGTAGAAAACAATAGATAGAAAAGATAAAAATCTTCGATATACACCTTTTAACATCTTTCAAATTGGTAGCTTTTTGGTTAGTTATTTAATAGGCACCTATTGAAATTCATTTCTTATGGAATCAATACATTCATCTTGGAATCAAGAAGGTTTAATAATAATTTATGATCCGTGTAGGTTTAGTGGATGTGTTGCCATGCGAAAGGCAGTACGCGGTTTTTAAAACAAAATTAAATTGGAACTTGGGTATCCAACGCCGAGTACCTAATTATAGGTTAGATGGCGTGGTGTTAAATGTCCAAACATTATTATTACATCAATTTTATTAAATTTTAAAACTGATCATAATACATACATAGGTACCTACCTAAGTATGTATCTAATTTTTTTTTAAGCTTATATCTTACAAACTGCTGGATGGATTTTGACAGTTAAAGTATCGTTAGATTCGTCTCAATAACCCCAGTGTCCTTAGATGGGTTTTAAAAATAAATTACCAAAATGGCGAATTTTTGGCGCTAAATAGTTAGTTGTTAATAAGTTATTGTAAACTAAACCTATCGAGAAAGTATCAAAATAAAAAGGAGATTACAAAAATATATTTATGTCATATATGTTTAAAAATAATTTCGATTTCTTCTTATCGTGTCACTAGTTCTTTCAAAACAGTGTGGTGAAAGGATTTCAAGTGCGCCTCGAAGAGGCTCCTTTTGTGCACTGTTTGGGAAAATGAATTGGAAATCAATGGATAATATTTTCGCAGTCGGGTTTTCAGTTTTTATAAAGTTTAAGCTTGTTATTATTATAAAATTACCCTCTTAGAACAGGGTAGCAATTTTCTAGGTGCGGCCCTGTTCTAAGCGGATTGCAGATATTTAACGTAACTAAATGGAGCCAAGACATCTGCTAATTCGTAATAGAATTCCAGCTTGTTAGCGCACCACGCGATTCGAATACATTCTCCGTACGTGGCTGACGAGCGAGTGTGGTGCCAGTGTCGGAGGTGAGCGAAGCGGTAAGCGGTAGCGACTGATATAAAATAGAGCTTTGGTATGAATGCGTGATTTAACTACGTATTTTTAGAGCTCAGCGTTGAAGATATTCATAATTATTTTTGTATTTTTTTTTATATTTCAATAGGGTTTCATCGCTATTACTTTCAAATGTACTAACTAATGTAATAACTATTTTTATCAGAATGTACTGTGTACTTTTTTTCTTCATACCTACTTCAAATATTATATTGTAAGTTAACTCATGTATGTATGCGCACCAAGTGACCATAAATGTTGCTTTTGAAAGCACAAAAAAAATGATGTCGCTTTTTCAATAACCACTAAATAAAATAGACTACAAATTTATGGTCTCGCGTGTAAAATATAATAAACCGCTTAATGTTATAATTTTATTGCAAATAAATTATGATCCCAGAGGTAAACCGTGGTCGAAATTATGAAATGCGCACTTTCCGCAAATGCACATCGCGATAAACATACTAAAGTATTTTCATTGTTAATTGACGCTGATAGTCGCACCACCGCTCGCTGCGACGTGGTTAAATGGATTATTTTCGGATATTACTATTTTCTGGACACATATTATCTCGCAAAAGTATAGTGAAAATTATACACGGTCAATGTTTAATCACCAGAAAAAAATACACATGGTCAGTTGTCTTTACTTAAAACAGATATGGCGAATAAACATGAAAAAATTAAGTTGATTTTTGGCAAACTCGCGCCGCTGTCACTCTGCCATTTTGTAGAAATTAAAAATTCTGACTTTACAGATACAACGTAGTACTATGTAATAATATTATATATTCTTTGGTAGTACCCCGTTTGCATTGCCCATTTTTTTTTTGGTAATTAAAAGGCAAAGGCCTCCCTACCTTTCTTCCACAACTTTCTGTCCAGTGTCAAGTACAAGTATGTGTATAAGTTTCTGTCTAAAAAATAAAAATAAATATCAACAAATTATATAAATATATTTAGTAATAAATCAATCAAAAATAAATAAGCCTTTTATTCAGACATTTTTAACAATTTGACATTATTGATAAATTAGATTTCATATATTATTACCTAACTAATCCCTATCCTTATCTATACACTGGCATGGTTTGTCTGTGTGCCCCTTGGCATAGGCCTCCCCCAACTCCCTCCGAAAATCTATAAGTAGGTAATTAATCAAGGTTTTACAAAAACATACAACAACCGACTTCAATCACACTGTTCTAGTGACCGTAGGCACCACTGAAAAGTCACAGGGAAACAAAAAACGCAATTAAGTTCACTTCAATGACTTTTTTTTTCAGTTATTTTGATTGCAAAATCAAAGTACTGAACCGATTTTCATGAAATTATTCTATCGAACCACCAATCTGGAAGGATATTTTTCAAATAGAAAATACTTTTTGAAATCGGTTTATTAGCAACAAAGTTCTGAGGTAACAAACATAAAAAAAAAACATTCAACCGAATTTATAACCTCCTCATATTTTGAAGTTTGTAGAAAAGATTTAGTTCACTGTTTTCAAAGTCAAACGAAGGATTTAAAATGCTTAGTATCTATGAGTCTAGAGTCGAGATATAACAATTTAAACTGATGAAATCTGATGAAAAAAAAAATAACAAGTTTTGGTAATAACTTCGCAGATTAGATGGTAAAAGGCTTAGAATAATAAATGCATAGAAATGAAGTACTACGAAGCCTAGTTCAGTAGGGCGAATGTCTAGCTCAATAGGTACTATACTTACTACTCAGGCGAATTAACATGCCACTTGGCTGACACTCTCGCTCGGAACTTGAATCGTCCCCCGCTGTCCCGCGCGGCGCCCTCCGTGTGTCTTCTTCCTCTAATTGCGAAGCCTTATCATTACTTATCATTACCAAGTATTACAGGACCTCTTCTCTATCAAGATTATCAAATTCGACGCTGTACTTTGCACAAACGTTATTCGAGTTAGGTGTCATGTTGATTCGCCCGAGTAGTAGACAGGCAGTAACACAATTTCAAGTTTTAATATCGATGGTAAGTACTTTAGATAATATAATATTCGAACATAATTAATTGCCACTCATGGATTCCTAGCAAAAACTTTGTTTATCGCTTTTTAAGGCTTTGACAGAGATGACGGCTGGTAGAGACGAATAGAAGAAGACATGTTGTGCCGACCCCACCTAAAGTGCCGATGACACAGGGCTCGTTTACAAGCTATAAGCCAGCGAATTCACTTGTAGCTTGTAAACTCGCCATTTACATTCGGCTTGTTGACAATCCTTCCCGAAAGCTTACTCGCTCACTTGCTAGCTTTTTAACTCGCCGGCTTGTAGCTTGTAAACTATTCAATCAAAGTTTAATGTGTATGTAATTATGTATATGTGTATGGGATAAGGGCAGGGAGATGATGATGCTCTTTAAGGCTTTCCTTAAATTGGGATTGTTCATTTGCTACGTTTTGTTTAAAGTTGACGGGCGCTGCTTAGTAGGTAATACAAGTTTACTTCTATGTTGGCATGCTACTATTCTTTCCGTAATCTTTAGATAGCTATGCATGCATGCTAATTGCTGATATTGCGCACCCAACCTACCTTTTGTTTAAATACTAAAATTCTAAACTAGAGTTAAGTTGATTAGGACCTTTATTTCGAAATTAAGCGGATTTATTACTTAATATATTTATACTATTTATTAATAAATATTTACTTGTTTTATTATTCTATAGTAGACGTACAGTTTGTTGACTAGCGAGTTGGATTTTATTAATTGGATTACGTTTAAGCTTGAGTGAGATTTCAATCTTGTGGCTAAGCCGTTTTAGTAAAATTATTTTCTTATCAATGCTGATAGAACTATTTTTTCAACCTTTACTTGAAAATTGAAATAATCAGAAGGTCAATAAAGTACATAATTGAATAGGTTAATGCAGAATTTTTTTCTGCGGCAAAATTAAATCAATAATCAATTTCATGTGCCTGTAACTGTACAAAAAAAATGCAGTAATAAGATGTACCCGTAACTTCTGACATCTCATTTAAATTTGGATGAATTCTATGTACTTCGCTTTTCTGAGGTACTATCTGACAAAAGCAACGGAAGTGTGTAACTTCCTGTTACACACTTCTGTTGCTTTTCACAAAATCACCGCCACAAATTGACAAAAAGCGAGAGGAAAGATGTTACACATAAAAAAAATAGCAAACTAATAAAATGTGTGAGTATAAAAAAAATTGCTGTTTGTTAGTGAGCCTATATTTTAATCTAGTGATGAACCTAAATATACATACATGAATAAACTAAAAAAACTATAATAAACTTTAGCCAGCGTTTCTAGAATCCAATCCCAGACGAAAGCTGGCGACATTTTACCTAAGCTGAGTAATGAAACTTCAAACAAGATTTCAACCACTAGAATTTAGTTCAAGCACTAAATTTAAGTGCCAACTTTAAAACTTAATTAGTCTCACATTTAAGGTCAAACAGTTTCATTTTATCGTTCATTAATCTCGAATGTGGTCATGTCGATAAATCATTTTTTTTTGTAGTGTAGTTAGTTATTATATCCATAATATTTTACTACATTGTTCAGTCTTGTTAGGGGTTGAAAAACGTTATCATAGTGCCATTTTAGCACATTGAGTCACATAAAGCTTTTATAATAATTATCGAAACATAAGTTTTACGACCTTATAAAGTTAAAAATAGCTCCTTTTTCCAAGGGTATAGAATTCCCTTGTTTACAAGATTTTGTGTAAATTACTATGATTTAAGTATTTTTAAACTACACGAACTAAATCTATTTATTATGTACCTATACCTATCTACATATATTTCTATCTATTTATTCAGCCGGTAACACCCACTGCTAGGTCGATAAAGGTATCTTCTCTTTTTTACGCCTTTCTTGCCAATTTTGTGCAAAACGGATCCACTGTGGTCCAGCTGTCATATTGATACGGAATAAAAATACATACTTATATAGACACGAAGTATCTGTACTGATACACAGATAAATGCTACGTGCAGTATCAGAGTAAAATTACCCAAATATTTCAACGTTAAAACCAGCTAAAGTTTCACGACAAGCCCGCTGTTTTGACTATTTAAATAATTTCAGTTCGCATCCCGCGAGTTTGTCCACAAAAGAGCGACAACCTCTAGCAAGTTGTTTTACAGAGAGTGAAATGCAGATCATTATACATTCATAGACGGTTGCCTGTGAAAGATTCTTCAGCAGACATCCTCTACTAATTCTCAAAGCATTCACGCCTTACGAGTTTACCGCAGCGTAATAGTATAATGGTCTGAACGCTGCGAACTTGCCTGAAGACTAGCTTTGTGTGAATCGGAACGTTTATGGAACAAAGCACACAAAAAAGTCTAAACGTTAGAATGTAAAAAGGAAAATATTGAAATGTTCGCGGAAAAATGTGTTACTCGCACAAACTGAACGGAAAACGTGGCTAAACTGCAGTGGGAATATTTCAACAAAAAAACCGGCTGCAAACGTTTGTAACATTTCCAACTAGCCAAAATAAAGTCCTGCGTAACGCCCCCGGGCGCGCGGACCATTATTTCCGTAACACGTAGTACCTAGATTTTGGTGCCTGAGTAGTAGCAATTTTAAATTTCCTTCTATTTACACAAAATGATAAGTCACGAGAATACCCGAGATTAAAGCTGAACCGGCGAATAAAAATAGACGAAAGCGACCCCCTCGCTTACATTACGAAGCGTTTTACTTCGCGCGGATAAATTACACAGTTATGAATAAATTTCGCATAAAACTCAGGACTGCACCTTTACATGATGAAAGAGACGGTGAGATATCCTAGGTGAGTGGTCGGACGGAGACAGACGACGTGCCAACTCGTAATCCGAAAATTTCATTAAGAAGTCAGGCTATCCGAACAGTTTGCTGATATCTAGAATATTCGGGCATACTTATTAAGAGGATGGAAATGTCTTCCATTCCCTCGGTTGGTTTTAATATAGTGCCTTTCAGAGATGAAATTACTGCAGATATCGACGAGTAAGTTTTTGAATAATTTCCGGTTTTCCGATGAGTTGCCAAGCGCTTGATAAACGAGTTTTCGTTTGTAATTCCAATCCAAACTTAGATATTCATTTGCTCTTTATAACCGCTGTAACAAGGCTGAAAGTTTTATTACAAGCTCTAAATATATTGTATAGCTTGTGTATAGTGACTCCATTTTCCGCAATTGGACTCAAAAGTTGGTCCTTTTATAATAATTGGGTACTAATGTAGTCAGCCTAACTCTGTACAGAAGCGCATAACATTACATTGTAAATGTAATTGAAAATTGCAGATGTAAATCCATTTTTGGCTGTAAGTTTAAATAATAAGTCTTATGCACCAAACTGTCAAAGTCTCTAAGCATTTACTTTATTCGCTTGGTAGTTCTTAACAGTCAAGATTCTGACCGTTAAAAACTACCAAGCGAGTAAAGTAAATGCTTTGACAGTTTGGTGCAAGTTGGCATAAGTTATATTAATTCTAAGAGCTGTGGATTTTGTATAATAAAAAAATAGAAATAAAATAAAATAAATTCCTGGCCTCTTCACAGACTACACAAGCTATAAATAGAAAGGCACGAGATACTTTTGCGTTCGGCCGACATATTTCATTAAAATTCAAGCCTTCATCATTTTTACGGGGAAAAATAGCGAATCACTCCCAAGATTCGCTGGAAAAATTAGATCACGTAACACGGGCCCCATTAATTACGGTTATATCGTAAATTTTGGTTAGTAAAAAAAAACCTGTCCGACTTTTCAGGGTTGCCTCATCTCCCCTTTTTGGGGTCATTAGCGACCGCCAAATTCGTGCAGAGTGGAGCTTCGTAAGTTGATTTCGGAATCAAATTCAATTAACAATTAAAAACTTGCTTCTGTTTATTTTTTCGGGTGAGTTGTTTGTAATTTGTAAAGAGTGACGTCAGTTTGTGTTACTCATTGAGATGTGTTTGTTTGGGGACGGGTTTAATTAGGTAAAGTGCGTGCTTCTCCGATTTTGCTACCTGTGGGATGAATTACATTTGGCTCCTGCTAATTCATAAAGTTGCTATTTAGACATTTTACTTACCTACATACTCGTACGTACAGGATGTGATGGTAATAATTATCAAATCGTAGCCAAGGCTATTGTATTTACCATTAAATACCTAGCGCCTCGAAGATAGATAGAAAGATAGAAAATGCTTTATTGCACGAGTACACAGACGAACTTAATGCTAGTTAGCATACTCTTCCAGCTAACCTCTGTGTATGAAGAGACTCCTTTCGTGCACTAAAATCTAATATATTTAGAATATTTGCAAACAAATTTCCAAACCCTAAATTTAAGGTTGCCTGTATAAAGTCCTTTTAGATGACAAAAACGTGATGTTGGTTTCGAGGAAACATTATTATGAAAATGTGTTTGTAATCTTGCTAGATACCTATATCGCGAAAACACTAACCACTTAGTTAACTATCACAAATTCAATAAAAACGAGAAAATGGACCAAAAAAAATGCACACACACGCGATCCCATCTCATCCTATTACTGAATTAACATATCAAACGCCCTCGAACCGCTCCATGAAAAAAAGAAACAACAATCATTCAAAACCTTTCATCCTCTTATTAGAGAAAGGGGTATCCAACAAATTTATATCTCAATTCTCTCTCAATTCTGGACCCTATCACCCGGTAATAAGGAGCATCGTGTTTATGAAAATGGTAATGTCATAACAAGCTTATGCTGCGTCGCAATCAAAGGTTCACATTTTAATAAATCTAGATTCAAATTCACAATGGAATTGTGAGGGACTGGCTTCTTTGAATCATATTCAAATTTTCAAATTATGGTACGAAACCGTTTCAAACCTTATTTTTTTGAGTAGATGAAGAGCATTCAAGGCATAATAATAACTATAAAGTTACTGACTTAAAAGAGTTATACTATTTATTAAAAAAACGAGCGATCCTTACAGTAAGTAGTTGCATATTATGTGTAACATCTGTTATCTCATTTAAATTTGGAAGGATTCTATTTACTTTTATTTTATTACTTCTTCCTGTTACACACTCCGTTGAATTTCACGAGATCACTGCCACAAATTTACTAAAAGGCGAGAGAAAAGATGTTACACATCAAAAAGTATTTGTCGACCGGAAAATACTCATACCCATAACGCTATTATCCAATATTATTATCCTTCTGCGTAGTCGGGAAAAAACGAAAATACATAATATTATAAAAGGTGTCAAAGAGTTTTACAAAATTTTCATCCCGACCCCGTCCTAACGACAAAAATTATGGGGCTTGAATTGTGTAACCGATGGAGCTATAATGAAGTGCTGAACTTTCAGGTCATGTGTAGATTCCAATGGGGAGGGGTAATTGCCCCAGTGCCCCCTCCACGGTATAGTTTTTGAAGCAGTAACCACACTACTACTTTTCTCTTGAAACATCTTGAAGAGAAGAGAATAATTGTTATTTTCAAATGATCTCATGTTTTTGAATACTAGACCATGATGAATTATAAACGAAGCCTTACTCGGCAAACGTAGTGTAGGACGCCCTCCAGCCAGGTGGGGTGACGATCTGCGAAAGGTTGCAGGCAGAAGATGGATGCGGCAAGCCAAAGACAGGGCGCTCATTGAGAGAGGCCTATGTCCAGCAGTGGACTGCGATAGGCTGATGATGATGAGATTATAGTCAAATGCTTGTCTATTTCACATAAAAAAAAGATTTAATTGAAAATAGTGAAAAGTGTTCCTACTGTTTTATATATTCTGTGTCTTATGCCCCTAAATGCCAGTGATATAGTGCGCTTCCGAAGCCATTGGCACTGATAATGGCGGGTCGACATAGCCATGCTCTCTATAGTTTTAATCTTCTTTATTGTTGACCCTTCGAAGTTGGGAACTTTCAACCCCATTACACCGTTTGAATGCTTTTTATGGGATTGTGATATTATTTCGTTGGTTATTTTAACTGGCCTATTCCTTCGTTGGCAACAAACGCATATTGTAGCCGAAACGGGTAGCGCAATAATATTAGAAGAAAATCTGTTACATCCAATATGAATGCCTGAAGAAAATGTAGATGGAGCGATGATCTGCGTGCTTATAGCTGGCAGAAGGTGGATGAGAACCGAAGATCGGGCTTAGTTCGAGCCTTGGGAGAGACCTACGTCCAGCATTGGACTGCTATATGTCGATGATGATGATGATAAAGAGTGCCTACGCAGAAAACTAAATTTAGTCTCGATTTGGTTCAATAATAGGTATTAACTTAACTTAGTCTTTGGAATTTTCTTACCAGCTTCCAATGTTGTCATAATTTAAATTATTCTCGTCAGGTAATGATAAGATTGAATAAGTTCTCAAAGCTATATAAATAGCTCGGCTCAGTACGAAGAGAGATGATTTTTCGTCGCCGATCGCGCGAGTCTGTGCTAACGACATCGCGACATGAACGGTACAATTAATCTACTGACGATTCCCTGCGAAGTGAGGTACAAGTTAAAAGATTGCAGATATTCAAATGAAGGAATAAAATTGAGACACCGACTTCAGAAATAATTATTTAAATATCATGAAAAAATAGACTGTAGTTTTCTTTAGTTACAATTGCTTCCGGTTACGCTACGTTTGGAAAAACTTAGTTACGTTCCGGTGACGTGACGGTGCGGTTTTTGCAACAAATACGTTGCTGTTTCTGGTGTCGGACTATTCAAACCACTTGAAGGCTTCTGTATAATGTTCAGTAAAAGCAATATGTATGATTACGATTAGCTATAAAGTCATCCGGAAAGTTTGAAAATACTTAAGTAATTACTTAAGTCGGTTTTAAAAACCACCACAAAAATAAGAGAAGACTTAATTATGTGAAAAAATGCTATAAACGCTTATCCTTTGAACTCAAACCTTAATGCTAAACTGGCGCAAAACGGTGATACATTAATCTTCAGCTCACGCAAAAAGTATTGTATGGCTTACTAGCGCGCGCACCCGGCTTCGTTCGCTAATCAGACTGCGCGAAAACCCCTGCGAATATTGTCACACATTGAGGACACACTGAGCTCTATCTTTTACTATTATACTAGACATTAAAAAAACGTCGGGACACAAAAACGAGGTGAGCGCGATAAATACCCGTTAAAACAAATAACTATACTAGGTGTTTTTTCATGTACTTATAAGCCCGAAAAGGGTATACCCCAGGGCCTGGCAAACAACATTGGTTTTACTACTTTTGAAACTTCGTAGTTTTTAATTCAAAAATTGCAAAAATGTTGTCCTGAGAAAAAAACAAAAAAACTAAGGTGTATTAACATCATTTATTGACTAAAATAAGAGGAAAATGATAGTTTTGGTCATCAGCAGGCGTGATCTCTCACCATTAGGAGAGCGCTTAGCTCGTATCGTCCCATTTTTACATTAAAAAAGAGATGATATAAACAAATATTATATACATAATGCACTTTATTACTTAGAAAATATAAATTATTCTTAGTACATTTGAATAAATATTCATCAACACTGCTTTGCACAATTATTAGGGTACCTAAGTTTTTATAGATTACTTAGGAAATGTAGGTAATTAATAAGGTTGGGTGAGGCTAGTTTAAGAGGCTTGCTAATTTAAAGAAATAACCTGATTGAAGGTATTACAATTTTTTTCACAATGTCTTACAGCCTTAATTTCAAGATTTAGTCAGCCGCAAAAGTATAAACTTAGGCTTAATTTTCCGCCCACTGTGCTTCAGCCTAACCGCGCATTTAAGCGAAACCCCATCTAGGCCTAAGATTAATAGCAACGCGTGTGTACATTAAAGTAAATTTCTAAACAACACGTGAATATAAATCGTGTTTAACTGCTTTTGTTTCTACTGAAGTGTTGCTGACATATAGCTTCGAGGTAGCTAGCTCACTCTATACGTTAACTACGTTCTACGTAAACGTAGAGGGGAGGAAAATTAAATAAAGTACAATTTCACTTTCAAAATAAATTCAGGTCTAGCCAGAAAGAAAGAAAACTGTTTTTGTGAAACGCAGCGCAAGTTTTTCACAAAAACGATTTTCTTCCCTCCTCTAGTACACAGTAGTAGCACAGTATTAAGCTTATGCTGTAATAAACTCCTCTACATATGGTTTTTTTTTTCATTTCAATTCATACAAGCTTTAAAGCAAAAATTATCACAACTATGACTTTTAGCAGAAGACATTTCCGGATTCTTGAATAGGTATGTATGTGCTATTAAATCAGATACCTTGACAAACAAAAGAAACTATATTATTATTATTATTTAGCCATTTGTGTCCCACTGCAGGGCAAAGGCCTCCCTCCTCTCCTTCCATTCCTACGACGCACGACGACACGACGGGATGAGTTGGACGCATACCTGCCAACATGGACTACTGACGCCATAGGCCGCAAGAAGTGGAAGGAGAGGAAAATAATCTAACAATTTACAAAAAAAAAAAACAAGTAAGAAGGTTAAGGTTCAAGCATTGATCTCAAGAACTTGAGTGCACTAGCTGCATCTCTTCACTGTGCAGTCGTGGTACAATGATAAAGTACTTCAGGGACTCGGAGATCGCTTATCATCAGGAATGGAGCTATAAAGTACGAAGTTTTATTCAACTGATTAAGCCTCTCGTGATAGTGGGTGTTAATCGATTCTATCGGATGCTGCTTTCAAATATTTCGAGCTGATGCTACTATGTTTAAGAATTTCGGGTTTATTTGTGGAAAAGAAAAGTATAAATACTTATAACTGATAAAAGGTATAATAATAATAATGTTCGGACATTTCACACAACGTTATCTAGCCCCAATCTAAGCAGAGCTTGTATTACGGGAACCAGATAACTGTTTTTTTTTTTAATTTATTTAATAGACACACATTTTTTTCTCGTTATACTGATATACTTTTTTTGTAAATAACACATAAAATAAATATCTACTTAACATACAAAACACCAAGACTCAGGACAAACACGGATGTTGATCACACATATGTTTGTCTTGGGAACGAACACGCTACACCGGCGCCTCGGCGTGGCAGTCCAACACACTTGCTACTCAACCATGTCGTCACAAAATAGACACATTGTCGGTTAACAATACTACGGGTAAATAAAACCATTTCGAGATTCAAAGACAATACGGTGTTTTTCTTCACCGCTCTCCGCCCAAGTTCCGTCGCGATAAAACCGCCCTAGTTACGAACTTATCAGATACTAGCACCAACGCAGCACAACTTTGGAATTTAAAAGCAAAACGACCGACGAAGCGCTGTTATTGTACAATTTCTCATTTAGCCGGGTTCGGATGCGTCTGACATCGGCTTCGTAATATCCTGTCTAGGCATGGAAATGATTGCTACTTCTATATCATTGTCACATGATAATAAAATTTCATTTTGTAACAGTTCTATAACCGGTGATTTTGTAACACACTGTTATTTTTCATCAGTGTCATAGTGACTATTGTCTTATCAATTCGTTAAAATAATTCACGCATTACGCGACGTCACGCAATCCCTCCCAATCACAGTCAGCACACTACTAACTGACTGTTATTGTTATTTACGATAAATACGAATGAAATTGTAAATGGTGACAAGTATCATGCCACAGCGTCTGCCAGCGTACAAAATCGCCTACCGTTGCGCGCTGGGCGAATATCAACGGTGATTTTGTCACAGACAAAGTCTCAGAAAGTAGCAAGTGTTATGTGTGTATTTATACCATGATAAATAACATGTTACTTCCATGCCTAATCCTGTCCTTGCATTGACCCACTTCCAGTGCACTCACAGAAGCAGTGTCTGGTTGTCCCTGTCCTACCCCCAGGATTAACACCCAACACTAGGATTTTGTAACTCTTAAATCTTTATTACGAAAGCAATAAAGACCATATTTAACGTTGTCAAAGGTTTCGTTGAAATTAAACCGTCGAAATGAAAGTCTGTTCGTCTTTTTGGGTAGCCACTTTGTCGGTTACTTGGTGTCTAGTTGTGGAAATATTGTCATTTCGAATTGTAATTTTGGGTTTTCTTATGAATTTTCTGTTGGTTGATATGCTCACTATATTTGGGACAAATAATTTTTAAATTCATATTAGCTAGTTTTATGTGTTTTTTCTCCTCATAAACATCATTGAATCAACAATAAATGTTGTAAGTATGTTTATTCTATTTTTTCAGTTAGGTAAGGTAGGCTGAGGCGGAACGACGGAAGGTGAAAGGAAGAGATGGACCACCAGCCCGATCGCCAGACGATGAAAAAAATGCAGCTGAAAGGAAATTGATGAGCTTCGCATATCTGTACCCAACTATGGGTAGAGGTTTTTTTGGGAAGGTACCTACCTTCCCAAAAAAACCTCTTACCCATATGCAGGCAGTTAAAATCATTTTTTATAAATGGCTTCGTCTTGACTGACTGACAGACAGCGTATAGATAGGTCAAACCACGGAACGTAGAAACATGTATTTTTTTGGAGTTGCGTTTGCAAAGTGTAGGCGCGTACGAAGAAATTATTTTTGTTAATTCTTGACGACACGGATGGTCGAACGGCAAGTGTGTTGACCTGCCGCGCCGGTATCGCGGGTTCGATGCCCGCTTCAGGACAAACATTTGTGTGATGAACTTCAGTGTTTGTCCTGAGTCTGGATGTTTTCTATGTATTCTATGTATGTATTTACAAAAAAAAAGTATTTAAGTATTCTATCAGCCATCTGGTTTCTATAGTACAAGCTCCGCTTAGTTTGGGGCTAGATGGCGTTGTGTGAAATGTCTAAAATATTTATATTTATTAATTTAATACGCAACGATAAATAAGTTATGGGCGTCAGCTAGTAAGTAGTAAAAGACCCTAAGTATGGATACTCAGAAACCCAATAACGGGATTTCTAGTTGGGACTATTTATGTGAACGTCGAATTTACTAAACGGAACATAAAATCCACGGACGAATAAATCTCGACTCTAAAATTAATAAGATAGAAAGGTTTTTTCTACGGAGGATTCCACATGAAATAAATATTCTTATCTCGTTGACCCAAATAGGAGTATTAACCTAAAACCAAAGGGCAGGGACGCACGAAAGAATGTCTTTTTACTAGGTATAGGTAGGTTTTAGTTAATTTTGAGGCAAACAAAAGTGAGTCGAGGCAAGTAGGAGGCGGTGTAGAAGCTTGTTACTAATGAACAAAGAAACAATAAGGTAGAAAAAGGCTCAGGAGTAGAAACCTTAATAACTAAACCGTAATAAGTCAGCCGATATTTTGGGCTTCAACAAGGCTATTAATAGGTACTTATCTGCGTATAAGTATTTAAAAATATTGATACTGTTATAGGTTATTTCAATACCTGAGTCTGACTGTTTCTATGTATTCTATGAATGTTCAAAAAAAAAAGTATTTATGTATTCTATCCGTTATCTGGTTTTTATATTTAATACAAACTAGTTTGAGGCTAGATGGCGTTGTGTAATATGTCCAAAATAATTAATGAGCAAACGAACTTACATTTACGTGAAGTTCGCTCATAATTAAGTGAACAGCTTCATTCGAAGCGAAATTATGATGTATTACAAGTTACAATGTATACAAGTGTAACTCGAAATACGCGTTAGGACTAAATAAACAATTCTAGCAATCTTCAAGCCACTGAACAATTTAATTGAAACTAGTTATTTATTAAAGTAATAAGATTTGTATCTGATCCTGTCATCTCTTTTGATATAGTGCCACTATCTAATTCAATTTGGCAACTATTTACGCGCGCTCACCGTAAAATGAATCTGATTGGTGGAAATTGGAGAATTGCGTTTGACAATTAAAGTGCCGATTTTGATCTAAATCGAAATTAGATAGTTATTAAAACAATTTAACTGAATAAGTGCTTTGAACCATATATTCAATATAATTGTGTCTTAAAATTAATTTAAATAACCTGAACACAAAAAGATTTAGGGTTAGGAATTATTTCAAACAAATCAAATCATTTTTTTTTTCAAAAAATGTAAAGGCCCGGGTGGTTACTTAAATAAATTAATAGCTAGACATTATAAAATTGAATTAGGCACCCAAATAATAATAAATTGAATATTTTATGTAATGACTTTTGCAATAAGACTATGTGCGCAATATGACTAGGTATGTGTATTGAACAAGACTATGTATGCAATATCTACATGTAAATTTATTCATACTTATATTGAATGTAGAAATTAAAAACTATTATATAAAATCAATTTGATTCGGTTGGTATATTACATTTTAGTAAGCAAGTGAAACCCTTTTTTTTATAAATAGATGGGCAATGGTCAAGTAACTACTCTACCAAAATGGCTGCCTACTAAAACCTCTTTGCGTAATTTACCGCCATCAAATTAAATCGTATTGTGCCGTTTTTCCTTATATCACGGAACCCGATGAAAAACATTATGAACATTGAAGGGCACGACCCATAAAATAGGACAGGTCAAGACGTTGTGTGGGATCGAGTCGTATGGAGAAAGCCTTAAAAAATAGGTAGTGAGTGGGAAAGTGTACACGTGCGATTTTTGAGCGACTTTTCGTGCGATTTTCATGTGCCACCTTACATTTTGCTATCAATACTGCAGGGAGTTCTAAGACTAAAGCGTCGATGACACACTGTTTTTTTAAATGCTACAAGATTGTTTGTTTTTAGCTTGTGGCGTGTAAACTCATCCAGTATCTTCGGTTTTTTTTCTAAATCTTGTTGACAATCCCTCTCAAAAGCTAACTCGCCAACATGCAGCGTGTAAAAAAGCCGTGCGATCTTCATCAAGACGACTCATTCAATAAATGACTTCGCATAGAAAATTATATATAAAAAAATGGCATTACAGCATCACCGATTAAAAAAAGAAATGTCTAGTAATATCAAATAAAATATCATGATAAAAAAATTACCTTGCAGTATTAAATTAAGTTCTAAATACTGAGATAACAATACCCCAGGTGAATTAAGTTGTTCCAAGTCGCATCGTTCAACCGCGCGCGATAAAAATCGCTTGTCTATTCCCACCCCATCACAAATCCTTCGGGTGCGTCGAATTTTTCGGTCAGTCATTCGCGTGACCGGCCCGCATTAGTGCAATGAATCAAATTGAATAAGGTCGCGTTCACATCCGCGACTTCAGGAAACGAACGTCTCGCTAATAAATAATCTTCTAACCAGTATCCGTTTGCTAATGGACGTAGGCGCGCTACGGAATGAGCTCGCCACTGATTTGTTTAGATTCGGGAGTGATTAGGAATCTGACCGATGGTTGGGGGGAAGGTATGGAGGGCACGATTGATCGCCCGCGCGACGTTTTTATTGATGTCACCTTTATTTATTTGTCGGGACACAACTGTTTTTGAAGTAAATGAAATCGTTTTTTATCCGATAAAATCTGATAGTTCACTTCGAATGGGGCCATGTTAATCGACACTTTTGTTTATTCTGTGTATAAATCGTCGATGATACAGGGCTAGTTTACAATATACAAGCCAGCGAGTTCGCTAGTAGCTTGTAAACTCGCATTTTGTGTCATCGGCATTTCTTACAATCTGCTAGTTGAATGTCCATAGGAACCGCTAATGCCTAGATCACAGTACCGAGCAAACGGGTGAGACAGTAAAATGTTTCTCGGCCGACTCTCTCAGCCGAGCACGAGCACGAGCCGAGCGAGCTATATTTATACGTACCGACGTCTCGGCCGTTTGCTCGGTACGTGTGATCAAGGCATAACTCGCTCACTTGCTAGCTTTTAAACTCGCTGCCTTGTAGCTTGTAAACAAGCCTTATGTTATCGAGGCTGGCGACTAAATTTACAATCACCGAAAGCTAGCATATAAAGTTGGGGCATAAAAGCTAACAGCTACTACACAAATGTTACAACTAAAAATCAACATCCCCTAGGGCCGACGTGCACATAACCGCCATCTACAATCTAGCGCACAATAAAACAATTCCTAACCCTCCGCCGCCGTCGGGTCATTATGAGCGGGGTATAAACGACCCCAGCGCGGGATTAGAACCCACACTCGAAGTTCAAAGTCGCTCCTGGACTGAATTAATAGGGTTATTGTGGCAATAAATACGGGAGGTGCCTAGTTTGCGGCATGATAAATCAAGCCGGCGGCCGCCGCAAGATGTCCTGCACCTTTCTGTCTCTCTCGGTTGCATGGAGTAATTTATGGGAGAGAGCGGGACTGATAAGTTTGGTCACAACAATACCGTCTTAAGAACGGGCAATTGCTAAGTATCTTGACACTAACTAAACCTTTGAGTTATTTTATGTGCAGTCGTACTCGTAAAATGCGGTTGCAAAACGCTCTGACCCTAATTATATTGAACCTTCAGTTTGTGGTAGCTCTTCAATTGAACAATAACTTCAAGTTAACTTAACTGACGATTATTGTAGTAAAGTAGTCGCATATGATGTGTTACATCTGAAATTTTACCTTGATAACACAGCATCATTTAAATTTGGAATTATTCTATTTACTTTATTTTTCTGAGGTTGGTAACATCTGACGGCTAACTTCCTGTTACATACTTTCACAAAATGTCTCCCACAAATTGTCAGCAAGCGAAAGAAAAGATGTTACACATCAAAAATCTTTGAAATTATGGCGTATGAACTGTAACAGCTTGGTGTAACAGGCTTTTCAGTGGAGCTATTAATTTAGACAAAAGTCAAAATAAAGCATAAATAACTTTTATAACAATAGCTAAACGGCACAGGTGCAACTAACTGCAAAACTGTAAAGTTTTTCAAGTCATTAAAAATATTTATTACTGCAACAAATTTTATCTCAGCACTCGTAAAAGGTATGAAACAGTATCTCTTTTTCTCTTACACCGATGTGCTTCTCAGTGTTAAAAAGTCGGCTTTATAAAGAACTTGGGAAAAGTTAGTAAAATGGAACAAAACGACACGGCCCACAAAGTCAATCTTTGTACGTATTCAGAAAATGATAGTAAAATTAACAGTCCCTAAATGTAAATGAGATATTTTTTTATTATTTTTATGTATAATAAATATGTATACACAACGTAATGTATACGAGACGAGCTAAGCACTCTCCTGAAGGTATAATTAAAATATTTAACAGATATTTTTCCCTCAGTACTATCTCTACTTAGTTTGGGGCTAGAGATAGAGTTGTCTGAAATGTCCAAGCATTACATATTTATTTAGTTATTTAGTAATTGTACTGATATTACTATTCAAAAGTTAGTTTACCTTTCAACTGGTTGTTATCAAATTGTTTGTAGCACCCACGCAAATGGGTTCTCTAATGGTTTCTCACTAGCCCCATAGCAATCCAATTTATGTATCGCCCATTTCACCTGAGGCGTCCGAAGCCAAGGGGGTGACTAATTTATTGTCCGTTAATTTCCAGTGCTTTATAGCCCTTAGGGGTCCGAAAGAATTGTTGCACTGTGATTTGCATGTCTCGTAAGTGGCCTTCGGGGCCTGTTGGGCCCATGTCGTTGCTTAGACGACCCGAGTGTGACAAATGTTACTAACAACGGGTTAAGTTCTGTAAGTGGTCAAGTATATTTATGAAACACTAACATTTAAGGTGATATCAGATGGTTCACTCGAGTGAATGTTCACTCCAGTGAATGGTTCATTTTATTTTCATTTCATGTTCACACGGCTGAGCTAGAATGACATGAAAAAGAACGTTCATCTGTTATTTTCTTTCAACGTTCACTTTTGTGTTCAGACCGTTCACTTCTCGTTCATTCGTAGTGGAAGTGAAATATGCGAATGCCAATATCCTAAACCGTTGGATTGGTTCACTAATGAATTCATTCGGCACTAATGTTTAATTTTGTGTTTAAATGCGTCACTTGGAGTGAAATATGCAAAATGAAAGACGAAAATGAACAAAAAATTACCCGTCTGATATCACCTTTAGGACCGTCACCAATCAGGTTAACTTAAATAAATGGAAGAAATTGAATTACTATTTTTTCTAAACACATATGTAAGTTACAAGTGAAGAGTGGTTTGTATCATTTTGAAAATTCATGAGTGAAATAAAAAACCGTTATTAAAGAAGCAGCTCTTGCTAGTAATTAAGGGAGGCAGACAATATAACATGCAACAGCTCATTATTTTGAAATACAAGTTTATTATGAAAATGTCTGAAAATATAATCTTTTCGCGTAAATAACGTAAATTGAAACTTTGTTCTCGACGCAGATAATTCAGGCCAGCTGTGAACTCAACAGTTTCAGACTGAAACAAGTAATGTGAATGAACTTAGGCTTAATTTAATAGCTAACAGCAGTTGGCAGTGCAATTTAAATATTAATTTTGTTAGCTATGTACATAATGAACAACCTAAGCCTAGTGCTGAACCAAGTAGTAGGGTTAAGAGCGTTATGAAAACACAGAGTTACATATAACTAAAACAGGTATTGCATAAATGTAAAAATCACGAATAATGAAAATAAATGTTCGGATAAATTTACAAGATAATTTATCGAACCAAATAAAGTACCACAAACAAATACCTTTAATTAAACTCACATTAGGTATGTTTAATAACTTTAAATTAAGTTAAACTTTTATTTTTAATACCTAACACGAATAAAGCGGAACAAATAACTATGTATTTTATTTTTAAAGTATTTTAAATGAAATCTAACTCTTAATTAATCAAAACAAAAAATAAGTCTGCACAGTAATGATAGCTACAGGAGGCCTACAATCAGAAAAACCCTTTTCAAATAAGGGTAAAACTCCATTCGTTACCCAGACGAGCTGTCTAAGCAACGGATCATCTTTTGTCTTATACAGACTTACAGATAATTAATATCACATTCTGAAGCAAGCGTTGCGTTTTTAGGGTACATTGGGCCCACTTTCCCCGGGCCCGTCAAACCCTAAATAATTTGGGGCAAAATTGGACGCCCGTTAATTATAACTTTCGCTGACGTGTCCGGTAAAACTGTGCTTCAATTAAAAGTCTTCAGTATTAGATAGCCGTTGTTGAGTAATTATGGGGGTACAAAGGACCCCGCGTGTACAGGTGATTTATTTTGGGTTAAATTTAAGGGTTAATGGTCCCCCGTTTCAGTCGAGCGTTTGTAAATGAAAAGTGACTTTATGACTCCATGTTAGTTTATCGGACCATTATGAAATTATATTTTTTTGTTTACGCGAGTTATTTGCCTGTAAAAAATCTCCCAAAGATAGTTTTCAACCGACTTAAAAAACGGAGGAGGTTATCAAATGGTGCCTACGGTCACAGAACAGTTCGATTGAAGTCTGTTGTTGTATGTTTTTGTAAAATCTTGTTCATAAATAGTGTTCACCGTTTATATTAATTTAAATAAAAATATTTAATAGGTACTGTAGATTGGTGTTTATTCTGTTTAAGTTTTCATCTTTTCAATTATTTATTTATGTAACATCATTAATAGAGTTCATTGACCTGCATTGACCATTGCGAAGTACCCCTTCCTCGCAGTCTGATAAATGAGACCCTGAACTGTACATTCGTAAGCACAATCTCAAAGGAATTAATCAATTCCTGATGAAAAGACCGATCCTAAAGAAGTGATTCATTCCACTCCATTGAGGTGTACGCCTTTCAGATTGAGTAATTAGGTGCTATTATGGAACAATTGTTAATAACAGCCAATAATATAGGTCAGGCGATAGAATTATTCAAATTGATTGTTTTATGTGTTCTTAACAAGATTTGAGAGATTTTGGAGGACGTGGTGGCCGAATGGATGAGGCCCTTCCCTTGCGATCTGATGGTCGCAGGCTCGAATCCCGGTGGCAGTCATGCGTAAATGGATTAGATTTTTTCGACAGAAATAACCCATGGATGCATACATATCCCACGTTCTCGCAACGGTGAAGGAAAACATCGTGAGGAAACCGGCATATCGTAGAACCTAAAGTTCGAAAACATGTGTCGAGTGCACGAAAGGAGCCTCTTCGAGGCGCACTTGAAATCCTTTCACCACACTGGTTCGAAGGAACTAGTGACACGATAAGAAGAAGAACAATGTGTGGTGTATTAAACAAATTGTAATAAAAAAAAAAGCTTTTATTACTTGAGAATAACCGTAAGCAAAGAGAGCTTAGAGCGGTTCTAGAGTATCGTATTGAGTGTGTGTGCAAGACTTGTACTTGGCGATTTTTTATGTTAGAAAATTAATTACCGCTTCTTCTTTGAGATACAAGAAATACAATCTTTCGTTACACAATCAGACGAGAATAGTTAGTACAAAGCGTCCAAATACTAAAAATACCTGAAGAGACAACCCAAACAAAGAAAACTTGAAAAATCCCCGTAGGAATGTGACACACTCGCCAAATAAAACCAATAAGAGAATTGAAGCAAATGGAATTGTTTACAGAAACCAATTTGATCCGTTGTCCTTTTTTAATAGGAAATTCTTTCACCTCCGACATCACCGGCGAAGTTTGCTACAAAACAACAGTGGACTAGCCAACTTACAAAGAACAAAGAACCGGTAGTTGCAACTGAGTGACGTTATTGTGCGTATCACGAAACGATTCATACGAAACGTGCAGATTTAAAAAAAAAATTAAAACTAATCGAATGAATTGTGTCGTTAGAAACGGAAGTTACATTAAAAAATCCTCTTCTTCATAAGACTACAAGTGGAAAAAAAGTAAGATTTATTTTTGATATGTAACATCTTTCTTCTCATTTTATGTCAATTTGTGGGAGTTATTTCGTGAAAATGGGACGGTAGTGTGAAACAGGAAGTTGGCCGGCAGATGGTACTAAACTCAGAAATATGAATATTCCAAATTTAAATATTGCTTATTACTAAGGTGAGATGTCAGATGTTACACATCATATAAAAAAAAGAAAAGAAAAGAAATAATTTTATTGATGAAAACCACATGAAACATAAATTAACAAAAAAAGGTCAGAGTAACAGAGTCCTCCATCATATGCGACTACTCTTAGTCTTTATCCAACTTATAAACTATATCTATACTAAATTTAAATTAAATCTGTTTCGTAGTTTCAGTTTTATCCATTCTCCTTATTAAACTTTTATATTCATCTATTTGTCTTCACAATTTTTTTAGGTTGCTACAGTATCACTTTACATCGATACTAAAAAAAACTGACTAATTTATACCGACACCTTTAGAGAGCTTCGTCACTTTTAGATTTTTTCGATTTTACCCCGAAAACACAATGTACGCAGAATTGGGACAATATTGAAAGACTGAAAATGGAAATATGAGAACAAGGGACCAATAGCGCAGAAGCCAAAGTGTTCAGAGTGTCGAAAAATTCAAAAGCCAAAGTGAACATGAAAGGATGGCAAGATAATTCAAGTGAAAATTCAAACAAAGAATACGTAGATAGATAGCTGATATTAAGTTAGTAACACGTAGATACAGCAGTTGGCATAAATACCTTAAAACAGTAATACACAATGAACGTAATACATAAAAATATAGCCGCATGCAAGAGAAATCCAGCCGCGACCTTTCTAAGTTATTGAATTTCTTAAAACTTCAATTAAATCTCCTAAAAATAATCCTTTGAGTCAATGTATCCATAAATTATTTTTTTGCATGAGTGGAAAATATCCAAACCATTGCAGCTCTGCATTTTCTCGTCATAGAAAAGTAATGTGATAGAGTAGACCTAGGAATTTTATCATTAAAAGTTTGTGCTTCGCTTGCCTTATACTTCAAGTGCGTATCTTTTTAACACGCAAAAGTCACACCAACCTTGCATGTGAAGGAAAGTCAAAAGGGAGATATTTTAAGGGTCAAATAAACAAACCTCATTATGTCAAGCCCCTCAATAGCTTGAGAATATACGAAAATACTAAGAAAATTTAAGTTTATAGAAAGTATTGTGAAGACTGAAGCCTAATATGACGTTTGAAAAGTCCATGATTCGCGTGTATTTTCAAGTTGAATTTCAAGCCATTGTATGTTTTACGTATAATACTTCGATCTCTATCGTACTCGTACATTACTTATTCTGTTCGTAAATAATTAAAAACAAGTTTTTAGACATGTTTCAAGTTCATAAAAGAAAGTTATAAATGCCATACCATACATTTAAGGTTTACAAAAAATAAGAAAAATAAATTATATCGCAGCAAGGTGTTCAATGTATTCTATGAATGTGTATTATGTTTTAAATCTGGTTTTCTTATTACAAGCTCTGCTTAGTATGGGGCTAGACGCGGTATGGAATGTCCAAACATAATTAAATGAAAATAAATTGCTGTTTTGGGCTATCCAAAAGTTCTCGCATCAAACAGCCTGAGAAAGTGCACATGGCGAACTATGGTTCTTTTAAGAGATTTCCCTTGTTTGAAAACATTCCCCTTTTAAAGTGAACTGTAAAAGTTCCAGCACTTTTCAGGCAATGTGTTTTGTCGTATTGTTACGACAAAGTTTTCATCTCAGAATATTTTTTTTTAACTTCTTTGTGTGTCGCTAATCTGCCCTTGGTTTTATGGGGAGACATTCCAAGAAGTTTTCATTCCACTCAAGTCGACCTATAGTTGTGCCTAGTTTTTATTGTGTACTCTTTGTATGTTGGTAAGGCTTTGGTAAAATACAAGATATCCAAATGATGTAAGGCATCAAAGGTTTTATGATAAAGAATCTATTAGTTTGATCTATAAATATAGTATATATCACTGTCTGATTTGATCTATCTTTGATGTAGATTAAAACTTTGTCCAAGATTTCTGGAGTTTTACTTTTACTTTCTTGACAATATTATAATAGTCAAATTTATGAATATGATTAAATCTTGCACAAGTTGATCACCGCATATACCCAAAATTCATCCTAAAATAACCCAAAATCGCATCACAACTGAAACCAAATTACAAACTTTTCTTTGAAAATAATTCAATTTCTTTATATTTATTCAATGCCTTTTCTATTTCTTTTGTTTCGTGTCCCGTTTAATTGTGTTTCTTAACTTTACGGAGAAGATGCGGCCATTTTTATCTGATTTTTATCTGGTGGGATTCATTTGAATATTTTCTTGTTATCAGAATAAATGGTGTTTTGTTTTGATAAGTGTGCGGGAAAAATAAGTTTCAGCGGTTTATTAGTATTCTTTTACGACCGTATCTTATTTGCCTTTTTATTTTTTCTCTAAGTTTTTTATGATTTTTTCTTAGCCGCTAGCTAATGAATTGGGGTTAGATATTTGTTTTTTAGAAGTGATAAAAACACTTGGTTTTGTAAGCCATTTGTTTTGAAAAGAAATAACGAATTATTCTACCGAGGAAATTATAAATTATCTACAGAACAAACAAATAAATTCACGCTCCGTGCAAGGTATTACAGAAAAATAAATCGCAGATAGACGGGTAGTTTAAAAATCCAGTTTAAACCGAGTTTTTCCCGGCAAGTGACTCGTTAGACGAATGGTTGGGGCCCGTGTGTTGGACAGGATCCCCTCCCTTCCCTTACCCCCTATAGGGGTACGCTTTGCTCCTTCTGTGTGTACCTAGTCTGTTAGTATTCTGTATCTTTCTAGACTGTCGAACGCACCCGATGCCTTTAATCGCTGTTACTTCAGTATGACGCCAGTTTCGGAAAAGGAATTAAAAATATATTTAAGATGGGAACTTACAAATGAAGGTGTTGGTAACACTATTAATCTATTTGCTACCATGATATACTATTGAACACCAGTACCCAAGAAATTCTATTCTATATCAGGTGGCTTGGCTATTATGAAACGCATTTTGTGTGTGAAATATTATTTTTAGTTTTGATTCCTGGTAGGATAAATAAATAATTTCTTTTTCGAGTACTACTCCTATTATTTTTCGTTAATAAATAGGTAGATAAAGTAATGTGAGTCGCGTAGAGTTCCTAGGGTTCATCTTCTAACCTTTTTAGGTTTTGTTAGCTTTCTACGAGGTTTTGTTAGTTTTACTATTTCAACGTTGTTTACTAATTACTGCCACTGTTGTAGATTGTATGTAAATATTTACAGTTTTAAACTTTTAACCGAAACTTTAGAGTAAACGCAAACAAGTAAAGTTTTAACTGAATTAACCGCTGAGCTCAGTCCAGTGATACTTCGTTTATTCAAAATTGTATTTATTCAGAAACCTGCACATTTTATTCTAGTACAAAAATTTACAAAAAGTATTTTTACGTTTTCTAGTCTATCTTGATGTTTTTGCAATTTATTTATGTTCTTGAAAATAAAAAAAAAATCTCAGCATGTTGTCAATATTATAGTAACTTAAATCAAAATACTTATGTTATTAATAGTTTATCACAAATTGTTCAAATATATTAACAATTCATTCTTGTTTAAAAACAGGTGAGTGAAAATTTTGGTGTCGATGTGTCCCGCAAATTGACCTTAAAAAATGACAAAATACGCCAAAAACATGCAGAACCCCTTATTTACGAACACGATGTCTGACTCGAGGCGCGTGTCTGTAATATGACCTATTGTTTGCTGACGGTACCTATAGACTCACGGAAGGGTAACATATTGGTCTGCAGCCTCGCAAATAGTGGGACCTACTCAGAGGTTTTCGAAACGCAAGATCAAGGGTTTACAAAAACATACCAACAACCGACTTCGATTGGACTGTTGTACTGAACGAAAACACCACTGAATAGTCACGGGGAAGCAAAATACGCAATTTAGTTTGCTCAGATGACATAATTTTTTCAGTTATTTTAATTTCCAAAACATAGTATTGAACCAATTTTTTTTCATGAAAATTGTATGGGACCATCTGGAAGTAAATCCTTTCAAAATATTTTTTCAAATCGGTTTCTAAACAATAAATTTCTGAGGTAACACACATTAAAAAAAACTCAACCGACTTGAGATCCTCTTCTGTTTTTCAACCGACTTAAAAAATAGGAGGAATTTCTTAATTCCGTTGAATGGTTTGTTACCTCAGATTTTTTTTAAACCGATTTAAAAAATTCTTGATTAAATTTATTTTTATAAACCGATACGAAACAAAATTGTTGATAAACCGATTTCAAAAATAAAAATGAATAAGATTAACTAGCTTTTATATTAGACAAAATATTTCGACAACTACTAGCACAGTCACATAAATGTCTAGACTTAGGTCTCTTTCAAGCACTTTTGCAACACTATGTCTGACCTTCGGGTCTTTTCATCCCTTTCATCGACGCTCCGTGTCTCGTCCTAGTTTCAGTATTACGTAAAAGGTAATCTGTATAGATTGATTTGCGAAGCTTTGAAATGCGTAAGATGTAGGGGCTTAGGGAATCCAATTGACTGAGTACATTTTGCATCAATTCCCTTACTTTGACTATACAATCCTTTAAATGCTTAAAATACCTTAACGTATTCAAATTTGCGATTCAGAGCTTGGATATTCATAGGGTTGTCTTTTTTTTTACAAAAATAATAATAATTGAATTATAAGTTTTATATAAAACCTGCTGTTTTTTCTCTTCATTCTCGTCTTTTTAGAAATATTTAGTGACTTAGCAACTTCGTTTGCACTCTGTATGAATAAAAAACCTTTCTAAGTACGCGCCTGCACTTTTTGACGAACACACCCTTCACGTTTCAAGTCTTTACGTTCAGCTGTTTAGCCTGTCACGCAGGTCCAAGCCTTTTTGTATAATATATAGATTGATTATTAAATACTTTAGTTATTCTCCTAGGAAACCGGCATCCCTAGGTCCCTTGACAGACATCCTACATTTATTTCAATAATGAAGGGACGGGCGGGCACTGTAAGGGCCGTAGGGCTGTCACTCGCACACGACTCGATAGAAATCCTCATATCCAACTTTCGATTCGGAACAAAATGAGCCAAGTTGTAGCGTGAAAGAAATTGGATTTTTGTATTGAATTGACAGAAGGGGGCCGGGGGAGGGGGTGTAAACACAGGTGGGGCAAACATGATCTGTCAAGCGACGATTGTAGCTTGATTGGGCCTTTGTTGTTGTGTATTATGATCGAGTTTCGTAGTTTCCCGTTTTTAATAAAACTTCTCAGGAACCTTCATGTATTTTTGGTAAAATATTTCAAAACTGAAATAGGTGTGTTGAACAAGATGTGTTCTTAATCGAAAGGTAATGTGTTCTTAATATTATATATTACTAGCTGGTGCCCGCGACTTCGTCTGCGCAGGTATCTTTATAAATTGTAGCCTATGTGTTATTCTGATGTTTATGCTATATTATTGTAAAGTTTCATTAAATCTATTCAGTAGTTTTACGTGAAAGAGTAACAAACATCCATCCATCCATACTTACAAACTTTCGCGTTTATAATATTATAATAAGATTAATATTAAGAGTATAATATGAATGGGAAAGATTGGGAGTGTATACCATATCTATGCAGCTGACTGTAGCATGCAGCGAGCATGTTACGTTACGTCATGTGCTAAAATCCATGTAACATGCCCGTTTTGAACAGCGTAACAGTCAAAAGGATTCGTCTTTTAAATAACCGAAAACGGGGGGAGCACTCAAAACGAGAAACGAGCGGTTCGCGCTCGTTTCCACGGTTCGTTTTCACGTAGGTAGTGACTGCATGAAAGGTCGCTTTGTTACATGTTACATTACGCCTCGTGGCACCGCTCAGTACCCTCTTTAAGACAAGGTTGCAGAGCCCACTAAAGTCTCAGATATATTTGGCAAGGGATCGCAGAAAGTCAACACAATCTGCTTTTGATGAGGCATAGAAAGCTTTTCCCTACAAGTAACGACGCCATCAATAAGGTTGAAAATTGCGTGGCTTATCCTACCGTATCCTACCCTAAAATCCGTCAGACAAAGGCACTTCCGGTCGTGCCAAGACGGTGTGCCGGAAGTAGACACTATCGCCATCTATCGGCGAATGCCTTCTTATCGGAAACTATGCATCTAGCTGTACATTAATTTATGAAGTTTAATATAGTGTTGTCATTTTGTTGTACGTTTGTTTTGGATGTAGTATACTTAATTGGATTTTAATAAAATGTATTATTTACAAGTTTCAATTAATATCTTTATCTGTAATTCTTTAGTGCACACACAAACACGTTATGGTATAAAACATAAAAGACATGTACAAACACAGGCGAGTTTGACCATAAAAAGAGTTTTCTTCCAGCAAACCTTTGAGGCTAAAGAGAGGCTGTGGTAAATGTGTTGGCGGGCGTGTACACTATTCAATTAAAATAATGGTTAGATAGATAGATCGCTCTCCTGGCGGAGATTAGGCTTAAGTTTCAGCAGTGAACAATACAGACTCACTATGCTTTTGATCCATAACCTAAGTGTAACATAAGTGTTACATAAGGTATCGGAAACTGAAAAAAATGATGTAAAAAATCACATATTTTCACGTGAACTGTTTGCAATATATGAATGAAAAGCTTCAACATTTTAGAAGTTGTATAACAAATGCTGTTTGGCAAGATGTGGGGAATAATCCTCTCTCGGGGTTATAGGGACATTAATATACATATAGTATAAAATAGAACTTAAAAAAATATAAAAAAAATTGGTTGTCTGTAAAGTTGGTTTACGGACGATAGTTTAACGTTATTACCAGCGTTACCGGAAAATGAGCGTAGCCTGACAATAAGAGTTACCGGACAATGACAGCGTAACCGGACAATGAGCGTTACCAAACAATGGGCGTTACCGAACAATGACAGCGTTACCGATTACGTCAACGTTTTCGTGCATGCAGCCGGCGTTCATCGATTTATTAGACGTAGTCACGTCAAAAACTAACAACATTATCCCAAACACGAATCTCAAACATTACAATTAAACGGACATTCGGCAATAACTCGTACAAAACAAGTACCTTTTAAAAAGTAAGTTACATAGGAAGTGGATAGTCGGTTAGGTGAAATTTACAGCCGTAGGGATCGGGGTGTAAACTGTAATGCAAGGGGTTGATGGTAGTTAGTGAGTGTGGAGCGTTTTTCTAATGCCCGGGGGAAGTTATTAGAAGGCTTTGAATGGTTTTATCACTTTATAAGAAGAGTGTTTTTCAGTTGATTTAGACATTTCTAACCATTAAAGTTTGAAAATATTTTATTTTTGGTGGAGTTATTTTATCGTTAGATCAATATAGGACAAAGTAGATGGAGTAGGTAGTAGTAGGTTAATTATTTTAAGTTAATTTTAATCTTATAGAGTGACTTATTATTTATGCTCTACCCAAAATAAAACTATCGTGTCAATGCTCTACCGCCACCTCAATCAAAGAATTTGAATATTTTAGCTAAATACTTACCTACGGATTGATATTTTTTTCACAATCTGAACTTCCAGTTAAATTTATCTTACCTGAAGAAAAAAAAAAGAATTATTAACATATTATAGTTACAAACAGGTATGTAACGTATTCTATTCTAATATACATTCATAATACGCAAGTTCAATGAACCTTCTTAGTTTGATGACCCCTAATACATCTATTAAAATTAATAGTACCCTTGATTGAAAAAAATAATCCTCGATTATTGAAATTGATTCTTCGTTTCGTAGGGGTGGATGTTTTGCTGCACGGATATTGAGGAAAGACAAACTAATATTCTTGAGGGGAGTATTCTAAGGTTACTTTATCTATTGTTATCATAATACAGGGTGACTATGGTTGGATCATAAATTTCAAATGAAAAAAAATATTAAAATTAGCTGTCAAGATTACTGGATGGGAAATATTTTTAAATTATGATATTACGTTTCTAAATAATAGTTTATAAAATAAATATGATATCGTTGGGAGGCATTTTATATATGAATTTGTCTAGATCATCATCATCTCCCTGTCCTTATCAACACTTAGTTGTCATCAACATGTCTTCTTCTTCCATTCGTCTCTATCAGCCGTCATCTCTGTACTAACGTAACTCTGTTCATGTCTGAACATAGCAGCTCATACTGCTATGTTCATGAATTTGTCTAGATGATCACAGATATTTTCACTTAAAGTGTGGTTTGGTTCTAGTTTGCTTAACTACGTCCATTCGGCTTCAAGGGCTTTTTAGACAGTGAATGTACTGGGCTTTCGAGACTGGTCAGCAAAATTTCTGTCGAGTGTATTTTAGTTAAAAAAGTATAAAATGTGTGTATATTAAGTTAGTACAGCTGGCTCCCTGGCTCACTGCGTACGTATGGACTAAACCGGAATATCAGATTGTCTTATTCTATCAGATTTGCAAAGTTACTGGTACTCGATAACATTTATGGAAAGTAAAATGTGAACAAGTTACCGAGCAAAGAAAAAAGGTAAAGCCAAGATTGCCAACATCTCATTACCAATGTCAATAAAGATTATGATCCCTTTTCGTCCCGAAAACAAACAGTCCCCTCGTTTGAATTCGACTCGACTTTCCGGAATGTCGTAAATAAGACGCTTGGCTAGTCAAAAAAGCCATTGGCGTTTGTCATTCAAGAACGTCAATGTATTATGGCATGCGTTTCGCGGTCGTAACGGATCTGAGGGTCGCCTGCACGCTGCCAGAATTTGCAATTTTATTTGATTTTCGATTTAAATATTGAGGTAGGTGCTTACCCTCGTCTCCGATCGATGCTACAAAACTGAACAATGTTGTTTTCCTGAGATATAAAGATCGATAGCGGATACGTACTTTTATTGCAAATAAAAATAATCTACTAACATCTTAATGGTAGTAATAGTGTTCGAGCCGGGGGTAGAGTCTTAGCGAAACATAAATTTGATAATTTTTGGGATCTGAATTATCATTAAAATTATAGGCTTTTCTCCAAAACTCTTGGAACATTTTTTTCTGTTTTAAATGAAAAGCGTTACAAAATCTACTGTACGACTCTCAGGCCCTAACGCATCTCCTGTTTTAGTATTAGGCCTTAGACTGTTATGATAAGCTTAGGCCTATTATGTCCCGTAAAAGTATTGTCAAAACTTCAGAATGATCGAGTCTCGATCACTTCAGATCCTCCTGAACCCATCAATTATGTCCTTTGAAAGCTTTTTAGTGTTTTGCCGTGAAAAGTTGACACAAAGCTCCAACTAGACTCCTTAAGTAGATAACAGTGCAGAAAGTATTAATTTGAGATCCATTTAAAAAGAAAATTTGAGATCCATTTAAAAAGAAAATTTAAGCTTCCTTATCGGCACCTATCATCTAAAAAGTTTAACAGAAAATAATATCGAGGAAATTTTATTAACTAATACTCGTATATGGATTGTACCGATGTGTTCTAACTACACCCATGCCAAATTATGTTTTGTGTTTTATGTTTTTAGGCATTTCACACAATGCTACCGAAACTGTCCGAAACTAAGCAGAGCTTGAACTATGGAAACCAGATAACTGATAAAATACTTAAATACTTTTTTTTTTGTAAATACATAGAAAACACCCAGACTCAGAAAAAACACCGACGTTCATCACATAAATGCATTTCCTGAAGCGGGAATCAAACCTGCGATACCAGCGTGGCAGTCCAAAACACTTGGCACTTGACTAATCGGCAGTTTGGCTTGTGCAGTCAGCTGCACAGACATGTATACACTCCCAAGCTTTAACATTTATATTATACTCTTAATTTTGCAAAAACATTCTTCTTCTGACAAGTAAGATGACTACATTAATTTGAAAATGCTTTCGTGCACTTTTTTGTACAAAATTAGGAGTAGTATAAATGTAAAAGCTTGGTAGTGTATACATGTAATTAAAATTTTCTGGTGTATATGAATGTATAATCTATTCAGTTTGAGTTATACCGTCAATTTAACCGTTATACTCAGCCAGTTTGATTGTTCCTCAGTCATAAAACCTAAGCCCCACAAATTACGCGTTAAATACGTTTACATTTCACGTTTCAACCAAACTTTAGCATGCATTAAACGTAAATTCAACGTAAACAGTTTCCCCACTAAGGGCATTAACAATACTCTCCCCACAGAAGTATTATAGTATAGAATCACAATGTAGTATAATGAAAATGCGACAAAAAAAGAAGCCACATTGGCTAACTTCTAGTACATTTTAGTCCAATGCTAATTATCGAAAAAGGGAAGTAACAGGGCTAGATTAATATTATATATTGTAGCCTCTATTATTTTTGGTTATTTTATTTTTAAGCTTCCTTTTATAATGTATGTTTCTTCGGGGTGTACAATAAAGTATTACTACCTATCTATCTATATATCAAAAATACTAAGCTTTCTTATTTAATAAAACTACGTCGTAAAAAGTAACAAACATTATTTGAAAATGGAGATATTTCACATTTATTGACAAGGTGTCTGAAATTTTTTGGTCCTGTCTTAAGATTCCATTTTGGTTTGATACTGTCTATCTTGGTGTTCTACAGGAACACCGTTATTAATCTATGACTCTCCCCTATTCGATTAAAGGAAGGAAATAAAAATTCTCCGTCTCTATTTCATAATTTGCATGGTAGACGCAATTAAATTTAAAATATTGCAGCGAGAAACCTTAATTTTCCGTATCTGTGTTCTAATCTATCTTCAAAAGAGGGTCTTAGTTTAGCTTGAAAACAAACATGGTTTATTGCTGTGTGAGTTTAGAAATCTTACAAGGTATTTTAATTATATTATTTTAAGGTATGAGATTACCTAATTCGAGGGTTCGATTCTATCTATAAAGTTATTTTTTATGTACAGTCAGCTGCACAAATATGTATATACTTCCAAGCATTCACATTTATATTACTCTTTATTTTGCATCTTACTTGTCAGAAGTAAGCTAATATTTATCATATTTCCATCAATTTGATAAAAAAAAGATTGAGCATTCCAGTAGTCGCATATGATGTGTAACATTTAACATCTCATATAAATTTGGAACGATGTCATTTACTAATTTTTTCTTCATTTCCCTTTTGGTACCATCTGACGGCTAACTTCCTGTTACACACTATCGTTGCATTTCACAAAATGACTGCACAAATTGACAGAAAGCAAGAGGAAAGATGTTACACGTGAAAACATACACAAAGTTGTAGTTGTTTATTTTGATGCCAAAACCACGACCTTCCCTTTAATTAAATGAAAGGGAGCAAAAGGTATTTCTAATAAACAATCCCATATCGACAGCCCCTTATTAACTGTCTCTAGAATATACGTATATAACTACGTCACAGCCCGATAATAAACGGACAAAAACTAATCTAACTCGAACAATACAAAAGATAACATAGGTCCGTCCCTAGGGGTTGCTGCTGTGAGCTTTGCAACTCTGTCGAAGTAACAGAGCTGGACGATTCTTAGGGTTGTAACTTTTAATAAAGATTCTTGAATTAAAAAGCTAAGAAGTTCACTAGCTAAACGCTAAACTTTTTTAGACGCTACAACAAGCCAGCGACTTTGCTTGTAGCATGTAAACTCGCCCAGTGTCATCGGCTTTTTTACAATCTGCTTGTTGATAATCCTTCACAAAATCTAAGCTTCGCTCACACGCTAGCTTTTAAAATCGCCAACAATCAGCTTGTAAAAAAGCCGTGTGTCATCGACGCTTAAACTATAAATAAGGTAGTCTTACTGCAGCTGTCATAGATATTGTATTATAACTTAAACTTTATTAAGTAATTATAATTTTATAGGCAAGCAAGTGACTAGTAGACCAAGACGATCTCGGGTTGATGATAGGTAAAAGATCATGCCTAATCATGACGAAAACAGTCACACGACTTTAAATATAAATGGCTGATGCAGCACTTCTGTAGCGCTCATCATCAAGATAGCTTCAAGCTTCATAACTCAAGACTTTTCATTCAAAACATTGTTTTTGAACTAGAAAATCAACTTAAACTAGGGACATCCCTATTAACGTTTACAGCGACAGGGTCCCAATTCAACTTGCATGAGGACTTACCCTCTTATAAATATTATTAAGTTTTTTCGCAATCATATATTAGTTTCATTTCAGTGCCTAAAATTAATTAGGGATTACTTACTTAAATAGTAATTAAAATATAAAATTACAAAATGTAATATGTATCAAACATAACATTTATAAACCAATGTTTGATAAAAACTGAATTATAAACAATGAATGTGATAAATAGTATTTAACTACAACTGAAATTGATAAAACGACAAAGAGTAAACAATTAAAGCAAAAATTCAAAAGCTCTACTAAGCACGTAAAGACTGGATTGTAAAACCGAAAGTGATAAACAGAATTTAACTCCAATTGAATTTGATAAAAGGGTAAAGACTAAACAATTAAACCAAATATAATAAAAGCTCTCCAAGGTAAACCAAACATCAGGTGATTTGAAGCATCATCACTTTTCAAAGCGAAAACACTCGAAATAAGGTAATTATATTAATTATAAATAGTCCTATTAATTATAAATAATGGGCCGAGTGTAGAACAAAAACCGCTTTGTTTGAGACAATGTGGGGTGAACTTTACCCCGAGTACAATCTTGACGATCGGGAACCTGCGCTCTCGAAATAAACACTGTGCGATGGGACTTAGGACATATTCACATCTGTATTTATAAAGAACTTATATTTTTTTTATTAAATAGAAGTTTGTCATGTCATTTTACTCCTTATTTCGAAATGTTATATCCGATTTAAATGCAGGTATAATCGGAAACGGATAATCAAATATAAGCGTGCTCACATATCATTCAAAGAAATGTAAGGTGACTGTATCTAACTAAAATCATGGTTGTCCAAATGCTACAAAATGAAAAAAATAAAAAGTTTGCGAAATACCACTTTTGGATAGGTATTTAACAAGTGTTACGAAATGAAACGTTGTCCAAATGGAATGTAGCCGTAGATAATCTAAAACCTAAGTTAGATGGAGAAGAGTAGAGAATTCTCTCTATCACTCTCATCAGTTGCGCCGATTATAGCGAATCTATTAAATTGGATAATAATTATTTTTAATGAAAGAGTGTGAAGAGCTAAGGGTCTGAAGATAGACCTGCGTCTCCATGATCAAAACACAAAATCATTTAGCTTAAAAAGATAACGCTTGCATTTTTATTTAATCGATCGATATACGACGGATACTGCTTGAAAACTTATCATCTGTGCTTTTCACAATAGATCAGGTTAAATTTGAAAACAATAAGTGTAAAAGTATGTCAAAACTGCACTATAAGACTATGTGCATTATATGCCTACATAAGGTATAATACACTGGGGAATACGACGGACAGACTTGATTAACACCACGAGGCAAGCGTCACTGTGACGTCATAATGCCTTTGTGAATCGTTGCCGTAATCATGCAAAGCAGTTCGTAGTACAAGACACTAGTTTATGAATATTGAATGCCAAGTTCGCAGAGACGGTGGTCTCCATCAGCTAAGTTCCTCGTGACGAGTCGTCGTGAGTCGGCCTGACATGCCAGTATCCAGGGGCTAGCAGCAGTTTTCAATCGACATCGGAAGAAGTCTTGATCCTAATGGACCTGGATGAATATTAAAAGACCTAGATGATCTAATAAGTTTACTAAGATATTTGAATTCATAACTTCATAATGTTGAGATTCTTGTAATAAATGCGAAAGTTTGTGAAGATCATCCATCTTCACAAACTTTCGCATTTATTACACCTTTCCGAATTGATGAACCGATTGACTTGATATTCGGTGAAGGATTTTTTTAAGTTGTTAATTTTCAAAGATTAGTTGACATACTGGTTACACGCGGATGAAGCTACAGGCAGCAGCTAGTCGTGCAAAAATTCTGATGAGAATCTCAATGCGATATTGTTTATCATAAATCTTGTGCTATACCCACGGGTAAAATTGCACGGATCGGATGATGGGAAAGTGGAATCATTAGGTGCAGTTCAGACTTTTAATCAAAACAAGATTATAGTGGGATAAGACTATAAAAGAGCTTTCTTTCAACGAAATAAAATAAGAAAAATAGTGTATGTACATATTTTGTATTTTAATTCGGATTTGTGAGGATCACTTTTGAAAGCTTGCTTGTCGCAAGTCAGTGGCTGGGTCGTATAAAAGCTTTGATCTTTAAGTAGCGTTAAGGCTACTTCTACTTACTGAGAACCAAAGTTGAGAGATTTTACAGATTTTTATGCTCTTCGAAGCACAGTTGCTATTTGTAGTAGACACCAATCTGAATTGTGACCAAACTCAACGTTGCTAATAAATTTTCAGTTGAACGTCTTCTTGAAATCCACTTTTGAATAGGGGTCAGCACATTATGAGTGTTCTCCTTCCATTCGTCAATATCAGTCGTCATGGGTAGGTACCTACCTATTTTGTTCATATCATCAAAAAAAAAATGGTTTTTATCAATCTATATATTTTTTGACCTCGCTCTACAGGTATGTTAGCAAAATATGAGTATTTTTCTTCCATTCGTCTATATCAGTCGTCATAGGTACCTATTTTGTTCATATCTTACACAGTAAATTATTTTTTTTTTGACCTCACTCTACTGGTATGTCAGCACAAAATGAGTGTTCTTCTTCCATTCATCTTTATTAATCGTCATACCTATTTAGTACCTATCATCTGACATCTGTTAATTTTTCTTTTGACCTCCTCATATCCAGCCTTTTCAGTGGTGCCTACGGTCACTAGAACAGTCCGATTGAAGTCGGTTGTTTTGTAAAACCTTGATTATCATTTTTAATCCTTTTATAGTACGTATACAAGCATCTGACTGTACCACATCAAAATTGAATGTTTAAGATCTGAAGGGTTCCAGACGGTTTTATTACAATCGTAATGTATTTTATTATGAGTTTGTTATTGGGTGACTTTGGTTATTGATTGGTAAAATTGCTTGATCAAAAATGTATTCATATCGCGACGATATCGTGGAATTTTCATACGAGGACAATGCGATAAAATATTATTAGGTTTTATACAATGATTCTCTCATACTACTCGAAGACTTTTTATTACATTCGAATTTGGATCTAAATTGTCGTCCGTTTTATTGTTAGCTTTGATTTCCTTTTTTTTAGTTTTTATACTCTATTCGATTTATTTTAACTTCAGTTATCTGTTGAAAATATTACGTCCTCGCTTCGTTATCTTACAGATAGACCAGCAGACGACTCTGATTTTAAAGTAGTTTTCTTCTTATCGTGTCACTAAGTCTTTCAAACCAGTTTGGTGAAAGGATTTCAAGTGGGCCTCGAAGAGGCTACTTTCGTGCACTGGACTTCACTTTTCGAACTTTTTAAGTTTTATGACATGCCGGTTCCATCACGATGTTTTCCTTCACCGTCAAGGACGTGTTTTAATGCAGACATAGATTTTATGAACAGAAAAAACCACTGGTGTACGACTGGGTTCGAACTCACGACCTTCTGTTCGAAAGTCGAGGCACCTCCCACCAACCGGCCAACACGGCTCAAGTAGTCAGTCTACGATGCGATGGCGATGGAGATCGATGGATACCTTCGCGCTACGTTGGATCTAAAGGCTCTTTCAATTTAGACGTTTCGTGTCGGACCGTTGCCGCACGTTTGCCGTACCGCTGGTTATAACCCGCTGCCGTGCCGCTGGTTATAACCCGCTGCCGTGCCGCTGCAGTACGGTAGCAGTCCGATACCAAACGCCTAAATTGACAGCGTATGTGACGGCCGTGCGTTTGTATGCTAGTGATGTTTTAAATTTATTCGACAGCAGTTAAGCTATTGACTCTGACGAAGAAATATTACTGTAAATGCTCTTGTTGAAAAACATCAAACAGAAACAGAAACAAAAACGACGCCCCCGTAAAAGAGCATCACCGATGAAAGAGCCCTAATAATCTAATAATTCAAAGTAGTAAAAATAGTTGAACTGAAGTTCCATAAACCCAAACTCGAGGTAGGATTTAACGAAAACTGTAAAATACATCAACAGAAACTAGTTCAGCAATAAAACGAAAATATTAACGGTTCATTCAGAGGAAATACGTTTTACAACTCAAGGACACGGGTTGAAACAGGAAACAGGTTGAAACTATAACATTTTTACGGTGGTTGTGGAGTGCTAAATAAAACTTCGAACTATTGTCAGTCACGCGCCACACAAGACTGAAACATCATTTATTTTGATGGAGTGATAATTTTATATGATATGGTGATATGTACAGTAATTTCCTTTTATAATTTTACGATCACCGAAACCTAGCGTAAACAATGCACTGGTCTAAACGGGAGGTAGGAACAATCGTGAATATTTTTTTCTATTTCTGATTTATGCATCATCTATTTATGAATATTTACAAACCTTACAAGACAACCTCTATTATAGCGAGTCTGGCAGAAATGATTCTCTTAACTAATGTGTACAGACGATGGGTGCAAATTGCATCCTAACAAAATTTTACTTTGTATTTTATTTTATTTTATGTTGTTGTATTTTTGTGTGTATTTACTGTGCAATGGATCTTTGTGTCTGAATAAATAAATATTATTATTATTATTATAAACGGGAAATTCAACCGTTATTCCCAAAATCTATAAAAAGCACGTATGTTTTCATAGCATCCTCATATGTTTACGCATTTATAAAAATTGATAAAGATCTATATTTTGCAAGATTTTTATTATAGTAGTAAAATCTATTAATAGTTCTATGTAATATTTGGTTGCCACAAAATGACAGCTGTATACAAGCCTTGATTAAAGGCAGATACCACAAACGTCAAATATTTCAACTATTTACTTGCTGGATGTGAATAACGCCGTTATAATCCTCCCCTATTCTTAATTTTAGCAAACGTAAGTATACACGGTTATTCTAAATGGTAATATTATACAATTACTCGCCCCTTTTTTTTTTTTTTTTTTTTTTTTTTTACAATGGGAAAATGCAGTTTACGCATCCCCTCCGGCCCGGGGAGAGCCGTAGGGGTATGTCGGACTCACCACCAAGTTACTAGCAGAGTGCTAGTAGCTGGTAGCATACCGACTAAAAACCCATTGACATTCCTTCAATCACCTCAGTGCTAATGCGTCGTCAAACCACTCGTCAGCGGACGAGAGGTTCGACGGCGCATCATCACTTGACAGGGTCACGGGGTCCCGGTCGGATTCGACCGCGGCCCTGTCGGTGATCGTCCGCCTAAGGCGGACCCCTCTGCCGCCCCTGTGGGGGGGCGGGGGATGTCCCGGAATATTGAGGACATCCCCCAGCGTAGGAGGCCTGTGCAATGCCGGGATGGGGCTCCCCGCACCCAAGCCCGGCTGGTCTCCATCGAGCGGAAGGAGACGGTTGAATACCCGCCGTCTTCTTCCGGTCTTCCGCCGGCGGAGCGAGTCAGCTTGAGGGTCGTTCTCCCTGATTCGCTCCGCTGTCTCCTTCTGCAACATCACCTCCTCGCAGAAGGAGACCATCGCATCCCAAGATCTATCACTGTCGAGCATGGCTTTGACCAGGCTCGGCAGTGAGAGATTCCTACCGATTACAGCCTCCAGCCTTAGCCGCTGCGGCGCCCAAGCAGAGCACACTTCCAGCGTGTGTTTCGCTGTGTCGTCAGGGTCACCACAATGCTGGCAGGCCGGAGTCAACTCCCTTCGGGCAACCCGGTGCAGATAGTGTCCAAAGCACCCGTGTCCGGACAATATCTGCACCAATCGGTAACTGAGGACGCCATGTTTGCGGTGATTCCACTCTTTCAACACTGGGCGGATGGCATCAATGGTCCAGCAGCCAAACTGTCTGGTTTCCATGTCCACCGCCCATTGCTGAATAGCCTCATCTCTTGCCCGCTCCCTGGCATGGCGAAGCTCTAGAGGAGCCAAACGAAGTTCGTTGGCTCGCTTTTCCTCTTTAAGGCTATACATTGCCGCTAAAATTTTTGCCTCTTTTTCCCACGGCAGAGAGCATGCAAGAGCGCAGGCCGCCTCATATGAGACAGTGCGGTAGCCTCGTAACAATTACTCGCCCCTGGTAGAAGCAGGTATAAATATATCGAACCTTAATAGGGATAATAGCGTAAGCAACGAATGAAAAGTATTATCTACAGCTATTTTCAGCTAAGGAGTAATTTAAGCGAACTATTTTTTTCCGTTTAAAAAAACTAAAAGAGCAATTTAATGTTTTTAGTTTAATATAATTTGGTTAGTTTTTTTTAATATGTACCTAGCATTGTTGTTAAATGAATATGCTTCGTAAGTAAAGAGGCAGTTCAATAATTAGAATTTTTAATTTATACTTTTGAAAGGTAAGTAAACATATTATTTACTTTTACGATTTAATGGAGTCCAATAGGTACTTTTCAATGACAAAAATATCGACTTAATTAAGTAGGTAGATAAGAAATTCAAATTACAACTTTTTTTAGGAAATACCTTAGACTTTCTCAAACTATTTTTCGAATCATTCCAGCAAGAAACACCATAATTTATTATTCTACGTTAAACATCTTTTATGCCGTTGTTCCACTTGTCGTCGATACCTTTCCCCTTGTTTGTTTCCTCAAATGCTACGTGCGCGTTTGCACCTGTGTTTTGTTAGAAATTCGCCAAACTGTTAATTTGAGTCGGAATAATGTTGGAATGCTCACTTCCCTGAGCTTGTTTAATTGTTATGGAACTGAAACTCTTCTTAAAAGTATTTTTTTGATGTTTTTTATTAGCAGAAAAAAGTTATTTTGTTTATGTAACTCCTCGTATGATTCTCAAACTTAACTAACTAATCTCAAATTTATCGTCTCATACGAGTTCGGTTCAAAATACCTACATTAATACGCTTGTTGACTATCTGTGTCATCATCGGAATGCTGAAACAACTGAACGTGAATCAAGTTGTTTTCTTCATTTATAGGATGAAAGAGAGAATGTTTATGCACAAATGCTTAATATCTCTAACATCGATCACATTAGGCACACCAAATTTGCATGTAGAGAGAGGGTAGAGATATTGTGCTCCTTAAGGTGGGCATTGACTGGTGTTACGGGCCGTAATATACCTACCATCAGCGAGTCTGCTCCGTTACACCGTGTGCTAAAATCCTCAAATAGATTCGCCAAATTATAACAGCGAGCGGAAGACTCGATACGAGCGACTTGTTGCGTGTTCGTGCTCGTTTCCACGCACTGACTGCACGAATGATCGCTTTGTTACATGTTACATTACGTCCCGTTACACCGGTCAGTACCCATCTTAATGAGCAAGATAATTTGTCCTAAATATGATTGCTAGTCCAAGTAGACACAGAGAGTAGTTAATTAGTTATGTTCATTACAGTTATTACAGATGTTAGGTGCCATGATGAATGGTGATACATTACACAATTAAAAATGGCGGCGTAATTAATTTTGAAACAACATTTCTCAAGAGTATCTATGTTTTTGTAGGTTAGAAGATTTATACAGATGTGTGTTCTGTTTAGATAGGGTAAGACGTGGAAAATGTTCTTATGCGTCGATGACACACGGCTAGTTTACACGCTAAAAGCCGTCGAGTTTAAAAGCTAACGAGTGAGTGAGTTAGCTTTCGGGAAGGATTGTTAACAAGCAGATTGTAAAAAAAGCCGATGACACTGGACGAGTTTACAAGATATAAGCGAACAACGAAGCTATATGTTAACAAGACCTGAAAAGTAACCTACCCAATATTTGCAATAAATACTGAATACTGAACTCGCTGGCTTGAAGCTTAGTTAGCTTGTAAAAAAAACTTTTTGTCGTCGACCCATTAATCAAATCAAATCAAAATATTTATTACGGGCAACTTTAAATGTAGATCTATATAAAAACATTAAAATCATTAATAAGAAAACATTACAAAAAAAAATAAACCTATCATCATGAGCACCTCCAACAGAGCTTTAGATTTTAAAATAATCATTAGACGCTTCATTAAAAAAAAAAAAATTCAACCCTCTTATATCCAACAGTGACACTTGACGGCACGATGTTTCTCGAATCAAGTGCAAAGTAAACCTTATCCCAAAGGAAATAAGGCGTGAGTTATCGTCAGTTTTCGTGTTTCCCTGAAATTTGCATAATAATTCTGTTGTTTCGTCCACTTATGCATGTACAAACGTCGCGATCTTAGAACTTCAACAAATTACGCAAACAGAGTAATCCCGTAAGCGCCATGTTTGGCCGCCATATTGGTCCGGCACACAGGGTTGCCACTGTCAGTTCTATCACTTTGATTCGATTATAGGAACTCCACGCTCTATGCTTTATGTAGATTACCTACGAGATCTTAGCAATGCACGGCTAGGTATGCAGTTGGCGTTTTGCCAATATTCAGTTTTCAAAATACGAAAGTTTAAGATCGACATAAGATTATTTTTTGAAGATGAAACTTCTTTAAGCACGCTAAGCCAAATATTTTGTTGGTATTTAACCTATTTATTGGTGGCTTATAACGCTTATAATGCTTATAATGGTTATGTAACGCTCTCGGTAATGTCGGCTGGAGTCGACAGCGATGGGTATGGAGTGGGGTTTTCAGTAATGACATTTCTAAGTTGAATTAAAAGAGGTTGTCAATGATTTTGAACTATTAAAATTACCCACCATTATGAAAGTTTAATGGCTATGCTCTGTCACTTAATATTTTTGCCAGCCTGATTTTCACCGTTACATTCAAATTTAATTAAGAATAGCCAAACCCTATCACACCTTCCGATTGATCAATCGCAATCAAGGAGCTAACTGGAGATCAAACAGACACCTGCCGTTTGACACCCCTGCGTCACCGCGCGGTAATTAGATAATTGAACGAGACGTGCCTGCGACAACCCTGTGAGTTTGCACCTAAAGCTCTCATAGACTGGGAACCGGGTGAAAATTTACCACCTCTCATTTAAATGAGCTAGTGGCCTCAGGGCTCCTGAAACGGTTTTATTGTACAGGCAGAGTAAGAAGATTATGATTTTTATATGAAAACTATTTTATAAGTCTTTTATTTTTTTAATGCTGTATTTAAGGTGAAGTGTGTGAGCCCAACACTAGTAGCAAGAGCTACTAGCTATAGCTAACTGTGATTTTGTCTAGAGCTATATCTACCTGGGCTCCAACTTTACCAACACCGGAGGCTACGAGGACGAAATTCGAAGGCGTTGTGCTGTGACAAGATCTGCTGTCGAGAGGCTCAAGAAGATTTGAAAAGACCGCCAAATAACTAAAACAACTAAGGTTCGACTTCTTCTTATCGTGTCACTAGTTCCTTCGAACCAGTGTGGTGAAATGATTTCAAGTGCGCCTCGAAGAGGCTCCTTTCGTGCACTCGACACATGTTTTCGAACTTTTTAGGTTCTACGACATGCCGGTTTCCTCACGATGTTTTCCTTGACCGTTGCGAGAACGTGGGATGCATACATAGATTTTGCGACCGAAAAAACCCATTTACGCATGACTGCCACTGCTGGAGACGTCTATTGAGGATCCCATGGACAGCACACCGCACCACACATGTCTCGATCATAAAAGAACTCAAAATATAAGATAGATTATCGTCGACTATTCAAATACGCAAACTAGTTCTATGGACACATTACTCGCAAAGGACTCAATGGAGCGTCTAGTGGTTCAAGGAAGAATGGAAGGCAAGAGATCCCGTGGTCGCTCTCCAACTAGATGGTCAGACCTCATCAAATCGCTCACAAACGCAACCATGACTGACTGCTCCCACAATGCATCGAACAGAGCCAGGAGGAGGCGCATAGCTGGAGCTGCCATTCATAAGGACCCGATTATAACCACGACTGTCAAGAGTGCCCGACTAAGAAGAAGAATCAACAATGAATAATATTCATTATTAAACAAATATTTAAGGTAAGAAACCCTTCATTGTCTCTCAATTCACCTGTCACAGGTTCCTAAACAGTCAGTACGGTGTTTGTGCCCACGGATTGGAGAACGGAATCGTCAGTTCTGTGACAGGTTCTGTTGACTCGGCACCGGTAGGGTTGTCAAGTTTATTTGTTCTATAGTTTGATCAGGTATTAGGATACACAGAAACTGATGCTGTTTAATCAGCTTGTTAAATCAATTGCTACATGGTTTCCCGTTTTCATGGAAAACTGTAAAATATGGTTATCAATTTGTGGCGGTTGTACTCTTAGCCTTTAAGACCTGAGTTCACCAACAGACGGTTAAGTTTTAAACAGTTGTTTTGACGGTTTTAACACGAATTTTATAGATTAAACGTCAAATATAACGGACGAAGAGCCTAATCTTCCGATTATCTTTTGGTGATTACAGAACTAAATATATGGAATCACTAGACGTAGGCAAGCAGCATGTGGAAAAGGTTAAATTTAATAAAATTTGGAAAAGCCTAAAATATGTATAACAATAGCCGAATTAAATCGTCTTAAGCATCGATGACATAGGGCTAGTTTACGAGCTACAAGCCAGCGAGTTTTAAAGCTAGCTATTGAGCGAGTTAGCTTTCGGGAAGGATTTTTAATTAGTAGATTGTAAAAAAGCCGATAACACGGAGGGAGTTTACAAGCTACTAGCGAACTTATAGCTTTTAAACTAGCACTGTGTCATCGACGCTTACATTAGCTACAGTGTGTTAAAAGACCATTCAAAAGAAAACCATAAGCCTTTTATTTCTAGATACGTTCATTTATTGCGGTTGTCTCGACCGAAGGCGATGCATTAACATAATTGCAGCTTCTATTGATTGCCGCAAGTTACATGGAAGGTAACGAAAGTGGTGTGGAGAGGTTATAATGACCAGTAGAACTAATAAAATTACTGAGAAGTTATTTTTGTGCTTACTTAATTGTCATTTATGACAGAAAGGCTAAAATAAATTTATAAATTGTCTCCTATTTCTGTAGCTAGAGCAATTACAACATATTTTTTCCTCAGCAATTAATTTTATGTAGGTTTACAGTCCATGCTAAAGTAGAAACATACTATTATTATAATAGCATTAGTTTGTATCGGTAGATAAGTCTGGAGCTGATCCAATTGCATGGAAATACGGTTCTCTAAACAGAGCATATAGGGCTATAATTAGGTCCCGTTGGTTTCTCTCATAAATGGACCATATAACGATACAAAACCTTATACCTAAATTAAGTTCACTTTAAGTCCTAAAAATAACAGACTATTGCTTTTATTCCAATAAAGAAGAAAATTTATGATGCAAAAGAAGCCGAAAGCAGTCGCAGCTGTAGTAACTACAGAAGATCAAACTCATTTTTTATTTAAACTAGGTAGTTTTTAATGAAAACCCACTCCATAGCTTCAGTAGCCGTAAAAAGCCGTCAGTAGCCGACACGGACAGGTGAGATAGGATCGTAGTAAGGCAGGAGCGAGCATTATACTCGCTGTATTGCTTGGAAATTGAATTGTTTATCTACTGGCTTCTGTTTGCTGCTTTATTCACGTAGTGGCGGGATTAAGAGCCTATTGCTATAAAAAGCTTAAAGCAGTTTTAGATAGTGAGATATTGGAATATTTTAATTGCTGACGCAAATTCGAAGCATTGCCTAAATTGTTTCTTAGAACTTTGCTTTTCCGAAATAATTGAAGAAATAAAAATGAGGTTCTGCTTCAAACAGCTTAACAATATTTAATCAAGGTTTTTACGAAAACGTACAACAGCCGACTTCCATCGGACTGTTCTAGTGACCGTAGTTACCACTGAAAAGTCACAGGGAAGCAAAGAACGCAATTTTGTTCACTTCGACGACTTTTTTTTCAGTTATTTTATTTTAAAACCTAAACTACTGAACCGAAATCGATTAAATTCCTATGGGACTACTCTTAAAATATTTTTCAAATCGGTGTATAAACAATAAAGATAATAGGTAACAAACATAAAAAAAAACATTTCACCGAATTGATAACCTACTCCTTTTTTGAAGTAATGACGATAGATGTGGTAAACAAAGATGTACTAGTAATCAAAACCCACTCGATAAATATTCACAATAATAACGGCCCACATTCGTGCTATCCTGATTTTTCTCTTCCTTTTCTCGGTCCTGTAGTCGATAAAAATTCACAGAAATAAACGCGATCCTGAATCATTAATGCGCTGTTAACCCAGCGGAAACTAGATTTGTCTCGATTGTCACTTTGTTCTGTCGATTTTTTCATTTTTTACTTGATGAGAGGTTTGTTCTCTTGAGTCCGTTTCAAGAATGGTGTCAGTATTAATAAAAATCCGTTACAGGTCAGAATGTAGATAAGACTCATATTAAAAAAAACAAAAATGGTAATAACATTGAAAAATAAATAGCTTTATACAATTAAAATTATTTATCAAATTATCATAATTCAATATAAGCCCTATACGGTCAAAAATACTGCACAATTCGTATATTCGAATTGATCGTCTAGGGGACGCCTTAGCATGCCAAAAATGCTATGTAAAAAAATACAATCATCCAATAAAATATATTTCATATATTATTATAATGCGATAGATAAGGAAAATATTTTTACTACTAATTCCCTGTCGGAAAACCACATTCCATCAAGAGCAGGGTTGCCGATAACTTTCATCGCTGAACGTAAGTAAAATCTAATTACAAGGCAAATTAAAAACGGTCAGTCTACCCCCGGCAAGGACAGCCCGTAATTAAACCCACTGACGACTTTTCAGCTAGGAAGTGCAAAAAGCTGTGTTTAGACTAGAAATCCGCTTGCGAATCGGAGGGTAGCTGTCGATTTGAACAGAACCGTAACTGGAATTGCATTTTCGAGTACATTTTATTAAGTGATTTTTATTTCATTGAGTTTTTTTTACGACATGTGTTAAGCTCGTAAAAATAATCAGTTTTACAAAAACATAGTACACTATATATTTAGGTTGTCTGGAAGAGATTGGTTTTAGCGATAAGACCGCCCATTGTGCTTCACTTTTTATATTGTTTGGGTTCCTGTTTATTTTCTTGTTTTGTGGTGTGCAATAAAGAATTATCTATCAACGATCGACTTCAATTGCACTGTTCTAGTGACCGTAGACACCACTGAATAGTCACAGGGAAGCAAAATACGCAATGTCGTTAACTTGAATGACGTCACTTTTTCTTTTATTTTGATATCACAACCAAAGTATGTACTTAACCGATTTTCATGAAATGTTTATGGGACCACTCTGAGAGTATATCCTTTCGAATAAAACAAAAAAAAAACAAATCAGTTTATAATTAACAAAGTTCAGAGGTAACAAACATAAAAAAATACAATCAACCAAATTGATAACCTCCTCTTTTTATGAATAGTGACACTCACTTACAAATCGGTCATCCGATTTGTTAGTGTCACTATTTTTGTTAGTGAGTGTCACTACGAGTATTTGCTTCAAGTTATTTTAGCCATTTATTTCCTACTTAGCCTCAGCTCTGTTTACCCACAAAGTTATCTCAACGTCAATAGCCGAAGTTCTAGTAATTAGTGTTCAAAACGCGTACTCCCCTGCACTATTTATGTTTTACTATCGTGTTTAGATACTAATTAAACTTCGTCTGTCGGAGTTTAGCATATTTTACAGGCTTGTGATCTATAGATGACACTTCGAAAAATGTAGTAATCTTGATTTTAGCAAGAGAACAAGGATTAAAATCATGTATTTACTTTTAAAATCTCGTAAATATAATTAATCTAGCTAGATATTATATTATTAAGGAAAATATTCGTATCTAAAAAAAAACTACGATTGTAAACTACATTTATCATTTACAGATCTTCTTCTTATCGTCTCACTAGTTCCTTCGAACCAGTGTGTTGAAAGGAATTCAAGTGCGCCTCGAAGAGGCTCCTTTCGTACAGGTGAAGCTCTATTAAAAACTCATCGAACCATTGTGTAATGTCGAACATAATTGATATAATACCTATTAGTAGGTATTTAGTTTCAAATTATAAATTTTATTATAAGAAGGACCTTCTGTAGTTGTTTTTTACTTGACTCTACCAAGTACGTCAAGACAATCGAACAACAAGTACTTTGAATAACGAAATACCTATTTATGTACAAAGAAAAGACCAATTTTCCACAATACGAGGCTTTTGCGGAAAGCTCCAGCCTTTATCCTCAATAATTACAAAGCTGGAATCAAATCACACAAGATGAAATCCAAATTTTAATCAGAAAGCGGGTCCTTGAGTAAAATTCCGATAACGCGTTCACTCACGTTTTTGTACTTTTTTAATTTTTTGGGTTCAGTAAAGAAATATGTAAAAATTGGTTGTCTGTAAAGTTGGTTTTCGAACGATAGTTTAAAGTGACAACATCATTGAAGAAATGGTTGCATACTTTTATGAATAAAATTGTCGGCGTAACGGGACAATGAGCGTTACCGGACATGACGTCAAAGAAAGACGGCGAAGGAAAACATCGTGAGGAAACCGGCATGTCATAGAAATTAAAAAGCTCTAAAACATGTGTCAAGTGCACAAAAAGAGCTTTTTTGAGGCGTAATTGTAATCCTTTCACTTTTGGTTTGAAAGAACTAGTGGCACCATAAAAAGAAGAAGACTGATTATTCGAATAAAAAGCTTTCTTGAAGATAATTTCGTTTTAGCAGTAGTCAATTTAAGCAGTCGTATATTTTAGCATTAGTATATTTTAGCAGTAGTATATTTAAGCCGGAGCATTTGAGAAGCCGATGCAATAAAAAAATTGAGAAGAAAAAATAATTTAATATAGATTCATTAAAATTCGATCAACATAATATAAATTATCGGTTTCAAACTAGGTAATATGATTAGGAACGAGCATAATAATACTTCTTTTCAATATACAAAATAACATTGCAAATATTGCAATTGACAAATGAATTACCAAAGTAACATAAACACCTGGATGGTCATAAAACTAATTAAAAAATTCAATTTAGCTACAGCAAAATCCCGTTGAAGAACCCAACACCTACCTCTTTATTCTGTGCCCCTATCCTGATTACGTCCCTGAAAGGCGAACGAAAACGTGGAAAATTACATGCGAGTTTTATTCGCCGTAATTGCACATGTATGAGTTCGAACACAAAGGTTCGATCCCGGCTTTTGCCCCCTTTTGGGGCGTTTGCCCCTTTTTTGAGGAAACAGATGGAATCAGATTAGTCTTTTAATGAGAGGTTCTTTTATGCAGTCGTACTCAGCTTGGAGAAGTTCGAAATCGATTCGGATTCATTAAAATTTTACTTACGTTCAGTCCAAAGTTTCAATTCAACACATACCTGAAACAAAATAAACTAAATTAATAATCGAAACTATTAAACAAACCCAAAAATAGAGGCCTGTTTTTGACGTAATTTTTTTCAAAGGCTACGGCCTGAAAAAATAGCGTCTAGAGCGTGCGTGTAGAGCTGTTTGAACACATACCAGGAGAAGCCACCTTAAAGCGTCGATGACAGAAAGCAGGAGAGTTTAAAACCTAGCGAGTGAGTGAGCTAGCTTTCGGGGCCTATGACACTGGGCAAATTAACAAACTTCAAGCGAACTCACTGGCTTGTAGCGTGTAAAAAAGCCGTGTGTCATCGACGTTTTAGAGTAGAAGACTGTTCTTTAACCCAAGTTGTAACTAGGCCAGCAAAGTCTGAATAAATGAGCGGTCCCCAAAAAGCGCACACTGAAACGACACGGCGGGAATCAGAGAAATAACACTGCAACCGACTGTTTTTGAAAAGCTACTAGAATGTTTCAGTAAACCTTGATACAAAATATCTCAAATTGGACGAGCTCAATAGAAAAGATGCAGCAGCCTTTACGAATCAAAGTCCTGTGTAAGTGTAACACAGGTCAGATCATGGGTAAGCGTGATCTCTTATCATAAAAGAAGCGCATCGAATCAGCTCGTCTTATAGTCTTCTTCTTAATGTGTCACTAGTTCTTTCGAACCAGTGTGGTGAAAGGATTTCAAGTGCGCCTTGAAGAGGCTCCTTTCGTGCACTTCACGTATTATAGTAACAAGACGAGCTAGGATAAGCTAGAATAACATAAAAAATAGGGGACAATAATTACTAAAATAACATCCATGTTGGTAATATTAATTTGCTATATTTTTACGAAATGAGCGTGAATACTATGTCGTTCTGTACATATCGCATATAAAAAATAGCATAATAAATTAAAGCCTGAGGGTTAATATAGTAAACGCGGCTCAAAGTTCCCCAATAAAAATAAGCTAGCAACTTCATCGCCATTCATAAACAAACGTTGCAACGGAAACGTTTAAATATACGGATAATTCAGACGCTCTGAATAAAACATTTCTCTAGACACAATCCACAAGAAAGTACACGACGATTATGGTATAAAAACAAATACATACACTCGAAACTCTAAAAACAATCTTTAAGCCCTTGAAATACAGTCCACTTTGGTGGAGCAGGTACTTAGTACAGGTGATCTGAGCATCTGTTCGGATATGCTGCGAAAATGTTAAAGTTTTCCCAATAAATAATGCAATGAGGACGTAAGGGGGAAGTATGGTAATAACACGGAGAAAAATACGGAACGCGGGCTGAAAAGAATAGTTATTCAATTAACGTAACCATACACATAAATAATCAAAGTTTTAAGAAACACACAAAAACTGTTTTCAATTAGACTTTTTTAGTCACCGTAAACATTAATGAAAAGTAAAAAAGAAAGCAAAGTACCGAATTTCGTTTACTTCGACGACATATGTTTTTCAACTATTAAACCGATATAAATAGGTAAATAAATGACTAAGTTCTGAGATAACAATATAAAAAACAACCGATTTGAAAACGACTTTCTTATTTTAAAGTCGGTTGAAAAGAAGTATGTTTAGTAATAATGTGAGGTAATTTTTGAGTTAGTACATCTTCAACGTAAAACAGCTGTACTATCAAAGAAATAATACAAAAATATTTTCATCTGGATACGGGATTTTTACGACGTCTTAGAAAAGTTTAATCTACCATCTTGCGCTTAGACTATTTTCAGGATTCTATAAGTTACGATCTACGTGATCGAATTTGAGTTAGGAGAGGACACGGACAGTTTTTATTGCTTGACAAAACAGCACTTTGCGTTACGACCTTACAAAGTGTTGATCAGACAAAGTATCAGACGGGATAAGTGTTTGCGATTGCAGTGTCAAACGTTGGATGAAATGGAAACAAAGTATGATCTACATTTATTTTAGTCTTAAACTTTGATTCACAGTACTAATTCGTTTTGTTTAATACCGCGCGCCGTTATCTCGATCGCACATATAAATTGAGTATACATTTAAAACAAGCTTACGATTTAATAAATCAAGGTTTCACAAAAACATAGACTTCCAAAAACATTCAACCGAATTGATAACCTCCTCATTTTTGAAGTCGGTTGAAAAACCTAAAAACCCGACTGCGAAATAATTATTTGTACATTCATTGTCAATTCATACAAATAAAATTTAACATAATATAACTTAAACATATTTTTTCGTAATCTCCTTTAAAATACCTTCATTTTGATACCCAACTCGATAAGTGTGTTAAACAAAAAATTATTAAGGCTAATCCTCAAATGCGAATTACATACAAAATGTTTCGGACAAATACGTTGTTGACGTAATCAAAAAACATGGCCAAAGGAATAGTGTGAAGAAATTACTATAATACGGCGTACTTTTTGAGTATTTGTCCGAAACATCTTGTAATGATGTATATGTATATGTGTATATGTAAAAAGTGGAGCGGTGAATTTATTACTACAACATCAAGAATTGTTTTAATATAATTTTTATTTTGATAAGTTTAACATAAGCGAAGGAGATTGAGAAAAACAGTTTTGCCCTATTTCCTTTGCTTCTGTTTATATCTTCAACATGTACAAATGTGCGAGTGAGATAGCAGCACGAGGGATTCTGGGCCTTAATAAATTGAAGTATTTAGTAGTTTATTGCGATACTGAGTAAGATTTCATTGACTTCAATTCAATTAAAGCTATACAGCTTTCATATCTCTAATTGTAGGCTAGTGACCTGAGCTAAATTTTTTGGGCGCGTAGTTTTTTTTTCATTACTAGGTATATTATCGAACACCATCAAAAGCATCCAGCGCCATTATAAAATCAGCACAATCATTAGAACTACTTTCTACGAAGCCTCGGTTTTCAAGGTATACGCCCGGGAACTCCAAAAGTGACTTGCCTTCTGAACACCGAGAGACAAACAAAGTAATATCACGACGTAAGATACTTACCGCCGACTCGCAGGATTATCTCCAACTTGACTTAGATATTTTGATGTTTTAGCAGCGAAATTGGTTTTTCCCTTAGCAAAGAAAACCCATTATCGTGGCTCAGGAAGCCTTCTCGTTACCGCGTATCTAATTTAGGATCATCCCGATTTTTCGTTATTCACCCAAGGTGTGAGATTGACAGGAGTAAGTAAGGATTTGTGCGATATAATGGCGGGCTTATGTGTGTGCTGACGCGAGCAATAATGCTTTATTATAGTAGTTGGTGGATTTCTAGTGCTATTGTGGGGTTATATCGGTTAAAGGGGATTGCGGAGTTAAATGGTTTAGCGATATTTAGTATGTGGCTTTGCAAACTATTTGGTATCTAAAACGTTTACAGAGCAGGTTCTATGAGGCGGTTTGCAAACCTATGTTGTTTAAAGGTCACAGAATATATCATCCAATTAAAACCATACTACAAATTATTACTAAGGCTAGTAAAAAAAACTAATCAATAATTATTGGAAGGAATCACACTATATATAAAAAAAATATAATAATAATATGTTATAAAAAAACCCAGTTGGTCTTTGTCTCTGACAAAGGCAAAGCCTGAAGGCAACGTGCCCAGAGCGCTGGCGGCATTGCCATGTTGAATGGCAATGCTTATACGCTGTTTAGAGTAAAAGCTTGCATTCTGGTCACGTGTAGATTGTTTTAGTCTATCAGCTAGATCTTTGTTGATCTCCTGTGCACCTGGTCCCCAAGGCCGTCTCCACCCCAAATGTTAAGTAATAAGTATGTATCTAATAATTGTAATTGTCTAACAAAATTGGAGCCCTTTGGGCAGTTTGAAAACTCTGACACCTGAGCCAGCCACTCAACAAACTTACAAGAAATCAGGCGAAACGAATTTAACAATTAAGTTCAATGCACCCCTAATTAATTATTTCCTAATTCATAAACTAATTCTGTGCACCTCCGACCATCTTGTATTATCGTAACCGTCTCCATATTGGTTGGAAGAGATCGCTTTAGCGATGAGACCGACCATTGTACTAAATTTTGAAATTTTCCTTCTCTATGTTATTTTTTTTTTGTCTTATACAATAAAGCATTTTCATTCATTCATTCAATGTGGTTTCAGTCAAGTCGAACGACGCATAAGGTGCAAATTAAAATGTTAAAATTTCAATAACAAGCGCCACTCACGGCATCCGCGCAACAAATGTATTGTCAAAAACACGCACGCCACTTCCACAGTGCACAAATCACGAAAGATATACGCGATAGCAGTAGAGAGACTTTAGTTGAACGTGACCTAAATCCAGTATATAATTTTGCGTGTACTTATGAGAAAAAAAAATGCAGCATACTGCTACATACATAATGATATCTGCGAAACACAGCCATAAACTGGCGCATTATTAACGCTTACCAACTGATAGATCAAAATCTCATATTAAATTGGTCACGTGACAGGACATTAAGTTAACGTTACGAAATTACATTTTTTATCGCTAAATTCTCTGTATAAAACACAATGCACAATACAGAGTCGACGAATGTGAAGTATCTTGTTTTGCATAGTCTAATTATGTATCATTCAATAAAATAAAATCATTCTTCTTTCTTTTTCAATTTTTGATTGTGGATAACTTAGGGATTAAGTTTCTAGGTAGCGCCACTTAATTTTGATATTTTACATTATTTATGCGAGTAGGTACATTACTTTCATACTATCAAAACTTATCGACAAGGAGGCTATCTCTACCAGTTGCACCCATTTTAGTTTTTCCTCACATTTTTTTTATAATTTGTTTAATAACTACTAACTTAATACTAAAACATAATAAAATTAACAAGCCTCAAAACGATATTAATTTAGTGGTTGTACTGCGTATAGAGATGTTGTGCTACTTCGTATGTCATAGGGGCGCATTGTGTGTGGCAGGCGTAATGATGCATTTTGGCTATGCATCCGCAATGTAGGGTGGCAGGGGGGGTCTTTTGCGACGATAGGTGTCGAGCTATTCATTTTTGGGGGCAAGCTACGAAGAAACGTTTACAATGTACGTACAATCTAACGAAATAAAACTATCAGAGGTAAAATTATTTCTAATATGACGTCACAGATGGTAGATTGGCAATTGCGTTGGACGCGGAGTGCGATGAACATCGGTGTTTGTCCTGAGTCTGGGTATTTTCTATGTATTCTATGTATGTATTCAAAAACATTTGAATTTAAATGTATTTAAGTATTCTATCACTTTTTAGGTTCCCATAGTATAAGCTATGCTTAGATTGGGGCTAGATGGCGTTATGTGAAATGTCAAAATATTATTATTATAACATTTTTTTTTCTATTAATCATAAATCGGTATAGTAAAAAGTTTTGACAAACGAGAGTTTAATAATAACAACTCCGTGCAAATTACGAGCTCAAGATGTTAGAATATACAAAATTTTGTCGTATTTTCAGAATGAAATTTTTGTCAACTTTCGCAGAACCAGTTGTAATTTAATTTTCTTTATTTTCCTTTGTCTCTCTCATTGTTCTTTTTTATACACAAAGTTATAAGATTAACTCAATTTTTGGGGGCACGTTGTATGTTCTTTTGTAGGCAAGAGGGACAATACAAGTGCTTGGGAGAGTTTTAATGGAATTTTTGGAAAGTAAATTATATTATAATTTAGAATACTTACAATAATCAAGGTTTTACAAAAACTTACAAAAACCGACTTCAATCGGTCTGTTCTAGTCACCGTAGGCACCACTGAAAAGTCAATGTGGTTCACTTCAACGACTTTTTTTCTGTTATTTTGATTTAAAAAACTAAACTACTGAACAAATTTTAATAAAATTTCTATGGAACCAATCTGGAAATATATCATTTCAAATCGGTTAAAAAACAACGAAGTTTTGACAAACATATAAAAAAAAACATTCAACCGAATTGATAACCTTTTCCTTTTTTGAGTCGATTGAAAAATAATATGTTCCATACTTTATGATAGCATCATTAAACTCATAACACTCCTTCGGTGTATCGTAAAAACAAATCGATTTATTCATCAATTTTCCAAAAACCAAACGATGAGGGAATTGGATACTTAATTAACTCATGAATACATGTTTTCTTTGAAAATAGTCAAGCAAGAATTGCGAGGTAAATATTTTAAAAATTGGTTGTTTAATTCTCAATAAAGATTGTGAATGGTACTATAAATGAATATTACTCAGTTAAAGAGCTGAATATTTTTTTATAGGCATTAATACAGGACTTTTGATGCTGACCGTACCTAGACGGACTTACTAGAAATTTACAATAAGTTATACTAATATATTAAATTAATAACTTTTACAACACATTGATATCAAAATTGGATTTAGAAAATACTATTTACATAAAAAAAATAAAACATTTTCGATAATATTGATGGTAAATTCATTTTTACCGTACATCTTTTTTCTTCATTCCCTTCAGCAAAGTAAGATGATAAATAGCTTACTTTTCACCCAGCTTATTGATCTCCAAAGATTTACATTACTCAGGATTCCCGACCCAATCCTTCTATCGGCTCCGAATTGCACGTGTAGTGTTCTTTGACTTACAGGGGACTGGATGCGATCTTGCAAATGTAAGCTTACGTAAGACTATTTTTTTTTAATATATTTTTAAATAAAAAAAAATATGTGTTTCTGGACAACATGTTCAATTTTCATGCCAGCCAGCCCAAAAATATGTATGTATAAAACACAAAACAAAAATATTCCATTCTATAAAATAAAAATAACTAAAACATTAACATAACATACACAATAACCCAGCATTTAATTTAAACTACTTAATATCTACTAGTTGATATAACATTTTAGTCTCAACAGAATTTGGGTAAGACAATTTTTTGGATGTATAAACTACTACTTTTTGGATAATAAACGAATTGTGAATGCTATGAAGTGATCTTTTTTAGAGGTAACTAAGAAAGGAAATTTGGAAATTCGCAAAGTAAACTAAGTTGAGTGTTCGTGTACTAGTTAAATAATACTGTTTTGCGACACTCTGACTGAGAATGATTCTCCCGCAAGCATAGTACACCGCTATAAGTTAATAAAATAAAAAAATACAAAACTTGTTGTAGGCCTCTATGGCACGTGAAAAATATGAGGATGAATATTAAAGTAAGTTTGGTTTATATTTTTTAGCGTCTCGTGGTTGAACCCTCGGTTCTCTACCGGTGCTCACGGGACCCGCGTTATCAGGGGCCCGCAGGCGTCTGCCGTATTTTTGTTAACAACTTCTTTTCAGAGTTCACTTGATGTACTACATTGTGTTCAGGATTCGATTCTGCTATCGTTTTGGAACTTCTTTACACGATAATGGACAAGTTTCATTTTTGGCGTGATTTAATTTGTCGTTCAGTTTATTTTATATATTATTTCGTGTTTTGTTGTTCTTAACGTTAAGTTCTAAATCAAATCGTTAGACAAAATTATTAAATCGAATAAATTAGTTAAGTACCCACGTAGTATTATTTAAACTAAAATATTTTTTACATAAAGTGATTGGTGACAAATCGTGCTCCGTAGAGCAGATTCAGATTGAAAATTATGATTGCAAAATTTTATTGTAGGTACAAATAATTCTAAAACTTTTCATAAAAATATAAACACCCTCTATGAATAGGAGGTACCTATATAACACATAATATTAACTTTAAAAATTGATTCTTTGTGAAAAATGCGGGAGAAAATTGCCTTTCGCTGAATATTGTCCGCCCTTTGTGCATTATGTCGTCATATACGAATATTTGCGTCACATCAATAGGGCGTTGTGAAATCGTAAATATAATACACATTTTTATTTAACCTGTGGTATCCCATTGTTGGGCAAAGGTCTCCCCCAAATCATTCCACTTGTCGCGGTTCTTTGCGGCCTCCCACACCAATCCCTTTCGAATCCGTCCAGATCGTCCCTCCAACGCTTTCTCGGCCAACCCCTTCGCCGCCCGTTAGGAGGCGATGATGCAATTATTTTTTTTTAGATACACATTTCAGGTAGAATTCGACATACGCTTGATCAGCATCAAGTAAACAAGCCACTCAATTGAATAAACCTATCAACCGACTTCAAACAGCAGGTAGAATAACTCCATAAAAAATAAACCGAAAATTCGCCAATAGATGTTCGATATCACAATAAAGCAGTCCGTTATCGAGTGACCTTATTCGAGACACAATTATCAATTACCTCCAAATATTCATATCTGTTTATTTTCCAACAGATATTTTATTCGGTATCCACTGGCTGGAAACTGGGTGTTTGTCTTTCGATAAAATACAGCCTGTATCGACGCTATGCTCGCTACACTGCCTCGGTGGCGATATGTTAAAATTTGGCGTCGCTGCATTACGTTCTTACTCAGTAACGGTACAGGTTTCAAACTTGATGTTAACACAGTGATTACTTGAGGATATAATCTAACCACTATTACTAAGTGGTAACGACTTTTTTTTTAGAAAAGTGATCGTTACAATAACTTTTATTATTTATATAATAATCACTTTTGTTTCACCATAAAGATGAAAATGAAAAGCTAACGATGTAAACAAGCTCTCGGCGGCCAGCAAATGTTAGCTTTTGCTACGGAGAGGTGTTTTAGAAAGGTGAAGTCACAAAGACTTTTTGTTGAACAAAGACGTGGGAAATTACCCAGCAATACGTCTCTTTGTTTGAATAATTCTGCGTATGTTATATGTGGAGTTACTTTGGTCACTTTTCAGAATTGTTTTTTCCTGAAACTGATACCAATTTTCAAAGTTATAGTACGATGACACACGGCTTTTTTACACGCTACACTCCAGCGAATTTGCTTGTAGCGTGTAAAGTCGCCCAGTGTCATCGGCGTTTTAACAATCTGCTTGTTGACAATCCTTCCCAAAAACTACACGCTCACACTCTAGCGTTTAAAAATGCCAACAATCAGCTTGTAAAAACGCTTGTATGTCATCGAACTATTAGAGAAGTTTAGAAAATGTAGAGAAAATGCGCATTGCTTCAGTGGTTCTGATCGTGTCGCTTTTTTAATTACAACTAAGAAACAGATTTTAAATCTGTTCCTCAGCTAGATGTGTCGAAGTAAGAAAGTTTATATCTAATATTCTGACTAAGTAGGTTAACTAAGTAGGCTTACTGTATTCATTAAGTGAGTAATTTGTTTGTATTTTTTTTTGGCAAATAAAAACCATTTTCTTTCTTTCTTTCTTTCTTTCTTTCTTAATATTATAATGTTTGAAAGTTTCACACAACTCCATTTAGTCCCTAACTGTGCAGTGCTTGGAAACAAATAACTGGTAGAATACTTATAATAAATTTTTTTTTTTGAAATACCTACATCATCATCATCCTAAGCCAGTTCAGCCCACTGCTGGGCACATGCCTCCTCCATCGTTTGTGCTGTGCGGATCTAAACTAGATGTTGCCTATAATATTGCGGATATCATCGATTCATTGGTTTAATAAATGTCTACATAAGTAATAATATTTTTATTTTTTTTATATATGGAAAAGGCAATCATTTGACCACAACCTCACCTGATGGTAAGTGACGGTGTTGTCGAGGATGTAGCACGCCTAGTAAGAACTTATTCACTCTTGATTTGAAGACTCCGAGATTATAATGTGTCGGAAAAACAGACGCCGAGAGCGAGTTCCACTCCCCGCTGGTACGCACCATAAATGTAGATGCAAACCGTTTGATTTGATTTGATTTGAAAAAAAAACATATAACTAAAATGCATATGATTGGTATTAGCACACCACTAGTTAGATCCAAGTTACCGACAACGAGTCGTAACCAAAACACCGAACAAAAAAGCTGAGCAAACACAAACAGTAGACAAAAGACGTTTTAGCGAAGTCTGCTATCGACATCCGATGGGTCGCGGGTGAAGTCGGGGGCGAAGACGCTGCTGTTTCCCTGTAGTCTTCTCCCGGCGATATTTTCATTTAACTTTGAAAATTGTTCGCCTCGCCTGCACAAACTGGGAAAAGAAACTGTACACTGCGTCGGATCCGCGAATATGTTACATTGTGCGAACATCTTCAGGCAATCATATAGTGCAATATTGGTCTCTGTTGCTCTAGATTTTACTTTTGTCCTCCTTCTTTCAAAAAATCACACCATTCTGATTTTAGTTCTTTAGACCTATTATTTAATAGGTCGGCTTTGTAATTGTCTTTTCACCCAGCTTACGCTTATTTTAAGTGGTTTAATCACATCAGTAGTTTACTCACACACACACGCACACACACACACACACACATGATATGTTTGTGCGAGTGGTTTAATCACAGGAACACTGGATGGCGTAAGCTGGGTGTAAAGATTATTACAGAGCCGACTGTACCAACCTAGATCATTATTTTGATTTTCGTCAACTTTTACCACAGAAACTATATGAGTTGTTGGTAACCGATATTACTACTTTATAGAGTACTTGTGAAATTACATATTAATGGTGAGTAGTTTCGCTTTTGCTTGTACTAAGTGGGGTGCAGTGTACAAGCGCCCGAGCTCACAAATTGGGAAGACGGGATCGATAATGGGATTGTAGGTGCGATTTTCTTTTGGGATGAGACTAGTGTAAATCTTTTGATGGAAAAATTTCGAATATTGTATGTTGTGATTTATCGACAAATTGTCTTTGATGATATATACACACATAGGTTGTGGTGTAGCCGTGAAGTAATGAGGTGCTGACGGTGGAATTGACATGTAAAGAAATATAATCGACGATACGGATGGTCGAGTGGCAAGTGTAATGGATAACTACGCCCCGGTGTCGAGGGTTCGATTCCCGCTTCAGGAGAAACATTTGTGTGATGAACACCGGTGTTTGTCCTGAGTCTGGGTTATTCTATGTATTCCGTGCATTTAATTACAAAAAAAAAAATGTATTTAAGTATTCTATCAGTTATCTGGTTCCAATATTATATATTTAATAAAATTTTTTAAATAGTTTCACTCAAATATTGTTTAATTTTTCCAAAAATATTGGTCCTTACTACTGGACGTAGAGACGTAGAGGAAAACTTAGAAGGTATGTATGTTCGTAAAGAGCAGAAAGTGCGTACTAAGAAAGAAATTGTGCTGCAGTTGTTAGCTAGTTTGATAATGAAATATGCTAATAATATAAACTTTGAGTGATACAATAATGCCTTTAAAGTTAATTCTCTTTCCTATCTAACATTTTTAACAGCCTCTCCAACCGAAACGATTATTGAAATTCGTTACAAGTATTTAGACGGTTCAACATCGAAAAAGTAACATGAATATTCAAACGACATAATTTATCCAGATTAAGAAAACTCTTTTCCTCCAAAGACGTTCCAACTCAACAATATTACGGTCGCATTTCAAACCTTTGAGTCCTCAGCGGCAAAAGATTTACATAAAAAGACTTCAGTCTTCTAAATTATGATTCAATTAGTATTAAAGGATTGGTCGCTCAAAGGGCCCGTATTTTTCGGGTCTGACGATTTTGATACGGAAATCTTTTGTGCTCTCGACCGGACTAAGGAGGCTGTATCTTTGTAGACGGTTGCTACCATAGAGGTATTGGCACAAATTACAAGCGGATTTACCCGTAATGCAATTACAAAAGCTACAAAGGAAAGCTGAAAATACGTTACTTTTGTCGTATTTATGTACGGTTCGCAAGGTTCGCTTCTAAGCCTGTAGTAATATAAATGAGTCTGGTCTTTCGAGTCGGCGGCGCTAAGGTCACGCGGGCGTTCGGCAAAAGACCTCAGTTCATTACGCATTACGGCTTTTCTTCCTACGTCTGGGTCGGCGAGGTTTACGCTCAATGTACTGTAAAAATTCGCTCTATTGTTGACCCTTTGACAGAATTGTCTTTTATAATCAGTTATTTTTCTTAGTAGGCAAAATGGAAGGGAGAGATTAAAGAACGAGATATTTTTCTATGGATCTGAGGCCCGATCACGAAAAAATTTGACAATCGAGTTTTTAACGTATCACACCGTCACAGAGAAGTCAACAGTGCGTTCAACGTTTTTAAAATAAATACATAACTAATTAGGTAGGTACCATTCTGTGTCGGATACGATACGAACTCTATTGTTAATAGATTTCTTCGTGATCGGGGTTCAGTTAGCTATCATGTAAGCAATTTCTTCTGAGATTTAATGACGCTAAGCAGGGTTTAGACGAAGCCAGTAACGCTGGCGCCAGTCCTCAGACAAGCCAGCGCTGGCCTGGCCGGCGTTGTTTAGGTGAGGCCAATGGAAAATAGGCCGGTGCTTTATTCCCGCCAGTGCTGGCAGCCATCGATGGCTTGTCTTGAAAAACTGTTTATACGAAGCCAATAACCAGCCAGCGCTGGCTGCCAATGAGACTGGCAGCCAGCGCTGGCTTCGTCTAAACCCTGCTTTAGATCAAAATTTAAGATTTTGAATAAAATGAATTTGCTGTCATGAAAGAACGTCGGTTTAGCGTGTCACATAATCATTATTTGTAACGCACAGCTACGAGTGCCACGTGCCAGAGCCGGTCGGATCAAGTGACGAATTGTACTTTTTGCGCGCGTCGGAGCCATACGATTATTTAGCTACGTTCGTAAGTTTAGATATTCGTCTTAAGGATTAAGGGGTGGCTTGAGCGAACGAAATTTCACGGTATTCCCTTGATGGATGAATACGGGAACCTTAATTCCGCAATTTCGGGTGTGAAATAGTAAAGAGAAGCGAGACACGACGGTGACGATAATGACATATTCCTGGAGTGTCCCGTTTTTATAACCCCAAATATCTTTTGTAGGTTTTATTTTATCGTTTTATGTCTCGAGTCACTTCGACTATTAAAACACAGCACGGCACCATATGGAAATTTAAAAAGGCATTCATTCATTAAGCAAACATACATAAAATTTAACGAAGCGCTGCCATATTCGTTAACGAATTTCCGGCTTTCATTATGATTATCCCACGATTGTTTGTCTCTTTCTGTTGCAGCGATGAAGACAATTGCTGAGTGGGACAGATGTTGTGTGTTCGACATCGAAAAAAGGAATGTTTCTAGCTGTCTATCGCTAGGCGATGTTGCAAGCACGCGTTTAATGACGTAAATTAAAGGAGGGCTTCAGTTCTCCCGATGTGACCGAAATATCGCGGCATAAAAACGTCGTTGTTACCGCGTATCAAATTGTTCAACACATTCCCTTTTACGACTTGTCGCCTGTTTATGATAGCCATCCAAACGATTTGTGATACGAACATGTTTCTAAATGTGGAAACGGTCGGCGATCGGTATGTCAAATCATTAGTTGAAGCGATTTTGAATAGATTACCGGGAAAAAGTTAATAGAAGCAGCTTTATTGATTGTTATAATTGACAAAAACGAAAAGTGAACGGAATGAGGTTTGATTTTGAACAGAGAACAATTAACAAAAAAGGAAGGTAATTGAAAGGTGTAGGGAGGAATGAACATCAACAAATTAACGAGGCGAAATGAAGTCCAGTGACACGGGACGACCCAAATTAAAGATAAAACGTTGTTTCCATTACACGAACAAATTATACAGGAATTTGCCAAACCCGAAACATATCCCGAATAAATTCACAGCCACGAACAAAGGGTCCCAACCAACCGCGGAACGACAAACGTACTAAACGACAAATAAAAGCAACGATAGTTTTGGACCCCAAAAACTGAATGTAAACAACGGAACCCAAATTTTGGTTCGAAAGTTTTAGGCTGGAACCGCGGTCCGATCGAAAACATCCTGTAATTTGGAAAACAATACAACTTAGCTACAACAGTGATGGTATAACTACAACAAAATGTTGAAGCAACACGTAGTGGCTGCTTAGTTTTGGCGAAACGTAAATTTTGCGTTTAGGTCGATTCGTGATAGTGACAATGCCATCATTTCGCAAAACTTTTCGACAGTGAAAGTGATAAACGAAATTTGAGGCGAAATTAAGCTTGTTTAGAGGTAAACATTGTTTTTATTACGTTAAATATGCGGAAAATGTTTGATCTTCGAAACAACTACTGTTTTCAAAATTAAAGTTTTTTTAGCTCTGTTATTATTAATTTTAGCGATGATTGTAGACGATTCACCGAGAATTGTAAATACAAACAAAAGTTTGGACAGGATGGCTCCACAATGTTGCAATGTTGGTGTTTTCAAGTAGATTATGTACATCGGTAGCTATAAAATAAGTACCTATGCAATATTTTACATGTTTTTATTGGTTAGACTATATTGTTCCATTATTGGGCAAAGGCAAAAATTTCTCCACTTTACTCGATCTTTGGCAGTTTAACACTATTTCTCACTTTGGTCAAAACCATTTATAAAACTAAACTCAGAGCACTAAAACATTAATCGAAACGTACCTAATACCGAGTGACTCGACCACTATCGATTGAAATCACGGCGAGAGAATTCCAATTAAATTGCATTTCAATGAAAATCTAGAACGATTATAGAATACGATGGTGAGCAAATTAAAACCGGGACTCTGTTGGATTTCCTGTTCAATTTTCATAGAGGATACGATAAAAATCCATTAGTGAACGTCGCGAGAGGCCTTCATGTCACCGGTTCACTTTAGAACCTGCTTAGGGTTAATAGATGGGGTATGTTAAAGATAAATTTACTGGCAAAATTCACCATTTTTACACTTTAAGACCCAAAATAACTCAAGTTTTAGAAAAATACAAATTCATGACATAATGTTTTCACGGTCCCACAAAACTCAATTATTTTATTTTCTTACAAGTATTATGTTACAAATTACTTTCATGTATGTTATGTTGTCCTTTATGTTGAATGTTACGGGCACTTTAATAATCATACTTAGGAATATTTAGTTATTTGATTGTAACGGGTATTTATCGCGCTCACCTCGTTTTTGTGTCCCGACTTAGTTGTTTAAGAATTTTTGTTGAGAAATTTTAAAAAAATGATTAGTTCAATGAGTATGATACAATAAGGATCGGTAAATCGGAAAGGTCGATAAACGGCATGACAAAAGACTAAGTAAAATTAATTGTTGTTTAAAAGCATATGCATACGTAAAGATTTTTACCAAAATTTACGATAACAGATCTAGAAAAAAGCCAGAAAAACTACAAAGGAAATAGTTTACAGCGGATACCATGCCCTTATTTGCATATATTTTATGTGTTTATCGCTTTCTTCTAGATCCTTTCAATATGGCGAAAATATTCCTATTATTAAATTGAAAAATATTCATATCCAGAGGCGCGCGTATCGGTGTATCTGGGGTATGCGGCATAGATAATGCGATTCCCTAGCAATCACATGCTTCATTTTGCATTCCCGCAAACACTTTTACGGCATATCCTAAAGCGAGATCACGAAAAATTCTGACAATCGAATTTATATCGTATTGCTCACAGATAAGCCAACAACAACAGTCTTTTAAATGACGTATTGAAACAAAATCACATACAAACTGAAAACCCTTTTGTGACGGTCACGATACGAATTTGATTGTCAACATTTTTCGTGATCGGGCTTCTGCTCTACGTTCAGAAGAAACGTTAGTACCACAGCTATCTGACGTCACAGTGAAACTCGAAAATGGGACTAAAGTCACCGTGACAACGCTCTATTTCCACTTTGTGGGAATCAGGAGTCCTGTCAGTAGCACACTAGTTAGTGCGAGCTGTATTATGTTTTAATTCAGCGTTTTACAGTTCAATATCCCATTTAAGAAGAATCAGTGACATGGTATAAAGGACTACCTGACGCAAAGTCGACGTATACAAGCCCTGTAAACTTTGCTCGTATATTTTGCTAGAGCAATAAATAAAGCATTGGTATTGGAATTAATTTACGTTGCTTACTTCAGACGTCACAATAATATGTTAATAATTCGGAAAAAAAACCTGGATTCATTTTTGATTTACGTGCTGCGACGCGACATTACAGATGATCAAAAATCACGGTTATGTAGCACAAATAATAATGTAAGTATTGTATTGTATTGCATTTATTTATTGCCTCCATGTACATAAAGGTAAGTATTTTAGGTCTTAAGTGGTAGTTACAAACTAGGTATAGTACATGGACTCTGTCAGGGCGAATGCATCATGGTATTTCTGAGTTCGATTATATCAAAGGTCTATTTGGTTATTTCATTAGGTTTATCTATTAATACATAAATATTGAGCAACTAATATTAGCTCCCGATAAAATAAAGCTATAATCGGGCCGTGCTCAAAATTTGAGTTTCTAAATTTTACACGCCACGACAAAAACACAAGAAATTGACTTAAAAAAACTTGGTAAAAAGACACTCACCGTTTTGCACGAGAAGAGTAGAATCCCTCGCCAGCGGCAGTTCAGAGTCCGTGAGGGTGGCGTCTGATGCGTTGTCCGACGCAGACGTGGGGGTCGTGGGGGCGGTGGGCGAATCCGACAGGCCCCGCGTGCGCGCGCGCCGCCGCCCGCTATCGCTGCTCGAACCACTGCCGCTCCCCGCGCCGTATGGGTGGAGACGGCCCAGGCCTGGAGACAATAAACACCAGGTTAGGTTATCATCATCTTCATGTTAGTCTTTGGACGTCCACTGCTAGACATTTGCTTCCCACGACCGCCAGAATGTCTTCGGTCTATTAGGGCTCTTTCAATTTAGACGTTTCGTGTCGGACAGCAGCAATGCCGAAGCGGTGCGTTTGTCGTGCGGCAACCGTGCGGCGTCGTTCAATTGTTCGTACCGACGCCGCACAGTTGCTGCACCGTGCGCTTTGTATGAAAATAAATAACCGTCCGTACGCCGCACGACAAACGCACCGCTTCGGCACTGCAGCGGTCCGACACGAAACGTCTAAATTGAAAGAGCCCTTAGTGTCGTCGGTCAGTCCTACACTGCGTCGTTCGTGGTCGCTAAAGTTAGGTTATGATACTTATTTGAGGACGTTGAAGATTCTGAAAGAAGTAAGCCTTGTATTTCAAAAGTATCTTGCAAGATTAGCGATACAGACTTGACCTTGTGCGTCCGACCTTGTCTATTGTGAAATATTTGTGTTATTTTAAAATAAATATTGATTGATTGGTCTATATGTTTACGCATCAAAAAGCCTTTTTTTTTTTTTTTTTTTTTTATTTATCATAGAATCAACAGCACTCCATATGTATGTATACTTATTTAAACTTATCCTATTGCCAGTAACAGATTCTTACTTTTTAAATAAGGTTTTTTAAAAATATGTCGCTGAGGTAAATTAATTTTAACAATTTAAAACTTAATATTAGTAAATAGTACCTATGTGTCTAAAAATAACAAAATACTATATTGTGAGTATGAGTGGGTACGCGTAAAGAAATGAAGAACGAGTTTATGTGTGAGTGTGGGGTGTGTCTGTGTAGGTGAGGTGAGGGTAGGGGTGTGTGTGTGTGTGTGTGTATATGAGTAATTAATGATCTATGTTTGTGTTTCAGACAGAGTTATACTAATTTGCTTTTTGAAGGCCTTAATTTGTGTGGAGCTTCTGTCCCAGCATCATTTCCCATTCAGCATTTTCCTGGCCAGTTCTAGATAGTAAGCAGTGGGCAGGACTTGGCGAAATTCCATCGTAACGAGACTATTGTTCTTTTTGTTTGGGCCTTCTTTGTCAGGACTACGCCGGTCCTTAATTACAGCATCGGCAGAACTTCCTGGCTATTTGATTAGACCGTATCTTGAGTGTCTTTCGTCCTTTTTGATGATATTATTTTTTGTGAAGAAGGCTTGAGAATTATTTATGACATCAAGTATGGACTGTAAGTCGAATTGTCGGATGTAAATGGTCAGTTAAGTAATAAACAATTTTAAATAAGATAACGTGTAGCAAACAGAAGCAAACGAATATATTATATGTGTGCCAAAATGTGTCTTTTTTTTTGGAAACTTAATATTAACTTAACATACAATTTATTTGCCTTTTAAACGATTAGGGTTACTCAAAAATAAAAAGTTGACCTCTATTGCATACAAAAATACGTACATATAAATGATCTTTGTAATGCTAGGTACAAATGAATTTGACGTTGACGAGAGAATACAAAGTTGAAAATAATTTGCAATATGCTTTTTATTCTTCATTCTTTACTTACCTACCTGATTTCATTGAAAATAAATAACAAAGAGAAAGAAGCCACGTAAAGAAGCAAAACGGAATAAGGCATAATTAGGAATAATGAAGCTTCGACATGACAGAACACACAATGAGTATTCTTATCATGCGTAGACATAACGATTTTATATGCAAGGAAATTAAATCGCAGATTTTTTTTATAGAATAAGCAAAAGAGTTTCATTGGCTGCATCACTTTTGGATAGAAACTTAATTAAATTATATATGAGATAACCATGCTGGATGAATAAAACGGGGTAATACTGTCCTTCAAATTTATTTTATTCGCTAATACTTCGAGAATCTAGCCAAAGGAGATGTTAATGCAAGGCGTACCCCTCTGTTGGCCATATAACCTTCTTGGCCATTCACGTTAAATAAAACTATACACTGTATTTGAAAACGGTGTGCATATTTTAAGATGGTGTGCGAGATTATTATAGTGAGCGTTTACATGAATAAGATTTTGTTAGGCGCGTGTGAAATGCGTGTTTACCTCGTCCCCCGTAAAAAATGGCAGAAATTTATATTTGCAGATTCTAACGTTAGACGTCTCTTTTTGCTAGAAACTCTAATATCATAATTATGTCATGTTCATAGAGCTTGAAGTAAGTCATTATTTAGTAAACATAATAAAAGTTGTTTTATATGAAATTATTTGAATACCCTCTTTACTTTATTAACGAGAAAAAAAATAGAGCCTTCAGAACGCTTAACATTTTCTACACGTTGCCAATTTACTGATGACAACAAACCACCTTTGATCTCGAAAACGTTCATTAAGTAATACCGTATCTTATTTCATGAATAGGAAAATACATGAAAGCAAAGAAAACAGGTTTAGGATTTGGCAAAATCAACAAATCTTGAAATGTGCTTACAGATGTGAGTGAATAAACGATGTTAATAAATAAAATGCCGATTTGTGGATCTAGAATATTTCGTTATACCTGAGATAAATGTTTTAAGAAAGAAACTTGGGACTTTGAGGTTTGAATGAATAAAATGTATTGTCGGTGAAATATTGTATTATTCTAAATATTTTCTGTGTTCAGGGTGGTGTACCTAGGCTATTAGTAGGTTAAGGATTTCTTTGTCATATTATTAGTCTATGAATTTACAATAAGCCAGTTATTTGCTAGACACAATCTTGGTAATGAATGTAATATAATATGTAAGAAAACTTCTCTAATAAATATTAATGTTTACTTAGATAAAAAGGTAATGTGCCAATGTAAAAATATTGTACGACCGAAACCGAAAAAAACTGTTTGCTCTATTTAAATATTATCTTTATATCTTTTGTACCAGTTTTCACAAAAAAAAACTCTTATTCTTATTCTCATTCTTAGTCTTGTCTATTCCCGTAGTAATAAGTAAGAGCCATACACCTCAATAAGCTTATGAATATTACTCCTACAAAATATTTTGTCCTAAGATTTTTTTTCGTTTAGGAATAATTAATATTAATAATATTTAAATTTATCAAAGCACAAGCAAAGTCAATACTTTATCGTACGAGCTCATTATGGTTACCATAACAGACGGAAGGATAGAGGTACTTGAGACGGACCGAGAGAACTTTTTAATTCGAGACAAACGTCCGGAGAGGCCGAACTCAAAGGAAAATGGAAATAAAATTACTTTAAACTTCATCTTATTAATCGTACTGAATAGCAATCGAATATGCAGATTGTGAATTTGTTTTATGACTTAGTTATATAAACAAACAAACGAAGAAATAATAAATTATAGACAACATAATTAAATGACGATGAAATTTTAGAGATTAATGAAAAAAACATCTGTTTTTAAAGTAATTGAGCCGTATTTCAAAGTAATTTTCATAATTTTTAGTGTTGTCGAGGGTTTTCAAAATGTTTAATCTTGTAATGAGTATATTTGAACGAGCAATATCAGAATATAATAACGAAAAGCATTGCTCTTTACATGCACATTTTTTACTATTACCTACTAAACTTTCAACAACTTCATTTTTATAAGTGATATAAATTGATACCACCAACACTCTATTTAACCACTTTTATAGACTTACGAGTATTATAATTTACATCAGGATATTATCCGCCTAGAAAATACTAGATAGTTATAAATAAATCAAATTATTTCAATAGATCACGACATAAGTACCTTCTGCGCCGATAATTTCCGCCACTTTTTCACAAAATAATTTCACAAGTTTATAAATCCCTGTATCATAATACAGGGATAATACACTGTTTACAGACTTAGGTAATATAATTAATCGCGTTCGTCCTTCACGGTTACCGGAATGAAACTAATTCCCGAGAATTCTAGACTTCAGCGGGCGTCGCGTGGGTGAATTGGACCAATATAAATAAAAATACTGTATGTTTCCTCCCTGAACGATAAGGCGTGATGATAGCCACGCAGGATATCCTCCTTGATAAACGATGACCGGTCAATACGCACTGTGGGTGCACGAGTTAAATTATGCTCAGAAATTGTATGATTCATTATGTTTTATTTTGGGGATTTACAACAAAAGAATAAAAATAATTTTGTTTACTCTCTATAAATAACACTTTATTTTATCGAGATCTATCTATCCAGCCTCTTGCACCTACTGTTGGGTATAGGCCTTCTCTTCAGTACGCCACTTTTGGGGTCCTGAGCTAGCCTGATCCACTGGCCTCCGGCTGTTTTTATGATGTCATCCAACCATCAGGCGGGTGGTCTACCTCTAAGTCGGCGAGCACCCCATGGCCACCACTCCGTTGTCGCTTTGGTCCATCTGCCGTCGTCCCTTCTAGCCAAATGCCCTGCCCATCTCCACTTCAAACTTTTATCGAGAATTCAGAATAAATTGTGACTTCACACTATCATTTTGAACCAAAACAGAGGAGGACACCAGAAAACTTCTTTACGAAACAGAATTACAAATAGATTCAATTCAAATAGTGAACTCATAAATATACAATTGGCGAGTTTGCTTGCGAGGCGAAATCACGTCTTTCCAGATAATGGCGAACCCCAAATGTGTCCCGAAAAAATACGGCGAATAAACATAAAAATCCTCTTTCCGCACGTATTGTTACACATTCGTTACTAAGAAAAGAAACTACAATTTGAATCGCACAAAGTCGCATAAACGAACCGAAAAACCTGTACCCTTGGGGTGACAACTGTCACAATCGCGAGAAAAAAATCGCATACATAATCATTGTGTATTCCACGCGGGATTGGCTCGGCAGATTCCGTATGCAGACTTGATTAGGACATGTGGCTCTGTTGATTATTAAAAAGTAAAAATAATATTACGGTCATAAATGATTTTTAGAAATTTGTAAGTAAGTAATACAAAATATTATTTCATTAAAAGCATGTAGGCATTGTCTTGAAATATTCAGGACCTGTGGAATTTGATCAACCATTGCACCAAATACCCTTCGTATATGTAAATCAATACGGATTCCCAAAGTCCCTTTTCCAGATATAATATTCTAAACACGATGCCCCGCGTTAAGGCAAACGTAGAAATTTGTCACATGAGCGATGGTTCACCTACGTGTTTCACCGTCTAAATCCCAAATATAATCCTTCGTCGTTCAAATAAAACAGACCTTTATTACTTTAAAGAGAAAAGCTTTAATCCAGCACCACCTCCTGCGAGAATTTCATATTTCACACGCACGTGAATGTGGATTTATGGTGCGAATTTATATCTTAGCCTTGTTATCTAAAAGTACGCTTTCGACAGGCAGTCCGCGGCTGTAGCGGCTCCAAAGTTGTAGTTGGGAGTGGGACTATATGATTTTATGCCAGCAAAAGTAAAGAAGGTTGACAAATAGGTCGGGCGTGCCGATGTTCAGTTTTATTAAAATTAAAACGTTCTATCTTGACATTAATATAAGGAAGTAAGGTTGAGAATCGTTCGTGTGCAACGTTTAAATTTACAACGGGAACACGAGGGATAAGCTGAACATTTTTATTATCATCGTGCTAGTTTATTGCGTCTCGAGCTTGAGCATTAGAAATAATCTTCAATGTGGGGTGTATTTTTTAGAGCTCCGTACAAGTGCTGACAATTCTAGAGAGTGGAAAGTCTTCGAGGAAATCTTCGAGACGACTTTTCCAGTCGACGCATAAAAGCGGAGGCGGATAGGCATTTCTAGACGGAAAACATTTAGGGAAGTGAAAATTTATACAAAACGAACAATAAATCTATCAATGGGGAATAGAACTGCGGCCGTAACTCTCTTCACGTACAATTTAGGCGTAAATTTATTTCACAATGAACTGTAGTTGTCGAACGCTGACAAGCCTCTCGTATTGGAATAAATGATAGTCATGAGGAACAGGCTGAAGACAACTGGAGCTAAGGTATTGTGGTCACGTACTAGACGCGAAGGCTGAAGCGCAATCTCCAAACGAATTACATTTATCCAAAGTATGGGAAAATCTCTGGTAATTCAATGCATTGCGAATGGCTGACGTACTCGTAGTGAATCAAATGCCTTAGAAAAATGCTGACAGCTTGAAGAATATATTTTGTCAAAATATTCGATGAACAGACGTTTTATAGCCCATCCATAAGCGATTGGTATTCAGTGAGGACTGCACGCAGTTGGCAGGTGATTTATCTGCTGGGTTCCAAGAACTTACACTGGAAAATTTAAATTCCTTTGTAATTCCATTTTAAAATATAGGTATGTATTGTAAGTAAAGTAATAGTATCAAAAAACTAAACCTAATTAGCTACAAAAGTAAAAATAGAAAACCTAAAACTGTTGTAACGATATTCGATGACAGCTTATTAGATAGCAATCCCAGCGGCACAATCGACCACATGCGATCAGCACAATCATTCCGAATCATCCGCAGCTTAGATCCGAAAATCCCGACTAGTGAGTGTTTGTTTTTGATTTTTGTCTAACGAGACAATGGGGAAATGATGAGCACTGCTCCGAACGTCACCTCTGGGACTTCACCCCATACCGACACTACCACCCTCGCTATCTCTCCCCAATCGGATTTCCACCTTGCGTGTGTAGACATAGAATTTAAGTTCATTTGTATGTGCCTGAATTACGAGTCCTTCTGCCGCTGCAGTGGTCACATATGGCGTCAAACGGGCTACGGCGAGTGACGGCATGCCACTCGAGGGACCTGTATTGGCCTCTAGTACTCCACGGGATATTCAGGGACATTCACTATGTCACAAAAACGATTTTTTGAGTTTTTATAGCAGAACAGAGGTTTTGAACTTTTTTAATTTACATGAACATTATAATGTAGGTTATATTATCGATAAGCGTATTATTATAAAGAAATTATAGTAATTTGATACTAAGCCTTACTAAAAAAAACATTAACGAAGCAGTTTGTAAGTTTTTTTGCTTACTCTAAATCCAGATCAACTTAATTTAAGAATCTTTGTGATACGCCAAATATTCTTCCTTAGTACGTCTCGCTACGTCCAAGTTAATATTAATAAGCAAAGTTAAAACAAAATGAGATGTATTTAACACATATACATTATTAAATTTGGGTATTGGGTAATTTGTGTATTTTTAAAAGTGAATCTACTTTTGTGAATCTTAACCAGATCGCTACTGGCATTTTAATCACAATAAATAGACACTCGATTTCATTTATTAGTTGTCAGTAAACTAGTTCATTATAAAACCGATAACCACATCGTCTACATACACGACTGCCAGGCATATCACTACCAGCTTCGATATTAATAGAGCATCATTCGATAAATTAGTAGATAAGTCTGTTCTCAATGAAAACCGATAGAATCCGCTTGTATGCCACTAATTAGACGTCAGTTGTTTACCTTTATAATGATCAGACATCAAAGTGACGTATCTGAATTCTGACGGTACATTAAGGGTATATCCAGCAGTGCCGAGATCTCAAACTTAGTGATTTATTTACGCTGTGGAGTATTGATCGCAGCAACTGCCGTTTGGGGAAATCTGAGGATCGAGGTCAAGTGGATATATCTAATTCTCTCGTGTTTTTGTTTGATTTACAAGATGATAATCCCTTCAAGAGTCTTCTTATTTGCTTTCGTTTCTCCGTATTTCTCTGATGACATATTTACAGATCGATATTTGGTCGAATGAATTTTCGTAGCTACTCGAAAACCCCGGGCCTTCAGGGCGTACGTATGATAAATATTTGATATTGGTAATATACTTATTGATTTTACTTTAAAAATTGTGATGGTCTTGGCTGTAAGAGATTTATTAAAAACATTATCCCAGTATGATGCGATATTAACGAAATTCAGAATACAAGTGTCGTTTCTTAAATAATATTTATTTCGTAATGACTGTTTTAAATGTATTTTACACGTGTTGGTTTTCTCTTAACAAACGACGGCTAAGTGATTGCTTCAAGCTGAGAGGATTTAAAGTGATTTACTGTCTTTAACTCGGCTAACATTACTTTGGAAATTAAATTCTTAACCCATTTTTCATCGCGTTGGTAATTAAAACTTCAATTAAGGCAATTGATGACGTTGCCTAGGTCATTTTGAAGCATTGACCATAGATTTAAAATTAAATCTCCTGATTTTATAACAAATTTGGATTGCGTTTACTCTTTAAGTTTTAAACTTTATTGTGTTCTTACACATTGTTTATAAAGGTATTTTCAATCAATGATTGAGTTGCACAGGCAATATAGTCCCGATTAGAAGTGTTTATCAAGTTTGCCAAATGTGGATTAATTTGTCTCGCTTTAGGCCTCAAATTAGGCCACCGGCTGCCCAAATCCCCGCACACCCGACCGTTTGAAACATGTTACCGTATTTTGGGCGGTATATAAATTGGTAATGAACGCGGTTTCGACCACAATGATTAATTGACCCGATCTGACCCAACAATTACTTCAATTATTTACCTCCGGTATACAGTTACTGCAATTTGATAGTTCCCTTACATTAATTATCGAAGATGAAGAAAATTTAATTTACTGATTTACTCATCATTCAACATTTTCGATATGAAAAACTCAATTTACCTTCAATTTATCTTCAGCTGAACCTTGCATTCTAATGGATATTTTTCGAGATACAGTCTCTGACTAGTTCGGAGGGAGATGTCCTCCCGATGTACTAAACACTTTGCTGAGACCAACGGCAAAGTCATTACCCTTAGTTGTTAAGTTAGTTCATAGGTTGTCTGGAAGAGAACTTAGTTAAGGATAAGACCGCCTTTTGTAAAAACTCTAGCTGTACATTGCTACATGTTTGTACAATAAATAATTTTTAGTTATTTATTTATTTTATCTTCAAACATTGACGATCAGTTTCTAGTAGTACCCAAATCTTATAAATGTTCTATAGTTGTTGTTCCATTTCAATTTTGAATAAGTTTTTCATTTTTAATGCCACAAAGAAATTATTGTGAATAATTAAGCAATCGGCATCGGCTTTAATAATATTATTCAGTGAACTCACAAAGAGCTTTGAAACTTATTTCTCTTTCGCTTGATTGGCCTGTATTAAAGCACTATTTTGTGATATCATTATTTTTATACGCTAGATTTTTTTTGTCTCATAAATAATGAACAAGAAGGAGAATTTCAAGAACAAGTAGATTTTTTTCTAACATTTAGTTAGCTTTAATAAAATTACTCATTTTTTGCATATACAATAGTAATCATTCATTTTTTTACTTCTTTCGAGTATTTTGATTTTGAAAAGGACTTATGAAACTAGAAGTAGGTGAGATCATAAATAGACTTATTTCTACAATAAGTCTAAGGCATACAACGTGCAGTAATACTTAAAATGGTATGATTGCACGTTGTATGCCTTATTAAAATGGTAAACCAAACGGTTACCAAAACAATTTTGATTACAAATTGAAACAGATTGCCCACATTGTAAATTATGTCAACTAAAGTAATGATAGAACGTGTTCATTATTCGAATGATCGCATTATTATTTGCTATTTTACTAAACGGAATAGAAAATATAATAACTGAAAACTCTCTACATAAATCCTTACATCGTTTAATTGTTTCGAATTGATACCCCGTTGGTGGCAGTGGGCCGGCCATGTCTGCCGAAGAACTGACAACCGTTGGGGTAAACGTGTTCTTGAGTGGAGACCACGTCTAGGCAAACGCAGTGTAGGACGACCTTTGGCCAGATGGAGCGATGATCTGCGCGCTATAGCTGGCAGAAAGTGGATGAGAAGAGCCGAAGATCGGGCTCACTGGCGCGCCTTGGGAGAGACCTACGTCCAGCAGTGGACTGCTATAGGTTGATGATGATGATGATGATGATGACCCCGTTGGAAAAGGAGTTGTTAATTTCTTGTGCTTAAAGACAAAGAAATAACGAAATAATAGGTACTCCAGTATATCAGAATAAGTGATCTTTTCTTTTCATTGTAAATAAGGGAAAAAAGGCTACACAACTTCTAAAATTAAATTAAATTAGTAATTTTTCCTATAAAACAATATCACAAGTTCATTATCACGGGTCAGAAAGAGCGATGGCGACGCAAATACAAAAAAAAAAATGACCAGTCAAAAGAGACCTATCGAAAGAGCCGCGATCCGAACCCAAGTGAGAGCCGAGGGGTCGAGATAAAATGGGCGGATATCGTAGGCGTTGCAGTGATGTTGCAACATCATTATTTATTATTCCTATATTTTTATGCTTTTGGCACCCACTGGAACGATCATTTTATAGTGATCTACATAGTAACTAGTATGTTTTTACAAAGTTTTACGTAAAAGCTTTATGAAATCAGAATTTATCCAGTCAACGGAGCAAAAATCATGTTGATTTTTTTTCCAACATGTAACAATTTCAAACTTAAGTATTTTTGTTACTTATTAGGTATGATTTTTGTTAATAAATCTATAAGGTACATATATAAAAGGCTTGGTCCTGACTGACTGACAGCGTATACGCCAAACCAATGAACGTAGAGACTTGAAATTTGGAGGGTGTTTGTCAAAAAGTGTAGACGCGTACAAAGGAATTTAGTTAATTCACAACGCAAACGAAGTTGCAAGCGTCAGCTATTTGTATACATACTTATAAATACATAGTTATAGGTAAGTGTTCTCTTCCGATGCTGTCATAATATTTTTGACGTGACTACGTCTAGTAAATTGATGAACGTCGACTGCATGCAAAACGTTGACGTCATTGTCCGGTCACGCTCATTGTCCCAATACGTGACTAACGTTAAACTATCGTCCGTAAACCAACTTTACAGACAACGATTTTTTTTTTTTACAGTGATAATTATGGTCACGTTTACTTTACATTTAAAGTGCATAACAAAACTAAAAGCACACTAAAAAACTTTTGTCTTGTCTGTTGACTAAAACAATAAACCCGGATTTATCTTAAAGTCGTCGGGACGTCAGCAGTAAAGTTAAAGTTATCACTACGTCTCCATTTCGTCACTTTAAAAATAGAAGTCCATGTGTTCGATGTATAGAGTATAGAGCCGAGACAATACCACCCGTTATACTGAGATCAACCATAGATAAATAACGGTGTTCGTATAGAACACCAAGATGGACAGTACCTACCAAACCAAAGTGGATGCGGTATATAGGATCGAAAATTTTCAGACACCCTGTCAATAAAAATGAAATATCTCTATTTTTAAATAATGTTTGTTACTTTTTACGATGTAGTTTTATTGACAGTGAAAAAGCCTAGTATTTTTAACATATAATATTTATCTAGCCCTGTTACTTCTCTTTTTCTAAAATTAGCATCGGACCAAAATATACTAGAAGTTAGCCAATGTGGCTCCCTTTTCTTGGTCGCATTTTCAATGTACTACATTGTGTTTCTATACTTTAATACTTCTCTGACTTAAACTTCAAACATGTGCTTCGATGCTTATCAATTTCGAGAGCAAAATAGCTATAACAAAGGTAACATTGTACAAAATGAAATGTTAAACTTCGCCGACATTTTACATAACAGCGTCAATGTTTAAAATTAGAATAAAGCAACAAAATTTTTCGCATCGCACCTCCTTTGCCGTTTCGACGGTAATATTCGAGTGCAGTGAAGTAATAAAACAGTAACGCACAAAGAAGCTGGTTATCAAAATGCCACGGGAAGGCGATAGCTACGTTGCCCTCGCGGTAACTGCCGGCTAGGGACCTATTCGCTCTGTATTACCTTCTTTCCGACGAGTCATGTTCGAAATTCAAAATTATGTGCCGCCATCTTGAATCGTGATGACGGATTCAGATTAGTGGTTTGATTTACGCGTTTGGCTCTTACGGAACGATTTTATGGTCATCACGTGGTTTCTTTACCTTTGTTTTTACCGGCTATATGTATGTTTTTATTTCAATTTTATTTTATGACGGGGTTTGTGATAACTTATGTAGTCTTATCTTTAAATCCTGTAAGATCCTTTTTTCTGATTATAAATCTAAATAATATTTTCTGAAGGCTAAAAAGCCACGAGTGGTTCGCCCTAGATGTGGGCTTGTGCTCATAGTAGGTAGATACATACCTACACATACATACACTACAAAGGTATTTGTTATATAAGCTTATGATTGTATATCAATTACTCATTGGCCTACTTTGGCTAGATTGTAATAGTATTAGAGTACATTTGAATGTAATTTATGTTAGTGCACATACCAATTTATATACAAGTAACTATACGGTTTCTAGTTTTTTCAAGAACAATAAACATAAGCCTAGTTGATTTTACATAGGAAAATACCTGAAGAGGAAAACAGAGAGCCCGTTAACGAGCTATACGATACGAAATGACAAGGACACCAACTCCAATGAGAATCATAGGATTACGAAGTTTTTCCATCTAAAACTTATACTATAAATCGTCATGGACTAGAACTATCGTAACTCTGCCGAATTCTGTTTTATTGACTGCTGGTTATCGCACCCGGGTTTGGTTGTAGACATTTTTTTTAAGGTGAAAACTTATTTTAGCACATCGTGAAAAAACCGGCATGTCATAGAAAGTTCGAAAACATGTGTCATGTGCACGAAAAGGGCAGCGAAGAGGCACACTTGAAATCCTTTCACCACACAGGTTCGAAAAAACTAGTGACACGATAAAAAAAATATGTAACGCTCCTTCGGGTAAAGTCGGCTCGAATCGCCTTGATACAGCTTTCACTTCTGTCACAGGAGATTAATCACTCTAAAAATGATTAATTTTACATAAATATTCCATAGCTACTTATAGGTTTGTCAATACATTTGTGAGTCATTATTCGCATCGGAAACGGACGCGCGATGACCGCAAACCACAACCTCAGTACGAGTATTCTGATCGACAGTATCGCCTCAGTTTTAACACGGTTTTTCCACAAGTACATATTTAAGTTTTACCACATTCAACTTATTCTAAATAAACGATGTGTCGATAAAAAAAATGGTGCGCTACCCGAATGCAATACGATCTATTCGAATACCATATAATCGATAGAACGCACAACCAAAAGCGAATTTAACTATATTTGCGTTCCAATTTTATTCGTTTTACCGAAAATTGGAAAATTCCCACGATGAGTGCGGTTTTACAAATACCAAAATTCCATTGCATGTATCGTGATTTTACTGCTCGGAGTGCTTACAGAATTCATACTCTAAAACTATTTTCGCATATAATTTAGGAAAAAAGAAAACCGAAATAGTAACCACTTTTTTTATATCCTTAATCAATTATAGGATTAATATTTGAAAAGTTTAGATGCGACTGGCATAAAAATACCAACAACAATAGTGTGGTTATATTTTACTTGCTTAGTGCTTATAATACTAAGCAATACAATAAATTTGTGATCAGATTACTAAAAATATACATTTTCCCTGTTCGTAGGGAAAATGTAAACTTCATATTCCAGTTCAAAACTAAATATTGTGCCTGATTAAGTTTATTTTTAAGTTGATTGTGAAATAAATAAGTAAATAAATAAAGATGTGTAACAATGAAACCAAAATGCTTGGATAGTCAAATACTAATTTAAACCGCCATCTTTACCGGCTGATCCTGTCTTAACAAAATATTCCAACTTGGAAAATGAAACGAAAGCCGAAGCCATAATCAAACGCACTTAGCATCACTCGTGTTGCCAACTATTCAAGTTTGCCTTTGATTAAGCAGACGACAAAGATTTCTTGATTAAAATCTTCCCAGAAATTTCCCCTAGAGGAAAATTGTGGTTTCGTAGTGTCTTATTTCGCCGCTTTGTAACTCCGGTTTGGTTTCCGTCTGAATATTTTCATTGTTGCCGAAATGTTACGACATAATTACTGTTTACACACAAAACATTTTGAAATCAGACAGATAAAAATAACTAAAGCTTCTGACTGAACGATAGGAAATGCAAATATATATATATATATATATATAGCAGGGAGTGGAACTCGCTGCCGGCGTCTGTTTTTCCGACACACTATAATCTTGGAGTCTTCAAATCAAGAGTGAATAAGTTCTTACTAGGCAAGCGTGCTTCATCCTCGACCACACCGTCACTTACCATCAGGTGAGGTTGTGGTCAAATGCTTGCCTATTCCATATATATAAAAAAAAAAAATATATAATATCACAATATCACCAAAGATGATATAAGTATAATATAAATTCTAAGCAATGGTAGAGTGGTTGGCTCTTAGAATAACGTAAGCATATTCTAAGAAGCAGAAGATTGGTTTCTTTTCTGACATTTATGCAATGAAATATTTCAGCAATTCAATTTATTCGACGTCGAACCCTACAAAAGAACTAACGGGAAAAGTACCGAAAGTCTGGTTCAGATATAATAGCACATAAATACAAACCCAATGCCATATCCATAATTCTTAGCTCGCTGATTAGATATGGAGAATAATATTTTGCGGGAAAAATAATATCCTGATTTATTCTTTAAGGGCAGATAACGGAACGAAAGATGTGGCCGTTATGGCCGAAACCGGCCGGAACGTCCAAAATGGGCCGAGAAAGGCCGAAAGTGGCCTTCAACGCAAGTATTTTTACATATTATTTTCAGGGGAAGCATTAAATTACAGGGGATTTTTTTGGAGAGTTATGAAAGACCATATTTTGGGGAGGTGCGCCGAATGGGAACGACTCTTGCTTTCAGGAGGCGTGAAAAAATTGAATAATTATATGTTTTATGTGGTTTTCTTTTTTATTACGGTACCTTTATATCCTAGAGGCTTTAAAACTGAAACTGAAAGGGTATGCTGGGCATTTTATGGACAATGTTTTAATATTTCAATGCCTTTTAAAAACGCCCGTACTTCAATGAGGCACACCTACTGAATATTTAAGTAGAATTATTGCAATTTACCCGTTATTTTAAACAACTCTACGTTTGTCATGCTACTACTTTGCTTTAAATAAAGGAGTTACAGCTTGTAAAATGTTTACTATAGTACATAAATAGGTTTATCGAGCTAGGTTTTGTGCCGTGCGTTATTGTAGATTTCTTGGGGATTTTTCATAGCAGTTCTAAGCTCTAGGTACAAGGTGCTTGGTTGATCAATAACAGGCATTTTTACGCTGAAAATTTGGAATAAAGCGTGTACTGTGAGGTGGTAGGTAGTCAATGGTAATACCTTCACCGTAAGATCATCCCCGATGATGCAACTGGAATGAAAAAAAATAATTAATAGATACGATAGATTATTCTTTATTGCACACCATCAGAAAAACAAATAAAAATATACAGAAAGTAGAAAACAATGGTAAAATAGTGGAAAATGGGCGATTTTACCGCTAAAAGGCGATCTTTTCCAGATAACCTTTGGATGGACAAGAGACTGTTGAACAAAACGTGGACGTGGATTTATATTGTTAACAAAATATTAATAATATTTTGAAGAAAAAGAGTTATTTACTTCTGATGGTTTGGGTTAATTTAAGTTGATATTAGGTATATAACTTAAAACACAGAGAGCTCATTCCGTAAAAGTGTCAATTTTAACAAAATTTGATTTTATTCATATTCTTCAACGAACAAAACCAACCACAATACATCACGGAAAATATTCGTGTGAAAATTCCTAAGAAATCCGATCAAGAAGTTCGAATGCAAAATCAGTACCCATCGAAACAGAGCGACAACCCTGAAAATCTTGCATGCACAAACAGAGACGGACATATGGAACGTGAGTTGGGGGAAAGAGAGAAGCAGAATGCGGATGGTAGAACGCGCTTGGAATTGTAAATGTACTCGTCTAGGGCAGTTTTAGATCTCGTTTGCGTTACGAGTTACTTTCCTGGATATTACCTCCAGGAATCACGAGATGGACTTTCTTGAGTGGATCGTTTTTCAGTCGCGAGTACGCTAAGCTATTGATTTTTTTGTTACAACTATGGCAAAGTCCAAAGTTACAACAGACAATCAAGGTTTTACAAAAACATACTACAACTGGTCTCAATGAAATTGGACTGTTTTAGTGACCGTAAACACCACTGAAAGAGTGACTGTGTGACGTCGCGGCATGCGTGAATAATTTTAACAAATTTATATGACATTAGTCACATTAGGCATGTAAAATAAAAATTGGTTTACAAAATCATGGTATAAAATAATATCACCATGTGACAATGAAATCGTAGAAGTAGCAATCATTTCCATGCCTAAAATCCAATAATATCCTGTTAGTCAGTCTGTTCCAGCTGAGCAGCCACGGTCACCACGAGGTCATGGCTCCCATTATTCCATTATGCATTCGTCACGTCACTGAGGCGAATTTTTATGTATTGTCGCATAAAGACAAGCAGTCATTCGTGACAAGATTATTAATAATACCTATTTTTTTTAATGTAAAAAAGTGACGAGACGAGCTAGGAGTTCTCCTGATGGAAAGAGATCACGCCTGCCCTTAACCAAAACAGTGCTGCACAGGACTTTGAAGCACATAGTCCGGTGCAATACTGCTATGAGCGCTCTTCCATTTTTTAGACATTTTGAGGGTCAGTCTCAAAAGAACCGGAACACAGTAAAGCTGACACATTACTGCTTTGCGGTAGAATATCTGGCACTGTGTTGGATCCAATCTAGATGGCATCCTGCAGGGGATGCCTCCCAACGGTAAATGTTGAATGCATTTCGGAGGCGATCGTCTTTGTCAACCCGGTTTTCCTGGTCATTTTTGCAATTTTTCCTATACAAGGACCTTCCTCAAAAATGGAATGTTTAAAAATCAATTAGCTAAATTGGTCCAGCCGTACTTGAGTTTTGAGCTTAGCAACACATTTAGCGATTGATTTCCCATTGATTGATTGATCCGCAGACTAAATTGACCCACTGCTGAGTATACGCCTCTCTCTGCTCTTGCCATTTTGCCCGATCCTGTACTAAATGAGTCAAGGTTCGGCCAAGAAACCTGGAAATGTCGTCGACCCATCTCTCTGCTTCTGCTGCTCGACGTTTGACACTTCGCTCGCCAGTCCTCGGCCACCATTATGTTATTTAGTAACTTTTTCTTGTTAAAACAAATCAACAATTTGAACAGCTTTGAAAAAAAAAAAGTTATAACACTGAACGTGAAGACTCTAGATAATTATTAAGATTCTCATGAGAGCGGCGAACTTTGAAAAAACTCGTCGACGAACTTGGTCCATGATAATAAAATCTCAAGATGCCGGGAGAAGTCCATACCTTTGAAATACACTTAAGTTTGATTACAGCACAGCGTAAAAACAGTCCACTTTGAATTTTAACAAGTTTGTCTGGGCCGGGATAACTTAATTAATAACGTTAGTTTGTCCGCACTAGACATCCGGTAATTTTGTTCGGTTATTTAAAGTTGTTTTGAGATTTGCAGTGAACTGATTTGGGTAAATGAGTGTATTGTTTTGGATAGCTAAGCCTACAATGGAAACTCAGTAAACTAATTTTCTTAAAAACGAGAGTACGTTAGCATGCACCTGAGCTGAAAAGGGTGTGTGGAGGACATGCCACAAAACGCAGAGTCTAAATTCAAGACCGCGTTTTGGACAAGCGGGAGCAGAAAGGCCAAATAGCAAGTGCGGCTGCAACCACGAAGTAGAAAAGTGATTAGTGCTATTTACCCACACGCTGTATAAAAGTTCTGAGTCTGGGTGTATTCTACGTATCCTATGTACTATGTATTTACAAAAAAGTACATTTAAGTATCAGTATCTGGTTCCCATCTTCGAGAATTTATCAATGCTCGAAGGGTTCTCATAGTACAGCGTGCTTAGTTTGGGGTTAGATGGCCTTGTGTGAACTGTCCCAACATTATTATTATAGATAGAGTTCAGGATTCACTGACTAACTAAGGACTCTACGGTCGCGTCACGACCGCACCACGCCACATTATTTCACTCAGTGTGTGATGAAAATTATGTTTCCTATGACGTTATATATATGATGATGATGATGACGTCATACCCACAAATTTTTCCCTTAGTCCCGGAGGATATACCCCACAAAGGGTCCATCATACATATTTAACAAGAAGCCCAAATATGAGAATCAATTTACGCAAATCCTTTGTCGCATATTAATTCGCCATTTTATTATGCAAAGATCCAAATAATTCAACCGAATTCCGCAGGATGTGAAGTTTACCGAATAAAATATTTAGTGTTGTACCTAAATATTATTAATTGAAAAGCCGGATCATTAATAGGGTAAGGTCTCGTAAAATTACTCCTATAATTGATTATTTTAATAGAAATGTGTCTCTAGATTTCGCTGGTTTTAATGGACAGAATGACGCATGATAGACACAACGATATTTTTAATAAAAAAATAAAGTGTTCTATTCTCTATGTTTTAATATGTTTGAAGTATTTGTTTTTGTAGTTGTGAATACTTATTGTTTAAATAATAAAAGCAACTACAACTGAAAAAAAAAGATTTGATTAATATATTTATTTTTGAAGACCTACAAAAATTTTGAAGAACTTCATAACTATTACGACTACTACAAACCTAAAAATATAAAATAAAATAAATAAAATTTAGACACTGAAATGCGAGATGACTGAGTGTCGAAGAAAAGCATATTAATTGTTTAGAATCATGTTCAAATCATTTACATTAAACAGTTAGTGCTTTCATCTGTTAATCTGCTATGAGTTTGTTGTTTCTCGAAATATATGTAGTGTTTTTTTTAAATTAGCTGGACTTGAAAGCCGGAAAGTACGCAAAATTCCTGGAGTTCCGAACCAGTTTGAGAATCGGGATATTCAGATCAGTCTCACAGTCTCATTATCGATTCATGGGACATCGGAACATTTCAATTATCCCAATGTCCTACGATGTATAGACATTTGCAATTTAAATCAGCTCGGTTCATGACGGTTTTGATCAAATGGACTTGGTTTAACAATCGTTATTGTTATCATCAAAAGCTTGAGATTACGTAAAGTATAGTGTAGTCTATATTCCTGTGCAGTATGAAACACCAGAAGTTTTCAATTATCAAAAAACGTATTATGAGCAAAGCAGAAGAGGTACCTAGTACGTTGTATCAGTGCAGTAAGAATTTTTGGTTAATACAAAATAACTGAGTGACAGCGGGGCGAGTACGGCGCCCGAGCCAAGCTTTTGAGAGCTGGTTCGAGCTACATAGGTACCCAAGTTTGAGTTACGACGAATGAAACTTAAATAATTTTAAATTATGCGTACCGATTAACGCAAGGCCATAAAAAATAACTAACGGTACCTAACAGTATGTACAATATTTAGCATATTTTTTTAAATCGACTTAACTAAACCATTGGATTGGACGTACTACTCGGGCGAATGAACCCACGCGAATGACACCTGGCTCGAATGACGTTTGTGCAAAGTACAGCATGGAATTAGATAATCTTGATAGAGAAGAGGTTCTGTAATACTTGGTAATGATAAGTAATGATAAGGATTCGCAATTAGAGGGAGAAAAAACACGGAGGGCGCCGCGCGAGGCAACGGGAAACCCATAAAGTTCCGAGCCACGTGCCAGCCAGGTGGCATGTTCATTCGCCCGAGTAGTAGAAGGTTTGAAGGTTTGATAATTCGCAACGCAAACGAAGTTGCTAAGCTAGTGGTAATATACCTGTCTGTAATAGTCCTGTACTGGTAGAGACGACTACGAACGGCAGCCGGTTAAATGTGGATGCGGAGAGCTAAAAACTGGGCTTAATGGCGCGTAATGAGGGAGGTGTTGAATATGTTGGGTAGTATTATTCCATAGACGGATAAAAACAATCTTACTCACTTATATAACTATAACTGCAGTCATCCCCATTCTGTTGCGACTCACCTGTAAAGAAAAAAAAACATTATAAAATATCAAACCATTTCTATTTAAGCGAGTGATAAGACAAGCCAGGCGCTCTCTTGATGGTAAGAGATCACGCTTGCTCATGATCAGAAAAGCGCTACACAGGACTTTGATTCACATAAACCTACACAGCATTGCTAATAGAGATCGTGAATTTTAAGACATTTAGATAGTCAGTCTCGAAAGCCAAAAAATTTCACTAGATGCCCTTCAAAGCGTAACACAGTACTGCTTTACGGCAGTATATCTGGCATTGCATTGATATCCATCTAGAAAATACACGTAACATGTCTCCCTGCTAAGGTCGTGCACCTTATCACATTAGGTAGTCAAACAAAAAGGGACATGAAGCGTGACAGAAATAAAAAACTTTATGAAAGAGTCCATTCATGTTCCAAAACAACAAGTCGTGACGTCACGCAGACAATAAGGACATATTTAGACATGTCCCATTTAAAAAGGGCCAGATGTTTCTAATAAACAACGAGAAGCATGGCCACGTAATATTTTTTTTAAATCTTTATTTGTGAGAAAGACTTGTTCTTAAATTAAATGTAATTTTTTTAAACAAACATATAATGATGGTACCGTCAACTGCTTTTTTTTTATTACATAGCAAAAAGTTCAAAAACCGTTCAAATAATGTATTGGTGTCTTTTTGATCGACTAACTGACGCCCGCAACTTCATTTGCATTGTGAATTAATAAAATCCCATTCTTAGTACGCGCCTGCACTTCTGTACAAACACACCCTCCCAGTCTCTACGTTCAGTGGTTTGGCCTGCACGGCACGTTGTCTGTCAGTCAGTCAGTCAGGTTCAAGTTTATATTGATAAATAATTATTATGTATGTATAAAATATATAAATATTATGGACATTTCACACAATGCCATCTAGCCTCAAACTAAGCCTTGTACTATGGGAACCAGATAAACTGATAGAATACTTAAATACCTACTTTATTTTGAAAAAAGATACCTACATAGAATAAATAGAAAACACCCAGACTCAGGACAAACATCGATGTTCGTCACAAAAATGTTTGTCCCGAAGCGGGAATCGAACCCGCGTCACTCGGCCTTATTAATTATATAACTATGTACCAATATAAAAATATTTTTTTTAGTACCTATATGATATTAGTAAAGTATGTGACTCTACCTTTAACATTCATAAGATAACTGACCATACTTAAGATTAATATTACAATTATTTCATTAGTATTGTATGCAACAGTAGAAATACGAAATACGTATATAAATTCTAATTTCCCGCGTAATTCATATAATCTTTGACAGTTGGAAACATCAAATGTCTCGCTCAGCATGGAGGCGTACGTCGCACGTGATCACCATTCGTCACACGACATTGAATTTGAATCTGGAACTCCTGTAGCTCTATCACAAAACTTTTAGCAAGCGTTCGTATCAAAGCCAACTCAGAGAAGTCAAGTTTGTATGACGTATCGAAAAATTTCATTCAAACTTGTATTTGTTTTTAAGAGTTCTAGATTATTAGGTATAGATAAATTACAATTAAATTATGCATAAACACTGTTTAGTACATTTTTATCTAGGTATCCATTCTGTGACTCATATTACCAAGCCAAAATCAAAATATTATTCGTCAAATTAATGTCAGTTTGACTTGGTTTGGAAAGTATGGGGCATAGAACCAATGACTAGTGACTCGACAGGTAGTTATCTCTACATAAAATAAAATTCATACATACAAACTGATAAACCTTCTGCGACGTCATCGACACGAATATGCTTGTCAAAAAGTTTGGTAATAGACCTACTGATAATGCCGTAATGGCTGCCGGTCTTCCTCATACATTTTGTTTATAAATTCTTTTAAATGGCGTTTTATTACCAGCTGTAGCAACCTATTGTATTACAAAAGGCACAAGTAACCTATATTTTCCACGCAATCTTTCGCAAAAGTATCTCATATCAAAAGGAACCATTTTGTGGGAATCAACATGACCTATAATGACGTAACTCTATACTTTATGGTTTTCGGGAATTTAATTTTGGCCTTTATATTTTTGACCACGGACCTGCGGGGTTTTATCACGGATATTGCGGGCACTCACGTACGCATATTAAAGGGCCGAAGGACCTCTTAAAGTCGTAAAGAGGTCGAAAGAGGTCAGTTTGCGCATTAACGACGCCTTTGAACTTCCTTTTATTTGTGCGATTGATGTCTTGAGGTTTTGATTACAATCGGAATTAAACCTTTTTGCCTCAAAAATAAGTCTTAATCAAAATCGTTTGTATTAATGTTACCTGTCTCAAAATTGTCCCTGAAGATATAACAATAAGCTTAAATATGACAGATATCAGGTTCACAAAATGTAAAAAATATAATATAAATTATTTTTTGTTTAAGGTAGGTACATATTGTACAAATAGAAAATAATTATGTGGGTTTTATAAGGGAAGACAATATGCTATGCAATCTTTTATTATATCGAGTTAATGACATTGCTTTTTAAGTTTATTTCTTCTAGAAGAGCTAATAAAATTCTCCATTTTAAGGCTAATCCTCAAATCCGAATTCCATACAAAATGTTTCGGACAAATACTCAATAAGTACGCCGTATTATAGTAATTTCTTCACACTATTCGTTTTGTCCATGTTTTTTGATTTTGTCAACATAAAAAGTGAAAGGTTTCATACTTTCATTTAGATTTTATAGGTGTTTTTAAGTTAGTAGGGTTAATTTTAAGTTACTAGGGTTATTAAAACACGTATAAAATCTAAATTAAACTATGAAATCTTACTTATTTTTATTGACACAATCGGAAAACATAGTGGAAACGAATAGTGTGAAGAAATTACTATAATACGGCGTACTTTTTGAGTATTTGTCCGAAACATTTTGTATGGAATTCGGATTTGAGGATTCCCCTTAATTCAATAATCAAAGTTTTTACAAACACATACAACCGACTTCATTCTTTTTTTTTTTGAACGGATATAACTACTTAAAGATTGGTCCCTTAACGATTTAATTAATTTGAAGTCGGTTGACAAACTAAGAAAAATTTAGTTATTAGATTGTAACGGGTATTTTTCGCGCTCACCTCATTTATTCAGTAATTCGGTCATTTATTGCAGATAAATATGTACACTTACACCTTAGGGCTATTTCTGTCCCGAAACTAAAACTTTGGTTCAATCAGCATGGTACAACAAACGTTTGGTGTGACGGTACCAAATTCATTGTTTTCCGAGGCAAGGATGGGATGAGCTCAATAATACGGGTATATTGATGCTTCGAGAGGTCGTTCAATGGCTTTTGTCTCGAAAAAATAATGATTTGTGAGGGACGAACCCTAATTGCGTCGGTACTTAAGCTTTTTGTAGAGTTTTGAATACGGAATTTCGAAAAATGACATGGTTTTGATTTTATTGGGATTCCAATAAAATCAAAACCATGTCATTTTTCGAAATCTCTAGCTTTATGGTTTTCTATTTGACACCCACAACTACATTCGCGTTGGGGATTTCCAAAATTCCTTTCTTAGTAGGTACGTACTTCTATCTCTTGACAAACACATCCTCTATGAGTTTCAAACCTCTACGTTCAGTACTGTAGCTTGTGGGCTAGGTGTCAGTCAGTCAGGCAAAAAACATACAATAAGCGAAATATCGTGCTTTATAAAAAAAACAGAAGGTAACTAATACGTTTAAATGAAGTAAAATTTTTTAACTTTTTTATACTTACTTTTATACTTCATTTAACCTTTTTTTTTATAAAGCACGGTTTTTCGCTTTTTTTTTTTATTTAACCTATCTCGTCCCACTGCTGGGCAAAGGTCTCCCCCAACTCACTCCACGTCTTTCGGTCCCTGGCCATTGCCCACCAGTCTCCCTGAATGGAGTCGAGATCGTCTCGCCAACGTTTTTAGCTTATTGTATTTTTTTTTAGAAATGCTATGTAGGTACCCACCTTAATTAATATAGTTTTTAAATAAGTCTAAGTTGCGGAGAAGATGGAGAGACGAGCTAGACTCCCACTTGAAAGAATGGTCGACAATAGCCCTTGACAGAAAAGAGTGGAAAGAAGGAAAGGAGACAATTCAGGCTCACAATAAATAAATATAATAATAATAAGTTGCGGGCCTAAAAATGGAAAAATATAATGTATAATAGTTCTAGGAATAATTTACATTGGAAGTGTGCTTAGTGTGTTAAGTTTATTGGAATTGGATTAATTTTATGCCAATATAGAGCACGATCTCATTTATTTATCATCAATTTATAACGCTTGGCCAACTGTAGCGTCAAAAGGTGCCAACTGCTGACAACATTCAATAATATTGAACCACTAAATTTCCTGTTTCGGCATGGTTCTCGGCACATTTACCAATTGGAGAATACTCGAAACATCACGAATTCTACAAGCACTGAATTCGAATTCTAATGAAATATTGTTAGGCACGCGACGAAAGCCTTCTCCCGTACGATATTTACTCGAATAGGAAAGCGAATGAGATTCGAATTCTCACCAGATTTTCGAACATACATAATATTAACAGTAGGTAATCTAGACTTTTGTTTTAAATTAGAACAGTTACTTTTATTGTTCATACATAGCAAACAGTCATAAAATAAAATTAATATAGGATTTTTTTTTATTTTATTGCTTTACCAAATTGGGCATTACTTAACTTTGCAGGTGCAACATGCGGATAAAAAGATTAAATTAATCATAATGTTGAATGTACATACATATTTATTATTAAAAAAAAACAAATTCCTTACTATATTGCTACAGCCACAGAGTACATTAGACTTATATGTAAGACTTATTGTCAATAATTTATTTTTATTTTCTAGTACAAATAGGAGTTCGAGAGCCGTTAGTACCAAGTCTCGGGGGTGAGCGCGCGTGGGGAGAGGCGGCGACGTAGCTTCCGGCCGCGACTGCCGCGCCCGAGTTTTCCTAATGACGCGAATATTTCCCGCCCGACGTTTAATTAACTATCAAAAGGGGGTAGTTTTGAAAAGCCTCTTTATGCGTTAGTCGAAGGGAAGTGCTGGTGTGAAGTTGACGCGATTAATGTCTGCGTAAAATCTATGATGTAATCATAGTTTCAATGGAGAATATTTTTGTATATGTCAATTTCATAGGAACATAAGTAGGGGCACACTCCCAATATGTAATTTTTCTCTTAGTATTTCAGAACCTTTTGGCATAATTTCTACCGCCATCTTGATTTTTTTCGAATTTTACATAACTAAATGAACAATAAATTAAAGTTTTACAAAAACATAAATAACCGACTTCAATTGGACTGTTTTAGTGACCACAAACACCACTAAAAAGTCACAGGGAACATATTATTTTCCGTTATTTTGATATAAAAGCTAAACTACTGAACCGATATTGATTAAATTTGTATGGGATCAATATGCATACTTATTGGTTGATAAACAACAAAGTTTTGAGGTAACAAACATAAAAGAAAAAGAAAAAAACAACCGAATTGATAACCCCCTACTTTTATGAAGTTGGTTGTAAAATATTCTATAACATAATCATCTGAAGTATCACAATTCTTTATTTTACATTAGAAAACATAACCCCTCTTCTTCGCAGTCAGGTATAAAGACAGAATCACAGGTCGTTCTGCGTCAATGTTTCTCCGCGTCACGCACGATCAGTGAGCAATCGCGCGGCACCCACAAACCATTCAGAGTGGTAATGGAACCATTCTGTTGGTAAACCAGAATGGTCATGAGCGGGCGTAATCTCTCACAACCAGGAGAGCGCTTAGTTGGTTTAGTCACATGTTTACATAAAAAAAAACAGATAAAGAGGTTTTATTAGTCTAAACTAAAAACAGACTAATTAAAAAAATAGCGTTAATCTGGCAAACTTTTAATTACTTACCTTTGAAATATCTAATCTTGTCTGAAACCAACTCTCGCAATCAAATTAATTGACCTTTAAAACCTTTTATCTTGAAACACGATTTTGGTTAAACTACATAGAATAGATATTGTTTTAAATTTTTAGTCAGATACACGAACAGCAAAATTATAATATGTGCAATTGTGCAAGTAAGATTTTTAGGGCTTTCTTTAGGTACATTTTTCAATAAATTGAAAATTAAAATCATGGACCCTTAAGTACTCATTTTTGAATTAAAGGGTACTCGTTTAGCGATAGAAAAAGCTTTCCAACTAAAAGGATCCTAAATCCATAATCACAGCTTGAATATAATTCAATGTATAAATTCATTGGAATATAATTCAATGTAATTCAGATGAATCCCATATCTGCATAATCCTTGGTCCTATATCAACAGAAGCGAAACGCGGGGGGACCAAATAATATCAACTCAACTCAAATCCAGACTAACCAAGAGATTCAGCCTCTAACAACATTGTTTTTGGATGTACATTGCGCGTCATAAATAAATAGAAAAAAAAAATTAAAACGATTTGCCAATAACTGCCGCCCGATTGAACCCGCGACCATCCGATCACATGGCAAAAGCTAAATCTACTTCGTCGCCATGCATAATCAGCCTATAATGTTCCCAATGCTAGGACTCAGGCCTACTCTCGGCAGGAGAGCGAATGGGTCTTAATCCACCACGCGCACCCAATGCGGATTGGTGGATGTCACATGCCATAGAACATATTTTTTTTGTCCTCTGACATGTCGGTTTCCTCACGATGTTTTTCTTCATCGTTGCGAGGACGTGGCATGCATGACTCCCACCGGGATTCGAACACGCGACCATTGGATCACTAGGCAAGAGCCTCATCCACTCGGCCACCACGTCCTCAACTTCGTCTTTTTCACTTCGTCGCCGTCGCCATATTCTTTATCAATTGTATTAAGACAAGCAGAAGTAACACAATCCACTCTTCTAGTCGATACGCTAACACAAAGCACAGCATTCAGAGGCATAGAACGGCCGACGCGCGAGCAACCCTTAAAATCACCCAATTGTATTTTCACACTCACAGCCTACGGAATAAAGGCTAAAATACTCTGAAACATTGCTTCAACGCGCGCAAATTTCGCTCTCCGCTTCATTTCGAGCTACACACTCAATAATGATTTTTGCTACTATAATAATAAGGTGGAATTTCTCTCGTTGAGTAGTGCAAATGAAAACAGGCGCCGAGTATAAGTTACATACGGTTGCCTAAACAAAAATAACGAACGTTCGTCGAGACGGCTGTAGTAATCACGGACCATGAATGGTAGACTGTATTATGTAAGGATCTTTTGAGCTTTTTCAAAGGATCTAGAAGCGTTTCTGGGTGGTTAATTATACGTTACGAAGGCCGTTAGTCCAGGCTTCGTCTTGAACTTTAACCGTATCATCAAAATTTTGGACTATCGTATCCGTATCGAATCCGTCACAGAGTGGTCACTTCTTATGATTTTTTTCAAAATTTCGTACAAACTGATGAATTCTGTTATATAATTAAAATGTATAATAAAAAAAAATACAAACCGATTTTTATTAATAGGCATCTTTTCTATGATGGATTAGATATGAAATTTTTCAAAACGTCATTCATACAAACCGTTGACTTCTTCGTTAGGTATATACTTTTTGAAAACATCCTTCAAGCTGTAGGTAGGTACACTTCTTAAACTTAGATTGGTTATGAAATTTATCAAGACAAACTATTAACTTTTCTATGTTGGATTCGTTACGAATACGCTTGTCGATAAGTTTGGTGATGAGGCTACTGAAATTCTGTTTTGGAGCGCTTTTACGCCATTTTACCGCAACTGTGTCTTGGCTTGCGGTTTGTTTTTTGATGGCTTTTGAAATTACTTTGGCTGTCGTTCGGTTAACGTTTACCTTTATTTGTTTAACTTGAGTTTGAGCGTGTTTAACGTATTTTAGATCTTTGAAGAATGTTTGGAGAAAACAGAAACTGCGAGCGTAGATGCGAATATGACACCAAGCTTAAAGTTTATTGAAACTAAAATCCAACTGCGTATATATTATATATTTATTGCCAATTCATTAATCCAAAAAATAATTTCCTTTATTTCAATGGGTTTGGCAAAATAAAAATATATTTTCAACGACTTTTTTTTTAAAACCTTACTAAGGCACTTGGGTTTTTGAAACGAATCTAAGGTTACCTTAACTTTCGAAATCCATGCAACGTTTGTATTATATGTAGTAACATAGAAATTTACTAATATACAGGATACGTGCGAAAAACATAACCCTTCCTTAGGAGTCGGGTAAAAATCTTGCAGTAAAAAACCTCAAATTATGAGAATGAATTTTAGAGGACAATGTCTAATGTTTAGTTTAATGGTCAGTTATATTTACTGGTGACAGTACTCTTCAAACCAGAACACAGTAATGTTTTCATTATTTATTGAAAAGAACGTATAACCTAGTTGTTTCATCTTTCATTGTACTGCATTGCAGTCTCCCACTACAAAGAGCAATTCTGATACATTAGAACAAACGTATCGTCAGAATCGTAAATGAGGCTATGAAATGTGCGATCAGAGGCCCATAAACTCCAGAATTAATGGTCTCTGCAAACCAATAGCCAACGCCAACCGCACATTACTTATACAGATATTTGGAACATAACATGTCGTATGGATATTTTTATATTTTTTAAGAGGAATTTTTGATCATTTTTTGGCGTTTTGTTCCTAAGAGTTATGACATAAAGCGGTGCAGTGAAACTAGCTTGTTGGTTTCTAAAAAAGTGCGTATATTTTTTCAAAGGTTAAAAAAATTATACATATCTGATTTAATGATAATAAAAAAACGAGCTAGTCTTACAGAAACATAATGATGAGTAACATTTGACATCTCATTTAAATATGGAAGAAATCTATTTACTTCATTTTTCTAAGGTTGGTACAATGTGATGCCTAACTTTTACACACTTCCGTTGCAATTCACGAAATCACTGCCACAAATTGACAGAAAGCTAGAAGAAACACGATACACATAGATAGATAGATAGAAAATGCTTTATTGCACAAAGTAAAAAACAAGTATATAGGCGAACTCAATCCTAGTTAGCATTCTCTTGCTACTAACCTCTGCAACAAATTAACACATAAAAAAACTATTAACTTTATTTTTTTTAAAAGTCCGCCAATTTAATGTCCTCACACGATAGTGACGTAGTGATGTTCCACATGCGATTTGCGCAGGTCACTGGATCGTCTGCTCAATGAACGGGTGACAGCCAACACTATCGAAATGCACTTTAATATTGTAGTATCGGAACGTTCCCGATTTGCTGATGGTCAATTCAGTTCTATATTATAGTATCGGAACGTTGTCGATTCTACATAATATGGTTGGTATGAAATGTTTATTCAGCTGAAATAGGTGATCGAGATTTTATGGTTTACTGTTTACAAGGTTGACATATAATTTTTTATTTTATTTTATATATTTCAGGATTTATGCCCTTTCCTGTATCTGAGACTAAAATGTCATTTCGGAATTATAAATAAATTATTGTAACTACAGTATTGTATTTAAAAAAATATTTATTAAATAGTTAAGTAAAAAATAAATAAATACTTAGAAGAAAACGAAGGTAAAAGTTTGTAAAACGCCTTTACTACGCAAATAGGAAGCGTGCATTTTTAAACTCAAAGATCTCTGCGTAATTATTAGATTGTAACGCGTATTATAATAACTATGTGTGATAATCGCGAAAGTCTACGAAAAACTACGTAAGTTATACGTGATACAACTGAACGTAACGTAGCTTCGTAGCTCGTAACGGCGTCGTAGCGTTCGTAGCGATTGCCTACGGCGTAGCATCGTAGCGTTCACGCATCGCGCTAAGACGCCACCGCTTCCGCCGGATGCAACGCTAGTTTACTAACTTCATGACAAACAAGCAATGTTTTGATAGTAGTTCTAATAACGACAGTCATATAACTTGGTGAATATCATGATGCTTTATACATGTTTTTTTATATCATATTCGAATTAAATAAAAACCATTTCTTAGTTCACGCCTACACTACTTGACAAGCATAACTCTCCAAATTTCAAGTCTTTACTTTCAATGGTTTGGCCTGTGTCCGTTGTTTGTCAGTGAGTAAGACCAGACCACGCCTTTATACATTGTATTCCATTCTAAATTCTAAATGAATGCTATTGTGAAAATGAGAAAATTTGTTATGCATCTATAATCCTCAAAAACCACTTATTTAACTAGAAAAAAAGTAGAAAGAAAGAAAATGATTTTATCTGCCAGAAAATACGAAACTAAAGCAAGCTTAACTCTAATAAATACACCACAAGGAAGCTTTTCTCGCCCAAATGTGTACATCAAAATCCCATTTGGTACATATCTCATAAGGCTGTATTGCCAAAACGCACGATCAGCGGCGTCATTAAGTGCCGAACAAACACGGATATCTGACAAACAAACATACAAACAACATCTAATCTACGTGCACACTGCTCTGTATTAACGGTCTTTGGAGTGATTTAGGTATTTTGGGCCGGCCTTTACCTTATCTACATGTATATATATATCTACTACATATATCTACCTCATTAAATTTGATGTACGAACACAAACACTATTAATTTATTGGTTACTAGCATATAAGTATTATGGTATTGAATCACACTATAGAGCATTGAAAATGCGACAAAGAATAGGGAGCCACATTGGCTAACTTCTAGTACATTATAGTCCAATGCAAATTTTTGAAAAAGAGAAGTAACAGGGCTAGATAGATACTATATTTTACACTCCACGTCCACTGCTGGACGTAGGTCTCTTCCAAGGCTCGCCACTGAGCCCGATCTTCTGCTTTCTTAATCCACCTTCTGCCAGCTATAATGCACAGCTACAGCGCCATCTAGCCAAAGGTCGTCCTACACTACGCTTGCCTAGACGCGGTCTCAACTCAAGAACACGTTTACCCCAATCGGTTCTTCGGTAGATATGGCCGGCCCACTGCCACTTCAGCTTACTGATCTTCTGAGCTATGTCGACCACCATAGTTCTCTGTCGAATGACCTTATAATTTTTTGACTATAAATATATACAAAATTTGGCCTCATCCTTCCGGTATCGGTCGTAATAAAGTTACAAAAAGCCTTTACATTCAATTTTTCCGCATTTATAAATTTTTGTGTGATGTTAAGGTTACGTGCAAGAAATATCACATACCGAGCTATGACTTCCTTCGTTTTAGAACGACATAAAATCAGGCACAAAACTAAAGTTCGTGCAAGTAGCCTAGTATTTAATAGTAAAGAAAATATTTCTGGCAATTCGTGTCCTGCAAATACCCCACTCTGCGATTACTTGCACGATTACCCACAAGTTATAACAGTTAATCGATTAACAGTAAAAAAAATAACACTACTCGTACAAAACATCGGATTCATTTACGACCTATAAAACTTATATTGCTCTTATTTGAAGCGAATACAGCTGCATAAATACAACCCAATACGTATTTTTCCCGATTAAACTAGAAATAACCGGTAAAATACAGTTATAACTGAAATGTAACTAGATTTATAGACGTTATAAAAGTTAGTGCGGCAGTTTGTGCAAGCAATAATGTGCAGGTGAGTCGGGACGTGAAAAATGTGCTACGTACTGTTTTATTAAACAAAATGTCTTGGAAATGTATTAATATAAGTTAGATGTGAAGATTTTGTGGATATTACAGACATAAAACTTACGAATTGTCTTTTGTTAGTCAAGAATGTGAAGTACTTTAACTCCTTCGCTTCATAGCGATAGAATTATAAAATAAATACCTATTTTTTCCTACCATACTTTTTCTTTTAGTGTACAGTCAGCTGCACAGACTTGTATACACTCTCAAGTTTTCACTTAAACACTTTTTTAATTTTGCAAATACATTTTTCTATGACCACATTAATTTGAAAATGCTTGCGTGCACTTTTCTTGGCAAAATTAAGAGTAATATAAATGTGAACGCTTGGGAATGGATACATGATAGCTGACTGTACGTACGTACATGTAAAATGAAAAAAAAAAAACATTGATTAGCTCATTCTTCCAATATTTGTACTTAAAGCATTTTTAAATGCCCATATAGAATGGAAGCGCATTAAGTACTGATTTTTAACCAAAGTAAAGTACTTACATAAAAAAAAACAGAAATCTTGTATTTACAAAGCGGTATCGCAAACAAAATAAACCCTAAACTGACCAGGACAAATTGTTCACTTAATCATCCCTAGCATGAGCGATGTTCCCATCAGGGCCGGATAACCGGTTCCAGGCGGTTTAGGCCTGTTTTTGTCCTGTCCGGATATTTCCGCTAATCGGTGACATTACGAATTTTGACGTTTCACCGTTTTGTCCCGTTCACGATTCGGCGGGCAGGGATTAGGTAGGAAAGGTTTCGACCGATTTATTCTCGTTTTGCTCAAATATTCCGTGTAATAAATTTAGACTTATTTCCTATAGATATTAGATTTAGACATTTATTTCAAAAAACTTTATTAGGGAAAATTCCAAACGAATTTGATAGGACCTAATTCTTAGTGCTGCATCGATTTAATTTCATCAGATTTTGGTATCAATCGTTTTTTATTTTTTATTTAATATTCAATTCATAGTAAAGTATCAGAACCATTTTAATTGAATTAATTCATCAACTGTTTTAGACAGTCTATGTTGATTGTAACATCACAAACGAATTGAACTAAAACACTCCAATTTATTTCTCAATATAAATATTCAGTTTCATCTTGTTAAGAGGCAATCAAGAATTCATTACAAGCTATCTTAACGAATGTTTCAATTATCACTTCGAGTGTATTTTTCAATAATTAAATTTGAAGATGGTCGTTCAATTAAGTTTAAATTTTTATTCCAATTAAGACTTTTAAACCCCGCTAGAGGGCGTTTCGAATGACCAAGTGATTTTGCTTATCTACAACGAACAGCATTTAAAATGGTTTGTAAATAACAGTAACCCTTCACTGCTCGCGTCCAGTGAAATTATGACCTTTGGGGCCCCCGCGACCCTTGGATTAGGCTAGAGCCCCATACAGTATATTAAACAAGAAATCTTTTGAACAATGCCTGCTGGATACAAGCTATTAGGTTCACAATACACGAACGTAATTAAATTTTGCTTTTTAAGCGAAAAATGTTTTCAGGATACGTTGTAATTTAATTTCGCTGATGTAATTTTATGTAAAACGTTTTGAATCATGTTATGTTAAATCATCAAAATGATTTCATACATTGACAGTGACAATTTAAGGGTTAAAACAAAAATGAATACATAAAAATTATACATTTGAACCACTGTAACATATATGATCCATAATATTTTTGGAATTACATTTTTCGTTAATGGTTGTGTGAGATAGGATTATATTATATCAAACAAAGTGACCTTTTCTCTTACCAATCTTTTAGGATAATGTGAGTACTTAGATTCTGAAATCTAAAAATCAGAATATTTTATCAAGTCCAAGATTAATGGGTAGTGAAGAGACAAGAGTATTTATGTGAGTTGGGGTCAGACTGACCCAAGCAAGGTGACTTAGCTAATTTCAGAGTCTAGAGACAAATTTTCCAGTTCCTTGGAGAATAGAAAAAGGCGTTTCTCAAATTGGAATCATTTTAGTGGAATAAATAATAACAATCATATGGATTTTCGAATAGGGTTTTGATGTAAAAATTGATTTACACATGATTTCAAAGTTCTCTATCTTCGACTGAAACTCACCAGGACGTATAAGATAAAAAATATGTTAGCATTAGAAATTACTGAAATAGGCACTTAATTCGGCAGTGAGAGATTAACAACTCAGTTAAGTACTTGCTAATAGGGGGAAATAGTTATTGCGTAAGATATCGACAAAGATCATGCAAAAAGAAATATTGCTATTGCTCGCGTCTGTACCATGTTCAAGCCATGATCGTTTTATCTCAAAATTCTTGGGTTTATTGGGATTTGGGTTTTCTGGAAACCAGCCAAAATAAAAAAGCTCAAGGCAAAACTGCTACTTAACACCATTTTGAAGCTTTTAACTTTGAAGTTGTAACTGTACCTACTTTGTCCACGAAATAAATCAGCGAGATAAATTGAGCATGCCAAAAAAATACTGAACGCAAGTATGCAAATAGGAATACCCATGAAATGATGGAAAATGTATGGATCTATAGAATGCGTACTGACAGCTACCGACCCCCGACAAACAGTTGTTTATTACAATGGCCCATACAATAAATATTTCTAGCTATTCTCATACACAACTTTTGGGTGTAGATCTTTCGCCACCCCATTTTAATGGCTCTCAGTTGATTAATGACTTCGAATTGAATATTGCGTATATTTGGATGACTCCCCTATCTGTTTCCGCCATTAGAGTCTGTGCAAGATGTCTATTTTGAACTCCCTTTTTGTCAACGCGTGATGGCCCATAACGCATTTTTTTATAACTCATGATGAATGAGTGTTTCATTTTCGTTTAAAAGTTATTGATGTGAGTCCCTTATGCAAAACAATTTTTGTTTTCCAGAGCGTGGAAAGAATATTGTTTACAGCATAGTCTTAGATCTAGCATATCTTTTGAAATATTGCAGACAATCTGAAGGTTTTCATTTGCATAAAAAGAGTTATTTCTTACCCGATGTTTACTTGACTATAAAAGCGTAGCGTCTGACCGGTCATTTAGGTCCTTTGCCTTTGCGAAAAGCCACTAGGAAATACCAGGGGACCGAATTCGACCATCGATAGAATTTCACTTGTACGGTCGAATTCGAACGAATAAAATTTTACCGAAATTGAATCGGCCGGTCGGTCGCAGTAGACCGTGAAATTGGGCGTACGGTCACTCGGGTTATATGGTATCTTCTACGGTGTTTGTAGGAATTATGTGTGTATGTCGGGTGTCGCTTTCAGCCTACTGAATTATACATGGGTCGAGGTGACCTGTGATTTAGTGCGCCTTCTTCCGGCTCCGACTCGACTTAAGCGTCCTATCCGTTTGGGTACGTGTTTATGGATTTTCGAGAGCATTCTTTTAGCACATTTCTTTTAGTGATCCTTAAAACTGCAGACATTTTACTGGCATATGGTTTAGTCTGGCTGGCTCTTCATCAATATTATAATATGTATTTTTGTGCAAATGTATTAGTATTATCAGCTATTTATCTGCCTACAGATTTAGTACGAGTAGGTTTGATCTTCCACTACTTTATGTTCTGACTGTCAATCTATCAGTAAATACTTTGATATCAAAGGCTTAATCCTGACTGACTTAATTAAAGACTGACAGACAACGCACAGGCCAAACCACTGGACGCAGAGACTCTAAATTTTTGCCACGAATTCTAGTCACGTACTTATAAGGACTTGTGGGTATCATCTAGACCTTTATACTCATGACCAATTGGTTGGGCGTATTACAAGGAAGTAAAATATTCTCTTGTGATTATTTGAGAGACAACATACAAAACCATGCAATACAAATAAAATGCTGAATAGGACATCAGACAGACATGTCTTTTGCAGCCGCAATACAAAGCTGAAGCGGGTGGTTTCTATTCAACAAAAGTCAAAGTTTCCATCCCCTAAATACTGCATTCAGAACCTCCCTAACGTAAATTAACTGATGTTATAGTTTCTTTTTCCAACCCTCGGCTATTCAATGGTCAGTGCCATTATTCTTTGGGGTTTTCATGGGAAAATGGTGAAGGAAGTACGGAAGTAACTATTTACGCATCTAAATGCAGTCTAGATGAGTAATCAGGATTGTATAGAGGTCTAAGGGGTGACTTATTGCCTTTGGTAGAAGTTTCTACGAGGGAGCAAATAATATATGTGAGACAAATAATGGTACTAAATAGATACCTAGATAAATAGATACATGTATTCTTTACTGCACACCTTAAAAATTACGATATATGAAAATAAACAATACTGAAAAAAAAGTTGTTTAATGGGCAGCCTTATCGCTGAGAACGATCTCTCCCAGGTAGCTTTGAGATATAAATATGTTATATAGATTATGCTACTTTGTCGTAGTACAATAAGACACAAGTAAGATAATTATTTCTGAAAAGTCGAGTTTTAAGTAAGCCCTTGGATTTTAAGGGGCCTCTTGAAACCACAAAATTTGTCGCAAAAGATTTTATTGAAAGATAAAACATTCCAATGAGTCAACATACTTATAAAAAAAACTTGAGCCCATATTATGTTATCTACATAGCTGTCAACAATACGTTTTATCATCCACTTTGATCTCCAGGTAGATCCTCGAGTGACACAGATAACCCTATAAAAACTGTTTAGAACTTTTTTTATTTCCTGTTTTCTTAGGATCAGACCGATATTTGTTGGAGAAAAAAAACAAACAAGATAGATTTATCTGAAGAATACGTAATGTCGCAGGGCTTCGCGTGATTACGTCCGAATTATAAATGTCTGTAGTGCTGCGAAAGATTGCACAATGGATAAAAAAAGAAACAGCACATTAGAAACGAAATTAGAATCATTTATTAGAAAAAGTTTTAACATTACCGATACTTTAATCTAAAACGTATTTTTTTTATATTCACTACACGCGTACTCTAATAACATAATTTTTTATTACAGTACGCGATGAAATATTATTTTATTTTACGGTACTGATAAAACAACATATAGGAGCTATTTATTGTCAACTAAACGATATGGCATCAGTATCTTGTTTTTCTGTGCAAATTCTTAAAAAGACACATAAAGTAGGCACATTAAGTTTGTATCTCATCAAATCAACGAACCAGGCATTCTATTGAATGTCTAATTCAACCATTTGGCTGCGACATACACATAGCTTTCGAAAGATTGATCGATCTAAACAACTTAGCCCACTTATGCAGCGAGGAACCAAACCAGATTGGAAATTAGGAAACTTTGAGCTGTTACCAAAAATTAGCTCAAAAAGCAAGTTGGGCTAACTTCCCCAGGCTTTCACGCGGCAATAGTCGAGCGTGCTTTTAAGCTAAAATTATTAAGCGTAACTTGCACCACGGGTGCGATAAACTGTTACAGTATGGACACTTGGAAGGAATGTTACGCCTATTTTTTTATCGCATATTTGATTCAGAATGGCGTTTTGAAAATTACGTCCGCACGAAGAGACTGTTCTGTGTTGATCAGATACCGACCCAAGTAAAAAAAAACGTTGGAGGTTTATAATTTTTTTTTTTAATCTCTACAAATGTTGTTCAACATTTACTTGTCTTTTTTATTAGTTGTAGCTTTTTTTATCTAAACAAGTGAAAAAAAGAAAAGAAGAAAAGAAATTTGTTTATTGGCTCCTCTAAATAGGTATATCTACACATGTAAGCAGGTACATATAACATTATAACATAAATAACTAGGTATGTCTTAAGTCATGGAGACCAATAGGTCCGGTCTCAGCATATTGTCGTCCTGAAATGCCTAGGTACCCAGCAATCTAGATGCCTAGAGAAGGCAGGACAACGCTGGTTTTCAGCCCGGGCCTATGAGCAGTGACGCCTTCCTTAGCAATTAAGAGCTTAACAAAAATATTATATTAAAACAAACATTAAGCAATCTATTTTACTTATAAAAGAAAGAACAATAAAATATTTACATAAAAATACATATATAAAAGGCAGTGTAATAATAATAAACCATGGTTTAATAAGAAATCCGAAAAATATTTTATATACTTATATTAAATATTAAATAGCGCCACCTATTGCAAATATTATCGTACAAGCTGTCAAAAATATAGTCATAAAGTGCAGGTTCAGTGGCAAGTGACGACATAAGCAAAACGTTCTCCTTATTGTAACTATTGTAAGAGATCACGTCAACCCATGACCAAAAACAGTGATACGCAAGGAAAAATTACAAAGATACGAGAGATAATTGACTGCTAATAGAACTCCCAACAATGTGTTGTCTAAGGTTTCCTGCGAATTGGCAAATCACAGTGCTTAAAATTCCACTTCAACTCCACTTCGAGCACTGTGATTAGCCAATAAATGGTCCGATCCTTTCCAATTCACCCAGCTCCGCGTCAGTGGCAAGGCTTTTTGTTCTACCAATAACCCAAAGATAAATTAAAGATAAAAATAAATTTATTTGTATCATAAACAAGCTTAAAATATATGATAATATAAATAACATACAATTTGAAGGCTTGTGATGTTTATTTTTTGGTTTGCAGTGCCTACACTAAGTGTTCTACTTGAGTTATAGGCACTGAAATTAATAGTGATCATACTGCTCCGTACTTATTGTGCCATTGCACTGTCGTGTTATGTAGCAGCTTAGCTTAAGCTCTCGACGTACTAGTTACACCTTTATGGATAGCAATGATAGCAGCGTGCATAAATTTAGCTAAAAGTGCTTTTAATTCTGAAGTAGAGGTATTGTGATATAATACAAATTTCGGTTAAAATGTTTTTAGACAAATATTTTAAAACCTGATTTTGCACTTTGTATTACCTAGATATTGGTAATACCTATTTATCCTTATTATTAGGAGCCTCTTCGAAGCGCACTTGAAATCCTTTCACCATACTGGTTCGAAAGAACTAGTGACTCGATAAGAAGCAGGTAATACTAAGTGACTAAAAATGGTATAACCAATAATACCTTGGTTTAAATCTAGAATTATTAGTTTCAGTTAGGATCCAGGCTAATTAATATACCTACTTAATAAACATTTGTGAAATTTAATATTAAAAAATTAATAATATATTTTTTTCTTTAATTATTAAGTTAGCCTACTGTCTCATACTTAAGGGGAATCCTCAAATCCGAATTCCATACAAAAACATGTTTTTTAATTTCGTTAACAAAAAAAGTGAAAGGTTTCATACTTTAATTTAGATTTAACTTTAGATTAAGTTTTAAAATTAACCCTACTTACTTAAAAACACGTATAAAATCTATATTAAAGTATGAAACCTTTCACTTTTTTTGCTAACGAAATCAAACAACATGGACCAAACGAATAGTGTGAAGAAATTACTATACTACGGCGTACTTTTTGAGTATTTGTCCGAATCATTTTGTATGGAATTCGGATTTCAGGATTGGCCTTAAAACAATAACAAAACAGATAGACATATTTCAGTTTTAAAATGCATGCCCTGCCATATCGCCGCTATGCAAAATAATGCTATTACTTATTAAGCGTCGATGACACAGGGCTAGTTTAGGTCGCTTGTAGCTTGTAAACTTGCTCCGTTTCATTGGCTTTTTTTAAATCTGAAAGCTAACTCACTCACTCGCTAGCTTTTAAACTCGCTGGCTTGTAGCTTGTAAACTACGCTGTCTCATCAACGCTTTAGACTGATCGTGCAAGTAGAGGGGCGTGCATTATTATATACTGAAAAATCTCAAGTAATGTCCGAAAACATTCTGTTCACAAAAACAAGTCAATAACATTATCCAATAAAACTTTGGAAACCACACGATAAACACGTTCATTGTAAAGTAAAATATCAACTCATCTTGTTTTATTTAAACAGAACAACCGTTCAGACTCCCACAAACATACAATCTAGAATTATGTTACCCTTTATCCACATTCTAGTGATGTGCCAGATAGGCTTGAAAAAATACCGGCATACAAATACAAGCAAATAACCGATATTTGTACATAAGTTTGTTTTACTGTCACACCAATGAGTTGATAGTTTGAAAAGATGCATTATGGGTTTTAGTTACACGTAAACTAGGTACTGAAAATTATGGTAATTATTCTATGAGTTGCATAGCTTAGGGCCTGAAAATCAATGTAAGCTATTTTTATCCCGATACAACACAAGCTAACCGCGAGAAACAGCTAGAACAGAACAGAAATTAGACGAATTTTACTGGTTTTGTTAGGTATGTCTATGTACTACTCGGGCGAATGAACATGACACCTGGCTGACACTTTCGCTCGGAACTTGATTCTTTCCCCGCTGCCCCGCGCGGCGCCCTCCGTGTTTCTTATTCTTCTAATTGCGAAGCCTTATCATTACTTATACCATATATACCAAGTATTACAGGACCTCTTCTGTATCAAGATTATCCAATTACACGCTGTACTTTGCACAAACGTCATTCGAGCCAGGTGTCATGTTCGTTCATTCGCCCGAGTTATAAGTAGTAGGTATAATTTTTCAGTTTAATTAATAATGTTCAGTTTAATTTCAACAGCAGGCCCGAAATCATCATCCGGCATGAGCAGTAGAGAAATTAACCGGGACATCCCATCCCTAAATGAAATAAACTTTGAAAAACAACCGCAGAACTCTACACAAAGAAAGTTAAGGTCAGACTGACACCGAGAAAAATTGTTTAATCTCTCTGATACAATCTCAAAATAAACAGACGTAGCTTTACGGAAAACAGTGAATATTACTGAATTTATAGTCGAGTTTATTTGTACTGTTACGTTTAGCGGAATAGAAGCTTGCATTTAGAATTCTAAGCATTTTATTTATTAGGTACATTGTGTGCATCATTACTAACATTTGATCCCTAGTTGCGTTTGACCACTAGTCACATTTAATCCCTAGTTGCATTTGACTTATAGTTTCAATTGATACCTAGTTCTATTTGACCCCTAGTTGCATTTGACCTCTAGTTTCATTTGACCTCTAGCTGCGTTAGATACCTCAATTTCCAGGTCAGGTAAAACTAGATGTTACATCGTATAATGTTGCAGGTCGATGATTCCATTGTCAAAAGCTAGAAGCAGTGTGGAGAGTCTTGATACTCTCAACCCAGAGTAGCTTGAATTTCAGATATTCTGATCAAAAGGCGATCCCATAAAGGGAAGTCAAAATAATAGATATCAGAAGTAAATTATTCTGTAATCAAACCATATACAATCACTGCACAAAAAGTAAATCAATATATAAAAGCTTAGTCCTGACTGACAAACAATGCACAAGTCAAACTACTGGACGTAGAGACTTGAAATTTTGAAGGTATGTTTGTCAAAAAGTGAAGGCGAGTACTAATAAAAGAAATTTAGGTAATTCGCAACTCAAACGAAGTTGCGGACGTTGATTAATAACTAAATATTAACTGGTATTTTTATTGAAAATCACAAATAAGTTTGCGCAAAAACATACTAAAAATAGTTGTGTGAAAGTCGATATAACAGCTCTTAGGTTAATAAATACAGAAAGAGATGAAACCGGCCGAATCTATCAGGCGAATGAGTTTCTGAGCTCCACAGCGCAGTAAGAAAAGCTGGTACACTCTAAGCTAAAGTTGTTCGATAATAAATCTACCAGCCAACCTTACGGGTTAAGACAGATATTGGCGTACTGGCAGTACGCTGCAGCTCTGGTGTTCTGCTAGACCCCAGTGGCGACGAAACGGAACGTATAAATTTATCCAAAAACTAAAACTAAAACTACTAAAATAAGACAAAAAAACATTTTTTAAGACTAATTTTACATTAAAAGTTTTGTCTTACTGGCAACATTACCTATTTGTGCAAGATCACCCAATTGGGTCATTTGAAATTTTTAGCCATAGGCAAGAGAGTACTAACACATAAAAAAACTAAACATTAAAACAAACTACTAACATCCACAACTTTGCGTTGTGAACTATCAATGCGTTCAGTGGTTTGGCCTGCGTAATCAACCATCAGTCAGACAATCAGGTTGGGACAAAGTATTTTTGTAAGCAAGTACACATTAGCTGATACAACATCGTTTTCTACTATCCTCAAAATTTATTTCATTACCACTTTTAACAAAACAAACCGGGTGGTTTGTTTTATTAAAAGTATCCAAACACAATAATTACAGTTGATGCTACTCAGAAATATTGAGTCATCACACTCGATAATAAATATGGCTCACGACATTTATATCGCCAATAAATTTTATGCGACTTATGAACTCGTCGATCGACATGAATCGACTTTCCTCATTCAAGATGAGCTCAACCCCTTCAGTACTCGAAGTAATAAATATTTTTATCTTTAGCTAACAAAACTGCACTTTGTGTATCGTTTGTACATAAAGCATCTTAGCAGAGCAAGTGCCAAAATAAGTTCGTATCAGGAAAATTTTAGATATCAGACACATAATTTTATTTACTTTTTTTCAACTACTTTTTAATCAAATGTAATTTAATAATGGAACTAGCTCTTTAAATAATGATATTGGTTGCTGCCGTCTTAATTAAAGTAAAATAAATAAATACAAATAAATAATTATACAGATAATATAAGTAATAAAAACCCTTAATTAGGTAATACGCATTTTCACCCACAGAAAATTATTCTCATACACATACAGAACGACTTAACATAACACCGAATATATCCAAAAGCGGAAGTGCTACGCAAGACTGACACTCAAAATCTCAAAAAAATTAAACAGAACCCGAAACACTATCAAGCAAAAAACGACAGCTGCAACCACGACTGTTTAGAACAGTTTAAAATCCTTAATTTCATGTTCACTTTATTTGCAATAAATAAGCTGTTTGAAATGAGTCTGTGTCTGGCGATTCGAGTGAAATATCAATTTCCTCCTCACTGGGTGCGCGGGCCCACCTCATTTATCAGAAAGCAGTGCAGGGTTAAATAAAATATCTAACCGAAGCTGCAATAATTGTATTGAAAATGGTTTCAGGAAGGATTGTGGTTTCAGGCACGAAATATTACCGGGTTTGTTACTTGTAAAGTCGATTAATGAAAAATTTAAAAGTATTTCTTTAGAATCTAAATAAATACCTACCACATCTTCATATAAGATGATTATGCAAGACACGCTCGTAGATATTATTTATAGTTTTTTTATATGTAAAGTATCGAGACGGTTTTTTTTATTTATTGTACTTTAATATTTAAGAGTATTATCATAGACATAGACATTTATTTATTTGCTTCAATGTGGCATTTATGGTAAGGTGTTTACAAAAATTGATAGCTCAGCACATTCTCCTTCCTGGCATGCAAATATTGTTTCAATTATATATTATTAAAACGTAATGTAGGACCTTCTTAATTATATCTGTAGTGCAGCTAGTTTATCTTAAGATACACCAAGCTTTGCCATCCGCTTAGTAACAACACCTCAGGCAGTTTTTCCCCCATTTTGCATTCATAATCCAACTATGAAGATGCAGGAGGAAAGCCGGTAGCCTGTCCTAAGTAACTATTAGCTTAGGAGCTGCTATAACAATGGGCAGACTTTGGCTTACTTCCGGTTATGTTTCTGATTTCACTTCGCGTATCATAGAAGGCTGTATCATACCTACACTAAGATATGCGTGATATATTTTATGAATAAATAATATTCTCAGCAGCGATCAGTGTGTTGTTTTCAGATTTGACTTATGTCTCTAATATAATAATTTAAGTAAGGTTTGGTAAGAGCTTACAAGTTTACGCAAAACATAATTATTCCCATCTGTTACCTTTTTTGTCTCACCTGTCCGCCTAGGGGGACAGATGAGACAAAAAAGTACTATCTGTCCCCCTGTTGCTAAAAGAGGGACAGGTGGAACTTTTGAGAAGAAAATAATAAAAGACGATTACATTTTTACAAACTCAAATATTTTTTCTCTAAGAACACTAAAATTCAGAAGAAGTTGAAATGTTGTTCTAGCCGAGACTGACTATTTTCCCTTCCGAATCACGGAAGCACTCAGTAGTAAACAAAAAAAACGCTTTAACTAACAATTTATAAATTCCACAACAAAAAGTCCTAATCTTTATTCTTCGTAGGGGAGACCGAAACCAATTAAAATATTTCCCAAAACAAGCACGCACAATAAGTAAACAACCATGGAACTTTTAATCACCGAATATCTTCAATCGTTCCGATTTCATAAAATATCAGAAATTCCTTGACGGAAAAAAAATACAGCGCCATGAAGAGAACAGTTTACTTTCAGAAAACTCAAAGCCCTAAGACTTTTAACGAGTCCCATTGAGGCACTTTTCGAACTCTAATAAAAAGATCATAAAAAGGAATTAACGAAGTTCTTTTGGCCCTGTGTATTATAATGGATCGAGGTCACTGCCGCCCCACTAATTGTACAGTAAGCCCTCACTTATTATTCTGTGAATGCACGTTCCGTTCGTTCAGCTGAAAATCTCTTGATGAAAATGAAAATCGACAGCTTTACGACGTTCTTTCTGATTTCATTGACGACTCAATATTATACTGACCCCTGATTTCGTAGTCTTAATAAAAATTACTCGCTGTCAGGCATTATTTCACGTACCTAGTCCAATATACCAGTGGTTACAGACACTTTAAATACGTGGTGACTTTTTTTTTAAATTGGTTGTCTGTAATTGGTTTACGGACGATAGTTAAACGTGACAACGTCATAACCAGTGTAACGGGACAACGAGCGTTACCGGACAATAATGTCAACGTTTTCGTGCATGCAGCCGGCGTTCATCGATTTATTGGACGTAGCCATTTCAAAAGCAGACAAAAGTCTGTTTTTTCTTCAGATTTTTTCATCTTGTAACTTATGTTTTAAACACTGTTTTCGGAACACAACTAAGTAATAAAAATTAATACGTCAGAGTTGTTTTTACATCCGCCTACTTACAACTCACCAATAAAGAGCTAAGTTACCGCAGTAACTTATTTACGACTTGTTTACTTGGCACACATGCCTTTACTATCAAAACTTTTGCATGAAAATGCCGGAAGAATGGTGATTTTTCATTTTAGATCTATTTAACGTGCATACGTTTTAAACGAATGAGCTCTTTGAAAGTTTTTACTTTGCCAAAAACGAGCGTTACCGATGAGAAGTGCACTGCGGAAAGTTTTATTTCAAGTTTTTCAATTAATTTCTATCTCCCCGTAAAATCGTTATGTAAAATGAACAATGTATTATTCTGAAACAGCTTTGTTGTATGTTGTGCAAAAATTTTTAAAGGACAATATGGCTAAATCGATACAAGCTTTCAGTGTTTCGAAACTTTCGAACGATTTAAAAATTAGAACTCTTTTTTAACATAAAAATCAAAGCGCTAACCTTCATGAACCGCAAAAATTAAAAGTGTCCGCGTTCCGAGATGGTTTTTCGAAACAAAACAAAAATTCGAAACGATTTCGCGAAAATGGGCCGATTTAACTTTTTCAATTAAGCGAATACGGGTGTATTCTGACCCAGATCCGGCCGGATTCGGTCGGATTCAGCCGGAGTCGAGTCGTCGTTGAAATGAATACGTTTTGATTGTTCGCCGCGCTTCACTCGTGTGGAATTACTAAAGAAAACAGAATATGACTTTGGGTAGTATTCAAACTTTTAAAGCTATCGGGGCTTAATGCTTTTAAAATACAAAATACAAAACCTAAGAGTACATAGTAACTTTTGAATATGTTGAACATTTTATGGTTTACCTACTTTCAGTCTTAAATGCCCGTCCTTCCAATAACGCCGCCTTACAAAATTAACTGCCCATACCTATACTGATCACGCTAGTAAAGAAATCATTTTTAAACTAAAATATCTCTACGTGTATAGTTAAGGTTTTTTTCAAAGTCTGGTTCACCTGATGGTAAGTGATGGAAAGTAAAGACTTATTCACTCTTGATTTGAAGAGAGACGCCGCCCGTGCCGGTAGCGAGTGTGTTGTTTTTTTTTTCAAGGTCTGTGTTTTGAACTGCGGTGTGTTTTTTAAAGCAAAGTGACCCAGAAAATTATCTTTCATTGCTTTCTAGTTCATTTAAAAAAAATATCTTAACCAAACTTAGCTCACAGTAGCATTCATTGTCATGAATATGATGATCTTCATGACATTTTCATGACAATGCTGAACCTTGAAGTGAGATAAACTGTATGTAAAATCAAAAGAAAAGAGCAGAGTCGAGAAAACACTGTCTTGAGTTAAATAATAGGGTATCCTTTACTATCGGCTATAAAAAAGTCGGAGACAAACGAATTCCTCGAAACAGCCACAGATCGAATTGTTGCAAAGCACTTTTAGAAAGGACTTACGAGTTTTGGAGGGATCAGGAGAAAACTAGGTAGGAAACTAGGAATTTAACTACTGGAGTCAGGGACTCGGTTCGATTATTTATCCAACACCAAGAATCAACGATAATAGTCTTTATAAACACTGTTAAAACTTTGTTTTGTGAGTAAGAATTTAGTAGGTAATACTAAAAGTTAATCAATTTTGAGTTGAAATGTCGATAAAAATAAAAACTGTTAAGGTAGCAGTTTATTTTAGAAAACTTTAAACTCCCCAGTGTAGCTGTAGAATCTAAGATAGTTCGATTTCAAAGGCAAGTTTTTTGTGATGTACCTCCATTACTTTTTTCCCTTAGTCTGCTGTAAGTGTTGCCTGTCTTAATGTGCCTGTTTAAAAAAAAAGTTTTCTTTCAGTTATCTGGTTCTTATAATTTCTGGGGTTTGATGGTACATTCTGAAATATCTGAACAATAATTTCTCATTAATTATGATTATACAGTATGGAATGTTTCTCTAATAAGTAGTACTATATATTATTTTTCTCATCGTATCACTAGTTCCTTCGAACCAGTGTGGTGAAAGGATTTCAAGTGCGCCTCGAAGAGGCCCCTTTCGTGCACCAGTACTAATTTACATATCACCAGTACTATTCTGTTATTAGTAGATTGGAAGTTTTGAATTCATTTTAGTGAAGTCCGAATGCCAGTTTACCCCATTTCATGGCTTGCGTGTGTTTGTTCCGATTACCACGCTGTGACCCATTTCCACCAGAAGTGTCTATCCATCACGTCTGATACCCAAAGCCTGCAATGCCCATCGCAAACAACAACATTGTGCCTAAGTGAGCACTCTGAATCGTATTGTAATGTTTATTGGACGTTCAGAACATCATGGATACAAGCTTTTTAGGTTCTGATGATAAATCTAGAGACATGCTTTCATAAGACAACAGTTCTGTGCTAGAGTTGCAAAGTTTTTTTTTTTGTAGAGTTGCATTGTACATGCTCATTAATTATTTTGTATTTATCTTTAAGTTTCCTGGTACAACAAAGAGTTTTCATTCATTCATTCAAGGATCTTAACCTGTTTACGCAACTTTAGGGTATATTTAAAGATCAACATAAATCTGTGTAATCTATGAACACCAGCCTACATCTTCGTGGCTTTTTACAAGAATTCGTTTTATTCTTTATGTACTTATTCATACACAAAAAAAAGATAATGCCCAGGCAATCTTCGCATTTGTTGACACAAAACATAAATTATATTTTTTTTTTGTAAAAAATCAGACAATAAATTGTATAACCCTCTAGTTCAATCTTCAGCTGAAAATCGAAAGGATTCAAACTCGGGGTTCCAAACTCGAGTCAAGAAACTAACTTATTAAAGCAAACGCTGAAAACTAAATTACACCCACGTCGGTAACCTTGTCCCAATTAAAGTTCCAATCAACTCCTTCCAGTAAAGTTGACACGCCAACTGACCAAATAGACGGCCTGCGGCTGCACGACGGCAAGTAACACCGAAGTCGGTCGAACTTGGCCGACGGCGCCCGAAGTGGGGCCGAGCTTTCGCGATCGATACCCCACTGGCACCCGCGCCTCGCGTCAATTCCGGGGGCAAAAGTCACGCTTTTGGGATAGCCGTCGATTCCGGACGGTCAGGCTCCGATTTCGTACGTGTGTCCGCTCCTAACAGGGAACGGGGTAACGAGCGCGCGGGTAATGCCGAATTTAAATTCCCAAGACGGTCCGTACCAAGCATGTTCCAAGCTTAATTTTGAAATAAGCATTGGTATGATTTTTGTTGACGAAGGATATTATTTATTTATTTATTTAATACTTTATTGCACACACTCAAATGTAGTACACATGGAGGACTAAACTTTCTACCAGTCAGCCAGTTGATATTGCGAAAAGCGTGCATCTTTTTGGTGCAAAAATAAGGTTGAACTTTTCGTACCTATTATGTTTTCTATATCTATTGTGTGTAAACAACAGTATTTCTGAAAGCGCATTAAAGAATTGTGTTGATATGTTTACAATACACCATGTAAACAGGATGGAAGAGGATGTAGGCACACAGAAATTCCCGAGATAAAATTGTTCGTCCTTTTTGATAAGTAGGTCACGAAAGCGATGTCGTATTTCGCGAAGGGACTCTGACACCGATTCGCAGCGTTTATGATGTTCCTACTCCTACCTAACTTAAGGCTTTACTATGGCAGTCGCTACATTGTAATCTGGAACATAGGCCAAAATGCTCAGGTTTAACCAGCGATACCTAGGCGTCAAGGGGGGTAAATAATAAAAAAAAATACAAAAATATTATTTGATCTTTTATCATGAACATATCGGAGAAACCTTTATTATAATTTTATTAAAAAAAATATTAATTATGAATAAAAAAATCTCATAACAAAGCTGTTTCTGGATTTTTGGTTTTTTCGTATCTCCTCCAGCTGGCTTAGCACGGACTGGGGATAAAAATTTTGTCTCTCGTTTTTATCCACCTTCAAGGGATAAAATTGACTGGAAGGTGGATAAAAACGGGGGACAAAATTTTCGGTGCTGAACGGCATTAAATATATGTGTATAGTGAAGAAAAAAGAGGAACGTTTTCCAAGCCTTTTGATAACTTTCAAGCGAAAAAAACTGTCAAAACTATGTAGGTTGCGAATTTGCGATGCCGTCATCTTTATAAATCCAATTTGGGCTCAGACGAAACTGATAAATCGTTCTTAAATGCATCAATCCTTATAAGGACCAAATGTTTCGTAAATACACCATACAATTTTAATGCTCGTTAAAAATTATCAAACCGAAACCACTGTTACGCAATTGACAGATTGATGTTTATAAGATGCCCATTTAACCATCAATAAAAAATCTTGCAACAAGATCTTTTTGACAGAAAATAATACAACCGACTTGGTATTATAATGATCACTGAAAAGTCACGGAAAAGCGAAATACGTTTTTGGTTTACTTCCTTGAATGATTTTTTTTCAGTTAAGTACTTACGTTGATTTAAAACTAAATTACCATAACCAGCGTAACGGGACAATGAGCGTTACCGGACAATAACGTCAACGTTTTAGTGCATGCTGGCGTTCATTGATTAATTAGACGTAGTCACGTCAAAAATCATATTCCAAATCGGTTCACAAATGAAAAAGTTCTGAGGTAACAAACATAAAAATTAAAAACAATAAACATACGAATTGAGAACCTTTTTTTAAAGTAGGTTGAAAATAACACTTTTCGAGTGTCAAAAGTAGGTCATGGTCACACGAACGAACATTGCGAAAAATCCTCCCTTAGGGGTGTCGCGAAATTAAAATGTCGCCGTAGGCAAAACTAGGGCTTTCGCGGAATAAGGATGTCATTACCCCCGACACGCGAAGACGGAAAATCAGTCCGTATATTGTTCGACATTTTTTCTTAGCTTGAATATTGCTTTTCTTTCTGGGGTTTATGTACTTCCTCTTTGAAATATTAGAGAATATTGTTATTTTTATTGTCTGACAAAATTTGGTACAAAATAAAGATTTTATCAATCAAAAGTGAATAATTACAAAAGTTTTCATAAAGGTACAAGCGCAGTTAGGATTGGCACAGTATATTGTTTACTGAATCGTGGAAAGTAGTGACTACGTTCTACCGGCCACACACGTTACTATACAGGGCGTCCCACGGATATGCCACATGGAGGGAAAGTACCTTGAATATTGTAGATGAAACATTTTACTGAAAGAAAACATTATTTGAATTTAAAAGACAATTTAAACTGCATTTACAGATATTTGAATAATTAGATGGTTTGGCCGGCATTAATCGCTGGATGAATGTAAATCAGCCATAACATAGTAATTCCGAGAGCCCGCAAGACTGTCAAGATAAAGTACGTGTTTAGTTTTGCACTCGGGTTCCAAAGTGAAACCACACGCGGCAAACATTATCCGAACGTACTCCAAGTTTTGTTAATGCTAACTTAAATCCCCACTTAATCCACTATTATACCGAGGTAAGTACGTTATTAAACGTAGTTTACTATTAAATTTCAAGTAACTAAGGAACTTGTTAGTTAGATTAGCTTTGAATTTGTTAATAAGGTTAATAAAGCAATTTTATTCGCTGTCAATATATGCTTTAGTGCTAAATATCTTATGCTGGTGCAGCATAATGCTGAGTGGATACCATTTTTGTATCAATTAATTATTGTAATATTATCCTATGATATATCATAATAAATGATAAAAAAATATTCTATTCTATTCGAAATACAGCACTTTTGAGAGTACAAGTCAAAATGGATAAGTAGTTAAAATAAATGATAAAAAAATATTCTATTCTATTCGAAATACAGCACTTTTAAGAGTACAAGTCAAAATGGATAAGTAGTTAAAGACCGATGGCGATGAATAAAAAAAATACTTGACCGCAAAATATCGTACAATCGGTATTACTAAAACTCATCAAAAACATGTGTCGAGTGCACGAAAGGGGCCTCTTCGAGGCGCACTTTAAATCCTTTCACCACACTGGTTCGAAAGAACTAGTGACACGATAAGAAGGAGAAGACTAAAACTCATACCAATTTGATTTGGTTGAAAAAACACAGTGAATACCAAATACTGTGTAGTCGAACCCAAAAATTACACGATGAAAAATTCATTGAAATAAAATTAACCGTATATTTCAATAAAAGAAGTGTGGACCACTCAGACATTAAAAGGCTTAATTTGAATGAAATATGGATGACCTTTATGAAATATTAATGAGTATTCAAGAACGTTTCAAAGGTAGGTACTTACATTATAATTATTTATGCACTCCAAAGTAAGGGTTAAAATTTTTACATATTATGTGTTCGTAAGAATTCAAGATGTTAATGAAATAATTATGTATCTATGAAATTTGATAAAATTAAAGTTTGAACGATATACCATAGTCGCAATTAATTACTCACCAGAAAAAATAAAGAGTATTTTAATAACTTTAAGTAGTAGGTACTATAAAAAAACTGAGAGAATAAAAACTTTGGAGCATAAGGCCGATGGAAAAAAATAAATACTTACTCAATATGAAAAGTTAAGACAAGTCAAATAAATTATACTGATAAGTGTAAGGCACGTATAAATTACAAATGGGCCTCGACTAGGATAAAATAAATATCCCAAATGACTTGAAAGTTTAAGGACATACTGTGTGTAAACAAAAAATACTGTTCTACTAACACAACTGGAAGGTGACAAACATAAACAGGTGGAAAAAGCTTCAATATAAATAAACATGAAATGTAAATTAAAATCTAAAAACCACATTTTCATGCATAAGCTCTATCTCGCTTCTTTTGCGAGATATAGCAGTTTTTTATGGTTATAAAATGCATTGTCATTGAGTTGTGAGCTGCATTAAAAGTTTCAGTTGGATAGCCAATCGGGAAGTTTTTGAAGCTCGAAATTTGAGTTGGAACTGAACTTGAAAGACTTCCACCCAGAACGACAGACAGACAGACAAACAAACAGGAAAGTGACGATCAAAACGTGATAAAAAACATAACAGTCGCAGCTGATAATCTGAACTGAACAAATTTACTGAAAGTGGGTAAAAATCGTAGTGTCGAATCCGCACCCGGTCGGGGCACATAACGAAATTCTCCAAGCGCATGCATCGTAAATTTACGGTACACGGGAGACCAAGTTGTGTACTTTACTGCGGTAAGCTTTTACGATGCGGTCCGAGCGATAGGCGTACGACTGAGCGTAAGCGTGAAATTCCAAGCGTAACTGTAAAATGTTACGCTTGGAATCAATTTGAGTGGAGTAATTTTATTATCTGTACCTACTAGTTTCAGGAGCTAGATATCATAACTTATTTAATAACTACTCAGAATATGTCGGCGTTTTATTACCTGGACGTACAATCAAGAAGTATACAGTATTTTAGATTTTAGGTTCCATATTTCTTCAGGTATTATAGACTCATCAAATGAGCAATTTACTGTATACTTAGATAAGATTTCGGCAAGTTAACTTCCTACTTTATGGGCTAAACGTTATTACTGGTAGGTAGAGTTCCTCGTAGCTCATAGGATTAAGGATTTAGTGGTACTTTGCCGGTAACCAAATGGAAGAAAATCATGAAATTATTGATATTTATATCGCATTACAAGTTGATTTATGATTCCTTGATATTACAAAGCTGTCATAAAGTATAACTAGATACTAAAACCATAATAAGGACCTACTTACTAAAAAACCTACTACAATTAAAACAAAGGAAAAGGTTTTCGTAAAGATTAATCGGTGTGTTGATCAGTGCAAGTGCCAACTAAAGCGTTCTGCCCACTTTCCCGCATCATACCATCAGGACGGTCGTCCTAGGAATATGGCAAAAAAAAAATTACAGTGAAAAGTTTGACACTATACCCACTACACCGTTCCGTCACTGACAGTCGTGTTTCGTGCAATTTTCTACTTTTCTGGTGCTGACTACGCTCCGTGCATGGCACGCGACGGGATAGTGAGTAGAAACCCAAAAGGTTTGCTGGAAGAAGATAAGATAAAATAATCATTTATTTGCTAGAATGTAGGTACATAATAGGTTGTAACATGTCAATCAAGCGGTCCTATACATTCTGCCTACATTCGAGGCGTGCAAAATTACATTTAAACTAATTAATAATTATGATTAAATTGATTAAAATAATGAAATAGCAAATTAAAAGGTACTTAATGTCAATAATAATTTCTTACAATATTACTTAGAGTTAACCGCGTCATCTACAAAAGAGAAAACTCTTATTAGGGTTAAGCTCGCCTTTGTACATGTCTTTTCTTTTATGATTAATATTGTAACGTGTTTGTGTGTACAATAAAGAATTACAGAATAACAGAACCTTAATATGAAATGTTTTATTTCTGTGGTGCAATTTTTGATCAATCGCTCGTCGTTCGTGCATTGCACCACGCCCTTAATACCACCGGTTTTCAGACACCTACACACTGGGTATTGGTTCACTATTCCTATTTTCGATAATATCACGATTGGCTCAGTATGTTTTACATTTTATCTTTTTATCGACAACAACGTTAACAATTACATTGGTTACAATACCGTTGAATCCAATTTACATTTGTAAAGATTATTTATAACAAGTTGACTTTGTAACAGAAACGAATTTGGATGAAACTTTGGAATATGTAAATGCACTTAAAATACCTAACTGTACTTGAATTAGTTGCAGTGCAGTGCAATCAATATATATAAAAGGATTAGTCCTGACTAACTAGCAGACTGACAAACAACGCACAGGCAAATCCACTGATCGTAGAGACTTGAAATTTGGAGGTTACGTTCGTCATGAAGTGTTAACGCGTTCTAAGAAAGGAATTTTGGTAATTCGCAATACAAACACTACACTCCACTCCACTGGACGTCCACTAATTTGTTCAAAAAACAATCACCGTTTTTAGTATTTTTTAATAACTTGGTAATGAAATAACTAATGAAAACTAGTTAATTAATTACAAAAAACAAACTCATAAATAAATTCCTATATTATTCACATTACTATTTTGATAATTGATTTAGTGCTAGATTAGGCACAATTTGATTTGAGTTGGTTACGTAAATTGGAAGTATCTATTGAACTTTTAGTAGTTTAAATGTTGTGGGATTGGGCAATAAAGTGTATGTAGTTTGGCCGTTAAATTTAATTGACCAAATTATTTTGGTACTAACAATAGTTGCAGTTTAGAACGGATTAAACTCCGGCTTTTTGTTACATCCGACTTTTTGACGTGACTACGTCTAATAAATCGATGTACCCCGGCTGCATGCACGAAAACGTTGACGTCATTGTCCAGTAACGCTCATTGTCCCGTTACACTGGTAGTCACGTTAAACTATCGTCCGCAACCCAACTTTACAGACAACCAATTTAAAGTAACGTTGCGGTTTTTTTTTATTTATGTCTGAAATAAGGGTAAAAAGGAACTTTGTCAAAAATTCAATGAATATTATTTTAACTAAATCAAATCCTATAATACTTATTAAAAGTGGTAATAAAGATAAAAATAGCTTTCCTGCTAATTCCCAGAGTTTATATGGAAAAAAACCTCGTTACCTTACTATTATACTTTACTATTACCTACGCTTTTATTACATAAATAAATTAATGATTAATTTGTCCGGAATTTTTATACTGCGCTGTTAAATCCCTAGAGATGATGGGAAAACTTTTATCTTGCTAGTGTGATAATCTAATGGTATGTTTATAAGTGTTGTATTGGAGCAAGTGCAGTCGGCAGGCTGTTTGAAGTTATAACCATCAAACATTGGTTACAAGTACTCAATCGTATTTCTTTTAAGTACATACATATGTGTTTGTACTGTATCGGCATCGGTATCGGATCGGTATGTGTTTGTGTAAGTATCGTTTATAACATGCCTTGCATCAATCTATTAGTAAAAGTTCAAAGTTTTATGAGTACTTTGATAAAGAATGATGTCATCAGCCCCTGTTGTATGGTTAATTAAACAATTCAAAAAAGAGTCCCACAGCTGGGCAGCGGGCATTCTCGGTTGGGTTTAGGTAAGGTCTCCCTATGTCACTGCACACTTTCCTTTTCTCTTCATCTTATTGACTTCTGTCTCATATATACAGAATTTGAAATCATCCCGTTCCAAAATTCTGCTTTGTCTTTTTAGATTGTTGTACCTAATTTGAATAGGATAGGTACTACTGTAATTATATGTATTGTGATATAACTTAAACATTTTTGTATGTGTCCATATGCCCGAAGTATGTGTTTTATTTCATCATCTTTATCATTCTCAGCATTTATCTTTCCAGAATTGGATGTATGTCTCCCCCAATATCCTCCATTCCCTATTCTAGTTCTACGTATCCACGGTCTGCTACAGTTTTAATATCGACTGTGATTATTTATTACTTACTATTTAATTTAAACCTCTAAAAGCGTTTGTAGTCTTCAAAAACACTTTAAATTAAAACAGGTACCTCATTGAATCGTAGATATTATTTTCCCGATAAGTTATTTACGACACGGTTGCTGCTGGATTAGGCGGTTTCCTGCGCAGCTGCCGCGTCACTCAGAAGTCAGAACCCTGACGGGCACCAGGATCCGGAGTGCTGAAGTGTACACAAGAATGGTTCCGAGGAATAAGTCACTTTTCAGGGAGTGTCTTGAAAATGGAGCGATATTTTAGTGATTTTAAAGTTGATTTATTTTTACACTATATAAAGTTGTGGAGTATACTTGTGTGTTATAAATAATAATAATAATAAATATTTTGGACATTTCACACAACGTCATCTAGCCCCAAACTAAGCAGAACTTGTACTATGGGAACTAGATAACAGATACAATACTTATATACTTTTTTTTTTGTAAATACATACATATAATACATAGAAAACACCCAGACTCAGGACAAACACCGATGTTCATCACACAAATGTTTGTCCTGAAGCGGGAATCGAACCCGCAACACCAGGCGTGGCAGTCCAATATACTTGCCATTCTACCATCGGTGTCGTCATTGCAAATGATGTACTTACACACCTAATACAAAGATTAGGGGCTAGGGTAGATATACCCTGTTGGGTATAGCAAATTTTAACTATTTTAACTCAGTACTCACTTTAGCGTGTGATGGAAGATAATTACGCAAGTTTAAGTACATACACAGTTTCCTAGACTTGTGCAAGTCTAAACTTGCGCCAGTACATCGTAAGGAGTTTGGCCAGCATAAGTATTAATTTTGTCAATTTTTACACTTGCCGTTGTAAATTAGACAGCTTCCGGTCAAAATGGATGGATGTTTGTTCCACCGCACCGGTAGGGCTGAAATAGGGTTTTCGGTATGCGAGCTGAAATAGGGTTTTCGGTATACGTATACGGTATAGTATTAATCATGAGCTGTAAATGGTTATACACTTGTTTTTAACCCGATAGCAAGCATGCTAAGCTGCGGAAGTCCTGTACCATCTATTCAAATACGCTCTACAAATTAGACGCATATTGATAATTTCCTCTATTTCGTTATTTGGTCAAATAGTTATTTTACCCGTAGTACCAAGTTAAACTGATGTCCCGTTGTCCGACACTGCCTCTCGGGGAGTTGTAACGTAGTTTTAATTGTTCATTTAAATGTACAAAGTGTCGCCTAAATCTGGAGGCAACGACCTCCTGACTATTTGAATAGCTATGTGTACTTAATCCAAGTGCACTTTGAAAGCTATAACCGACATACATCGCTTTTTACTTGACTGTCCGAAAACGGAGTGAGTGTAATACGTACCTGAAGAGTGAGCACTGTTGTTAACGGATACCAAAATGTCAATGCATGTAAACGAGACCTATTTTAAATAAATCAAAATATATTAAAGACTGACTGACTGAGCGAAAAGACAGCTAAAGGCTAAACCAGTGGACGTAATGACTTGAAATTGAAACTAAGAGTATGTGTTCGTCAATACCTGAAAGTGCGTACTAAGAAAATAATTTTGGAAATTTCGTACGCAAACAAAGTTGCGAGCGTCAGCTAGTATAATATTAAACAAATCAAAATATTTTTTCAATATTGGAAAAATAAGAACGTGGTGGATGAGGCCCTTGCCTTGCGATCTAATGGTCGCGGGTTCGATTCCCAGTGGCAATCATGCATGCGTAAATGGGTTTTTTCGGTAGAAAAAATCTATGTATGCATCCCACGTTCTCGCAACAGTGACGGAAAACATCGTGAGGAAACCGGCATGTCAAAGGATAGAAAAAAAAATTCTATGGCATGCGACATCCAACAATCCGCAATGGATCCGCGTGGTGGATTAAGACCAATTCGCTCTCCTGCCGAGAGTAGGCCTGAGTCCCAGCAGTGGGAACAATATAGGCTGATTATGCTATGCTATGAGTTAGTCACTTCTAAAGCGGTAAAGGTTTTTTTTATTATGGATTATTTATGGTGGAATGTTTTTTTCTTCAGCAAGTGAGAAATAAACAGTAAATAAAGGAAAGACCCAGAATGAGGCATTGGGTATTCTGTGTAAATGGACACTTTAAATCTATTCGCAGATAAAGTGACGCAAATGGTGGCATCCATCAGGCGTGTACCCTTTGTCGCGAGATTGAAACCATGGCCGATATGGCCATCCATCAATCGGTAACCAGGCTTAAGGGTCTTCGGTATTGGTTGTACAGATAGACAGATAGATCTGATTAATAATAGTAAAAATGCAAGCTGATGATCTTTGAACTTCTCTTCTTGATTATTCTCAGTACAATGCGCTTTCTTCCCTTACCACTTAATTTTCAACATCAGTTATAATTTAATTTAAGGTACTAATGCCTAGATCACACGTACCGAGTACTCGGCCGTGCCAGTAAAATGTTACTCGGCCGAAAAAGTGAAAGCTTACATCACTCGCTCAGCCCAGCACTCGGCGCTATGTTTGTACATACCGAGTACTCGGTACGTGTGTAATCAAGGTATAAGGATCTTGTAGTCAGACTTTTCAGACATCACTGAAAAAAAAATTTTTGAATTGAACATTCTTTAGGTGCGGTGAACACTTTATTTTATTTGTATTGAATATTAACTTCGCCTTTGATGAAGTTTTCACTTCTGTCGTTTTGTCTTTAGCGCACACCGGTTTTTTTTGTTTTGCAGCAGTTACTTTTTTTGTAAGTTTTTTGAAATCAAAGATTGTTACCAAACCAAAAACTAGGATCCTAAAGATTTATTTCACCTGATAGTAAATAACAAGAAGCTTGCAATCCGGACTTGCACAGAACTAGTTAGTAACTCGTATCTCGACTAGCGTCGTGTCAATCAACGTCACTCTAGTCTTAAAGCTAAGGCGGGTTCACACGGGCGAGACTAGATCGGATTTCGAGAGAGATGGCCGCTAGAGGGCGTGTTTTCATGGCATTTTATTTGTGTAACTGCTAGGCGCTAAAAAAAATGGATCCATTGTTCTATTTATATGTTTCTATATTAATCATACCTACATGCAAAGGTCTAATTTAAAATAAATTTAAAACGTTATGCATATTCAGTATTCAGTATTTTTATTGCAGTCAATAAGTCTTAGTTTTAATTGTTTACAAGTTACACAGAACATACTCATACAACATATTGAACCCTAAAATAGGGCATGGCATTATACAATGTAAAGTAAAGCCCAAAAATAAAATAACTAAAAATAATAGAGACTATAATGGGCGGTATTTTCTCTTAACTCTATTTCTTCCAGGCAATCTTTGGATAGAGAGGAGTGATAGTAATTGAATATTGTGAGAATTGAAGCTGTAAAGACATGATTAAATATTGAATGTATTAAAATGTGTTAAAAAAACAGATGAATAATTAATACTTACTCAATTGCAATTATTTATTGAAGATTTCTGACTCACTGAACACGATTTAGGCCAAAGGGTGTGTTGTAAAGCATTAAAACTAAATTATGATTGCATTACAATCCCTATCCTTATAAGCGAGGTAGTTATGTAAAGACCCTGCCATTCTGGGAGGTGGTCAATGATATCCAATTCGGATTACAAATGTGTACTCAGCTTTATGTCGTCAGGTTGCTTGACACGATTCAGAAAAAAAACACGCTTTTATTATTTTTTTTAACTTTCATTTGGCAAATGTAGTTAGTTGAGATTTATTCAATTATTTATTATTTATATATTGATTATTATTTCAAAGTAAAGTTAAGTATTTTTTCATTCCGTAAAATACATGTACATTGTACAGTCAGCTGCAAATGCATATAGTTGTAAGTTTTTGTAAACCTCATATATGATTTAAAAGGTCACAATTTGTAAGAATTATTAATTTTATTTCTAACGCTATGGGTCAGCCAAACTTCTCATCTCTAAGCCTTCCAAATGCAGTGATAGGTAGGTACTATTTTTGTTCGTCAAAATGCTAGAGAGATTATAGGATTACGTTGTCCATCCGTGACATTGCCATTGACAGTTGGCCTAAGCGATGTCGCGTGTCGTGTTAACAAAATGGTATGTTACATTCCTAAGGTCTAAATCTGAACTATTGTCGTATTGATCAAGAGTAATGGTTTAAATGCAGCTTATGTACAGCTAGTTCACTCAAGCCGGGTGATGTGACGATCGCTTTATCCGGGTCTGTCTCTAAAATCACTTGTAAATTGCGTCTAACTGTACGAGTTCTGTTAATCATTTGTGATCAATAATTTAGAAAACTTTTGAATTAGGTAAATGATAATGTCTGTTATATAATATTATGTAAATGTGACTTTAGCTTTTCTCATCACCAAAAGCTTACACCTGATACATTTTTGAGAAAAATATCGTACAGGAATTAGCGGGGCAAGGGTACACTAACCCAGAATTCATAAACACTATTCAAATTAAATATTTTGATACATGAAAAAAGGGAAAACTAAGGGTATAGTCCGTTGCTTCATACAGGATTCATCCTGCGATCAAGTTATTCCACTCTACCGACCGATGCAACTTTACATTTTAATAAAACTTTGTATCACATAAGCACCAGGTTAGGTAATTGTAGTGACCCAGCTGTGTGACCGCTATGTCAAGAGTAATGGCGGACCCGCGCTGAATGAAAAGTGAAGCTTACTTTGTGTACGATAGCTTGGAGAACATGAAAAATAGATTTTGAGAGTAAATGGACTGGAACGAATCGGTCTTGAATAGATTGTAAAGTTTGTAGGCTGTGGACGTGTTGGAACTTTGGCCAAACGGTTTCTTGGGTTAACAATAAGATCAAAATGAGGGCGAGGGTGGCTAACCTAATTAGGTAAATGAGTGTTTATAGGTATTTATATTTCTTATCAACGATGTTCATAACATTATTCAGCACGCGGTTTCTCTCGCGTAGTAGGTGAGCCTTCAGAATTATTATAATTTCAGTGTTTTTTCGCAGACTTTACTGAAATTATGCTACGTACCTACGTTTTTTTTTTCATCTTCTTACCATTATTTTTTTCATTCACTACAAGCTCATTAAACGATCTAAAATTATTCAACGAATATTTAAAAAAAATTGGTTGTCTGTAAAGTTGGTTTACGGACGATAGTATAGCGTGACTACCAGCGTTACCGGACAATGAGCGTTACCGGACAATGACAGCGTTACCGGACAATGAGTGTTACTAATGACGTCAACGTTTTCGTTCATCAATTTATTAGACGTAGTCACGTCAAAAAAATTAATAGAAAATCTTTGCAGAAAGTAACGAAATGCATCAACCCTACAATACTGAGCTACCAACAAAGTCCGCCCCGCGGCACCCACGGGCATTTCAGGCACCTTAGTAGTTGTGATAAAAGTACGCAAACTTGCCAACAGATGGCGCTAGTAGTCGCGCTGTTGCAACTTGCGAGCGCATCAACACACGCGTGTCCAATGCTCCCAATTTCCCATACAACTTTATAATGCTCTTTTTTGTTCCCTCAACCCAATTCCATTCTTATAGCCGAAAATAATCGTCAAAGACGCCGTTTGGCTCAAACTAAAGATGTTATTTCTCGGTTTTAGGGATGTCAAATGTGATTTTTTGGATTTTTGGTTATATCTGAATATAATCATTTGTTTGAAATTATGTAGGTACACTTTTCTGCAGTTAGTAATTATAATGGTTCTGATTCAAGTAGAATGGTTTGTATCGAAATAACAAAATTCATAACTCAACAGATATGTATCTATAAGGATTTTCGTACATGGTACATGGCCTCTAGTGGTCTTCATAAGTAAATAATTCTCTTAAAACTCTGTGGATAACGTAGTGGGCTGAAATATAATTAATATGCTTAAGATGTTATAACTGTTAAGTAAAATGTATATTGCAGCTGTTTGTTGTCCCAATAAATAAAATTAAAATTAAAATTAATGGTATTGTTTGAAAAAACTTTAATACATAAAAGGTAGTATGTAATTTCAAATTAATAATTTGGTTAACTTCAAAAACCTGATACATACTGGAAAACTTTGCAATAACTAAAAATTAGGATAAAAACCTAAGCGGTTTGAACGTCACCTAACCAACCTAACACCAACCACATACATAATCAGAAAAAAAATATTTCACTATCCGGCTTTTTATCATGTAACGTACAAAATAGCCCAACCCTACATCGAAAAAAAAACGCATTTACGACTACTTTATCGGCTGTTGATGGGTTATTATTTTGATGCGTTCCGAGAATTGAATTACCATAAAAAAAGGTTACACATGGTGCAAGATAGTGAAGATGTTCATCGGTATTGCATAATTTATGTACCGTGTATGATGCATGATTGCAGTTTGGGACAAGCAACTTTAAGTGGGTTAGGTATATTATTTAACTATAGCCAAGCAATCAAAAAATGGCATCAATCAATATGATTGGACAATTAAACATTGCTTTCCAAATCACACAGTTCATATGATTTCTGTGTGAAATGTCCAAAATATGTGTATTATTATTAATCCCAAATATTTCACAGCGCTAATAAGCCCGAAATTAGACGGAGCTTGTATTATTAGGATTAGGCAGTTCATTGATAATAAATAGATACATTAATTACATTAGTTCTTGTAATACACAGAAAAATACATAAATACTTAAATAAAACTCTTGTAGAAAATCCCAACTTCCTTCCCCATTCCTTTATGCCTAATTTCTAATAACTTTTCATTCATAATCCAGCATTGAAGAAAACAAAGTACTTAGTAAAGAAAGGTACTCACACTAAGTCTGATGAATCAGTTGAGAGGGATAAAAAGATGACCATATACCTACCATTATCATAAAATGCATTATTAAATTTAAATCCTCGCCCACTCACACACAATAGAGGTTTTGATCCGATCACAAATCATCGATTATTATTAAGCAATCAAGCATTTTAAGAACATTATAAGCTGCTTAGCCTAAGTCATCGTGGCCATCCATCAATGGTATCTTTGGTTTTAATTTTTATCTTAAACAGAGCTATAAAAATTTCGAAATTTGATCAAGTTATGAGATATATTTGATTTAGGTTTAAGATATTTTGAATGAAGAGGAATATAGGAATGCATTCATAATAATAAGTGTTAAAAGTATTATTAAGTATAATAGTACTATGTATTATCACTGAAATACAACTCCATCCTTCATTCTGTTCGTAATTAACGAGTAATATTAATTAACACAACCATTATGCAAAATTTAAGATATTAATTTTCAAAATGACAGTACATACATAACGTTAAATCCAACAATGGATTCGCACTAGGACTTTTAACATACATTAAATTAATTATAAATGTGGAATTCTACTTATTAAATAGTTTTCACTCATTAGTGGTCAATATCAACATTGTTTCAAAACAAACTTATTTGCCTATCCATAATGGTACTAAAATACTGTTATTTTATATGTAAACTATGCATGGTAATTTTTTTAAACGAACCACATATATGTGTGTTTGGGTGTGTATGTAAGAAGCGCCATCTAGTATCCATCAACAAAACTTGTTTTGACATAACACATTCACCCGGCTTGTTGTACCGGAAAATTGAAAAACACTACTTGGGCGCAATGCATTCATGTATTCATAGGAACACGTGTGGTGTGGATTCTATTATGTTCAGGATCGTATAGCGGTTTCAGGAACAATAGGATGTTCTAGAAAGCATGATAGGAGTGTTCATAAAATGTACATTTAGTATCGTTAGTACCGGTCACTGATACTTTGTCCAAAAACTTATCAAACTCTTTACAAAAACATACTACATGCAACCAACTTCAATTGGACTGTTTTAGTGACCGTAGACAATTCGCAATGACGTTTTCTTCAAAGACATACATAATTATGTTTTTCAGTAAACTACTGAATCGATATTGATAAAAATCTATAGGACCAATTTGAAAGTATTTTCTTTCAAATCGGTTGATATAATGACGATGTTTAGATGTAACAAACACACACTAAAAAAAATCAACCGAATTGAGAACCTCCTTCTTTTTAGAAGTCGGTTGAAAATATCTACAAATGAATTGGTTTCTGAAGATATTTAAGTGGGTACCAGTAGATATTGTGGTATTTTTGAATAATTTTGATGAATAGTTGCACAAGGTATATAAATATCCTATCGAGGAAAACCTCAACTAAACATTGTTGTACATAATGTACAACATAATGTTGTACATAAAAAACAATACCTATCTGAATTTCCCAACTATAGGTACTGTCAGTTATTGGTTCTATGCCTCAAAGCAAAGTGCGATAACTTGTAGTTTCCAAGAAAAAAAATCTTCAAGAATAAAAGCACTTTGTTGAGTATCTCAATCAATCAATTGCTCAATATTTATTTTTACCAATATTACAAAATAGTTCACAATGGACCCACGTACTAGAGCAAGCCTGTATCGCATGAGTCCTAACTCCTAATCTACTAATGCGGTAGTTCCAACAGTGTTATATCATTCAGACCTATTTGCAACTATTTATGTGTTAATATAACCTAAGGATAATTAATTATCAAAATTATTAGTAGGTCAGGTACATAAGTATTAGTTTGGAACAGCCCTCGCAAAGCTCGTACGAGTCCGCGTTATTAACGCTATCACGGTGATTGATGCATAACCTAATTCCCGCTAGGCTCACTAGCTTTTCCTCGTGGTTTCACCCGTATTTCGTATTTTTGATGTGTAACATATTTCCTCTCACTTTCTGTCAATTGAGAATTTTGCAAAATGGCTGAAATATGATTTTGTTTATGTTTTAGACCCCAGAGATGCAGAGAAATCTATGCCATTTAAAAAAAAATCAAAACTGAATCAACAAAAAAAATCTCTAGGCATCTATATCATAAAAAACCTGCTCACAAAATTTCACGAGAATCGGTTGAGAAATGCGACATGTAGACGAGAACAGATGTAAATCCGGACGTCCCGGCCGGACAGACATACGCAAGCATTTGATTGCCAAAGCTAATGAAGAGTTAATTTCAATAAATGGGAAAAAAAGAGTGTAAAACAGGATGTTGGTAAATATAATTATTCCCAATTTGAATCTTTCTTATTACCAAGGGGAGATGACAGATGTTACACATCATAATGCGACTACTGGTAACTGTAAGGCTTGCTCGTTTTTGTTTGATTTCTTAGTTGCATAGTTTTTTGTAGTTTGTATATTATGGTCTTGCGAATAAGTGAGCTCTTAGTTATATTGTCACTCATAGACGGCGCTAATAGAATAAAAAGTTGAAGTATTCCTAAAATATTGTGTACAGAATTGTCAATATTTTATCAGTTTCAAAATCAAACTGTTCCTATCTACAATTAATAAATTTTCCTGAAATTCACGTACAAACTAACAAACAATAAGCTTATTTATTATGAGTAGATAATTCAAATCGAACGCGGTGTATTATTACTAGTTATTAGCGGCACAACGACACACAATAGTTAATTAGCAGATGATTTAATTATCCATGGCTTTACAATCTATGATGGAAATTTGGTAACGGACTGTTACTAAATGAAATGAAATTATATTGACGATGGCAATAAAAAAGATAAAGAAAATAACCACAATTATGACAATAAAACGTTTGGAATTAACCTTTCATCAGTAACGGAATCATTAGCATCAAATAAGAAATATTCAGTTATAGTATAAATGTGTACACTTAAAATAAATTTAAAATACAATTGGAAATAGCGAGCAATTTGATCCACAAGCAGAATTGCAAAACCATGTTGAACATAAAGCTAAATATAGGAACATCAATCCAGAATAGAAAAGCAATGCAATCGAACTAAAAGTGGCAGCCGAATTTATATCCGATTCGCGTAAGAGCAATAAACTGAACAAAAAGAGCTATAAGCAAAAAACAGGTCCTTTAAAACCAATTTGTCCAAATTTTACGAGCGCGGTTAACGCATCAAACAATGAACGCAAGTATTGCTTTTTATACCGTCTTAAGTTTGATCGTTTACCTACCCATAACTCTTTTATTAGTATCGTAAACCTGAGTTTTTCTGAACTCCAACCTTTAATTACAAATTGTAATGTCGAGAATGCTAGGGTCGGTGATTATGATTCGGAAGAATAGTTCCGTAATGTAATATTGTAGGCAATTTGGGTATGTTTTTGTTTGTGATGACATTGTGTTTCTGGGAACTTTGTTGTTTGTTCAGGCCACGTGGGAGTTCCCTTGTCTTTCTTGCGCGTTTGGATGCATGTGTCGACCTCGGGTTAAATTAACCGGAAACTTTGGGGGAAATAGTTAAGATTCAGTGCAGGTCTGTAGCAGTCACTCAGAAAGTTAAACACGCCGCTTGTAACATGTGTCGTTTAAAATAACACCGATGTAGGATTTTAAACTCCAAGCGCTGGAATTTTAAACTTTTTGTTGGACTATTCGCTTAGTTTGCGCATGTTGGTTTAATGAATTAAAGGAAACTTTTAACCCAAAATTAATTAAGCATACTAGAGAAACTTGAGTTTAGTAAATACGAACTATTATGAACCTACCAAGGTAAATACTGATAGGAACGTTATGCTTAGAAAGAGTAGGTAATAAGTTAATCGTGATGAGGAAGTTGCATCTCAGGAAGAAGATAAGATAAAAAAGTAGCACAAAAACGTGCATTTCTTTACAAGCACACTCGAAGCAAGTCAAACAAAAAACTAGTATAAGCTCAATGAATAAAATATTAAACCAACACAACCAGTTTGCATCGCAGTAGCGGACAATGTAATCGATAAACTCATCCAATTTAAAAACAGGATAGGATTAAACAACAATGCTGGATGATAGTGCAGTTCTGATAGTCGATGTTTACTGACAAAAACATAAAAAACAGAGAGTGAAAAATGTAAATTACGTAAAAACTCAATACAGGGTTCCTTTTGATAGTATAATGTGGGTTCGTGCTTCGGATGATGTGGTCCGGATCACACGGGTGGTCCGCGGCGCACTATTTAAATAGTTTTTTCTATTATTTGCTATCCATGATTTATGTTTGTTTAACATGAAGGTGTTGGGACAACATGGGTGTGATTTGTTGGTTTTATTGGCTATCCATTACGGTCATAAAAAATATTATGACCACACTTTGTGGTTAAACGCTTGTGAGCTGATAAGTGGTCCAAAAGGTCAAGTTTAGACTCCCGTGTTAGCTGAATGTTTGTGACTCATTTAGACATAATCGATTACCCTAAATACTCCTAGTTTCTTGTGGCTTGAAAACCATTTTAGCGTCGAGACTTATTAAACTTTTCTTGTCTATGCTTGTTGTATTGATGTGTTTACGTGATCACTGCAAAGATTATAGATAAGTTCAAAGTTAAGAGTTCAACAGCACAATCTTTAGGCAACTTATGGAGTACACTTGGTACTTTTATCAATTTTATTGGTAACATGCGACACTGCACTGAACATTCCCGATCGCGCCACTTGCCGGAACCCCGAGCAAATCGATCTCAACCCTTTCTTATTAGAACAAATTATCTTCAATTCAACCGTTTGCTCCTAGTAAGTTCTCGTTAACTGCAGTTATCTTCACAAATAAAATAAAGCCGTTACTGTTGACTCACAAGAATCATTAGTCCTTATCTCGGGATGCGTGTCGTGCTTACTGGAATTCTGTTTTACTTGTTATTGTCGATGCACGACACACCGCCACATATACAACCGTTTCTCAGAATTCATTAATATATCTTACTGATTTCCAGCAATGTTCCCAGTTATTAAAAAAAAATATGTACTGCATCAAATCAAGCTTCAAATGTTCCTGATAAATTTTAGAGAGGATGACGTTGAAATACATTGGACTGTTTGACCAAAATTACATTGGTTTGCTTGGTAACTTTTAGGTACCTATTTCGCAGACATTTGTGTGTGTTCAAGTAGTGCAAGTTACATGCACTACTTGAAATATCTAAATACTCTGTTGCATAATGCAGATGTGAGACTAACAAGAACTCAAATTCAAAATATATATGTAGGTATCCAATGTCTGTTTTATCGCACTTCAATTGCAATTTCGATATTTTGTTAGTCCTCCAAGTCAGACCTTTGTAGAGATTACTTAAAATATTAAGCTCTCCCGAATCTTCTTAGTCACTATTTATGTTGAGCTAAGAAGACTTTGTGAGTTTTCGTTTACTCAAATCCTTTTTTCCAGCCCAACAGTTTTCTGTCATAAATATTGGATTTCTCATTCTTCGAGTGTCAGGTTCAGTGACTCTGTTTATTGTCGGTTTGCGGATTCTATTAGAACGGTTTAGTTTCACGTGTGTATACTCGATGTTTACGATTTGTTAGTTTTAAGTTTACGAGTGCCGCGAAATTTATGTGCTTTGATGGTCCGTTTGAGTTGTTTGGTTTGTTGTCTTACGTGAGGTTGAGATCAAATTGTTAGTCTTAATTTTTGAATGTCAAACTTATATCAAATTGGCAGTTTAAATTTGCATAGATCAGTATTGTTAGGTACTGTTTGTTGATGATTTTATCCATTAAGTTTCCTAGTTTATTATTATCCATTACGTTTTGCAGCACTACATTCATGACTGTAATTTTGTATATTCCGAGCTCTAAAATGATCGAACAATAGCATTTAAACACTATAACTGCCAATAAATTGTTTAAATGTAATGCAAATCGCATTATCCCCTGAAAATAAATTAACATTGGCGTCGCGTACCGCACGGCCGCTGAAAATATCGAAACAGCCGACGCACGTCCCATTAAATGCGGAAACAGCCTCCACTAACCGCAGAACCCACCAGCCAATTCCATACCCGCACAATCCACAACTAATTACCGTAAACACTTACGTTGATCGAAGAAACAGCGATCCAGACCATTCATAACGTAGTGTACAACCTCATAGTGCACTGAAATTCACTTATTTATTGCGTTCACAACTCACAAGGGACGTCACACTCAAAACAAATCACAGCGTTTGGTTCTCACTACGGGTACACACAACGTCAGGGCGGGTTCTAATAGGAACACGACGGATTCCTCAGAGCGTGTTGCCGGTGCGGCGGTCGACGCGCGACTGGTGCGCGCGGCGGGTTTGGGGTGAGGGGCGCGGGACGAGGGGGGACAGGGGTGCGTGCGGTCGGAATTCGCTTCCCACGTGCTGGGACGTTCCTCTCTTTCTTGCCGGGACGGGTTAGCTTTTTGAAAGCAGAAAGCACCGTCCACGCATCGATAGCCGGGGGCGACGTTTAGCTGTAACCTTGTTTATATGCACTGCAGCTAATAATACCGCGCGAATAACACTTCGAGCGCGCGTTTGTTGTTGTTTTTATTTTTTTTATTCGCTAAGTAGCGTGCGTTAAGTGGCCGTGTTGTTTCTGCGTTTCCGATACATTTGTAACGTTTCGCTGCTTCCTGTTTCGATGGCTTGATTTAAGAGCACATCCTTTTTATTAAGACGTTCTCTTTGTGAGTCAGATTTCATTCAGCGGATGATTAAAGTGAATGAAATAGAACGTCGATCTGAACTTTGTCTGACAATTCCTTCGCTTTACAATGTGATCTTCACGAACAAAGATAAGTTTCGGAACGAGGGTTGAATGCATAGAAAGCTCATTAAAATTCAATACCTGCCTGCACTTTATAGCCACAATAAAATTCTAATATTTAGACATAAAATTCGCACTCGTCTGGCTCGCAGAGGTCGAAGACCAGAGATCAATCGCTTTAACTTCAGACTTCGACATGATTCGATAAACTACAAAGTTAAAAGTACTTTCTTGACCAAAGATAATTTCGATTACAATATCCAAAGTTTAGAAAGGGATTAACTAGAAAATAGAACAAAAAGTTAATGTGTTTCTCGGAGCTATTTCGGTGGTCGCTCGCTCGCCCTTATCGGGACGTCACTCGACAGAAGGTTTTTAGTTTTTAGACTTTTTAGTTTTTGTAATGTTGAGTCAGTTATTGAGTCAGACGATGACAGGATGGTAGTGACGGGTTAAATGCAAATGAGAGAGATTCCGGGTTGAATGGCGTAATGGCTTCTTGATTTATGGATGTCGTGCTGTCTATATAATATTATTCTTTGTTTCAAAAACAATTTTTCTGGAAAATACCTACCTATAATTGATTTTGAGTGCCAAGTTTTTTTTTATTTCTTTTATCTCTTGTGAAAAAGACTTATGGCAAAAGTAATGATTGATGGGAATCAAACCGAAAGTATTGTAAAAAATATGACTTGTTTTTGTTAAGTTGTACCTATTCTGAAATGAGTCTAGTCATCGCATACAAATAGACTAGACTCGCAAAATTACTTTCTGAATTTTGATAAATTGTCAGACAATCGTTTTTTTAGGGCTTTGTTATGTTATTAATCTGAAATACATAAAATTATGGTTTTTGCGTAGATATTAGTAGTGGTTCCGCTCTATCGATATTACCAATATGTTTATATGTTAATCGCGACTCAAATTCTTGCCTTTTTAACAAAAACCATTATATATACCTTACTTTAAATTTAGGGTTGTTAACATTTTATTAAAAACAGTGACTTAAACATCAACAAATTATATAAATATATTTAGTAATAAATCTATATATGATATATTAGTATATATCATAGTAGGTTCTAAACTAAAGTTAAGTTAATTAAAACCTTTGTTTAGAAATTAAGCGGATTTATTACTAAATATATTTATATAATTTGTTGATATTTATGGATTTCCGCAAAGTAACGCCTGAATCAATCAATTATCTTAGTGACTTAAACTTTACCTCTCTAACTCTTAATTATTATTTGCGAAAAATTGTGCATCTCTATAAGCTTTATGGTACCTTTTAAAATTAATTTTAATAAATTAACTCAAAATATTAAATATTAAGAATAAATTGGACACATTGCATAGTAAGAAAACACGTATTTAAATATGGGTCAGTATATTCTAATTAGTTTCTATTATATACAGTTCAATACATAACTCTGAATAGATAGGTACTTGAAAAATCTATAAAATAACTGTGCAGGCGTAAGGGTTAAATCGTAGCTAATAACATAACTTCTAGAATGCAAAAGCGGTGTTTTTAAGACGATACGATGCGGACAAACACACGTTTAAAGCTAGTATAGTGTCAAGTGATGAGATCATCGCCGCCATTGCTTTCTTGAAGTTATTCCACATACCATTATTTAACCCCTTCGTCCCCACTGTTTATTTATTAGATTATTCCAAGTATTCAGAGTAATGTATTTAACACTCGAACGTATTCTAATGGCATGGAGTGGTTTCCCAGCCACGAGGGAGTTGAATGAGAGTAAATATTTTGTGTTTGAATAAAATGGTTTTGTGACGAACTTTGAAAATTATCATATTTGATACTAGCTGACAATCATAAAATCGTTTGCGCTGCAAAATAATTTTGAGTCTCTATGTTCAGTGCTTTGGTCTGTACGTTATCTGTCAGTCAGTCGAGCAGCCTTTTATGTAAAACTAGCTGACACTCACAACTTAATTTGCGTTGTAAATTTAAAAAAATCCTTTCTTAGTAGGTTCGCGCCTACACTTTTTGACAAACACACCCTCCAAGTATCAAGTCTTTTCAACGGTTTTTCCTGAACGTTCTCAGTCAGTCACTCAGGCCTTTCAAATGTTAAGATTTTTTTAAAATAATTATTTGAAAGATTTGATTTTTTTTAAATAATTTTATTGATATATTCTCGTCACTATTACCAACACCCAACATTCGTAGGTACCAATTTTCGGCTCTGTCATAATTATTGCTATCACAAATGTCAATTTTGACTGGTTTATATTATGTTAGACAACATACTCGTTGTTCACTAAACTACAACATTTTTTACACCCCTTTACGTTCGCGGCAAAAATTCATCGCTCAATAACTTACCCCTAAAACCAGAATAACTTTAAGTTTAAGCGAGCACTTAGCCGAATCTACGCCACTTTTATCCCCACTTGTATTTCAAAGATTTACGAAGACTTTTCATGTTTATTACAGTACAAATTTAATTGAAAGCAATAAACACAATAAGGTGTTTAAATTAATTTAAATAAGTAAGAAACCGTGTTTTATATAAAATAAATTATTAAAATAAAAATTAAACAAACGCTTTTTTTTCTATTTCTTTAATAAAAAGCTTGGGATCTTTTAACTGTCTATTCTATCATTAAAAATTTTTGCCTCGACAAATATAAGAATTATTGAGTGATTGTGATATGAGTAAGTACTGTTTTGCCATACTTGAAGCGTGTCACAACAAATTCTAGTAAAGTTAAATTTAAGTATAAAATTAGGTAACTAAAATAATATCGACATAGCACCCTTGCACACAGGCAATTGACGGCTGCGACTGAATCGCGCTATAATAGCCTGCAATGTAGATATTTATCATAATTTGTTGGGTAATCTACCGTAAAGCCATCGATTCAAAGGGACCACGCACCGTGGCGCAGCGAGATAGGTACTCCGAGTTGCCATGTTGACGTTAATTTTGCGAGCAAATTAAAAATTATACATATAAAAACGTAGGTATTTTTACTCGGAATAGTACCTAAAAACATTCTTCCTCCTTATCCACCATTTTACTGTGAGCGGAATTGATGAGCCTTCTTAAAACTAGAATACGTACGACAATAAACTAATCAACTGGCTAGAAATAGATGCAAAGAGCCAAAAACCTACAACTCGGGCGAATTAACATGACACCTGGCTGATACTTTCGCTCGGAACTTGATACTTTCCCCGCTGCCCCGCGCGGTGCCCTTCGTGTTTCTTCTTCCTCTAATTGCGAAGCCTTATCATTACCAAGTATTACAGGACCTCTTCTCTATCAAGATTATCCAATTCCACGCTGTGCTTTGCACAAACGTCATTCGAGCCAGGTGTCATGGGCGCGTTGGTGAGAGTCTACGTTCAGCAGAAGATCAAAGCGGTCTGATGATGCGGTCCTCCTAAAGTCAGAACAAAGGTGTAGTGAAAATAAGTTAATTCAATTAATCCACTAAATCTTTAAGTTGAATGTATCCCTTATCTGCAGAAATCTATAAGTCGGCAACGCGTGTAACCGTAAGTTAGAAACGTTCTAACCCCACACATTAGTGCAATAAACTTGACAATAACTTAATTCCGAGCTATGAAGGGCCATCCCTCGTGGCTCTTACATCTGGGGCTGACAATGTCACAGCCCTGGGAGAACAGCTGGTACGCTCCAGATTCTACACTACATGCATATGCTTAGAAGGATTGAGAAATGCTATGTGGCTGTCATCTTATCTATGCTCGTGAAAGTAAAGTGACTTTCTTTGGAATCGGATGGTTTTGATATGCATTGATATGCAACTATTAAGTAGTGGTACCTAATTTAAGTCTGATCTGAAACTGAAGTGAAAATTCGATATAAGATGCTCAAAAAGATATTGGAATCTACTGACTTTCTACTTTTCTGTTTAATTAATTATTGAATTAGAATACACATAAAAATATTATTAAATACAATCAAATATAACACAGTTACAATCATAAATTATTAAAATATGTCATCTGAATCAAATTGTTTTTTTTTTCATTTTAAGTAAAGTTATAGGTACGATTATATTTTGTTTGTCTCCTTTCATACACATAAAACATAACAATGACATAAGAAACACAACTAAAAGAACCACAGATAGATCAACCCTTTGCTCTGTCTATCAAAACAGAACCAGCTAATCCCTCCTTTACACTGTATCCCAGGGTACAATGGTAACTCGAACGTAATCAGAACTATCGATCGTGGGTGTGCAGGGGTCCTAAACTAACAAGACGGATAAGGAGTTTAATTTTCTATGACGACGCTTTTATCTCGGGAAGACAAGACAAGTGCGGAGGACACGGCTCGATCTGTATTGAATTGGGAAGGATTGGGGCGGATAGCGGAGTTATTAAAGATACCTAGTACTCGTATAAGACGTAAGTATTTAAAGAAGGCTTAATTTATAACGATCTTACTTAATTTCAATTGTTAGGGTAAGTAAATCATGTTAATTTAAATAGTATTTAATATTCCCTAGCTGACACACTTTCTGACCTACACTCTCAATTCTCAATTCTTTCAGTTAACTAAACTGAAGGTGTGTAGGTACCTTTTTTTTAATAATTCAAACTTTATACCCATTGTATATACTCCTTTATTACCTTGTATATGTATTTTTAGTTTCCTGGCACAATAAAGAGTTTTCATTCATTTATTCAAACTTATTTTCCTAGTTTAATATATGTAGATCATCACCTCTACGAGGCGCACTTGAAATCATTCCACCACACTGATTCGAAAGAACTAGTGACACGATAAGAAGAAGATCATAACTCTTGATGGTCTTTCGTACACTAAGTTTTTTTTTTTCTTTGTAGGTCGTACGGTTGTCTGGAAGCTTTCTTTTGTCCAGTAATAACACGACCCTTGTAATTTAAGTTTCCTTGACTATTGATTTCTGTTAAGGCAATACAATAAATAATTTTCTATCGTTCTAAATTGTGATTGCATTGAAATGAAATCTGTATAAAACTTTGCAACTCAATCGAGCTACAATTGCTCACAATAATTTGCAAAACTTTTTCGCAGCTGCGCGGAATAATTTATTAATGGCAGATCGAGAACTATTGTCATAATAAATTATGAACCGGCGTTAGTACCTACCTGATGATCGATAGTTGGAAAAGGCACCAATCATTTATTATTATTATGCTTGATTATGTACTACACGAGGGATATTACAAATACTGATAGGTAATTGTATAAATAGTAAGTATTAGGATCTACTCGTTTTATTACAATGCTCATGCCAGACTAATTAACAAGGAAAGAAATAGCTACTTAGATAAGAAGAAATAAATTGAATCGAAGAAGTAGACGGACAAACATTTGCAATTTATAATACAAACTTTAGTTCAACACAAACTTCAGGTTATGAGATGTGTTAAACATGGTAGAATTGACTTCAACAAAGGGTTTCTATAGCCATAAATATGCCTAGGTATTTCTACGTTCTAGCGAACTTTTGATGTAACGATCAAATTTATAATTGCTTGATATAAATAATAACGTGTTAGAAGTCACGTGAATGTCGATTATTTATTCAGTTTAAGCCCTAAATGGTACGTTGCGGGGGCTTATCAAATTAATTGCTTTATAACTTGCTAGGTCTCACTATTTTTAGAATGTTAATAAAAAAGAACTTTAGATAAAAAAACCTGAAATCACGCGTTTTGATTCTTTCATAAGAAATAGTGGTTAGTCTTATTACATTCGGTATAATATCTGTGAGATTGTATTTGTTTAGGAACTATGTAAGCCCAGCCGCATTTAAATCTAGTCTAAACTAAAACTTATCCATTTTACAAATTTAAAAGAGCACAGTTCGCGATAACCCTCCAACTAAAAGTCATTAAAATTATCGTTTCAACTTGTTTTCGTACCTGAGGACCACTCTTGTTCAAGTTCCGCTCACTAAGTGCTGTATGCAGGAGTTTGCAAAACTAAGTTATATCTACTAGTTAATATGTTATTTTTACAGATGCAAAATTTTGTGCAAATGTATTTAGGTTTACTTATTTTTTTGGGTTTTTTTAGTATTAAAAACAGACGACCGTCGTGACATAGTGGGGCGTCTAGATATTGTATGAAAACTAGAAACGCCAGAGTGGCGCCACAATGGCGCTTCCTCACGCCTCTAACGTGTAAAGGCGCCCTTACAGGTCGATTTTAATACAAATTTGTATTCTTATCAGTTTAATTTTAAATATCATTTCCGTAGGTAACACGAATAAATTACTGCAGTCATACGAAACCTGTATTGGTAATATTTACAAAGTAAAACCAGTCATTCTGAACTTTGAAAGAAAATGCATACCGTAGAGCAAGTTGCTCTAATAGTTTCGGAGAGAAAACTTGGGGTTTGTGTATAGTGTGTGAGAAATAGCGGATACATTTAAATTCCTCCTCATAGATTTCAACGAAGATTATTAGTATTGACTATGAACACAATGCCGGAGGTTTTTATCATCACCAACAATCAACAGCAGTCTCTCACTTGGATGTGTCTCCGAAGTTGCGCCACTCAGCCCGATCTTCGGGAGTCTTCAGCAGATACAGATATAGTTTTTTTTTTAATGGTCTTCTTCTGATCGTGACACTAGTCACGATTAGACGACTAGTTCTTTCGAACCAGAGTGGTGAAAGGATTTTAAGTGCGCCTTTCGTGCACTTGACACATCGAAATGATCAGTGGTGTTTACGGTCACTAAAACAGTCCAATTGAAGTCGGTTGTCTATGTTTTTGTAAAAACTTGATTATTAGGTTTACTCACGATGTTTTCCTTCACCGCTAAGTGTGTGTTTTAAATATACACATAGATTTTTGAACAGAAATATCCATTGGTGTACGACCGGGTTCTAACCCACGACCTTCGGATCGAAAGTCGAGGCATCTCCCACTCGGCCAACACGGCTTACGGGCTGATGACATTGATGATGATGAAATGAAAAGTTATACATTATATTACAAAATAATGATACTTATAGAATAAAATTAATATTTATGGTATCGCTATCATGTGCACTAAGTTGAAGCCTCAGTCTTTTCTTTTCGTAACTGGAACACACTCGGAACATTCCGAGTAAAACTCAGAGTGGATATTGACGGAACATAAGTTACGTTTTGGAGCCATTTCCTCTGATATTTCGTACGAAGCTTTTCAAAATAAAATACGTGGTAGTGTGTAGGTATATTATTTTATCGATATATGTACCTAGATAGAAAAAATATGTAATCTTTGTCCTACCTGTATATTATCATACTCGTAATAAAATGAGGATGGAGGGATAAATAAATAAATAAATAAATGTTTGCTTCATAATCACATTAAAACTACAGAGCTTATTTGGACGTAATTTAATATGGACTGAAAAGGATACAGGTAACTTTTTATCTAGTTACCACGTGGACTCTTTTTTGATTAATGATAAGGTGATACAAAATAGTTATTAGTACACCAAGTGCCTATAGCAGGCAATTTTTTTATCCTCGACTTAAATATCCGTCCTCGCATTTGGCTCGAGGTGATAAAGTCTCGTACAAAATGGGCTTTAGGAATGAGGTATACGCATTAAGTAAACAAATTTAAACTGAAATGAACGCGTTAAAAAAAAATGTTATACCTAAATCCGGCCGGGTGGAGCGACGAACTACGTAAGGCAGCCGGTAAAAAGTGGATGCAAAGAGCCGAAGACCGTCAGTGGTGCGAAATGGGAGAGGCCTACATCCAGCAGGAGACTAATGTAGGTTTATGATTATGATGATGATACCTTCATAAAAATATACCAAAAACTATAATGGTGATATAAATATTTCACCTACCGCGGTTACAGGAATATTATGTTGTTCATTGAAACTACACACACGGACGAAAACCACATTAGGTATGGGAAACTTTGCATGGGATGCCCGTATTGAAAAGCTGATTCCGATCAAAGGTTAAAGGTATTTGGATTCCCTAGTAACGTACTATGGTATTTCATGCTATTTTCCAGTAAGAGTTCGAATTCAAAAGAGGTGTTAATCCATTTTAAAAAATGTTCATGACGTAACATCTAAGTCAATTAAAGCCTATGTTTAACATAAGCAAAGGAGATTGGGAAAATCAGTTTTGCACGACAAAAAGTTTGTCAAGACGAAAAATATGCTAAAACATTTCGTGGTGTAATAACAAATTCACCGCTCCATAATTTAGAAATATGTTTTCGGTCAATTTATTATATATCTTTAAAAATGTGCAAATGTGCGAGCAAGATAGATGCGCGCGGGGTTTTGGGCCTTAAGCTAAAGTTTTGTAGGAAACATAGTTTAAAATGTAAAAAAAGAACGGTACTTGAAATCTTGATCTTGTACAATGAAATGAAATGTGTTTTAAAATTAACACTACTAATTTAAAAACACGTATAAAATCTAAATTTAAGTATGAAACCTTACTAATTATTGTTCACACAATCGGAAAACATAGACGAAACGAATAGTGTGAAGAAATTACTATAATACGGCGTACTTTTTGAGTATTTTTTCGAAACATTTTGTATGGAAATTTGCCTTGAGGATTACCCTTAAACCGAATGCGACGATTCCAAAAATCAAAGTCGTCGAATCGTAAAATCAAAGTCGACGAACTCAAAAACTATAACGAAGCGCACACGCCTGTCGCTGCGATCTGTCGCTGATACCATCGCTACGATCCGAGATCGACGCGATATCGATACGAGCTGAACAATTAGAGGCCATTAGACCAATAGGTACCGTTTTGGTGCAACGGGGCGTCTGTTACACCGTAGTGTAATTGTAGATATATTTTTGACAATCATACATTCAAAATTTCAAGTATCTAAGTTCAGTGGTTTGGCCAGGTCTGTGATTCAGGCAATTAGAATACCTACTGCTAAATTGTAGATATATCTTCTTCTTTTCTTATGTCTAAAAATGAATTGCTGTTTGTTAGTCTCGCTAAAACTCAAAAACAGCTTGACCAATTTAAGTTTTTTTTTGTTTTGTTCGATTTATGATTGATATAACTTTTCGATCACCCACAGACTCTTGCAACGTGAATGTATTTACTATATTGAATTGTATGTTTATTATATATGTTAGTCTTTAAGGTTAGGCGCCTATTGCATTTCTGTTATGATGTTGCCTGAAATAAATGGTTATTATTATTATTATTATTATTATTTACTCAAGACTTAGATAAATAGAGCACAAAAAAAATTAGGCACATTTTAGATGTAGCATAAGTAAGGAAAATAGACTATCAAAAAAGGTTGCAGAATTGTAAATCTTTCTACGAGTACAACTACAGCAACTACTCTACCAAGAGTGTACTGACCAATTAGAAAAAAAAATTCTTCTTGATAAAATCTCCATTTCGACTTATTCGGTGTGACTGCACCCAACAACGGAGCTGAGGTTAGATAGTTCGTGCGATCGTATCACTCGGTACTGGAATTTTTAGTGGTTTACTTGTTGTGCTAGAAGGAAGCATTAATGAGATAGTTTCGAATATATTAGGTTAATTTTATATTAGTTTGGGAATCGTAAGCTGTGTAAGTCTGTGGGCGGAAAAGACGAGTAGGTACTTATGTAGCTAAAAAGGTGTGAGCTAGCGAAGTAGTCGAGTTAAAGAGACGTAGAAGGTGAGAGATGTAGAAAAACTCAAAATTGAACTGTGTTTATGCGTAATACTACTAACCTACTTTAAAGAAATTATTAGGTCTGATTTATCAAATAACTAAATTTTAAGAAATACGAGTTAGTAGCTTTTTTAAATGTTTCACATAATTTAACATACATACTTATACAGAACTTGAGTTCTTCATAGACAGAACACTGTGTTTTCTTAGAGCAAAGATCATAACGCGATCTGTGTAGACATTCTTCTTCTTAAAATGATGTTGTGTATGAAATATGTATTAAATAATTAACGAGTTAGTTAGATATAAATTATTCACATAACCATATCAGACTCAATCAAAGTAAAAAAAGCTTCTTCTTCTTATCGTGTCACTAGTTCTTTCGAACCAGTGTGGTGAAAGGATTTCAAGTGCGCCTCCAAGAAGCTCCTTTCGTACACTGATAAAAAAGATGATCACATACTTATAAGAAAAACAACTATATTTAAATCCAAGAAAAATAAACCAAAACATTTTCTTCTTACCAAAATTTACCATTTCATCATAAGTCATGACAGTGAAACAGCGAAAATTAAATGAGCAATTTGTAAATACACAACATCTGACATGGGTAAGCGCATCAGATAAGCGCTGATAAGCGCACGAACAAGCGATTTGTAGGCTGGCATGTCGATGTAATGGCATGCTTTTTGTGCAATTAGTACCTCGAATGGAGTGAACCGTGAGTGTGGGGCATGTTTACTTATGACATTTAATTACGGAAAAAAATTGTGTGCTTATACACGACCGAAGTGAAGACTTTTTTAAAGGCGAGGTTAATAATACGATATACAACTATATTTGCGTTTGACAGTGACATGACAGTAGAAAAGTTGGTAATAAAAAATAAATTTTGTTCATGGTCATAGCATCAACAAAACAGGCACTATAATTTGTAGTATTATAATGTAACGCTACCTTTATTTGATGTCGTTCCGGTAAAATAAAAAAAACAGTAGAAACATTATCAGCTTCACTGAGTAATATTATACCAGCCAACTTTACCCGAAGTAGTGTTACATCCGAGCGTTGGGAGCCCAGTAGCCCAGTCCAATCAAGACCTCATTCGCCTCAGTCCCCACGAAATACATTGCTGAGCAACGAGCGGCTCGTTGCTCGCGTGTCCGTGTTTGTTACTGACTGTACTAATGCTCGCTGTGAATGTAACATTAGGTACACTGTTCATTTTCGCCGCGTAACACCGGTCAGTACCCACCTTGAGGTGCCCATACGAATACGCTTGTCAAAAATGTTGGTGATAGGGCTACTAGAGCTCAAGCAGCATACTGCAGTCAGTTTTTCGGCTATCTATTTTCCCATAGGTGTGTATACGCTTCATTTAACAACATCTTGTTGAATTCTCTGTCTAATTGCATGAATGCGGCGTGTGATTAGCGATGCGCAAATTACTGAATCGAATCTATTTTGTTTCTATTTAAAAGTAGGTCAAATTAGCGCGAGCGCTAAACGGTAGCAATTTGTGCCTTTGTTAAAGGAACAATAATGATAGTTTCTACTTTCGTACCAGAATTGAATAATGTAAATTGGATTGTATTTTAAGACAATTTGTCAAAAAGATTATTTTCAATAATAATTGGTAGCTTTGACGAGATGCAAATTTTATCAAAAATTATTTTTGACGTGACAACGTCTAATAAATCAATGAACGCCGGCTGCATGCACGAAAACATTGACGTCATTGTCCGTTGTCCGGTAACGCTCATTGTCCCGTTACGCTGATAGTCACGTTAAACTATCGTCCGTAAACCAACTTCACAGACAACCAATTTTTTGCTATGCATGATCAATTATATTTATTTTATCAAAACCGAATTCTGTTAAATATTACATCGGCCTTTGTAATTCAAACTTCTGCGTGGTACTGGTTTATTCATGGATAAGTGAGATCTCTTACCATACTTTTTTTTATTTTTTTTAATACATAGAAAATCGTACCTACGACACCGGGCGTAGCCGTCTTACACACTTGCCACTCGACCATCCGTGTCGTCATTACACTTCTCGTTTAAATAAAAAAAACCTGCACATCCTAACAAACAGTTACAACAAGAAACACCTTAAAAACCCCAACAACAAATTCAACTGATTCCGTTATAATAAAAACCAAAAAAAACACCGTTACAGTGCAGGAACGTTAGAACACTATATAACGACATCCACGGCGCGTTTTAAAACGACATTACATCTAAATCTATCGGATAGAGCAACAATACAACCGTAACAGACAATTAATCAAAATGAGAGATCGGAGAAGAATCTTTATCCGTGTCGAAGTCTTACGTGTACGGACCTTTAGTGACACAGTCCGGAGAAAACAGCTTATCACCACCATACAGCTAAAAATTAAATGAAATGAAATGGTTTATTGCATAAAGTATGGTGCAAAAATTCGAATATAGCGCCTCGAAATGGCTCCGTTCGTCTCCACCGTCTTCTTCTTATCGTGTCACTAGTATATCCGAACTAGTGTGGTGAAATGATTTCAAGTGCGCCTCGAAGAGGCTCCTTTAGTGCACTTTCTTTAAAAATCCATTGTTGTACGACCACAGTGTGACGGCGTGTGCGGAACTTAATACCGATTTAAAAAATAATTTATTTGTTTTCTCCATTCTTCTTTCTCTTTTTTGTTTGAAATAATATAACTACAATCAGATTGGTCCCAAAAAGATTTTATCAATCTCTGTTTAGTAGTGTAGTTTACAAACGGTCACTAAACCAGTCCAATTGAAGTATGTTTTAGTAAAACCTTAAGTATATTATGCGATCTTTTTCGTGAATACAATATATCAAAGAGTCACCTACAATTTATGTCATAATAATATGAATCAATTCATATCATAACAATGTGAAAATATTAGTTAGTTATCTCGACTGTGGCGCTGCACACTGCTGCCTCTAAACAGAAGTAATGGTGTCTGGATTCTTTTCATTATGAACTACCAATTCATATTTACGTCTCCCTGATTCACCTGTCACTCAAATCCCAACTCTATCCCGATGGAATAGAGTTGCTCTATCATTTCTTTCTCCAGTACCGTATGAACAAGAATCTTTGTTTTCCGAATACGTATAAGTTATTAATAATATTTCCTCATTGTTGAGAGCCGTTATCCTGTACGTCTTTTGTTCTTCGATCAATTCTCTGTTATAATTTTGCTCTGATTTGAGTCCCCGGATAATAAAGTTGAATCATGTCGACAGTCTTTGAAATCACAAAGGTAACAAAAATAAACGTATGAATAATGATGGTAACACGCATATAATAAACGAATGAAAATCTAACTAACTCATAGATGAATAACGGTGTTCCTATATAGAACACCAAGATGGACAGTATCAAACCAAAATGGATGCGGTACATAGGACTGAAAATTTTCCTATCTTTGATAATATCATTAAAAAGGATATATATCTATTTTCAAATAATGTTTGTTACTTTTTACGACGTAGTTTTATTGACAATGAAAAAGCCTAGTAGTTTTAACACATAATATCTAGTTTTTTAGCCCTGTTACTTCTCTTTTTCGAAAATTAGCATCGGACCGAAATGTACTAGAAGATAGCAAATGTGGCTCCCATTCATTTCTTGGTCGCATTTTCAATGTACTACATTGTGTTTCTATACTTTAATACATCTGTGAACTAACCTGACTCTTTTGTTTGAACACACAAAAGGCAATTTATTTGCAAAACCTACATGTTCCTATTTTTATAAATAGTTAAGTTCTTAGCTATCTATCTTGACTCCACTCGATATCTTTCGTTATATCGCTTACAACGTCACCTTGACGTTGTAAGTGATAAAACGATAGAGCCTATATTCAAAATGTATTGTTTTGCTTTGTTTATGTTAGAGTTAAATAGATTGTTTATCTCGTTGTTTAGATATCTTTATTCAATTTGCCAATTCATCCAAACTGGACTAGTTTGTGTTGGACCAGTTGACAAACCATCTACAAGAGTCTCTGATAAATAAAAAATCACGAGATAGATTTTTACTTATTGTAAGGTATAAATCTTTTTTTATTATATGCTATAAATTGTATACTGAACTGATTTCGATTATATAGTCAAATATTATGACTATATAATCGAAATCAGTTCAGTTTTAACATAGACATCCAACTAAAATATATGTACATACCCGAATGAAATGAATTATGTCAACAATAACCTAACCCTAGAACGCACCACCTGTTTTCCAAGCTATCCTAACAATCGCTTAAACTTATAAATTTTCATTTTATCGTGAAAATTTTACCAAAAAACTACTATTGAGTCTGGTACAGACTTCAACAAACTTATTTAAAAACTTGTGAGACAAAGGTGCTTAGAATAAGTGCCCCATTTAAAGATAGGGTGTGACCACATCACCTAAAGTGCTAGTCATTATTAAAGTATACTTTCTAAAGTTACAAACTTTATGATAAAACAAAGTCGTTTGAAAGTGTAATAGAAACATTCAAGATTGCATTTGCCGAGTTACGATAAAAAGAGTTTTAAAGGGCCAGAATTTGAGTGCAAACTTGGAGCAGAATTTTCCAAATCTATTTATAAGGATAACATTAGTTTGGTACATAAGTTTTATTTAACTCCAAAGTAAACAGGTTTATTGTTCGAGTCTATGTTGAGTTTAATTAGGTATTAATTTTCAACCAAATTAAAATTACTTTAATAAGATATTTACACTTAATGTAACCGCGTGGTATCGAAAAGTTCTATTCCAGCTCGTAAACAATACATAGACCAAATTTTAGACAAATCGGTTCAGTAGATTTGGTGTGATTGAGGAGCAAAATTGTATCTTCCACCCATACAAATATTTTGACGTGACTACGTCTAATAAATCGATGAAAGCCGGCTGCATGCACGAAAACGTTGACGTCAATGTCCGGTAACGCTCATTGCCGTGACGCTGGTTATGACGTTGTATCGTTAAACTATCGTCCGTAAACCAACTTAACAGACAACCAATGTTTTCTTTATAATATTAACATGATTATTGGAATTGGAGTAAGTTCACACCAGGGTTAAATAACTAAGCTAAATAAAATATAATAAAATAAAATAAATAAGCGAAATAATATATGTATGTACAGACAGCGTCATAGATAAGTATCCCCCTTGCATTATAATACCCAGCTTCAAATCTCTTTAAATCACCGTACCGGCGAATGGAGAAGTTTTGTCTTTAAAAAATAGATTATATTTGTATAACAGTATGTAATCCTAAAAATAATTTTAAGTTTTTTTTTTTTTTGAAAGGATTTATAGCTGGGTGTGTTGTGCAAGGAGGATACTTATCTCTGACGCTGTCTGTACTATATTATAATATATATAAAATTATTATTTATTTAGTCATTTTTAATTATAAATATATATAAATACATAATTATTTAGTATTTTTATATTTAATATGCAATTAAGTTGTACGCCAGTTTTTCTTTTTTCTACCATCATCTGGTTGACTGGTAGAAAATGCTCTAGCATTAAGTCCCTTTTGTACTACTTTTAAATGTGTGCAATAAAGTATTTAATAAATAAATAAGCTCGTTACGATCAGTCTGTGGCTATAAATCCATCAAGACTACGATTAAACAAGTGATCTTCATATCAAAATTGATCAGACGTTATCGTATTAACGAACATATTCGAACAATGGATCAACTAATCTTGAACAAAAAATAGCGCTCGTCAAAATCAAGAGCGGAAATCTCGTGCTTAATTAGAAAAAACTCACTCCGAGACCTATGCACCTTGAGGCCCATTCAGTCTGTCAGTGTAAAAATAGACAACATCGCCGCAGTCACACCGAAGCGAGCTTTGACGAAAATTTTCTAAAACGGCAAAATAATTTTAAAAATCCCTTAGTTGACCTGACTCATCTTGTATTATTGTCTGTTTTGTTTTGCTACGAGTAGTTAGAACTCTTGTTAATTTTTACTTTCTTTATCTACGTTATACTATTTTTATTACTTTCATATTATTTAACATGCCCAGCTATGATTAAATAATTTTTTTTACAGCTGTTTCTTACTTGAGATTTATATCTCACTCTAACGATCTAACTTCAGTACCTAGCAGATATCTAATAATCTTAATTTATACAGCCTTCATTTGAGTTAAAATATTCTCTACAATAAGCCTTGGCCAAGATTTTAATAGCATCGTTTAAGACATCAGCCATTTTGTTTTTTAAAGGAAAACTCTACAATTTACTTACACTATTTCCATACACCCTTGCATTAGGCTTCAGTGGTTCGTATTTTTTAGAACTAATTAAATGACGAAATGTAATAATAGGTACCTAAATAACTTATTGTATATAAACGTGAATGTGGTCAGTTATGTTACGTTACAGTGTAATAGATGGTCTGTGTCAAGTGCGGCTCGGACCACTCCGGCAACTTCAAACAGGGCGCGGGCTATTCTGTTTCTGTGCGAGTTCAAAGCGCAATTGCTCGCGGGCGCGATTGTATCATTCTGTGTGACTGCGGTACAATTATATTAGTACAACCTTTAGTAGATATAGGTACCTATTGTTAGGTAGAACACGAGATTTACATACTTGAAAATTATGTTGTTAATATAGGTTTTATTGAGTTATTTCGACGGAAAAATGTAGCCAATAGTAAATTTAATATCAATGATATCTGTCTTTGGCTCGAAAGATAGACATTGAAATGCAAAACAGAACGTACGTATAACATAATCATCAAAATCCTGTTCTTCCTACAATAATATTTAAATAATGTAAGGATAAAGTTATTTCAGAAGGTTTTCCACAATGGCACAAGTGAGCTTTGATCCCTTACATAATCTGCAGAGAATTCAGAGAGCATTAGTGCAATATGGCTCTTTTACAGCTAGATAAAATACCGCAGAGCAAAGTATGTATATCACCATAAAAAACAGTAAGCAAACTTTCATACTTTATCTATTTTTCTACCAAGCCGTTAATGTGGTATAATTGAATTATTATGTAGGATGTTCTATATCACATAAATAATTATGTTATTGGTAGCTTTAATAAAAGTTTCTTTTATGCGACAAGACCGATATATTTTATTATACTATCATCAGCATAGCTGCACGAAAGGAGCCTCTTCAAGGCGCTCTTGAAATTCTTTCACCACACTGGTTTGAAAAAACTAATGACACGATAAGAAGAAGAAGCAAGCTGCGTTCTATCCCTCATTCTGGATCATTCAGAATATTGCTTATAAAATGTATCACTAATGCCGATTTGCACAAAACTATCAAAGCTCCTAAGCAATTACTTTTCTTGCTTACTAGTTTAACGGTCAAGTGGTGCAAGTAGGCATAAGTGAACGAATCAAGAAAACATTGTGCGCAATATTTTTTTATTCTTTTTTTTTATGAATGTAAAATTGTTTAAACCACCATTTGGTATTACTGTTATGTATTTTCTCTGTGGCCCAGAGCCTCTGTTGTTCTTTTACGAGAGTTTAACTAAGAACTAACTATGCAGTGGAACGGTTTTAACTCTTCTTTAACGCGGAAGCTTCCTGATGATTATTGACTTGTTCAGTTTACTTTGAAAAGATTACTTAATTTTATGACTCGGTAAATTGTTTACTACTTTTACTCAAAAACTATCTGACTTTGCCCAGCAGTAAGACAGTACAGGGTAGAGAAAAAAAATTGGTTGTCTGTTAAGTTGGTTAACGGACGATAGTTTAACGTGACTAGCAGCGTAACGGGACAATTAGCGTTACCGGACAATGCCATCGTTATCGGACAATGACGTTAACGTTTTCGTGCTTGCAGCCGGCGTTCATCGATTTATTAGACGTAGTCACGTCTAATATGTCTTCTAGTACATTTTAGTCCGAGGCAAAATTTCGAAAAAAAAAGTAACAGGGCTACGTAATTATTATTTGTTAAAACTACTAGGATTCTTCATTGTTAACATCTACATCGTAAAAAGAAACAAATATTTGAAAATCGAGATATCACAGTGTTCTATATAGGAACACCATTATTTATCTATGGGGACATGATAATAAATGCTTCAAAGAAATTCACTTTACAAGCAGCGCACGCGCAGGTTTCATAACTCTTTTGTTCTAAATACACGTGAAATGCCCATTCAATGTTAAATACATCGCTTTTAGGTCATCGTGCACTTGTTTTTTGTACTTACTTACAGACAGCACTGTTGTATAAATTGAATTAATGATTGGGCGTATTGAAAATATCGCTATGTAATGTTATGTTTTGTCTCAACGCAAGCAATTTATCTTTCAGTTGAAATAACGAATTGGTACCTAAATTAGGTACTAATTAAACTATTTTATATATATTTATAAAAAAATATATGTTTTTAGTACTACGTGTTATGTTTCTAATTCTTAGAAACAACGTGGTATTAAAAAAAAATTGTGTTAAAATCATTTTTTTTTCAACTTTGTAGTTTTTTATAGTTTGACATCGGTCTCGCCTAAATCCCTTCAAAATATTATAACAGAGTTTAAATATATATTTCATAACAACTGTTTCACCTACGTTATAAATACTAAATAGAAAACTAAGAACAATACCAATTCAGCTGTATTTTTAAATCAAAGTCGTTCAAAAACGTTGCCTCATCTTTTAAACGATAAATTAACACTAATTTTATTAACAACCATATAATTGTCGAGAAACCGGGTTTTGAATTGAATTGAAAAATGGAACTGCTAACAGTAAAATGACCAGTATCCCATAAATTGACCCATTAAATCAGATGTTTTGCCTTGTCATTTACATTAGTTAAAGTGTAGTTACAGTAGAGGCATATAAACAGACTGTAGAATAATTTTATCTCGATCAATATCTATCAAAGGCTAAGTGCGGTTTCAGACTTGCGTATTTTTGTCGCGGATGCGGGTGGATTGCGGTACTCGCGAAACCACAAAAGTCTAAAGCAAGGCTTAGACGAAGCCAGTAACGCTGGCGCCAGTCCTCAGACAAGCCAGCGCTGGCCTGGTTCGTGTCGTTTAGATGAGGCCAATCATTTTATTTCTGGATTATTCTTGAACAAATTTTATCCTTGTACAATTTTCTTGCCATCGCGGTAAATCTTACAAAAACAAAACGCGTTAACAATCTGGAAATAAGCGCCTGCGACTGGCGCGATGCATCTACACGCGTCCTCACTCTGGCGCAGGGGTTGTGGGGCACGCGGGTGGAGGTCACTGGCTTGAAAAATAAGCCGGCGCTCTATTCCCGCCAGTGCTGCCCTTTCAAGATAAGTGTGCTCTTATCTTGAAAAAACTGTTTATACGAGGTCAATAACAAGCCAACGCTGGCTGCCAGTCTCACTGGATTCGTCTAAACCCTGTCTTTATTACGCGGTTTCTCCTAGCGAGTGTCAGTGTCATGAGTCGTCTCTCGCGGCTTGTCGCGAGTACACGCGCTGCAACAAAATCTCTTTCTTATCAACAAACTCGTACTATAAATAAGAGTACTTAGTTACTCACTTTTCTCAATAAGTTAAACGAATTAATTAATGTACATATGTATGTTTTTATGTATCTAGATTTGATTAGACAAAATCTAATCAGAATAATTTTATTTGTTTGTATGGCCAACCGTGGTAAACACTGCTCTTAACTGGACTGTAGCTTAAATTAAACAGCTTACTCAATAGTAATTTATTAAGGTCCATTTTTACACTAAGTTTTTAATCTGGCCAGGCAAGTTATTATGCCAGTAGAACTGAGATTCGCTCTCAAAAACTAACTTTCATATTGTATTGAATCCGAATTTGTTGTGAGTTTTAATATTTGTTTCAAAACTAAGTCGAAACTAATCCAATTGAGGTGAAATTTAAGAGTTAGTTTAAAACTTGGAATTCTAATTAGATGGCTTTAGGTATCTCTTATGCATTGTTATTCTTACTAGCTCTTAGTTACTTAAAATTTAAATTGAACCTCTTGTAATGTAAGTAAGTCATAAATAGTAAGCAATTACAATTATAGATTATTTTCTAACCAATAGTTTTATTATTATTTATTTCATAGTAATGTAATTACAGAGCCTATTTAAATTGTGAATTGTCCCAGCTTTCTTCTATACGCTGTCCTTTAAACACTGCTCTTAACAATCCCGACTCTATTTGAGATGAGTTCAAATAAACTACTATCAATACAATGACATTGTCATTGCACTTTCAACTCTATATCGAAACAAATAAAGTTTCTTTTGATTGTACTTAAATATACTGGTCAATACGACAATTTACAGTCAGATATCTCATCGGAAATTTCAACTCTATTCTAATGACAATAGGGATGGTTTTAGAGGTGTATGTATAGGGCTGTCAATAAATGGAATTAAAACGCTTTAATATTTACATTTGGCGTGTTGCCATTGATAATGAGATGCAACATTATGTTGGGAAATGCGGGATTTATTAATGAATTAGTAGTTACGAGCGAATGGTGTTTGTGCCCAATTTAGATATTAATGGCATTAAGTTTCCCACAACATACAGGTGTTAACGTAACAGTTGGGAAATATCTTTCAGTCCAAAAATGCACGCTCCTCCATAATCCCCCAAATATCGCCGCAATATACATGCCCTTATGTAAAGCCTCAACATACAAGTAGTGGAGCGTGCATTTTTAGACTTAAGTACCTACTTATCTCATTTTTTTTGTAGTATTCGCCTAGTGATTTTGCATTTTAATCAAATCCATTTTATAGTTCCGGTTTTAAAGTAACAAATATTCTTTCTCGCTAAATCTGTACAATAATTTTAATACTTTTTTTGTTTTATGTTTCCTTTTTTATAGTATCCGCCTAGTCATTTTGTATTTTAATCAAATCCATTTTGTGTTTTCGGTTTCAAAGTAACAAATATCATCTCTCACTGAATATGTAACATTAATTATTAAGTATTTGTGTTTTTTTTTGTATATTTCTTAATCTAAATTCAATACTAGTTTTTAAATGTTTACTATTCCTATAAAAAACTAAACCAACTGTTTCGGTTCACTACACTTAGGAAGAAACTTGAAGAGTTACTCCATTACTCACTGAACAGAGACCAGCTGTTTTATTTACACTGTGACAGCCACTGTATTGAAATAAATTGTTCAGTAATTGATGTCCGCTCAGAATTGTCACAGGTAATGCAATAGTTTGTACGAGATGTACCGACCGCGTTATGGTTATTTTAATATTTTATTACTTTGGGCTCGCAATTGCAGGACCCGTTTAGTGCAGTTTAATAATTTCAGTATGGACATTTATTTAGCACTTCAACAGTTACATATTTGAGGGATGACTAAATGCTATAATAGCGTTTTCTACCAGTCAACTTGACAACAGTCTTCAACGACACAGAGAGGGATCTGGTGTTAGTGTCTGTTAGACACAAAAATAATATAAATCAACCGAAATTTCCAAAAAAGTTTTGAAAAAAAAAAAAACACCGTGTTAATCGTGAATTTTCGAATTTTTATGATTTTCTTAAAAAAAAAACCTCGTTTGAGACAATTGATGATGATGTAATGCACATAAAACTTTTTTTTTATATGCATATACTTGTCATGTTTCAATGCGAAGACGTTACTGCACTAAATAAATTACAGATAGCAGAGCAAGAACAATAAGCGGCCTTATCGCTAAACAGTGATTGATGACTAATGATTTGTCTCCTCATATGTAACTCTAAATGGTAAAAAAACTAAAGATTCTTCTTATGCCGAAGAAAAAGCGATAGAAAAATACAGCGTGTACTATAAATTTCATTTAGGTATGTCACTTGAACTACAACAAATCAAAGAGCAAACATACATTAAAGCAGGCTCTTGGCCACTCATTTTACAGCTCAGCCTGTTAGTTATTTAGAGTTTATCCATCATTTTCATGTACCAACAACGTCCATATTTGCCATTATCAGCTGCAAAGCAAACATTATTGAGTGCTATCAGCTTAACCGAGTTAATTACCGGATCGCGGCGTCCTGTGATGCACCATACCACATTGAGGTGCGTCGCATCCATCGGCTGTGAACTTGCAATAGAGGCATAATAGTGCAAAGTGCTTGGAAATTCAAACACCACGAGAAAATTTCTGCTAGTTGCTAATGATATTATAAACAGTTGTAGCTGCTGCCCGTAGCTACAAATGCTCTCTTTTCTCGCGTGGGTTATTGTGAAACTAAATATACCTGTTGTCTTTTGAAATTTTCGTAGTAGTAGATTGGGGTGATATTAATAATACATTTTTTTTTATATATTAGTATTATCCATAAATTTGATTTGATTTGATTTAATTAAGTTTAATTTTATTTTATGAATGAAATATTTATTTTTTATTTTATTTATTTTATAAAATTACTTAAGCAAAAATTAAATCAAATTTGAAATTAAAATGGAGAACCTAAGCCTTAACGGACACCGCAAGAATCAAAGTTTAAAAAAGTTTATTTAAGCTAGCAAGTATGCATTAAGTATATAATTTATTGTATTGACCTACTAGACTTGTAAGTTTAATTATCAAAAGATTAAATATGATTTTATTTAAGTTTAAACATAAATCCACTCATATAAAAGTTTGTATAATTACTTATTTGCTGAAAAAGAAGATTGATGCAATCGTAGGTAAAAAAACACAGTCATTGCCTTGGAAGATGAACACGAATAAATTTCAGCAATGACATCGCTTCAATTTTTCAGACAATAGAAAGACAAATAGCCCAAACCACCTTCACACGATCTCAACATTAATTTCAGAAGGATTACGAAATAAATTTAAAGGCAGAGTCACTGAAATTAATTGGAATTTCGTAACGAAAAATACTCATGTAGGGCTTCGAACAATCGTATTCTCAAGCACTCGTCAAAACTAACGAGATATTAATTTAATTACTAATCCATTTCTAATTTCATTATAATTGTCGCACAAGGGTATTTGGTAATGACATTTTGAATTCTAATTTACATGTTCGTTTTATGAACACTTGGGTTAAATAGCTTTCAAGTACCTACGAAGAAAGTCTTGATAGAGTTCAGTATTCAAAGACAGTTAGTAGGTACTTCTTCTTCAACGTGATTCTCAAATAAATAGAGTTGGCATTTTTTGCAACTTTTATTTAGTTTTAGTACTTCTGGCTGGTAAATTTTAGTACATATTATTATCCCACTTATAATTTCAAGTTTACATTGTACTAAACTTTTATTTTTATTTTTATTGTAATCCTTTCAAACATACTACTTTTATTACTTATTAAAATTTTATTTATATAAACAAAAAATCGAAATACCTAATACTTATAGAAATAAAATAGCAAGATTTCATTAAAGATGACAATCTTCATAAAAAAAAAACTAAACTTTTAAAGTTATACATTTAAGTTTGTTTTGTTAAGTTTGAACTGGTGGATATAGAAGCCCACAAAGAAAGCCAAGAAAGCTAAACAATAAAGAAGTAGACCTCAACAAGATAGAGTGAGTTTCTCTCATCTCATCTAATCTCTACCAACGATAGAGTCGAACTCTTTCTCAAACTGTAACTCTTTAATTTCACTTACTTACCCATTTTATACGCAACAATACTCTACAGATTTTAATTTTATACGACTTGTACCACTCTTCTGCGTACAATTGTTCTTTAATCTACGCAAAAGTAACGTATTTTTTTTTAAAGTAAGATAATCGAGGGGAGTCCTTGAAATCTCAAGGACACATGTTTATTCGAGTAATTCGTCTAAATCTTTTAATTCGATTGAGGCACTTGTAAGAGATCAAAGAGGCTGTTCATTTAGTGGCTTAATTCAGAACCCCTTTTTAGTTACGCACGTTTGCAAACAATATGAAGAAAACAAAAGAACGCTAACAAAGCTACGAGGAGTTCGATTTGTGTTGATTTTGGAAAATGTGTAATTAATTAGCGGGTTTATTAAATGGATTATGTTAATCTTCTTCTTATCGTGTCAGTAGTTCTTTCGTACCAGTGTGGTGAAAGGATTTCAAATGCGAGATTCCTTTCGTGCACTTGACACATGTTTTCGAACTTTTGGTTCTACGACATGCCGGTTTCCTTCACGATGTTTTTCTTCACCGTTTTGCAAGAACGTATACGATTATGTATACGTATTACGTATTATGTATACGTATACGCATACATAATTTATTTCGACCCGCGGCCACCACCAGATCGCAAGATAAGGGCCTCATCCACTCGGCCACCACGTCCTCTCAATTATTTTGATAATTATTCATGCAAAAAATTATTAAATTCTAATAACTAAAACGAATGTATTTTCCTTCTTTTTCAAATATTTCAAAAAGTCTGGCAGAGCAATATCTTATCTCAGAATCTTGAACGCAAAATCCAACAAACGCTAAACAACAATCCTCGAAAGCCACTAGACGCGGTGCAATCACAACAAGAAAACCGCATTACACTTTTATAAAAATGACGCTATCACCGTGGCCGTCCCTCCCAAGACAAGGTGTTGGGGTTCGCGAATAATTTATTACCAACCACAACCACAGACCAACGCGCGAGAAAAATAAGCAAACTACCCACTTTAAAGACGACACAACCGAAATCAAACTCTAACCCTAGAGTACTCAAGAACCAACCCTCCCGCGCCGCGTGGTCTCTCTGACGCAGCAAAAATATAGTTCTCTACAAAGGGGTATAAATTTCGTTGAGGGGATCGTCGCGTGGACCTTATTTAATTTCATAATAAATTGCAATAATTGCATTAGTGTAGCGGAGGAGATATAAATCAAGTGATACAGACTTGTGAGACGAAGTTCGCTGTCAAGTGGTAAAAATGACGGGCGTCTTCGTTTTAATGCGGGTTTATGTTCGATAAATGTTCTGCTTTTTGTTTTGTTGGTAGATATTTGTTTTTGTGACTTCTAATGAAACTGGGTTTACTAATTTCTTGTTGTGATAAATAAATAATACATGAATAAATACATATTTTGGACTTTTTACATATATATGTACGATTAGTATATTGATATGCCAATTCAGATAATAATATAATTAGTGAGACAGTTTTCAGATTATCTAACGACAAAAGTGCATTCTGACGGCTTAATAAAATTACCATAAAGTAGACCCATTGTATAATTACGTCCATACATCTTCGCGACGAATAACAGACTCCCCTCGTATCAGCTGAACCATCCTGGACTTATGGAGATTCGATTATACGAACTGCAGATTAAGGACCCTGATTAGGAGTTGACATGGAAAAACAATTAAGGAAAATACTGAAACAATGACATACTATAAAGTTTGTCTTTGTCTATTGTATCGCGGTTGTGGTGGGGTCGGAGAGACCTAAGGGGTCTGCGGTGCACAAAATAGCGCGCTATTTAAGGGTTGACGCTAAGTCGTAGAGTGAAATTTATTGTTTTTAGATAAAGTCTAATGGGGATTACTCAAGTTTAAAATGGTAAGTGTGAAGGGTTAATCCATTTGAGGTAAAGTTAAAGTTGAAAGCAACGTTAAGAAATATTTACGCAATATTTTTCGAATTTAACTTCTTCGACTGTGTACTTTATCTGCCTATATTATAATATCAATTCACGTTCTAAAACCTTTGTAAGCTAATCATTTCGACACCTCATTTTTTGGTGGTATATTAATGTTTGTTTTAAACATAAATGAAAACTTCAAGGAATAAGATAAAATAAGCTGAAATAAATCATTTTAACACCAAAGGGATCTAGAATACAAATACGCTCCTGGCTGAAACAAATTACCTAAGAAATAAACAAAAATATGATAGCACATTAACACTCGTAAAACAAAATCTCTGCCCTTAAGCGAAGTCGAAATGGAACGTTGTTGTAATAAACTCTGGAAAATATCAAAAGCTTAAAGAAGGAAAATGTTTAATTGTAGTTCCATTATAGAAGAATACTCATTAAAAGTATTTGCATTTGTATTTATTTATTTTACTTGAATTAAAACAAATACAAATGCAATGCATAAGGCTTACAAAGCCAATTTATGAGTCTAATGTTTAATAAATAAATCTTTATTCATATATACAACTTATTGATAAATTTTAAAAATAATGGAAGAGTGATAATCCAACTGGACGTCACACCGTCATACGCCGAAGTTCGTGCATCAACCAAATCCTGCTTCGCATACTGATGTGATACAATGTTGTAGATCTACAGCATCGTACTGGAAGAGTCTATTCCACTGGGATGGCAGCGGCTGGCAGAGCTATTTCTGTATCAAACAATTTTAAACATTACGAGTATCTACATACTTATAAGACCAGAATTGCAGGGCCACTGACGGACCGCGCGCGGCACCAAGTGGCCACGAGCGACCTTTCAGCGGTCCTTAAATACTGGTATTTTTAATAAGATAGAAAATGTTTAAAATTGTTGATACGAAAGTGCTTTGCCAGCCTCTGCCATCACAGTAGGAATTGGTCCTTAAGCGTCGATGGTACACGGCTTTTTTACAAGCTGATTGTTGGCGAGTTTAAAAGCTAGCGTGAGCGTGTTAGCTTTTGGGAAGGATTGTCAACAAGTACATTGTAAAAAAGCCAATGACACTGAGCGAGTTTACACGCTACAAGCGAACTCGCTGGCTTGTAGGTAGTGTGAAAAAAAGCCGTGTATCATCGATGCTTTAGTCATAGATTGAAATGTTGTTTTGTATTGACAGTTAGTTTTGTCTGTAAGCTTAAGTAAGGAAAAAGCTTTAATATTATAGAAAATATATTTATTATGGCGCAACTTAGTAGGTTCAATATCAGCCTTTAGAGTTCCCATTCACTCAGGCCCATATCATGGCTTAAAACTTCTAAATTCAGCATTGAATAATTAATACGATTTTATACTTAAAAAAAAATATGTTTCTCGGAAACCAACTTGGCTTTTCCAGAAATCTATCTCGATGTTTATGCATCGTACAATCTTACATCGAAAGAAATCTCTATCTGTCCGATCGAATGGCCGACCATTGTTCTGTAACTCGATAATCGATTTATCGAGAATACGTATCTTTGTGGGTGTTCGTACTTACTCTCACTTTGTATCTATCTGTGTACAATGAAGTTGTAAAATCGATATTGTTGTATCGATTTTTCTAACTTTATTGTGTTTATTTTATTTCCTTTTGTATTCTTTGTTTGAAATGTTCAATAATATTATGGTTTTGATCCAACATCTAATATAAATAGTCTTTGAAATCTATTACGTCTTTATCGATGTTTTAGTCATTGGATGTTTTAAAGCTAGACAAGCTGTTGTCCGCGGTTTTACCCGCGTATTAGAATGAAAGTTAATCTATCCCTTTTTTTGTTTGATTTACTATACACAAATCAAATTTTAGCTCAATTGGTTCAGTAGTTTTGGCGTGGTTAGGGACACTTATTTTCATATTGAATCAGTGGGAAATGATATAAGTAAGTTAGTTAGAAAGCTTAAACATGAAGCAAAACCTCTATTTTACATTTTATTTTTTTATTAATAGGTTCATAAAACTGGCTGAATACAGTAATAAAAATAGGCTTAAATAAAAATATGGAATTAACAGATTAGTGTTAGAACCTTCTTGATATGAACATTGCATGCAAATTAATATTATTAGGTCTTGAAATACATAGATACCTACTACCTACTATTTAATATTATAAGCTTATCTAAAATTATTACTAAGAAATAGTCTCTTGTTGGAAGAGACAGATGGCGAGAATATCTCAATTTCATGACAAACATCGTTATAAATTTTAAGAGAGTGTTTACTCTCTTGACTTAGTCCTAATCTCTTACATAATTTGGGTACTAAAAGAGATCATATCTCACACCTGCGTAATATAACTTAATTCTCTAATAGAGAAGGTGTAGGATAAAATGGTATTACCGTCAATAACTTCATAACCCAATTTATATCTCCGGCAAGAAATTGCGCAAAGTTGCCCATAGTTTTAAAGTGAGTTTGAAATTAATTGAGATGGTCACTCGAGCGCGAAGTTATAGAGTTCACCCGTGTGAACTTACCCTATTTCGTGGTGTATGAGTAAGTACGTATAGTTGGGGCTATAGACGGAGTAGGTAGCTGAGGTTGTTGGGATCCGTCGAAGTTCAAAGCAAGGAATATTTACGGTTGTGTAAACTAGGGATGTAAAATACAAGTAGGTATTTCGAGTATGATCCCACAAATCCATACATTCGGAATATGAGATCGATAAGCACCATTTAGAAGTGCCGTACCAGTTGCCACCTTTAAGTAGCGACCGTCGGCGTACAAAATCACCTGCCGTGCCGGGGCGGTAACACCAGTTATTTTGTAACAGACTTGGTCTCAGAAAATAACAAGTATTATGTATGATCAGTTATACCTATACCATGACAAATAACAAGTTACTCGGTATACTGGAAGCCGTGTTGGCCGAGTGGGAGGTGCTCGACTTTCGATCCGAAGGTGGTAAGTTCGTACAACAATGGATTTTTCTGTTCTAAAAAAAACTACGTGTGCATTAAAACAGTGCTTAGCGGTGAAGGAAAGCTTTGCAAGGAAACCGGCATGTGATAGAACCTAAAAGTTCGAAAACATTGTGTCAATTGCACGAAAGGAGGCTCTTCAATGCGCACTTGAAATCCTTTCACCACACTGGTTCGAAAGAACTAGTAACATACACGATAAGAAGAAACTTTTAGATAAGAGTATTGAGATCAAAGTCTCAGTCCAGATCCATGGCTCAAAAAAGTAAGTACGTCAAATGCGAGGAAACAAGAAGACGACGTGGAAGACCAAGAACTATCAAGTCAAGCAAAAGATCGAGGAGAGTGGAAGAAAAGGGGGGAGACTTTTACCCAGCAGTTGGCCACTACAGGTAGAAAATAATAATTGTAATAACATGGTTGAAAAACTACGGTGTGATACTCTCGAGAGCAATACCTCGTATAATCTGTGCGATTTTCTTCGAATTTTAGAACATCATTATGGCAAAAGCTACGAAATTTAGGAAAGGTAATTTTATTGTATTCGTTTTGTACTTATACAAAAAGATCATTTTTTTCTGAAGTAATTTCCAAACCATACAATGCCAACTCAAAAAATAATTCGCAATGACCAAGTGGTTTTCATTCTTAGTACTCGTAATGTCAAAATAACTTTATTCAGTTCACACAATGCATTGCAATGAAATTGAGATTGTGTCCATTCAATGCAAATGTATGAGTTGTATGACTCCAGTCTGATGTCTCATTCGAAATGTTTTATTTACGCTTCGACTTTTATTGCGGTTTTGGGAACCGTTTCATATTATAATATGGTTATGGCTTCGATTGTGGGCTTTGACTGATCCGAAAAATATGTTATTTGTTTAAGCTTGATCACTTGTGATTGAATCATAGGTTTTCTAAATATACACTACTCAACAAAGTCTAGGGAACAAGCAAATTGCTTCGACTTAAGAAGTTAACTAAAACTCGTAAAAAAATATACACTAAAATACCCTTGTTTCCTAGACTTTGTAGAGTAGTGTATCTAACTATTAACGAACAACAGTTACAACAAACTCATTGAAATAAAAATATTCAAATATTGAACCATTTACAAGCTGATAAATCTAAGACGTCTCGAGGGCCCAAACTATCAACAATAGAGTGTCCTATAAATAGTAAGAATGAACAAAAATACCAGTTAACATGCGATCGCATTATCCATTACAAACTGTCAACTATGACGAATGATCATATTAACGACGGACAATACCAGACACATTCTCACACAAAAACAACGCTTTCGCTTTATGACGCATACGACTCTTCTGTGTTGAGATACGGTGTATAATTCTGGGTGATTTCGGAATCAACATGAACGGTTTAATGTTGTGACGATAACAGAAATGAACTATGAAGATGTACAAAAATGGAGTCTGGCTGAGATCTGTAACAGAATGTATTGAGATAACCCATAACACGCATTTACGTGGGTTTGAGACGATCGGATAATAATTTTGTTTATGTTGCAGTTAAAGTATGAAAAGGATTAAGTTGGCACGGTTAGTTGTAGTTCTACCTTGCCAATTTCCACTTGGCAGGTAAAATTAAAATTCATTCATATTGAAGTTCTTGAATTTTGAAGACCTTCTTGACAATAACAAGCAGAATTATGCTCTATTGCTTATGTATCAGCTGTGTGAATGTAATCGAATAAATTGAATTTACTCTATTAGGCCTCGGAATAAAACTTAATATTTCACATAATTCATATTGTTATTTAAACAATAGTATAGGTCAAATATAGGTATAATTATTATGTTAAACAATAACATTTTATATCCTAACAGGCACTTAAAAGTTACTAAGGACTTTTTCCTTTTAATTGATCAAAAGAGTCATAAAACTAATCTGTAATGACTAACAAGAAATTCTTTATTTAACAGTCATAAAAACTTACGAACTTACGATAAAAGTTTTTTTTATGTCTAAACATGGTTTTAAAAATAAGTAAGTTAATAATGTTTTTTGTATTTTTTATGCAATGAGTTTGTTACTGCTGCTCGAAGTAAAAGATACCTATTTATATATTTATTTCAAAAGGTATGGGCTTAAATAAATCCAAGGCACTAAACACTATCCGTATACTATTCTAACTCACTCTGCTTCTTCTCACTATGCTACGAGGATGTATTCGTCAAGAGCTGAAAATGCGTAGTAAAAAATAATTTCGAAAATTTGCCACACAAAGGAAATTTCGGGCGTCAACTGTCAACAAAAGTTTGAACCACATGTAACAGACATATAGCAGTCAATTCAGATGTCGCCAAAACTAATTTTACAGCACTAGAAATTATGCCATACTTTTTATTTCGATCGTTAAAAAAAAGGGACAGCAAATTTTTTAATGCTGTCAAATTAGTTTAGTTTAATTTTGGCGACATCTAAATTGATTTTATGCCATAGTTTGACTGCAGCATCAGTTATCGAGCAGTGCGTGGGGTACGAGTAAGTGTCCAGTGACGAGCGCATTCCTTTTGTCTGTCCGTGTGTCTGCTACGTAGGCTGAATCGCTTATCGGTTTGTGGTCCAAGAAAGTCACATTAACCGCGATCAACAGAATGCACAACTGGAATATACTGCTAGAAGATGTTGTTTCAGCAGCAACAAACTCGTTCAAGAACAAACTCGACACTTGGTTAAGAACCAAGACTATATTAAAAAAAGTGATACAACCTATTAAAAAATTCAACACTGTGTGACATAGACACATCAGCGAAAGCTGCTCGTCTATCAACAAATAAATGTTTTATGTATCATTGTGCAATTATGCATCGTTTCCACAAATCATAAACAATATCTCTCAACAATATACAAATTAAAGTCTGATAATGCGGAAAACCTTAATATTTCTTGTTACTGTCTAATCTAAGCCATGAAATCAAAGGAAAATCGTTTCATTTTCGCCTTTGACTTAAGCTTCAGCTTCTTACACATCGATTGAGAATTGATCACCAAATTAAGAATTTTAATGGCACGCGAAATTAACACGAGATTTACTAAAAGCGCGGGGGCGACGTAGAAATAAGGATGTATTACAATGCAGCCATCATTATCTATCTATCAGTTGGAGTATTTGAGCTACCTAAAGATCTTTTGCAACAGATTATAAGAACCATAAAGAATAAGAACACGAAGAACAGACTATGAGTGTCCCAGTTGTTTATTATCTACATTTTTTCCTGTAGATTGTAGTTGTTAAGTTATGCTGTAACTTACAATACTTTTAGGTCAGCTTTCGGCAGGAAAATAGAGTTTGTACCTGAAACAAGGTAATTATTCAAATTAGTCATTGTACTGAAAATATATGGGTTGATTGAAGAGTTTAAATCAGCATTCTATCATGGCCTATTTTTTAATTTCAACCACTTCTTTCGCATGGAATATTTTTATTATAATTATGATTGATTCTGAATAATTTTGTTTAAAAGACAAAAAGTATTTTAAGCGAAAATAAAAATAATTATGTTGAATATTTGATTTAAATTTAATGAAAAGAAATACACATAAAAATAATTATATGCATTAGTGCGTAAAAATTATAGTTACACAATTAACGTATACTAATTATTATTGGTTATAAGTACCTATTCGATATACCTAACTAAGTTTACTAATGAACACTAATTTGTCCTTTGAAGTCTGATTACCTAATTAGATTTATGATTAAACTGCGGTCAATTCGAACAGCCTTCATTCTACTTAAATAAAATATCTACTAAGTAAATATAAATATTTTAAGGTGTGTAAAGGTTATTCATATACCTACGTTATACAAGCGATTGTATTAGTATAAAAGTAGACTTTAGTTTTCCAATATCCAGGGTGTTTTTTTGATCAGGGCATTGATGGCCAAGACCGAAACCACGAGAGAGAAAAGTCGTGGAAGGAGTCATGCCTTTCACTTTTGACGGAAATCGACTCGAAGGATTTAAAAAAAAACATCCTGTATTATTGAACCAATGGATTTTGTTGCTGATGAGGATCAATCTTTGCAAAAAAATATTACTAAAAATTAAAGAAAATAGCAAATCAGTGCCCTTCTCAAAAAATACCCCTGTATAGGGTAGTAGGTAGGGTAGGCTCAGCCTACCCTACCAGTTGACCTGAAATTTGGTGTGGGTATCTGGTTCAGAATTTTTAATGTGATCAAGGAACAAACATCCATCTAACTGTTGCAATCAAAAAATATAATATAACTATGATATAAACCTTTATTTTGCTTATTAAAGATGGATTTGCGTTTATTGTTCGAACAGGAACCCTTAATTAAATTCTAGGCCAAGTCTTCTATCTTAAGACAAAGCGAATCATATCCAAACGGCACAAGTTTCCAAGAAGTTGATCTTACGATGCCGTTACAGTATCGGTCGTTATCTGGGTTCAAAATGTTATCAGGCTGCAATGTCCATTGTAACGGCGAAAGCAACTAATTAACTGTTATCGTTGCTGCACAGCTAACATTGAATTATTATGCTCAGTGACAAAGTTGCTGCACATTATCAGCATCTCAAATTGAAACAAAATTGAAATAAATTTCGAATTTTAATTTGGGTTTTTGAGATTAGAGATTAACATAAAAACTATTCAAATTAAAAATTAAATAGGTTAGCTTTATAACTTGATATTTTTCCATCTATTACTATTTACAAACGCCATCTTCTTTCTAATTATCTATTACAGCGGTCTGCACTGGCTTTCCGTTAATTGCATTTCTGTGCATTGTGCATTGCCCTCTGTGCATTGTACTACTATGTATAATTCGTCAGTAATGTTGGGTATGAACCAGTAAAATAAGTTCAAACCAAAATTAAATTGGCTATTCCTTAAAACCTATAAAAAAATCGATGACTCAAATCAGCAGATTAATTTAATTTGAAATGCTACTAGCTATTTATGTTGGAGATTGTACCATAGTTTCCAACTTATAAGTTGTAGCGAAGCGGTGGCTTAGAATTTGAATATTACCTAGTGCTTTCTAATCCCAGTAGGCACTTACCTAAAGTACCAAGAAACCAAATACGCTAATGATATTTTGCAAAAACAGTCATAGCTTTTCGATAGAAATGCTTCCAATAAATGTGTACCTACCCATGTATCAACCGACTTCAAAAAAGAAGGTAGTTATCATTCGGCTAAATATTATCTTTTGAAATCAAAATAACTGAAACAAATTCTAATAATAATAATAATAAACATTCACACACTCACACCCCTGCACTAGGATTCCCTGTGTCGCAGGTGGCATGGACACATACAACACATCACAACATCCAAGACCCGAGAACAAACATTTGTGTTCGTCACACAAATATTTGCCCCGGCCGGGGATCGAACCCGGAACACCAAGCTTAGTAGGCAGGGTCACTACCAACTAAGCCACGGTGTTGTCTACGTCATCCAAGTAAACGAAATTGCGTATTTTGCTTCCTGTGACTATTCAGTGGTGTTTAGTTCACTAAGACAGTTCAATTGAAGTCGGTTGAAGTAAGTTTTTGTATATCCTCGATTATTTATTTTCTCAATTGATTGCAATCTCGAATACTTCATTAAATTCTCCACAAAAACCGTTTAAATATCTAAAAATACTGCAACGCTTCCCGGACGAGCGATGTCCTAACGCGTGTATCTTCATAGGCAATCTACGACCTCCTGTCATCGAAATTGACAGTTTTCATTTGTCCCACCGCACCCTCTGAACGCACCATAATAAGGAGCTAGTATCAGTTTTTTGTCGTTACCAAGCTGTTGCATTTTAAACTAAAAGAAAGCTATTAGGGCTTTTTGATAGCAGGAACCTTAAACACAGTTTTAAAGTAACTAATAACATAAAACAATGCAAAAAGTAGATTTATAGAAGTCGTGTGTATTTTTTTTGTTCCCATAGCAACCTCTCAGATAAGTAAAGAAATATTTTGAAAATTTCTCATAATGCCATCTAGCAGACCTTGTAATAAGGGAAATAGGTAACTAATAGAATATCCTACAATATACTTTTTTTTGCAAACACACTACATAGAAAAAGATCCAGGCTCAGGGCAAACACCGATTTATTGGATTCATCACACAAATGTGTGCCTTGAAGCGGGAATCAAACCCGCGACATCGGTGTGACAGCCCAACACACTTGCCAATTGACCAATCATGTTGCTTTTTTTTCTTTTACCTTTTTTTTGTCTTTAATGGTAAAAGGTCACACCTGCCTATGATCTATACGTATGAAAACAGTGCTAAACCTGACTTTTATTTACATAGGCCGGTGTAACACTGGTATAAGCGCTCGTTCACATTGAGACATCTCGATGGTCAGTCTCGAAAGCCTAGAGATTTCACTAGCTACAGTGCTTTTTAAACCGGAACACAGTAATGCTTACACATAACTGCTCTACGGCAGAATATCTGGCTCTGTGTAGACAGCATCCTGCAGGGGATGCCTGCCAACGGTAAACCTACCTACATTATTTCTAATGCAAAATGTAATGCTAGCCTCGGTTATTTCTAGCGTTGAATCACGATATTTGAACAATGGACTATTCCCCACACAACCCGCTATTGTCTCTATCTCAAAAACATGGGTAAGTAACTGAACAGTTGATAAACTATGTAACCATTATAAATAATGTGTGAGTTGCGTCTAGGCTTGATGTGAAGGGCAAAATAACCGAGCGTAGTTATAGGATGCTGTCTGTAGCAGTAGAGTCTCAAAATATTGGATCCTAGCTGGTGCCCGCGACTTCGTCTGCGCAGGTATTTTAATAAATTGTAGCCTATTGTTATTCTCATGTATAAGCTATATAATTGTAAAGTTTCATTAAATTCCATTCAGTAGTTTTTACGTGAAAGAGTAAAAAACATCTATCCATCCATCCATCTATCCTTACAAACTTTCGCGTTTATAGTAATTTCTTCACACTATTCGTTTCGTCCATGTTTTTTGATTTCGTGAACAAAAAAAGTGAAAGGTTTCATACTTTAATTTAGATTTTATACGTGTTTTAAAATTAACCCTACTAATTTAAAAACACGTATAAAATCTAAATTAAAGTATGAAACCTTTCACTTTTTTTGTTGAGGAAATCAAAAAAAATGGACGAAGCGAATAGTGTGAAGAAATTACTATAATACGGCGTACTTTTTGAGTATATGTCCGAAAAAAATTGTATGGAATTCTGATTTGAGGATTACCCTTAAGTAGGAAGTAGGATTTTGAGACTCTACTGTTACAGACACACTGTTGCAAGCTGTTTTTAACTGACAAAAATAAAAAAGGAACTAGTTTGACTTATGGAATTGACTCTTTATTAATAATGTCACACAATATGTGAATAACAATAGGTTATTTTAATAAAAATAATAATAATAATGTTTGGACATTTCACACAACGCCATTTAGCCCCAAACTAAGCCAGCTTGTACTATGAGAACCAAATAACTGATAGAGTTACTATTTTTTTTTAGATAAGACCCATCCTCAAGACAAACACCGATGTTTAATAAACAAATGTTTGTCCTGAAGCAAGAATCGAACCCTCGACACCGGCGGCGTGGCTATCTCACACACTTGCCACTCGACCATCCGTGTCATATTATCTACTTCATCATCATTACGAAGCCGTTAATAATGGATGATGACTTTCAGATTAATCCCGCTTTCATTAAAAGGGTAGAACTATAATTTTAATTCAATCAAGGATGCATTATCATTGAATAAATGGTCACGTTTGCTAAAGTTTTGCACTTACATGTACAAATTGGATTCATGATGTAGCATGATCCATCATAAATGTACTTATATAGATAAAAGACTTTGTCCTGGCTGATGTTGGCCATGTTAGCCGAGTGGGAGATGCCTCGACTTTCGATCCTAAGGTGGGTGTGTTCGTACCCGGTCGTACACCAATGGATTTTTCTGTTCAAAAAATCTACGTGTGCATTAAAAACACGTGCTTAACGGTGAAGGAAAACATCGTGAGGAAAACCGAAATGAGTCATAGAACCTACAAAGATTGAAAACATGTGTCAAGCGTACGAAAAAAGCCTTTTCGAGGCGCACTTAAAATCCTTTCACCACTCTGGTTCGAAAAAACTAGTGACACGATCAGAAGTAGAAGACAAACAAACAACGCTCTGGTGAAACTACTGAACGTAGAGGCTTAAGAAAGTATGTTTGTAAAGAAGTGCCATAAAATTTAATGGTGGCTTCTGTGGCCTGTGTTAGTACGGGCCGCACCGCACCGGGCAGCGTCACAGGCCGTGTGAAGCAAGAGGCTCAAGGCTGCACGGGCGAGCGCGTATTGTCGGTTAACATAGGCCCGTGTTAACACATGTCGTAACAAGAGGTAATCCAACCTCTTCCGCGGCACGCGCTCGCCCGTACAGATGACCTTGGCGCGGCGCGGCGCGTGTTAACACAGGCCATGTGAAGCCACCATTAGATAACAGTGATCATTGCTAAAATATAGCCCGTATCATGCCACTGCAAAGCAAAGGCTTTTTCCACAACACTATTTAATACTAAGTAAAAAAAATAATGAAAAGTTTTTTCCCAAGTAGGTACTTAACATTAGCTACTATAGGTTGTATGTTAATTAATTATTGATAGTTGGCAAGAAGTTTTGATCTATGCAACACTTTACATTCGCCAACTGTGGCCTTAAGGGTTTGAAATATATATCGATTATTCATTATGTTGGCTCAACTTAGTTTGTCGGTTTTGCTTTGTTCTAAGATGTATTACTGACACAAATCTGTATGTATTTGACTGTAAATGGAGTATATGTGTGTGTGAGTTAAACTTGTGTTGATATATTGTTTAACTGTTGGTTTAAGGGTTTGCTCTTTTGAGGGCGACATAAACGGTACTGTTTGTTTTATTCGCGAAATTAAGGTTCTGTTCAATTTAAGAAATTGATACTATCATCGTGTAAAGTACAGATAGATTACGCTAGTTGCTGCCTATAGTAGGGATGGCAAACCTTTTTGCACGCGTGCCATTGGTTCGCCTTCCCTGGCCTAGTAGCTTCGTCTTTGTGATGTCGAAATAAACGAATGTAGATTAAAAATCTAAAAACCACTTTTTTATGCTTTTGCTCTATCTCGATTATTTTACGAAATATGGTTTTTTATTTTAAAATGCATTGTCATCGAGTATGTGCTACCCTGAAAATTGTAGTAGGATAGCTAAACAATTTCGAGCTCTTTCAGCGGGAAGAGCTCGAAATTTGAGTTAGAACATTCCAGCCGGAAGAACAGGCAGACAGACAAACAAGAAAGTGATTTAATAAAAACGTAGCTTAAATTTTATCCATACCACACTTCAGCTCAATCGGTTCAGTTATATTGGCTTGATTGAGCAACAAGCATCTTAACACACTTTTGCATATTATTTAACACTCGTATTAGTTCGGTACATAATATTTATTCTTTGGTATTAATAGGATAATTCCACAGTCACATACATTTTAATAAAAACAATCTGATATATAGGAAAACTTTTAATAGTTGAACAAGAAAACTTTTGAATTCATCTACATTGGCTTATTTTTTGATTTCAGTCAAGATTTAAAATCAAAATCATCGTCTGCGTTTCCAAAAACACTTTTTGTGAGCAACTTTTTAATTATCCAATGCGTATTCCGTATTGTGTTCCCAGAATTGTTCCCTCAGACAATGTCATCTCGCTAAACAATATTGAAACTTGTGATTGCAATCAAGGGCGTCGTCGGGTTATTGTGACTGTTTTTAAATTTGCCCTTATTAAATTTAAGAGAGTCGCGACAACCCTTGTGATTACAGGGGAAGTTTTATTAGGGGAGGCTAACGAGTGCCGATAAGGATGTATAATGCCCCTCGACGCCAAGTGTGGAATAAAGAAACAAGATCCAGCGAGAACACCTCTCTATTGGTAAAGGTATATTTTGCACGAAAAGAGCATCCTCGAGGCGCACTTGAAATCCTTTCACCACACTGGTTCGAAAGAACTAGTGACACGATCAGAAGAAGAAGAAGAAAAAGGTATATTTTCAAACGCTGGCATGACAATTGACAACACATTCACACGTGGCGTGTCCCTATTGTGACCTGTCAAAATTATCATCTTAGATTTGTTAAAGTGTAGTGAAATTGCATTAGTGGAAGTGCTTTGACAGCGCCAGCTTTAGTTGAACGACCTGGTGGCCAACTATTTAAGACCTGACGCTGAATTACATTTGTTATTTACTTGTAACTTTCAATTCTCTAAATTTTTTCATTAAATAATGATAAAACCTCTCCATGTTATACTTATTTAAAAATGTATTTCATTCGTAACGGTTATGTTTTTAACCTTTTATCGATCATGACTTTGTATTTGATTCCTCTTTGCTTATACACACTACTTGTATGCTCATATTTTCATAGTATTTTTTTCTAAATATAGTAAATGTTCGAAGTAAAGTAGACAAACCTTCGGACAGAGCGGAATTTCGATCGAAACTGTAAAACAAGCTTATGTTGCGCAACGCTACTCTCTACTTACTTACACCATCCAATATTGGGAAGGCAAAACCATCCACTGCTTAATCTTCAGTTCAATCTTGACTTAAATGAACACCTAGACGTTCGTACAAGATAGTGCTAAGCTTCTTCGCAAATGAATTGATTCCACGGTTTCGTCAATTAATAATTAGATCGGGATCCCTTTACTCGGTGTATTAGTACCTTAATGCTGTGTAATCTACTTTACTCTCTGTCTTAGTTACGGGATTATTTTGAGGGTTAGATAGGGTTATGAAAGTCAAGTTTTTCCCAGTTGATTATTCATTTAAAGATCATCATAGTTTCCTGGTCCTTTTCCCACTTACGTGGGATCGGCACATCGTGTCTTCTTCTTCCATTCTCCTCTATCAGCCGTAATCTCTGTATTTACACCTGTTTTATTCATATCATCTTTCACACAGTCCATCCGTCTTTTCTTCGGCCTTCCTCTACTCATATATCCATCCACTTCCATATTCAGCACTTTCCTAGTCACATGACATTCTTCCCTTCGCATCACGTGTCCATTCAAGCTAGCCTGTTACCTCTTAATTTATCTATCACTGGCGCTACTTTCAGGCTCTCATTTAAGTAAAAAAAAATACAAGAATTATCAATTGTATTTTACCTAAATAGTTGCGTAATGAGTATCTAGTATAATCATCATCATCATCAGCCCACATTAGTCCTCTGCTGGACGTAGGCCTCTCCCATAACACGCCACTGAGCCCGGTCTTCGGCTCTCCGCATCTACTTTTTACCGGCTGCCTTTCGTATCTCGTCGCTCCACCTGGCCGGAGGGCGCCCTACACTACGCTTGCCTGCGTAGTGTTATAGCACTTTTTAAATATTTTTTTGTATAACATTTTGTTTGACACCTAAAATAGTTATTTTAATATTCCTCTGTCAAAAAAGTTATAATAAATAAATAAATATTTTGGACATTTCAAACAATACCATCTAGCCCCAAACTAAGCAGAGATTGTACTATGGGAACCAGATGGCTGATATATATAAATACTTTTTTTTGTAAATACATTCATAGAAAACACCCAGACTCAGGACATACACCGATGTTCATCACACTAATGTATGTCCTGAAGCGGGAATCGAACCCGCGACACCGGGCGTGGCAGTCCAATACACATGCCATTCGACCATCCGTGTCGTAATATGTAAATCGTACTAGTAGTAGTTTTGCAAATAGCAGAAATAACTAAATAATTTATCATAATTCTAATTATTTGGAAGGTCTCAATTAAACACAAAGTTATCAACAATTCAGAATTATAAACATCTACGTTTTAAGTGATTTTGAACTTGAATGGTGTGACTCACAATGACTTACCTACAATAGAATGTGATATCTTGACCAGTACTTTATTTAAAATAGAAACAATGGAAATCGTGTTCAAAACCAGATTTATGCGTCCAATCTGGACAATAAACAAAACTAAGGTGACAGTTACATTGGAACTCAAACCTTTGTCTACAAATAGGGTAGGCTACATCGTTATAACTCAGCCTTATCAACATAATGATAGGGTCTGGACAATTTATTTTTAGCGAAGGGAGCGATACATGCTACGGTACAGTCATTTATTTGCGTACCGCATTCATTGATAAGGACCCTTTTCGAGGCACACTTGAAATCCTTTCACCACACTGGTTCAAAAGAACTAATGACACGATAAGAAGAAGAATAATTGCTAACTATCAATGAAATATTATTATCTGATAACCTAGAAGTAGGTAAGAACATTGTGTCTATCTTGACTTAACTTAACTTAAATAAATAACGGAAAACATGAATGTAATCATAATAATGTTTTTTTTATTATCCTTGATTGGATATAATAAATCAAAGAAAAAGCCTTGCAATACAAAGAGGCAATGCAGTCAGTATCCTCGGCACGCTGCAATCGGATATCGAGTTGGAGCAGTTGAGCTAACTAAAGATCGTTTGCAAAGGTGGCCCAATTGTTCCTTTTGTAAATTTTGAAATAAAGATTGTTAAGTTATGCTGTAATAAATTGATTGGATTAATATACATAGAGTTCACCTAACTGAAACGACTTTTGAGAATTTTGACAATGATTTGTTGATTTATTTTAATCAAAAAAATTTAGATGTAATAACGTTACCTACGTTAAAAAAAAACAGGAAATGTGATAACCGATTTCGTAGAGTCATGGTACGTACAATAATACCTTCCTGTTCTTTGTCCTTAAAATAGGGTTGAAGAATAAAAATGATAAGACGCTTTATTAGATAGAAGAGGTATAATAAGGAGTTTCTTTAGTGCTATTTACACAGAGACGAGGGGTTGAAATGGGAGGAGGCATGCGAGGAGTTCCGATCCTTTGGATAATAATATCGATAGGTTAAGTAATTGTATTCAAGACTGATAGTCCTGGAGACTTCCGGTTGAAGAATGTTCAAGTGACATGCGATAGGAATTACCTTGATTATTTGTTTAATTTATCCAAAATATTTTGTAGTCTATGGCAATAGTTTAATTTGGTGTTTTTATAGTTTTTAAAAAGCTGTAGGTATGTTTGTATAAAGCGTCGATGACACACAGCTTTTTTACACGCTACAAGCCAGCGAGTTCGCTTGTAGCGTATACGCTTCCCCAGTGTCATCGGTTTTTTACGAGTACAATCTGCTTGTTAACAAGCTACTTTTGTTACGATTTTTCTCAATCCTTCCCGAAAGCTAACTCTCTCACACGCTAGCTATTAAACTCGCCAATAATCAGCTTGTAAAAAAGCCGTGTGTCACCGACGCTTAAAGTAGCTGAATAAATGGTGAGTAAATGTTAGTGTTGAGATTAAATAATTGAAAAACTCTTTCATACATTGTTGAATGAATGAATGGTTTTGTTTTGTATAATACAGGTATATTGTAGTTTTTCTTTACGATTATTTATGCGAAATATTACTTATAGTAGAAAAGGTTGTAAAAGTTCAAGACGAGGCTAAAGAAACAGGTTCAGGAGTGAGATCTCTTACCCTTTACCCTCTGGAGAGCGCCTAGCTTTTCACTTGTTGACTTTTGAAAAAGAAGAGAAAAATTGTATCAAACGAATGAAAATCAGTAGAGTTCAACTGATGAGATAAATAAAAAAAATAGGTCCTACTTAATTAACTTAACTCCAGTATAGAATTTTAGTATCTAAACCAAAGCGCCGAAAACAGAAAACGAGAGTACTCTCAGATTTTCAGATTTCGGCGAGTCAACATCTCCTGAGGATGCCTCGTGTAGAGGCGAAACACGTGTCGTGTTCGGACTTGGGTTTTCTGTTTTCGGCGCTTTGGTTTAGATACTAAAATTCTAAACTAGAGTTAATATTAAGACCTTTGTTTAGAAATTTAGGATTTATTACTAAAAATATGGATCCTACTTATTAAATTGTAGTCTAAATAGTACTTAATATACTTCCTATACCTACTCCCATAAGCACTTAGTGCAAGAAATGAACCATTGCAGTACAGAAGCGGTCGAGCACCATAAACCCGGGTGGTCGTAAAATAAAAAGTGTTTGCTTGCCCCCAAGATAACTGGGAACAAAGTTTGCTGATAACTTTTTATTTCCTTTGGGTACCAGGTAACGAGCCTACCGTACTAACTGTGTGCTAATCTGGACTATACTATACATACGTAGTGTTTTGCTTTGCTATAGGTAACTTGTTTTCTGTGCTTTTCGTCTGATGATTGTTCTGTGCTCCAATGTTTCTTACTCTGTCTTATTCTTTTTAATCCATATGAATCACTTCTTACTCTGTGTTTTATATTTTTATTCTGTGTAGTTTTATACTTTAGTTTCGGACTTGCGATTGCGAAATTCACTTCCTTTGCATTTTAAATGAGGGTATTAAAGTTCGGTTTTGATTGAAAATCTAAGGACTCTACCCAAACTCTACGGAGTAATGAAGAATAGATTGAAATGCAAATTGTATGCAAGTTCTTTGAATCACTTTGTTTTATTGAAATCATAGAAAAGTCTGCATTAACTATACATTTGTTATAGGTAGGTTCCATTGGCACATCTGACATCTTTTGTTTATATATTAAAAAAACATACTCTGTATTTTTAAAGGTATTTTAGTGGCGCTGTTAGTAAAAATATAAAAAATAATGGTATGCCTCTTTCTTTTTGAGTCTACAAAAGGACAGTCGCGATAAAATCATCAATAAGAAAGCCGAAATTCTTCCCGTTCATTAAGCCGAAAATACTTGAAGAATGTCCGATAATTCGTACCTGAGGTGATGAATCATCTTAAGTGTCCCATATACCGTGCGAGACTTCCTACAATGGCCAATAAACACGCCATAAAAATATGAAAGACCGCACTAAAAATACCCATCACAGAAAATATAACAGAACACTCAAAACAGTAATAAAACTTGGTACGTGATGGTCGGTCAAGACCGTCATAAAGGTCACAAAATTGTTTAATTGTTTTCATATTTTGTAAACTTCAAATTAACTAAGCTTTGCCCTACGTGTGCTTGTTCTAACCCTTATCGTTTCCTTTATCACTAGTTTGCTACTTATCACAGAACGGGTGGTATACATAATCTTTTTTTTTTTTTAATTGTTGTATTTATTGTTTGATAAATTAGAAGATAAAATAATAAAACGAAAAAGTCATCTTCTTCTTCTTCGTGTCACTAGTTCTTTCGAACCAGTGTGGTGAAAGGATTTCAAGTGCACCTAAAAAAAAACCTAAAAACCTAAAAAGTCATCTAAAAAGCCACAAGTGCTTTGTCCTAATTCTCAAAGTAGGTACATACGATTAAGGTAGTGTCGAGTCAGTGATTTTCATTTGACCTGTTCTAAATTATAACAGCTTCTAATCTTCTGATAAACCTTTCTAACACTCAAAGAGCGGTACGTATAGTGAGTACTGCGATAACAAGCTAAGTACATTCATTCTGTGCACCCATTATTGCTTGCTGAATGTCCACCTTTTGAATGGAGATATAGCTGTCAAATATTTTGGTCAAGTCAAAGGAAAGATATTAAAAGTCTGAATTTTTGACTAGGATATTCGACTAAATAATTTTTATATTTTTACAATAATTCAATATAACATGTACCTATAATAGATAACTTGACCACGAATTCGATAATTTACTTGACACTGGTTAAATACACTATAATATGGAGCAAAACGCGAAGAATAAACGTTCTTCAATAATAAAAAAAAGGCTGAATTTCATCGAGCAAACTCTACGAGTATTTGTACATTTTCTAACTCTTCTTGCACAAATTAAAACTTTAGCGTGAAGTAAGAGGTTGAGCTACCTATTGATCGTTTGCAACAGTCTATGGGTGGCCAAATTTTCCTTTTGTAAATTTTGTAATGTAGATAGCAGTAGTTAGCTTAAGCTGTAATAAAAACAAAATGAATTTTGTTAATTAAAAAAATAAGTATCTATTATGATTGTATTTGTAAATTTTGTACTTAGTATGTTTAAGTATTACGTCTTATGCACTTTCTAGTTATCAAGTTTGTGTTCGTTTGTTTCTGTTGATTATTTCTTGTTCATTTGTGCGTTTATAAAGCCATTTATTTGTCTGTAACTGTAATGACACAGTTTAACGCAACAATAACCCATAACGATGCTATATTGAGTATTGATGAAGCTATTTGTGAAGTTATACTTCGTTTTGAAGAATTTACGATGACGTGATAATTGCTTTTATGCGTAGTTTATGGCTCGTGTCAATTTGTAGGATGAATAAATCTATAGAAATGCATCATTCCGTGTGTGAATAAATTACATTTTAGAATTTTAACAGTAAAAAGTAAAGTTGTAAATGTTGTAAGCATTGCATACACAGAAAAATGTTAAGTTCTCGAAAGTTGTGCAAGATCAATAAACATTTTTGTCAATTTAGGTACCTAAGAACAGATTTAGGCTAAAGCAATTTATTGAATTCAAACAACTCAATGAAATTTAAATGCGGTACACAGATTTCCCTTAAAACCCCGTCGAAAGTTTGAACGTGTCTTTGATAATTTATTCCCTCTTAGGAGTCGCGCGAATTAATCGCAATATCGAACCTGGCCAACCGTTATTAGTACCTTATAGTTGCCAAGGTGTTCCCCCTCTATAAATCTTGTCTAATTTGTGTGTAATTACAGGACCGTGGAGCTCCAACAAGGAGTGCGTACCAGCGGGGAGTACACGGCACGCGTAAGCACGTGCTCCAACCCACGTTCGTGATAAACGACCGAAACGACCCAAGCCTGACAAAGAAAACGCAACCTAATACTCTAGTAATGAAGATATAAACTTCAATGATGATACTGATAAGGAACAAATTGAAGATGCCCAAGAAAAAGCGTCCACCGATTTCGATACTAAACCGTTACAACAAGGTAGAAATTGCAAAAACAGTATCGACAATAGAAGTTTTGATCACTATTAAGCAAAGTAACGTGCCGAAAGGTTTATGTTAAATAGTAATGTGTTCTTTGAACCCCGAGATCATAATTTTAAGGGGTATGTCAAATTAAAGTTTTATTATTACTAGCCCTTGAATTCGCAGCGAACGTTACATTTTTAAAGGGTCTTATAAAACTTACGTGGTGGTGTATGAGGCCCTTGTCTTTCGATCAAATGGTCGCGGGTTCATATTCCGATTGCAGTCTTGCGCCTAAGTTTATTGTCTCATAACGATGAAGGAAAACATCATTAGGACACCGGTATGTCATAAAACAACAGTTAAAAAGTGTTCCATGAAATGTGACATCCACCAATCCGCATTGGATCCGCGTGGTAGATTAAGACCCATTCGTTTTCCTAGCCGAGAACAGGCTTGAGTCCCAGCAGTGGGAACATTATAGGCTGATTAAGCAATTGAAACTGTTTATATCACTACCACAACTTCTAATAAACCAAGTTCATTCACTTTGCGTCAAGCTTCGATGACTCACTCAACATTCCGCCAGATGGCTCCAGTCTTTTTGGTCTAATCCCTTCATCCCTACATAATTAGTACGAAGTCTATGTTAATAAATTTGTGCTACAATTGCCATCGGAATCGTACAAATAAATCTGTGTCATGCAGTATGCATTCGTCGCCCAAATGTATGTGCAACGACGAATGCAGCGATGCAACCGAATATACTCTCTATTCTTTGGCTACTAGTATCACATTTCGACGACATACTTTCGGACTTCAACCCCAAAAATCGTTTCGAGTGTCGATCCGAAACTGTATACCATTTACGAGCTTGATTGAAATTTTGCAATCAACAAGGGGAGTGAGATGATGGAATTATTCGTGTATATTTTTTCCCGAGGTTTTGTTATAATGGGCTGTTGGAATAGAAATTTACTGGGGATTTAAGATTGTGATCGCGGCCGCTCGGTTGTTCAAAGTGATTATTGTTGAGATAGCCCGGAGCTGTACCGGCCCACGCACGATAATGCGTCCCTACTCCACACGAGAAAGGGCTCGATAATACGCAAGTGACGCGACATGGCACTGCGCGAGTTATAGAATTGTTTTTAATAATTTCTGATAGGGCAAAATTAGAACAGATCTAGAGTCATAGTTTTTAAATTTGGTAGTGACAATATATTCCTGTCTATATTACAAGGACTATGTCTTCTAGTCCTAGTGCGAAGAATAGAGATAAAACTTAAGAACTATTTATAATGATTTTACGCATAAGATATACCTACAATCTATACTGTAGGTACTGGCACGTTTTTACTGTCAATTAAACATTTTTCCTTGACTTTACTTCACTTCCTCGATTTTCTGATCCTTTGAATCGAGAACAGGTATTGAAGCTGCAAGCAAATATGCAAGCTTCAATAGCTGTTCGACGATCAACATTGATAACCTACAGGTTAATCGAATGGCATATAGTTCTTTCGCATCTTCGCGACTCCATTATGAATTCTATCGGTGGTGTGCAAGAGCTCTTGCACACAACTCCCTATAATATTCCTATCAGCTGTGTTCTCGTCTCTTGTCTCAGAATAGCCATTAGTGAATTCTGCGCTCAGTCGATCTTAACGACGTCTTTTATCGTCAATGGCTCTTGATAAAGTAGATTTTACACATTTTCTATATTTTCCGAAATGCTTTTATTAATTTCCTCATGAATTCTCAAAAATGAGTTCAAGCACCGTGTAAATAACTACTATTTTACAATGACAGTGCCATAATTTGTTTGTTCGCGACGAGATTCCTTTCATTATGCGTTCGTGCCCCATAAAATATGCAACTGAAATGAGAAAAATGTGTCGCAGTGTAGCAACCCAAGCCCACGAGTGACTCACCTTATCTCCACATCATAACGCAACAGAAAAAGAGACTTAAGCGGTTCGTATAAGTTACAGTATCGTTTGTAGGGTGATGGTAGTTATGTTTTTTTTAATGTGATTAGGTTAAGAATCATAATCTCAGCTTCCACTTCCACTATGAGCTACACACACGTCGTCTATCCACATTAGCTATGAAAATAAACAGTAATGTGGCTTCCTGAAGAATTTGTGGGACTTTTCTTCATGTGGTCAAAACATTTTGTGACTATGAAATATTAGGTAGGTACCTTTTTATAAATGTAATAGGTTGTGAGGAAATATTACCTATATGGATAACAATCAATAATTATAAAAGGCTTGGTCCTGTCGTCCTAACAGGCAACCCACAGGCCTAACCAATAAACGTAGAGACATCAAAGTTTGTAGGATATGTTCGTCATAAGGTATAGGTAAATTCATACCTACTAAGACATACATTTTATTCATCCACAACGCAACCAAAGTTGCCTTTACTAGTTTCTAAATAAATCGCGCACTAATTTATTGAATGAGTTTGACTAAATTTCGTTATATTTAATAGTATATGAGCCTACTTACTATGCAGTTCTACGCTAACGCAGCCACGCTGAACGCAGTTAATAGAAAAATTAACAAAAATAAAGGTTGACCTTAGAAATGATTTGACTATTACAATATGAATATAGAGAAAAATTGAATTAAAAAAAGGATGCTTCTTCTTCTACGTGTCACTAGTTCTTTCGAACCATTGTGGTGAAAGGATTTCAAGTGTGCCTCGAAGAGGCTCCTTTCGTGCACTAAAAGGATGCTAGAATGATGAGACTTATTCTAATCTTGTGTCATGTGAATTCAATTCAATTTCATTCAATGAATGAAATGAATGAGACTTTATATAATAAATAAACATATAATGAGAAGAAATAGGCCACATTTCTCCATCAAAAGTCATAACTACGCCACAAACAAGTGGCATCATCAAACCTGCGACACATACATATTCATACGAATAAATCACGAGATAAGACGAGATTGGTATTTTTAATGGCCTATAAATGTTTTAGCTGGCTTTGGGCGTCGATAAATAATAAGTTTATCCTTAGAAAGCGACCAGTAATGAGATACGAGGTATTACAATAATAGGCGCGTTGATTTGTAAGTACGAGCTCTGCTTTACTTGGCTAAGCCCGGGAGCGGTTTAGTTTTGAAGTGAAATATGGACGAATAAGGTATAGCGCAGGGTAAATTGATTTTTTTATGTTGCCCAGCAAAATAGCAGACTAGACAGATTAACAGACAACCTTCTGTAGAACGACTTACGACGTGATGTCTTACAGTAAGAGCGCTTTTGTTTGAGTACCATAATATAGATCTTAGAAAAGTATTATTACCTATTATTTACTATTATTATTTGGGGCCTGACATGTTCCACTGCTGGGCAAAGGCACACAAAAAGACAGAACTGGAAAAGAAAAGAGAGCTCACTCTCTTTTCTCCAGTTCTGTCTGATGTGTGAACGAGTGCCTCGTAGAAACTTATACCAAAATAAATATCTAGTGTTCAGTAACTACTTCAAAATGACCAACGATCATTTAGAAAAAAACACAAGAGCGGGATTTTCCGTTTTATTTGTAGGTAAGTGAAAAAGGCTTATGCGCTGACATTGGCTTCATTGGCTGCTTATGTCATTAAAAGTAGGGTGTTAGTGTCCCGTTATAAATAGGTAGATGATAAATATTTTATTCCCAACATTTTTTTTTATTTTTATTGCGACCAACCTGCTCGCCACCTTTTCCACCCGTGAGTCCGACATAAACGTATACTTACGACGCTATTGAAGGGGTTTACTTCGATTATGGCTGCAATAATTGAGCCCGAACGGGTAAATGTTAATTCAGTAGTTGGTTACTGCATAATGCATGCCCCTGGCCGCGTACACCGCTGGCCGGGACCGACAGGATAATGCTGACGTCTGCAATGTGTGGGATAGGTAAGTGTGGGCTAGAGACCAAACTTGCACACTGGAATGAATGCAAAAACAGTGGTGGATGAATGTAAAGTCTGGACCGCAGAGATAAAAATAAGAAATGATAATAATGTTTTGACATTTCACACAACGCCATCTAGCCCCAAACTAAGCAAGCTTGTATTATGGGAACCAGGTACCTAACTGATAGAATACTATACTTTTTTTTACATTATAATACATAGAAATCACCCAGACTCCTCTAAAAAACGCCGATGATCATCACACAAATATTTGTCCTGAGCGGCAATCGAACCCGCAACACCGGCACGGCAGTCTATCACACTTGCCACTTGACCATCCATGTCCACAATGATAAATTAAAAAAATATATTCCAAAAGTGACACGCATTTATCCTTGCAGAATTCCGTTTAAATGGGTGCCAGCACAGTGCTAGGTATTCTGCCACAATGCAGTAATGTGTAAGCATTACTGGGTACTGGTTTAAGGGCACTGTATCTAGTGAAATTACAAGGCTTTCGAGACCTATATTTTTTTTTTAATGTGTCAAGCTCTATAGCAGTCTTACACAAGTCTATATGAATTAAAGTTCTGTGTAGCACTATTCTAGTCATAGGCAGGCGCGATATTCTCCCATCAAGAGAGCGCCTAGCTCGTCTTATCATTGTTAACATAAAACACGTGTTTGTTTCTTGAATGCGTTCAGTAGATGGTCGTAAACTTATAACTTGTAATTATAGCGGCTGGTTTTTTCGGATTTTTCAAACCTCCCGAAGGGATTTTTCAATTAGCTACTGGCCATTGAAACGTGTTAATTAACATACGGCGACGCTAATCCGCCAGTTGGTGGAATGCAGCGTGCTGTGGCCACTAATTAAAAACAAACAGCGTACAATCAGACGGTTGATTTATTATTTATGCGATTTTGTCAGTCGTGTAGCCGGTCATTTACGAGAGCGTTTATACCTTACTAATATTGTACCTACAGGTGAAAATTTGCGAGAATAGATATTTTGTCATAATGTAAATTACATTGTAGTTTCTTTAGTTTGGGAGATAGCGTGGTGAGTGAGTTCGTCAGTCCTATTTTTCACATTCAATCTCAAAATCGGCTAAGCGCATGAAAAAATGATTGAACCAAAATCCGTCAGAAATATTACGCTTTACATAATTTATAATAAATGTTAACCCCATTGCAGCTATAGAAACAGAGATAATCGCGAAAAACCGATAAGATAAGATAAGATATTAAGCGATCTCTTATTCAATTATCTTATTTTCATACTTTAATAATATTAATGTGAACTATTTTCAACAGACTTAAAATAGGAATAGGTTTTCAAATCAGTTTTTTTTATGTTTGTTACTTATGAACTTTGTTTGTAAACCGATTTGAATAAATATTTATTGATTGAGAGGATATACTTTCCGATTGGTCTCCTTGTCCACGCTGGGGCTTGCTTGCATCAATGAAAGCCTTTTGCTTGGTAGACAGTATTTATAATGTAGGTAAATGCAGAATTACAATTACTTTTAAAATAAGATCACAAATGAGACGTGCGCTTCTTAGATCGTGTGGAGCCAAGTGACCCCTCGGGGGCGGGAAGCAGGGTGCCGAGGATCAGCACTCCGTATTTGTTTGTGCGCAAACACTCCTGACTGACTGACTGACACACAACGCACAGGCTGAACTATTGAACGTAGAGACTAAACTTAAACTTGAAGGGTGAGTTTATCAAGAACTGAAAGTGTGTAGAGAAAGGCATTGTGTTAATTCGCAACGCAAACGAAATTACGAGTGTCGATAATATATTTCGAAAAAAACAAAAAAAACTCTGGATGGACATACATACATTTCCAAAGCGTTAACACAAATAAATTATAAACATAAAAGAGCATAGACATTAATACAGATTAAAAAAAAGTATAGTTTTTCAACGTAACGTATAGTTTTTCAAGTCGCACAAAATTGAAAACATAAATGAACCAACCAGACGAGACGAACTTCAAAGAAATGCAAAATTCACACACATCTCGTATAATTCCTGCCTCAGGGCTCAGAAAAAGTAAAGTTTGACCTCGAGGGACGAAACTGGGATTTATACCCACCTCTTTCGCTGCAATTCCGACGGTCGGCTTGCATTCATCAATTTTTAAAGGGCACCTGCATAGATTCCATAAAGTAAGTGGATTTCTCGTAAAAGTTCGTAACTAGCGGCGAGTCACGTTTTGTGAATTGGTTAGGACTTACTGGAAATAAAAGATTGGCTATTCTAAGAACATGTTCTTCCAATATCCTACTTATATTATAAACGCGAAAGTTTGTAAGTATGGATGGATAGATGTTTGTTACTCGTTCATGTAAAAACTACCGTATGGATTATAGCGAAACTTTGCAATAATATAGCTTATTCATCAGAATAACACATAGGCTACAATTTATAAAGATATTGTGTGAAATGTCCGCTACTCGAAATACTAATCCTGCGCAGACGAAGTCGCGAGCACAAGCTAGTATTAAAAAAAAAAAGAAAATAAAGCAAGATATTATAGATAGTTTGATTGTAATTCTTTATTGTAAGCCCCGCGGAAACATACAATATAAAAGGTAGGAATATAACCTTATGACTACATTGCTGCATATAAAAAATATCAGCTCTATAGGTTCAGTGACTTTGACGTGATTGAAGAACCAACATAATTTTGTCAATCTATTGTCATAGGTGTAGACCTAGGATCAAGAACCAGGCATTCAAATTCTGGAATAGAACATACTTAAGCTACATTTGTTTTAATCTTTTTTATTCTGTTACACAAGAGAAGTAAAACTTAACTTAAAAATATTTACTTAGATTGAATTCTATTTCCGATTTAGTTACGCAACTGTTTTTCAAAGCTATAACACATAAGTTTACAATAAACTAAAATAATATGAAGAGTTAATCATAACAAAATCTTAACTCTGGAACTTTTTAAAGCAATAAGCAATAGCTTTACTTACATATGCAAATAGAATGTCAACATCGGTGTCCTAGTGCCTGCGCCAGTTATAATCTACTGCATGCATTAATAACTAAATTGAAAACAGTACAAGCACTTCATGACACAGTAAATAAAAATAAACAAAGTAACGTTTGCATAAATGACATATAAAAAAAAAAAAAAAACTGTGGAATCCGAGTCACAGACGGTGTTTCACAGGGCAATTACTGTGATATTGACGGAAAATTTATATTCTAAAATGTTTTTATTAAAAAAAAACTGACTTCGAAGTCAAATAAAACGTAATAGGTCAATTTTTAAGTTACTCGCTTAACTACCACTTAAACAGAAAAATCCTATTACCTTTATCGTTGTCCGGCTCGGTACTTTTTGACCTGGCTCTTATTATCATATATAATTATATTTGGCTCTATAAGTTTGCAAAAGATACCCCAAGGGCTATTTCTCAAAAAATCAGCAGAAAGGCAATACAACCAGTATCCTGATTCCGAATGCTGTGAATTTAAATATCTCGGTTTATAATCTGTGTCATACAAGTTACATTACTGGTTATGAAAGTTCTTTACTGTGTATTATGTAATAATATTAAATTCAAACGTCCTTGGCTATCCGCTGACAATGCTCGGACTATTCAATTATAATAAACAAGAACACAATGCAGCAATAGAAGGAGGTATCTACTCAAATATACGGGTTTACGTGATAATAGCAATAAGTTTCCTGTTTTAGAAATATGTACGTAGTAGCTCACTCTTTCTCGATTTTTTGTCTTAAATTTTTAAACATGTATTTAGTAAGTAACTGCAGGTAGGAAGCTTTCTTTAGTTTTAATTTTTAATTTTCTGGCAAATAAAAACATTTCTATTCTATTTATTTAAACAATAAAGATGTTCCGTATTCTCTAATTATTGCACAAAACAGTTAAGATATATAATTCAAATTTTAGAATATAAGAACTTTTTAGTGCACGCCTATACTTTTTAACTAAAATAGACACTACGGCCAGTGGTAAAACCCTTGCCATTCTGTCTGTCAGCCAGACAAGATTAAGCCTTTCATGCATATAAACTGATGATAATAAATTAATTGTATCACATTAGTCACAGCGCGCCTGCTTCTGACTAAAATCACATATTAGCTGGAAACCTATAATTAGCAGACCACAAACTACCTAGCCCTCATAATGGTGTAGGTATTATCAACGTTCAAGGGTTTTCATAATTACCTAAATTAATTACTGTTTAACTATCTGTGGCTATGTCTGCGTGAAACTGGTCAAAAAGTAGCCTATATGGAGGATATAGGCTACTTTTTGACCGGGTTAATTATAATACCGAATTTCAAATTAATCGGTCCTGTACTTTTTGGTGCTATCAAGTAATGTTTCAGGATTTATTCACTTGTCCACACATATATCCTGCTAATTGCAGTAAAAAATTATATTTAAAGCGTCGATGACACACGGTTTTTTTACAAGCTTTAGCGTTGGCGAGTTGAAAAGCTAGTGTGTGAACGTGTACGAAAGGATTGTCAACTAGCAGATTGTAAAAAAGCCATAGTGATGACACGGGGCGAGTTTACAAGCTACAAGCGAACTCACTGGCTTGTAGCTTGTAAACTAGCACTGTGTCATCGACGCTTAAGAAAGGAATTTTGGAAATTCGTGATGAAAACGAAGTTGTGACAGCTGTGATGTATGAACAAAAATGTCGACGCAACATTATTTTTTACCATCTATAGCCTCTGATCAGCCAGAGCCTATACCGCAATAACCACCAGGGTCCCTCGACCTCCATTCAGGGTCGTTTTCACCCCGTAAAAAGGGTCAAGAATGGTTCACCACCCATTGTTACCAGGTCCATGTTTGTCTTGCTCATTTCGCCAGTTCATATTTGATTTCAGCTCATTTTACGGGCGTAAGTACTCACCCAAGTTTCGGGTCGAAGATTTTCCGCAAATTTTCCATTGTTCGTGAGTTTGTTGGTTTTGTGCTAGCTTATGTTTGCGGATTCATTGTACTTTGGGTGTTTAGAGCCTTTTTTAGAAGAACAATGAAGATAACTTGGAATTTACTGATAATTACGGCCCTTGTTTTAATTAAATACAATACTCGATACTTTGTTTTATAATAATAATAATGTTTAGCCATTTCATAATAGGCCATTTGGCCCCAAACTAAGCAAGCTTGTATTATGGGAACCAGATAATTAATATAATACTTATAATACGTTTTATTTGTATAGAACATAGATAAGATTCAAATGCTCGTATTATTGGGTAGCCTCATACATACATATAAATATAATAATTTATATTGTAATCCTACGATACCGGTCTCGGTTGACACCGAAAATCATGAGACTTGTTAAAATTAGGACTACCGATTTGGAGTACTATACTGGAGAGATTATTCAGTAGATCATGGGAAAGATAATATTCAAATGTTGAAATACAGATCGAAACCAAAAAATTCCAAAAGATACTTGCAACCATCGAAAGAAGGGGTCATGTGAAGCTGGTGGATCCTAGTAACGCCAACGATGAACTTGGAGAGAAGAGTAAGCGTTTAAATGTCAACGCTTGTGCTAACTGTACATTCTTTTGGGTAGAGATAGCAAAACACATTTCAGAAATATTTTTTTAAAGTCCAATCAAATCTTTAGTATACATAAAAGGCTTAGTCCTGACTTACAGACAACGCAGAGGCCAAACCACTAGACTTAGAGGCTTGAAATTTCAAGGGTATGTGAGCAAAGGAGTGAAGGCGCGTATTAAGAAAGGTATTTAGTAAATTTGAAACACAAACGAAGTTGTGGGTGTCAACTAGTATTAATAGAGCCGAAAGGTTGTGAGGAGCAATGTATGGTTGGATATTTTATGCTCAGTCATGTTGAAACTACGGAACTGATCGGGCTGAACTTTGGTTTGTATAATAAAGTTTATGAGCTGGAAAATAACATGGGATTCTAAGTATAGGACATAGGCACGAGCGAAGCCGAGGGTGGCAACTAGCTAGTTTAGTAAAATTTTTAGTACATCGATTATTCAGATATTCTACGGTGTAGGCGAAAAAATTTAGGTAAGTGACTCTTTTATTAAAAATTGGATTGATTATACCTGTTTATATGAATTTATCAAAGATGCGTGTGTATACACACATAACACATCGTATACGGTACATACATTTACAAACTACTCTGGCAGTCAAAAAAAATGTTCAGTTATAAATTTGGAGAAGCTCTACTCTACGTAAACCTTTTTTGCAAACTCTCCAACAAAAACAAGTATTTTAATCAACATAATAAATGCTATAATTAAATAAGTGATTAAGGTACACTATACCTATCATATATTACATCGCAAGTGGTTTGGGTGACTTCTAACGTTGGGGGCGAGTACTCTCTACCTCCTCGAAGGTAGAGTCGGGGCTATATTTGTTTACATTGATCCGGCTAATTTTGTCCGGCTCTATCGTAACATCACTTGATACTGATCATGTACATGATCCGACTTTTTTATAATTTTAATGTAAACCATGCCATGGACTTCACAGCTGCAGTGGCTAGATCATGAATGATGAATCATGATAATATTTTACCTTTTTGATTGAATCTTATCTTCAGTCTTTTTAACATAATGTTTTACTCGCGTTTTTTTTTATCAGCAAATATTCATGAAAAAAGTTATCATCAATACAATCGTATCAACACAAATACGTTACATACCTAATTCATTTTATTTTTTGAAAAGTTTCGAAAAGAATGAACTGGCTTTTTCGATATTAAAACGAGAACAACCCTATTAAAACGGGGGATGAAATTAAACATTTCGGAACCCAAACGGGTTACGTGTGTGACGATCTTAACAGTATTAAAGCTATAAAGTTTTTAGAAACGACACTTTTAATAACAAGTGAACCAGTGTTTATTCACAAAAACATCGGTGCGGAGTGCGGTTGACTGTGGAAAAATTATAATATTGACGTAAATAGACATACTATACAGGTTAACGCCGCCGATATACATACTATATACGATTTTGTACAAGTGTCCTCTATCTAAAAATTCTTATGCCAGCCCAGATGTAGCTTAATCTCACCATAAATGGTGAGGTACCAATGAACCAAAAACGCATTGGTTTACTTATCAGTAATTTCAAATTAGGTACCACTTGCAGCCAATACTCACTCAATTGTTTAGTCTTATCTCGTAGTAATAATCCGATCAAAATGACTTTAAAAAATAGAGAAACAAAAAAGGCGTATATATTTAAAATATTGGGTTCCTAGTACTAATTTCAGTCATTAGCCCATTATTGTCTCTTCCAGTGTCTTTGATTCCTCAAAATTACTTTGTTCTCTTTATTTGCATGTTCATTCCACTGTAGAGATGTTATTAGAAATTCAGATTTAAGGATATGTGCTACCTCGAATAACCACTTATTTTAAGTGTACCTATCATACTAAAGGCAGGTATACCTGATATTGAAAGATCGCTGGCATTTTATGGTACGCTTCGTTGATGCTTTCCTCAAATCCGAATTACTACATTTTAAAGCTCTCTGTACTAAAATTGCTAATGTAAACATATTTTTTTAAGCCTTCGATAAAAGATATACGTATTTTATACAAACTTGGTACTAAGCACGCAGCATACAAAGTAAATAGATTTCTAGCACTGAACTGCGCTAATCCAATTGATCCAGCGCATTTAGATTGTCCAACCAAATGAGATCTGAAATACCCGTCCATTCGCTTGGACAAAAGCCGGGTTGGTCCTTGTAAAACACTCAAATCTAGAATCCCTATATCCCAACCAGGTTGTTCACGAACGGCGACAACGTAACTCCCCCGGTTACTCCGGGTTCCGATACAATTACACGCATGGATGCATTTCGAATTTATAACTAGCAAATTGGTTGTACCAATTTATACATTGAATATCTTAAAATTAATTGATCGGTGACCGTAGTTTGGGCCGTGCCATCGTAGGTTAGTTTGATATAATTTGATAGGCCCTTAACAGTACTTTGGTAATTAGTACGATTCACTTCTAGGTCAGGTGATGTTTCGGATCAATTAGTGAGATCGTTAGTAATGACTTACTTACTAGTTACCGCTTTACAAGGTTATGTAGGAGCATAAGTTACTCTATTAATAAAAAAACAGTTGTCTGTAAAGTTGGTTTACGGACGATAGTTTAACGTGACAACGTCATAACCAGCGTAACGGGACAATGAGCGTTACTGGACAATGACGTCAACGTTTTCGTGCAGCAGCCGGCTTTCATCGATTTATTAGACGTAGTCACGTCAAAAAACATACAGTGAATCGGTCTTTTTCTCCTCAATTTTTACAATTTAAGTAAACCTATAGGTATAAAGGTCTTTATCAAAACTGTTTTTATTTTAATCTCTAACATTTTAGGGTAATATAAAACAATGCATATTGCAATAATTCTGGCGACAAAAGCAATGACTCGTCAAAATTGTGTTCAAAATTCTAAAACATTGCCTGAATGTTTTTAAATGTGTTTGACAAAAACAAGGCTTATTATGGCGTCGCCAGTCTTTTAAAAACCCGTCTCAGTTTTCACCACAAAAACTAAATCCTGCAAATCGGAGTGAACAGAAAAACCGTTTGCCCAGAGACATCTAGAGATAAAGTATGACAGAACTGAGTCAGAACGAGAAAGTTTTATGCTTTTTTAGAAGATTTTATTCAGTGATGAATAAACTAAGGTTTTTATCATGCCTCTAACATTTGTCAATTTTTTGTACTTTTTACTTGTTCTTCATTGTTATAATCTTAATTAAAGTAACGGGTATCTAAACGGATAAAAATGCAAAATAACTAATACACCGCAAATTTGTAATCACCCAAAAAAAATACGCATACTCAGTTGCCGTTACAGAACACAGATTGGCAAAAAAACTTGAAAAAATTAGGTCAATTTTTTGTCAAAATAAATTTGATTAAAATTGGATAACTGTTACCGTTAGTCGTTTTCCTATGGATTTGCGTCAGGCGGTACCCTTTATTGATAATAATTTAAGTTTTATTCATTCGTTTGGCCAACCCGGGTACCTAGCTAGAGCCATTTTGTAAAATCCAAAATTCTGACTGCACAGATACAACGTAGTACCCTATCTGCATTGCCAATTTTTTTTTTTTTGGTAATTAAAAATTGGTGGTGTATATTCGATACAATAAAACAGGCCTTTGTCCAACAATGGGACAACATAGTCTAATAAAAAAAAGCCTTTGATAGAATCTGGATTTGAATGTAACACATTTTTCTCTATGGAAGTACTATAGGGCGTGATACGACTTTTTCCGATACTCTTGCATTATTTTTTTTAGGTCAAAATGAAATAATTTCCCTAAATACTTCTCACCCCTTAAAAACCTTGAGGATACAAACAATAATTCTTAAACAAACAATCCAAAAAACAGCATCCCAAGCCATTCAATACGGTAGAGCCGAGATAATACAGTCATTACCAAAACGGTTAACAAAGCGTCATTTCTGAGCCCACGTTGTTTGCCCAAAACAATCTTAGCACAAAATATATACAGGGTGGCACATTTATACTTATTTCTCATTTAAATAATTAGTTTGAAGTGGTTAATTCGAGTATTTTTCAAGGCAGAGTAATTAATAACAGAGATGTTTTAGTCAAACCGAGACGTATGATGTAACCGAGAGATATTTGTTTTTTGAGTGATTGTAAAATGGAGGCCCAAGTGAGATTAGAACACCCTATTGTTTGTATTGTTGTTGGAGTTATGTTTTTAACATCAGTGATTGTCACTCAATCTATTAGATTATAATAATATCTCTGATAGACTAATAAATGCAAATGTGGATGTCTGTTACTAACAGTATGACATAACAGCCCATTTTTTATCACATAGGTGAAGTCAGTCAACACTAAATATAAAATTAGATTTTTGTGACGATCACAAGAAGAGAAAGACCAAAGAAAAGTTGGATGGACTGTGTGAAAGAGGATATAGGTAAGCAAAGCATGGCGTGAGTATAGAGATGACGGCCGATAGAGACGAATCGAAGAAGAAGACATGTTGTGCCGACCACCGATCAGGGAGATGATGATGATTTTTGTGACGATCACTGATGTTAAGAACATCCTGTATAACTCCAACAATAATACTAACAATAGGATGTTCTAATCTCACTTTGGCCTTCATTTTACAATCACTCAAAAACAAATACCGTTGCCATGTCAAATGACCATTTTCTTACACGGGCTCAACAAAAACTACTGTTTGGACACAGTATTCAATTACTCACAATCTTGTTTTAGATTCTAAGATGTTCAATTTAAGGTTCAAATTAGGTTGGCGAATTAATTTGATTACAGAAGATTCCATAATGATTCCTAGATAGGCGTAATAAGGTTTGTAATGAAACAAATTTTGTGAATTGTAATTTCCGAGAATTTGGATGATAGAAACGGAAAGTCACCATTTGCTAAATTGTAAGGGTTGCGATACAATGTATTGCTTTTAATTTGAATCTAGAATTTACATATACAAAAAATACTAACAAAGTAGTAGGTATTTGACTCTGACATAAAATTTTTTTTGGGTTAAGAATTTAGTGATCCAAGTGAGCCACAACTCGAGTTACAAAACACATGTAGACCACCCCCTGTGTACTTTTTCTGGTGCTTTTTCACTAATTTCTAAGAACATGTGTTTGCAGATAACTGCACTGCATTTTAAACATACGACACGACAACGCTACGACAGTCCCATACGATTTGAATTTCTTACTGTTTGCCTATCAAATAAGTTAATATTTAGTTTCGCTAACTCACAGTTAATAGACCCTATGCTACTGAGTATTGTTTTTTCATAATGAATGAATGTATAAAAAACAATGTATTTTTAAAGCTATGCCCGATGTGCGTCTTTTGAAATGGCTTTGAGCGTAGTAATTTATTAGTTTGCTGATGAAGTTCTTTAATATTTAAATACTTTATTACAGCTTAACCTAACTACTATAATCTATTATCTCTACGAAACTATTTTGGTCAGACGAAACTATTTTGGTCACAAAAAGAACTAGAAAAATGTCTTCCTGTGCAAAATGTAAAAAAGAACTGCCAAAAAGACAATTCATTCAATGTTCCGCGTGTATGAACCTGTACGATCTTACATGTGCAAATATTTCTGAAACACGTTTTTATGGCACATTAACAGAAGAACATAAAAAAACGTGGAAATGCATGGCTTGCCACTGGGAAATGCCCCCAATAAATAATAATAAAAGTGTGCTTATAACAAACCAAGAACCGAATGAAATAAACAACGTCACACAAAGATACAAACAGCAGCAATCCCTTTTAGATATCTCTATCGAAGACCTAAGCTCTCTGGGAGATACATTTGAAGAAGATCCACCTGTGCTTATTTCTTTGATAGAGGAGGATGAGCAACCAATCACCATGAACCTACTGACTAAACTTTTTGCTGAACAACTTGGCAAAAGCCACCAATCCATGATTACTGATATCAAGACAGTCATACAAGAAGAAGTAACTGCAGCAATAACAAACGTAAAACTCGACTTTGCACGTCGCACTGATACTATTTCATCCCAGCAAAAAATAATGAGTAATGATTTAATAAATTTAAACGAAAAATTGAAGAAACTCGAAACCGAAAACAAGAGAATGCAAGAAGAAATAACCACACTACAAAAAAATAATATAGAAAAAAGTCCTGCATCATTAGAAGAGCGCAACGATGACAATGACAGCTGCAAAAAAGTTGTCATTCACGGACTACAAGAATACCACGGAGAATCTGAAGCAGACATACACAACAGGATAATACATATCTTTCATGAGATGCTCAATGTAAACTTACACGGATACATTGAGGACCTAAGCTATATTGGAAGACGAGGAAACCAAAGACCTGTAGTAATAGAGCTACTAAGCAAGAACATGACCAGATATATCTTGCAGAATAGACATTTCTTTCAAAATTCTGGTCTCTCAATTACAGAATACTTAAACAAACGCCAGATTAAACAACGTAATGAAATGAAAAAAACCCTGCGAGAAGCACGAAACAGTGGAAAATACGCAGTAATACGAGACAACCAGATAGTTATCGTTGAGGAAAAAAAAGTAGAAGAACGACCAATAGCAGTAAACCAAATAAAGAACCAAAGCCAAAGCGACAGAAGACAAAAGGCAACATACAGCCAAGTATTGAGCCAAAACAACTCTGAATCACAAACTTCTGAGCAACATGAAACTAATAAAAGCTCTACTGAACAAATAGTCTCAGACAAACAAACAATGGACAAGACCACCGTAGGACAAATTAAGACACAAAGCCAAACAACGAGCAATGAGACATCTCACATTCAAACAACAAACCAAGAAACGAATAAAAATATAACTAAAGATACAACCAAAAATGACCAACAAATGAGCAAAGATAATAAAGAACGACAGATCTCTACTAACCAAACTACGAGCCAACATGCCACCGCCAGGCATTACAACCTTCGTCCACCAAAGCAGACGTTTTTTCGGCGCTACTCATAAATTTACCATTTTGTACCAGAACATACGAAGTCTCATAAATAAACGACATTTACTAGAATCAGTAACGGGCCAAGAAGAAATTCAAATAATATGCCTTTCAGAAACTTGGATAACAGCATCTAAGCTAGACCTTCTCCGCATCGAAGGCTATAAACTGGCAGCATACTTCAACAGAAGAACCTTTGAAGGAGGGGGTGTTTGCATATTCGTTAAAGAAGAAATTGATTATGTAGACTTAAATCACATCACAAATATGTCTATAGAACATATAATTGAAACTTGTGCCATAGAAATCCCAAATTTAAATGTTGTAGTAATTAATCTATATCGGCCGGATAGAAAACGAATGCCAGGTTTATTTAATGAAACATTAAATAAAATTTTACAATATGTAAAGTTAAAATATGGTAAGAAGGATGTTATAATAGGTGGAGACTTTAATGTTAATGTAATGGAAGTGTCAACTTCCACTACGGCCTTACTTGACCTAATGATAAGTTTTAATTTTTACCAACAAGTAGAATACCCAACAAGGGTGACAGATACTAGCTCAACGTGTATAGACCTTGTATTTACAAATTTCGAAAAGGAGAATATATCTGTTGTTGTAAAAGAATATGGTTTGTCAGATCATAAGGGAGTCCTTACAAAGCTGAAAATAAATAATCTAGAATTAAGAAAAACACGGTATATAGAAAAAAGAATCTTTAATAAAGTAAATGTAGAGAACTTTATAAAAAAATTAAGAACAACAAATTTCAACTCACTAATTAGATATGATAAAAATGTGAATGAAAATTATAATTCATTTATTAAAAGTGTTAAAAATATTTTAGACATTTATATACCTAAAATTCGTGTAAAAATAAAAACTAAAAATAAAAAAACTTGGCTAACAAAAGGTATAAAAAAATCCTGTAAACACAAAAGATTATTACATATACTAACAACACAAACAAAAGAACCTATTTTAAAAGAAAACTATAAAAAATATGAAAAACTTTTAAAGAAAACAGTCAATACATCTAAGAAAATACAAAATATAAAAATAATGAATAAATCAGATAATGTAGTAAAAACAATGTGGCACATAATAAAAAAAGAAACAAACAAGCTTCCAAATTTAGAAAAGAAAAATATTCGACTAAAAATTAATAATAGTAGTATAATAGATGATCCCTTATTGATAGCAAGTACATTCAATGACTTTTTTTGTTCAGTTGGAGAAAACGCTGCCCCTGGAATTGTTCCAACACCAACACCAACTGGACGACCAGTAATATCTCCCTCTGAAAACTCTATGTACCTGAAACCAGCCACAACATTAGAGATTTATAAAATAATGTGTAATCTAAAAAATAAAAAGAGTTTTGGTTATGATGACTTACCACCACTACTTATACGTCGATGCGCAGAACAATTGGCACCGATATTATCGTTTCTAATTAACCAATCATTTCAAGAAGGCACTTTTCCCAATGCCCTGAAAATATCTATAATAAAACCAATTCATAAAAAAGGTGATAAAAAAGACTACAACAACTATAGACCAATAGCACTTTTACCGACCTTTTCCAAAGTCTTTGAAAGCGCTATCTCGATTCGACTCAATTCTTATTGCGAAAAATTTAATATATTCAATGACTGTCAAAATGGATTTAGAAAAAATAGATCGACGTCATTAGCTGTTTATAAATATATATGTGAAATAATTAAAATTATAAATAGAAAAGAATATGCTGTAGGTATATTACTCGATATGAGTAAAGCATATGATAGAGTAAATTATGATATCTTGCTTAACAAGCTCTACGGTATTGGTGTAAGAGGTTTAGTTTATGATTTATTTAAATCATATCTAAATAACCGAAAACAACTAGTCGAAATAGAGCATTATAATAACCAGACAGGAAACATTTCAAAAGTTCGATCCCCAAAGGCTGATATTACTAAATCTATCCCACAAGGTAGTGTCCTTGGATGTATATTATTTCTAATATACATCAATGACATGCCAAAAATTATTGAAAATCAATGTACCTTATTTGCTGATGACATTTCGATTGTTATCCCATGTAAAAGTATTGTAAATGTAAATGATAATATTGATGATGTCCTCACCAAAATAAATAGTTGGCTAAATGATCATAACCTTAAAATTAATTTTACAAAAACGAAAGTAATTCAGTTCAAGCCATACCAAAAACAACCCCTCAATATAGATTATATGTTTCAAAATGTTAAATTAGAATCTGTTTTTACCTACCCCCTCTTAGGAATTAATATTGATAGTAGCATAAATTGGAAAGAACATATAAGTAAAGTAAGTACTAAGTTATCAAGATTTACCTATGCACTGTATGAGTTAAAAAAAGTTTCAGATAAAAAAACTGCCATAAGTGCTTATTACGCATATGCACATGCCTGGCTTAGCTATGGAATCGTTCTCTGGGGAAATAGCACTGAAGTAAACAAATTATTTTTATTACAAAAACGATGTATTCGAATCCTTCTAAACCTAGATATAATGACCAGCTGCAGACCATATTTCTTAAGAGAAAAAATATTAACTCTAATATCCATGTATATATTTGAAGTATGTATTTTTGTAAAGAATAATATTAATCTCTATCCACAATACAGTCGACCTCAAAATCTAAGACCAGGAAAAAGATTAGCTGCACCAATATCAACTTTAAAAATAGTACATTCCGGGCCCTATGCTATGTGTGTAAAAATATATAACACCATCCCTCAAAAAATTAAAAATGAAAACAACATAAAAAAATTTAGAAACCTATTGAAAAGTTACCTATTAGAAAACAGCTTCTATACCATGCAAGAGTTCTACGAGGCTGAAAAGTGATCTCATGTACCTACATACATACTTACCTTTATAACTAAATTATGTATAGGTAGTTTTTAAAATTTGTGCAATTTAAAAATAATATAGGTTATAAACAGATAAAGATAATAATAAGAAAATAGTTAGGTAGATACATTGTATAGGTAGATATAAGTTTTTAGCAATACTTTTATTACTAGATACCTACTCTTAAGTTTCACTTTGTTGTGCCCTCACAGGGTATATGTTTGGTACTCATATATAATTTAAGATCCTCATGTACAACATATAAAGCAAAATAAACTATTGAACTATTGAACTATTGAACTATCTATATTACAAAATTTACAAAAGGATACTTTTATATCTTATTGGACCACCCATAGACCGTTGCAAACGATCTATAGGTAGCTCAACTGCTCCAACTCGATACCCGATGGCAGCGTGCCGAGGATGTTTGAAGTTGTTGAAGTTGAAGTTCTTGGCTGTTTTTGGATTACGCATCAATATTTCTCAAAGGAAATAACAATGAGAGGTTGTCTGGTGTCAAACTAAAGTTCATACAAGGGTGCAGTACAATGAAACAAAAATTATATCTGGGCTAAAAGTCGTAATCTATAAATGTGATATATGTACCTAAATGTGGGTAGGCTGTATCCGAGTCAGTTGTTTGCTAGCCATTAAAGAGTTACATGTGATTTGCGGTGTTTCCTTGTTAAAAGCCTAAAATACATAACATTTGGCGACGATTCATTATTCACGCGTGTGATAAAGCTATTGTGCATTGTTTACGTGTATTCATGGCAAGTGGGCTCGCCAAATCTACGATGTACGGCGGCAACATCTCATTCGATCACCGTGCGCAGGAGTGGAGCATTTTTAAGAGTCGTTTTACACAGTACTGTACGGCGAACGACATTACTGATGAAACCGATAAGGCTGGAATGCGAAGATGTGCTCTTTTGCTCACTGCGTTTGCGGAAGATACCTACCGCGTTGCGAGAGATTTGGTGTTTCCCGATAATTTGGATGAGGTCGAGTTCAAAAAGCTGCTGGAGAAGTTGGATACCCATTTCCAATCCAAGAAGAGTACCTTTGCCGAAAGATATTGTTTTTACAAGGCAGAACAACGACCCGGGGAAGATTTGGCTGAATGGGCAGCGCGAGTGCGTAGCTTGGCGCAGTTTTGTGGTTTCAAGACCGAGTTGGAAACCGCTCTGCGTGATAAGTTTGTCCTGGGTTTAGAGAATACCAAGGAAAAGGAAAGATTGTTCGCTGAGAGTGTGGATAACTTAACGTTCAGTAAGGCATTGGAGTTGGCGCAGGGAGTGAGGTGTGCGCGTCTGGCGCTGCAGACCGCGCGAGCTGGCAACGCCGCGGAGGCGCAGCCTGTGTTTGCGATGCAGCGCCCCAGCGGGAGCGGAGCCGGCCGCGCGCACGCGTCATCGTCCAGTGATAAGTGTTGTGAAGTTTGTGGTTATAAAAGTCATTCGAAAGAAAAGTGTCGATTTGTAAATTATACGTGTCAAAAGTGTAATAGGAAAGGTCACCTGAAAAGAATGTGCAAAGCTAAGATAAGTGACAACAATTTCTTGGGCATGGATGACGACGACGCGGATGAAGGTATTTACAATCTGTTTAATATCAAAGACTCGATTGTAGACGAGCCGATTTCGCGAAAAATCTTGTTGACTGATAAAGAGATATTATGTGAAATTGATTGCGGCAGTGCTGTCTCTGTTTTGCCGGCCGTCATTTTTGAACAGCTGTTCGGAAGCGATAAGAACCATCTTATTCAGCCGTGTACTGATGTTTTTAACTTTTACACGGGGGTGAAAATTGCACCATTGGGCTGTTTGACATTGCCAGTAACTTTCGAAAGCCGCACTGAAAACGTTGTTTTCTTTATTATCAAAACAAATGAAAATCGATTACCCCTTCTAGGACGCGATTTTATGAGACTTTTTAATTTGCATTTATGTAATTTGAACTGCAATAATGTCTCTATGAGCGAGGACACGGGCGAGGTTCTGATTAGGAAATACTCAGAATTGTTTTCTGATGAATTAGGCCGGTTTAATAAATACAAAATTAATCTAAAAATTAAATCTGATGCTCAGTTGAAATTTTTCAAACCTAGACCGGTGCCGTTAGCCTTAAAACCGAAAATAGATCAGGAGCTAGATAGATTATTGGATCTTGGGATCATAGAAAAAGTAGATCATTCTGATATCGCGACGCCTATTGTTCCGGTTTTACGGCCCGACGGTAATGTAAGGATTTGTGGAGATTTTTCGGTAACATTGAACAAAGTTCTATATCTGGATAATTACACACTTCCAAGGATTGAGGATTTATTTGCCAAACTCCATGGCGGAACGGAATTCAGTAAATTAGATCTTAAATTAGCTTATCTTCAACTGGAGCTCGACGATTCAAAGAAATTATGTTGCATAAACACTCATAGAGGCCTATATACCTATACCCGCCTTGTCCTAGGTTTAGCGAATGCGCCGTTCATATTCCAGCGTACAATGGAACAGTTATTAGGTGATATTGATGGCGTTTGTATTTATTTAGACGATATTTTAATTACAGGGCCAAATAGGGCAACACATTTAGAGAGATTAGAGTTAGTTTTAAAAAGATTGCAAGATGCGGGGTTGAGAGTGAAGCGCGAAAAGTGCGAATTATTTAAAAGTTCTGTTGAGTATCTCGGCTATGTAATAGATAAACACGGTCTGCATAAATCTAATGATAAAATTGAGGCTATTGCGAAGTGCCAGCCACCCAGGAACGTTAATGAATTGAGGTCATTTTTAGGGATGGTTAATTATTACCGTTGTTTCGTTCCGAATACATCTTCGGTCCTTAATCCATTGAACAATTTACTAAAAAAAGATGTCAAATGGGTGTGGGATAAAAGTGAGGCTGAGGCATTCGAGCGTATCAAGCAGGAGTTGGTGTCGGATCGCGTACTGGCTCACTATCACCCGGAGTACCCTACGATCGTGACGTGCGACGCGGGCCCGGGCGGCCTGGGCGCGGTGCTGGCGCAGCGGCAGCCGGACGGCGCCGAGCGGGTGGTGGCCTACGCTTCTCGTTCTTTATCTAAAGCCGAGACCAATTATGCTCAAATTCAAAAAGAGGCTACGGCTATTGTTTTCGCGATTAGAAAATTCAACCATTATTTGTATGGACGCACGGTTCCATTCGTATTGCGCACCGATCACAAACCGCTTTTGTCTATTTTCGGGAACAAGAAAGGTGTGCCTATTTTGGCTGCAAATCGTTTGCAACGATATGCCCTGTTTTTATCAGCGTATAATTTTAATATTGAATACGTTAAGAGTGATGATAACGTAGCAGATTTTTTGTCACGGTCAGTGATTTCACAAATAAGAAATGATGTAGAGGAATTGGATCGTACGTTGTATGTAAATTTCATAGGTGAATCTGTGCTGCCACCGATAACGATTGATGACATCCGAGCGGAATCCGCTCGTGATAAGATTTTACAGCAAGTGATGGCCTTTATAAATAAAGGTTGGCCATCAAAAATTTCGATACCGGAAATTCGTCCGTATTTTTTATGTCGACTGGAACTCGCAGTAGAAAATGGCTGTATAATGCGTGGCCACAAATTAGTGATACCTCCATGTTTTCGTGAAAGGCTTCTAGATGAATTACATACTTCACATTTTGGTGTGGTCAAAACCAAATCCGAAGCGCGTTGTCGAATGTGGTGGCCAAACATCGACAAACACATTGAGGGAAAAATAGGTTCATGTAGTGTTTGTAATACGCTCCGTAGTAACCCTCCCAAAGCCCCGCTGTCGCCGTGGCCATACCCTGAGCGCGCCTGGGAGCGTGTTCACCTAGATATGTTTATGTTGGACGGTAAGCAGTTCCTTATCGCTGTAGATGCGCACTCTAAATGGGTGGAATGTTTTCCGATGCAGAAAACTGATAGCGAGTCTATCATAGGTAAAATATGCGAAATGTTTAGCAGATTTGGGTTGGTGCGTACGATAGTTACTGACAATGCATCCAATTTCTGTTCAAAGGAGTTTGAGACGTTTTGCCGTTTAAACGGGGTTCAGCACTTGACCGGCGCGCCTTATCACGCTATGTCTAACGGACAGGCAGAAAATAGTGTAAAAACTATAAAAAACGGATTAAAGGCTATGTGTAACAGTAACGACAGTCAAAAAAATTTCTTAAAAAAATTAAATAAATTTATGTTTGACTATAGAAATGCAACCCATAGTAGCACTGGTTTCTCTCCAGCCCAACTGATGTTAGGCCGTCCGTTGCGTTGCCGTCTTGATTTGTTGCGTCCAAAAACGTTAGAAGTCCTCCCGTCCTTGTCGTCCGCAGCCAATGAGAATGTACTTAGGGCGCAGTTGACCCAATGTAAACAGTTTGAAGGCAAAAGAAATGTTAGTTTCGCAGAAGGAGACAAAGTATTAGTAAAATACTATTTTCTCAATGGTACTAAACACACCTGGAAATTAGGTATTGTAAAAAAAATATTTGGCTCTCGTATGTGTTCTGTTAATATACCTGATTTGAATTTAAATGTTAAAAAACATTTTGATCAGCTGTTAGTGTACCGTGGGAACTCATCATCTGAGCTCGATGACAATTTCAGTGTTGTTGGAGTTTCGTTAGCTGAAATGTCGGGTGATCCACGCGAGTCTGAGACTGGTGTGGTATCAGCCCCCGCGGAGTCACTGGTGCAGGTTCCTTCCTCGCCCCCTTCTCCTGCGCGAGAGGCTGGGGTGGAGGGGATAGGTCCTAACTCGGATGATGAGTTCGTCGACGCAGGCTCTCCTCTCGCTGAGAGAAGTTATTCTGTATATAGTCCTCGTTTGCCAAGTGAACACTCAGTCGTAACTAATGTGGATCTACAAGATCCGGATAGGAATAGTGATTCAAGTAATCACTCGGGGAACGATGACGATCAAGAGATTGCTGTTCATGAGCACCGGTTTCCTATAAGGAAGACCCGAAAGCGTTTTGTTAATTATAAGGTGTAGTTATAGTATAGTTAGTAATTTTTGTTATATAGTGGTGGAGGGATGTGATATATGTACCTAAATGTGGGTAGGCTGTATCCGAGTCAGTTGTTTGCTAGCCATTAAAGAGTTACATGTGATTTGCAGTGTTTCCTTGTTAAAAGCCTAAAATACATAACAATAAATGGTCTGTTTGAAGATCGAGTTTTAAGTAGGTCTGATTTATCGCCCAGAGTTGTCGTGGGACAAGTGTCGTGGCGCGGTACGTGATGCTTGAATCCAACTTGAGGGTTTAAAATATCGCAAAATGTGGTTTAAGGGTGCCTGGCAAAATAGTGCTAAAATATTGTGTTTATAGTCAAGACGACTAATTGTATAAAGCGGCTATGCGTGGAATCGAGTGAAAAAGTGGCTTAGGTTTGTGTTTTCCTAGCCATACCAAATTATTTACCATAATGGGTTCAGTAGTTTTGCACTGATTGAGAAACCAACATCCATCCTTTTATCCATCAGAAATATGTCTAATGTATATTAATACATAGGTATTTTTTATACACGGTACGTCCAAAAAATAATGTTTTTATAATAAAATATGTTTTCTCTCACTCTACGTTTGTCTTTATTCTCTCTCTCAAGTCTCTTATGTAAGAGTATGTTTAGGTAGAGCTTGCAATAATGGATTCCGAATTGATCGGCATATTACCGTAGGTATTACTGACATTTGGAATATTCTAGGGTGATGAATTACAGTACAACAACGTAGGTCAGGGAACTATAGGTTTCTAGGTTTATCTGAATGATTTAGAATGGAATCTATTCTCAAAAATGAGACTTTTCCATAAGTTTTCCATTCAACATTACTTCCCAGAATTTGATCCAAATAATCGACACTCTATAATAGGGCAATAATACAGGATGTGATTTTGTTTAAATCAACTGGTTTGATTCCTGGCTAGGGTAATATATTTTTTATAAAATCTGAGTATGCAGTTTTAATTTTCATCAAAATCAGTGACAAGGGTCCATATAGCCTTTTTTCGATACTTTCCACTTTAGGATTTGGCCATCCGAACTCAGTTGAAAAATTATTATTTTTAATGCAGGCAATGCAGTCTATGTTCATAACATAGAAGTGAGCATCAAAGTCCCGCGTAGGATATCATTGTCCTATATATTTGGCCCACATAGCGAATTGCGTCACCGCCCACAGTGAGAAATGGTCATTGGATACATCCTTTATTGCTGCTCAGCTCCTATTTGCGTATGCTTTGGCAATCTTCTATGTTAATGTTGGAATGTGATATTCAGAAGATAATATTGTTTTGGAAAAGTTAGCCATTAGTTGTCGTTAGAAAGTTGTTACTATACATATATATATACCGCAAATTTTTAATCACCTTAAAAAAAATACGCATAATCAGTTGCCGTTACTGAACACATATACGTATGGCAAAAAAAATAAGACCTTTTTTGTAAATAAATACACATGATAAAAATTGGATAACTGTTACAATCCATCGTTTTATATCATTGATAATAATTTAAGTTTTATTCATCGTTTGGCAAACCCAGGTCGAGCCTCGCAACAGCTCGGCTCGGGCGCCGCGCTCTCCCCGCTGTCACTCTGTCATTTTGTTGAAACCCAAAATTCTGACTACACAGATACAACGTAGTACCTACCCCGTCTGCATTGCTCATACTCCTTAAAAATACTCACTGGATATCACAAAAGAAAAGAAGTTCGAAGCAACTTTCCTTCCACCCTTGCTAATGAATTCCTCTGTCCACGTTCACTCCGAAACATAACCTCATACAATCCCAGTGATAAATCTCCTCAGCCATCCAATTGTCTGCGAGTAGGTCATCAGATTGTCCACCTATTTACTCCTTGTATCTTGTTTGAGTTTTTCCGTTTCAATTTTCTCGTGTCCCTTTATATTGAGTTGTTTTGTTATTTGTTATTGTAGGTCCTATGAAATCACTATGTTTTTGTGTTTGTAACAATCAGTTGATTGTTACTTGGTTTACGATTTGTTTTGTGATAGTGATACTATTTTTATCTACATGATACTTTTGTGTTTTCTGATGGTCAAAGTTATCGTCATCTATTAAATAATAACAGTAATAAAATAAACAAAAATGCAATGAAAGCTTTGGATGTTATTCATTTAGTATTTGTAGGTACTAACTGAATGACAGGACAAACCACTGAACGTGGAGACTTGAATTTTCAAAGGACTATCCTCAAGAAGTGTAACGGAATATTTAATACGAACGAATAACGAAGTTGTAGTAGATATTAGCTATTCTATAAGAAGAAGCTGTATCTTTACTTATTTAACTTATTTTACACAACACTCACAGTAGTAGTAGACGATTAGGAGAACCCACCCCAAATATACATGCATAGAATAAGGCCAGGAGAATTCTAAGGAAGAACATTAGAACATTAGAATTTAACTCACAGTAAAATTGAGAGACATAAATCCATAAACGATCATTTTTTTTTAGAAGACGTTATTCTTGAAATACTTAGTTCTAAAGGACCCTCCAAGATTCGTTCAACAACGTATTTGTTTGATGAATACCCATTAATATTGTTCTACTAGCCTACATCTCCGGGGTAATATACGCTTGCTGGCTTGGAAACTCCAAATTGGCCATCCACGCCGGCGATCGTAAATCCGATCCGGCAATCGTCTCATTCAATATGGCAGCATTCAATATACCTGGGCCGTCACGTGGTCAATAACTAATCCGGGGGCCACAGAATCCATGGAAAGGAATGGATTCCATCACAAGATACGAAAATTTCTGATCTAAAATATACTATACCACACGACAGATGTGAAAACTTCTTCAGAGGCGAGATTAATGCTACGAAATACAACTTTTTTCGCAGTTTGACAATGAGTACATTGACATGCAATATACACATGACAGTAAAAAGGATGCTAATTTCAAAAGTAGTTTTTGTTACGGTCATAGAATCAACAATACAGGCTCTTTATTTAGTAGTAATATAATGTTACGCTATCATTATTTGATGTCGTTTAGGTAAAAGAAAAGACACATTACTATCTTCACTTAGTAATATTATACCAGCCGACTTTACCCGAAGTAGTGTTACATCCGAGCGTTGGGAGCCCAGTAGTCCAGTCCAATTCACTCCCCACGAAATATTTTGCTTAGTGCGCCTAAGGAATTTTCACTTCAAAAACAATTTAAGTACATACTTTATCATTTTAGTAAACTATAAATTAATTATCTATCTACAAACGACTTTTACTCTCCGCTGAACTTTCGTGGACCCTGTACCTTATCTAAGAGTAGTCACAGAATAAACAGTAGCTAGTTATGAGCAGCCACAGAATAAACAATAGCTAGTACGTAGCAGCCACAGAATAAACAGTAGCTAGTTAGTTGTAGCCACGGAATATGAAGTAGTTAGTATGAGTGTTTGGTGCAAAATAGAAACGACACGCCTGCCCCAATATAGGACAGGTTGGAGTTATGACGACTATGAATACGGCTCCCGAAGGTTGGACGGTGGTCCAAGGTAAATAGTTGATAAGAAACCGTTTTCTTAACTGATGTACATTTGAATAAACGAAGAATCTGAGAGGGAGATTGATGTCTCAGAAAAATGTACTGACAATGATGATAACTTTCCTTAAAGTCCGCTCTACACTCGCGCCGCGAATACCCGTGAAAACCGCGAAACAAGAGTGTGTATGGTTTCGCAGCTACGCGGTCGCACTTTGCGCCGTTCCCCATCCGGTGTCGATTTTTAGTCCCGCGTTAAAGGGCGATCGCGAACGTGCGCGAGCATCTTTTCACGCGGAGTTTCACGGCGCAAATCACGCGCGAGTGTAGAGCCCGCATTAAATAATACTTCATAGATTTTCTTTACATATCTTTTCGTATTTTACAAATAGGAGTGTAAAGTGAATTAGGAGCTCTACTGCTGGTAAAATAACCATGCACCAGTAAAGTGCAACAATGCAAAATATAGTGTGCATAGGTGTAATTTTGAGATAAACCAAATATTTTTTGACTAGTTTGGATATATAGGTAGGTACCTATACTAAAAGCCAAATGATTACCTACAGTTCCCTTATTCTTCTTATCGTGTCCAGATCTTCTTCTTCTATCGAACCAGTGTGGTGAAAGGATTTCAAGTGCACCACGAAGAGGCTCTTTTCGTGCACTCAAAATCAAGTTTCCCTTAAGCTTAACACAGTTATGTTTTTTTTTTATTCACTTCACTGCTCACACTTACTATAGGTAAGTACCTGAATTGTATCCTCGACAGCATTTTTCATTATTTTGAATTACTAGTAGCTTATAACTTGCACCTTCGAAGTAATTCAGAGTCCGGCGCGGACCCATTTCATTGGGCATTAGTCGTGATGGCCAGGATTTCTTGCCTTGAAATTTTCTCGGACATAATTAATAGGACATCCCTATTAGTATGCCCCATTGGTCCGTGACAGATCTGAAACGGGCTTAACTTGTCCAGGGTTCTGATGGAACTAAAACGTGGCAAATATTGGTCAGATAGGCTTAGGGAATTCTGCAAAGTTCCTATAGGTACTTTATGGATATTGTGTCATGTCATGTCGTGGAGTTAATATTGTCAAAGGATGTAATCAATATTTCCACCTTTGCTCTACGTTGTTTTTATACAGGGTGTCAGTGTCTTGTAATTGTCTTTAAGCGCTACTTTTTAGGGTTTCGTATTTAAAAGTGAACGTACTACTTAGCCATCGCTGTCTGTTTGTCTGTCTATCAAACTTTTATAAGATATCTTGACCGTAAATTGTAACTGGCTGAATCTTATTCATAAAATAATTAATAACATAATTTCGAAAATTTTAAATTAGAATCCCGGAGGCTTCTCACAGTGGACGAGTACCATAGCAGTGAAGCACTACTTTATGTGATTCAAATTATTGTGCAGCAGTGTTTTGCTAATGGATACTATGGGCAAGCTTGATCTCTTACCACAAGAAGAGTGCCTATTGTTTCGTCACTTTTTTGTTTAAAAAGATAAATTCACTATCTTGCCAACTGGAATCTAATTCGAAACGTAAAGGTAAAAAATGTGTCTCACAAATTGAGGTAAAAATCGCACGTTTTTTCTTATCACTCTGCAATTTTAGGGTTCCCCACGTTGATCTCAGCAACGGTAATACAGATTGTACGTGAGATGGTTCGGGTGTAATGTTCTAAGTTATGGCCGAATTTTAAAATACTCAACTCCAGTGTGGGTCAATAGCTTCTATAAACATGAGAGTTTAGTATCTGGACGTTCTCATATTTATTTAATAAACATGGTATTAAAATGAATACCTGAGTCATTTAAGCAGATAATTTAATTAAAAGTGCGTAGCTCTATTATTTTCAATGGTAGGCAGAAATTTCTGACAGAAGAGTGCCTACTGCCTAGCTCGTGTCGTCTCGTCACTATTGACGTTAAAAAAAATTTAATATTTCAATAAAATTAAAAAATGAGCTAAAAGTTTAAAATATATTTATTATTTTCTTTTCTAGATCTGGATTTGTTCGATAAGCGATGACCTACTTAAGTTCGATTTATCGCTCCACAGTTATCAAAATGAATAAAGTAATTATTTTGGCATTATGTAGACCAAAAATCCATAGGGACAAAAAAAAAAACAAATTATGTATTCAAAATACGAGCAAGATTGTGGAACACAAAATGTAACAAAAGCCTTCATCACACAAACGATTACACCCTGTATAAGATAATATCCAAGCAGAATGTAGGTCATCCTTTCAAACTTGTATAATCTCATCATCCCCTCACATCGCGTCGGCTTTAATTAAACTCCACCACATACAGATATTCAATTAGACCTTAATATTGACATAAGGCTTAGTGGGTCCGCCCACAGACGCGGTATCAACACCTAACATTAGCATCGCTGATTAAAAGGCCCGGACGGTTGTTAACTCGTAAATGTCAAACGAGAACGTATCATAAATCATCTTAAGATTACGGTTCAGTTACTGCAATTTATACAGTAGCGGCGCGGGGATACCTCCTTGCAGTACGCCGGAATTTCAACTGTAACCCCTGACGTTAGAGCGGAATTTCTCAATGATTCGATAGTGGACGTAAGCCGTTTTGGGGATGAAATGAAAATTGCAAACGTGGTAAAGCCAGCAAGTACTGAATCAGCATTTAGGTTCCCATATACCGAAGTTGAGTCGGGTACTTCACTGTACGGTATGATTTATAGTCCAATTACGAAAATCTATTCGCTACTGATACAGTTAATTGATAAATAATTGGTGCTCGATTCAGCGTTATTGAGAAAAATACGAAGTTGCGATATATTAATTGTTTTTACCTAATTTACAGCTAACAAAATCGTAATTTATGGATGGCATTGTTATGTATCGTAGTTTCACTCTAAGAAACTAAAAATAATAGTTTATTTGCAAGACTAGCAATCAATAGATTAAAATATACTTAGTTTTCTTTTCGTACAAGTAAATAATATCTCATATTATATTATTTATTATATTGGTAGATCAATATTCTGTCTTTATAGTTAGCTATATCAGAGACCGGGAAAAAACTTAGTAATTTTACAAGCTACATCCTTAAAATCCCCGGTTTGATTCCTTGAGTCGTCTTGAGTCTAGGTATTAACTATGTATTCTACGTACCTATGCAGTCTTATAGTTCCCATAATAGAAGCTGTACAAGTCCTGCTGTACATTTATATTTAATTCTCATTTATTGTAAAGACCTTAAAATTATAAATCGGTCCCATAAATTTAACGATGTATATATGTATGTTGACTCAATTTTCCGCAATTGGACTCGTTAATCGGTCCTTTTTGCGTTAAATTTAACGATTCACTCAATCTAAACATATATGAAACAAGTACTCGACTTATATGTACATTTGTGACAAAGTTCACAATTATGTTGGTATCCAAATTGCACATAAAAATAGCATACTACACACTTGGACATATATAGGTATATACAATGATCTACGTCCAATTACCCGCAATGGAGTGCATTAAAATTTCACCTCCTAACCTGCCAACTAGGTTACACAGCAGATGTGCTATTTATGATGCATGGCTCTGCTGACCTGGTTCCAGCCGCTCCATAACAATCGATTGTCTGCTGTGATTGTCTAGTGCTATCTGCTTTGTTTGACAGAGGCATTGGTGCTACTTGTCGGTGCTACTTCTCTATAGAAGTAGCACCAATGCGTCTGTCAAACAAAGCTATCTTGAAGATCTACTTCATTGATCAAAAAGCATCGATAATTTTCTTAAAGTATAAGCTTACCATATTCGATAGCAAAAGGAATTAAAAGATGTTTTTGTACGTAACTAACACTTTTCTTGTTGATGTTACTAATTGAAAAATATTGGTAAAAAATTGTTAAGAAAAGTTGGGTTGGCGAATACATATTTTGGATTCGTCATTTCATCCTAATTAGATGAAATTTAGTGGACGAGATAACGAATGACTCGATTGGACCAACTTTCCTTTGTAGCAATAAAACCGCCCTTGTATTTTAAGTTTATTTCAGGTATTGATTCATGTAAAGGTGAGAAATAAGAAATAATTATGTATGTCGGTTTTCCCAACCAAAGATTTTCGATTCTCGACTCAGACGTTTTATTTTTGGATTAGGAGCTTATCTTGCATATTTCAAGGATTAGTCGCGTTTCTTTCCAACGCAATCAAAGGCATCCCTCACCCTTTATCAACACATATTTTAATTGCTCTTTCGCAGTTCACCCTTGGCATTAAAAAGACAAACTGCGTTATTCTTCATAAATAAACTGTTGAACCAATAATGATTGCAGGGGAGATATCAGAGGGAAGGTAGAACAAAGGTTCTACCTTCCCTCTGATATCTCCCCTTCTAGCCTCTTGCATCGATGGCACTTCACTCTAGGGCACCTATTGGTTTAACCAAACTAGGGTCTTTAGTTTTAGTTTGATTTAATGTTTATTTTAGTGTATAAATAAAATAAAAAAGCCTTTATTCACTGACTCCTAAATGTACGGATATTTTATTCATTGACCAAGTTCCATCTGTCACCCTGTTGCTGAAAGGGGGACAGATAGAACTTTTTTTGGCCTATCTGTCACCCTAGGGGGAATAATTCACATAGTAGGCCTTCTTTAGATTATGCCAGGTGAAAATATATGAAATGTTTTCTTATTTGTAAACATTTTTAACAGTAGTGTGGGAGCATCTTTAGATACATTTTGTAATGATGCTTAGATTAAAATTTAAAAAATTAAGTATACCATATTTTAAAAAAGGGTTCTTAAAATATATCTCTTTTCAAAATTTCTTCCCTATAATGGATTTTTGGTTCAAATAAAGTTTGACCACCATTAAAAACCGCAAATATTTTGTTACCATCCAATCAGTTTTTGCTCTGTAGATTCGGCGAATTGACCAAATAACTAAATGTCAGAAAAGGGTTTACAGCTTACTGTCTCATAAACATATGAATTTTATTCCACTTTTAATAAATTTAATGTTACGGTTGAACAAATTGTGGCGAAGATCACATCATACGGCTTTCTGCAAACGATATTTCGTAGAACTGTGCGTCATAGATGATGCAATCGCAGATGTGCCAATCCTCTTGTTTATTGTTTTACTATGGGAAATATTTTTGAATGTTGTGGTTATGGATACCTATGATATTACTCAGATATGGATATCACAGCCTAAAATAGAGTGACACTGCTAACAAAATTATTATGAGCAAAGAAACAAAGAACAAGTACTTTATACACTCTCATGTTCCAATACTTCGTGTCCTTTCTAAGATAAGATAAGATATTTATTTGTCAAAAATATGGTTACATAAAAGTTGGTAATATTTAAAAAGTCCAGCATATTTTGCTCGATATTTACATGAGCATACAAAAAATAATTTGAATTAACCTACATTTATTGTGCTAGGTCATTTATTTATCGTAATTTAATGTCAAAATAACAAAACATGAAGAAAATCAACTAATAATAGAACAACACAAACAAAACATAATATCAAACTAAACAAACTATTTTAACGTCAAAAATTTAGCCAAGTTAGAGCAAAAAAAAAAAAAAAGTAATATACAGTAATACCAACATGTCAATACAAATTTGAGTGAAATTATAATTTATGTTTCATGTATAAATCTGTAGAGTAAAAACAATTAATCGAAAGCCATTCTTTTAGTTCTTTAACAAAAGTGTTACCCTTTTTTTCTAATAAACACGTTGGTAACTTATTATAAATGTTACTGGCCATAAATGCACAATTTTTTTTGTAAAGTTTAATTTTGACGAAGGCAATACTAGAGGTCTCTTCGTGATTGTTCTTTTGTTTGTATTATCTCGTTTTTCAAACAGTTCACTATGTTTCCTGACAAACATAACTGCTTCTAACACATACATGCATGGAAGTGTTAAAGAGTCTTGATGATATCGCTCTTAGTGATAAGGCCATCGTACCGCTTTTTATAATTTATTTATTTTGCAATCATGCGTTAATAAGTTTTAATTAGTTTCTTACAGATTAAAAGTACATAATATTGTTTCTCCTTGTAAGTCGCAAATTTAAAATGTAGTCCAATTGAAACAATTTTATCTACGAGTATAGGTATCTCTAAACATCTTTAAAATTATATTTATAATATTTGTTAAAAATATATTTCCTGTCAATTTAGATAAATTACGGCCTGCTTAGGCAAGTGCACCTTCTATACCTTGTCTCATCTTCCCATAATTGGTTTCTAGAGGCATGAACATTAGTCCTACAATTTATGAAGATAAGATGGTGGACCTACATTTTACGAGTTGCTAATTTTGCAAGCCGGGGATAGTCGTCCAGCCAGGCTAGTGAGTCAATCTAGAACTATTTCAAGGTAGAGTACAAATGGTTCAAAACTATAAAAATTATAGTTATTATAGCTTACAGACTGCTATAAAATTTAAAAAAAAACTAGCAAGACTAAGGGCGCCTTTAAATTAGAGGTGTGAGGAAGCGGCATCTAAATATTGTATGAAAACTAGATGAAGCGCCATAGTGGCACCACAGTGGCACTTTCGCACGCCTCTTATTTGAAAGCCCTTAGGAACCTTAGTAATAAGCAACATTTATAAGAATTTTTCTGAGGTTGTTACCATATGAAGGCCAACTTCCTGTTACACACTTCCGCCGCATCTTCACAAAATGTCAGAAATCGAGAGGAACGATGCTACACATCCAAAACTGAACGAGTGAGACTGAAACGTGCCCTTTAGCTATCTTCAAGTTTTCTAAGAAGACGTTTCATTGTGATAAATGAGTGTTATTCTTTTATTGTGGAGACAAAGCCGGCACTCAGGCTGATGCGGCGCGCCAATATTTACACAACCTTCATTGGAGCCCTTCGCGGAGGAGCGATGCTGGAGAAAATGGGGAACTTTTATGGGTTATAGTGAAAAAGTGTATGTAAAACCGAGTTAGATGCACCAAAAGGGTAGATACACACCATTGTAGATATACCGGATAGATGGAGATTTTGACTTACCAGAGTTATGCAATGTAACATTTTGGCCAATAAATGATTGAATTGAATTGAATTGATAGATATATAGATATATCCCTTTTCCTAAAATAATTACATTCGAAAATGAAATGAAATGATATATGTATAATGAAATGACATGAAATTAAATGTTTTATTTTGACTGAATTATAGTTACATCGAAGGTTTTAAAGTGATTAAAATTAAAGAAACTAGTGTTTTTTATTACTTAGATAGTATTTATAATTGAAATTGCATGCAACTTAGTTACTATAGAGATATATAAAAAATGCACGACACCATGTACATTTTGTTAATGACCCAAATAAATGAATTGAATAGTGTTGGTCTCTACTTCACAAATACGACAAATGGTCAGTCAATCAATTGTTAGCATATGCTTTATATTTTATATATTATAACTTCCGTTTGATTTTAGCCATTTTATTTTTAATAATTTAGAAAAATGTCAACAAAACCAAATGCCATGACAATTTTGTAAAGCGGAAATGGCCTTTATTTTGAAAACAAATGCTTTAATGGCACGCCATTTATGTTCTGGCATTTTAATCAGAGGGTGTGGTGGGGCAAATTAATAGAACAAATAGGGACATGATTAAATGCCCCATGAGGCCCCTCATCGGTCATGGGTTTTTTCAGATAAGGGATTTTATAAATGGCATTTTATGCATTAATTTTATGATTTTGCTATAATTTTTATGATGTACTCACAAAATATTATCATCTTGTAACTTACTTTTTAAATAAGTCTTTATTTTATGCTATTGTAAATTTTTACAAAGTTAAGGGGAATCCTCAAGGCAAATTTCCATACAAAATGTTTCGGACAAATACTTAAAAACTACGCCGTATTATAGTAATTTCTTCACACTATTCGTTTCGTCCGTGTTTTAAAATTAACCCTACTAACTTAAAAACACGTATAAAATCTAAATTAAAGTACCTTTCACTTTCTTTGTTGACAAATCAAAAAACATGGACAAAACGAATAGTGTGAAGAAATTACTATAATACGGCGTACTTTTTGAGTATTTGTCCGAAACATTTTGTATGGAATTTGGATTTGAGGATTCCCCTTAATGGTGAAGTAAAACATCGCGAGGAAACCGGCATGTCATAGAACATAAAAAGTTTGAAAAGATGTGTCAAGTGCACGAAACGAGAGGCTCCTTTTCGAGGCGCGCTTGAAATCCTTACACCTCACTGGTTCGACATAACTTGTGACACGATAAGAACTGTTTTTTTACTTCGAAACCAGCCCCATTTCATCAAACATACTAACCTACCTGCAAGTTAAACCCTCATCAATGAAATTATGTCTAATCAGGTGTTAAACGAAAAATTGGGGTGTAAAAATCAGTGGCTGTTGTAGGGTTAATTTTATGGTTGCCATGTTGTATGGATTTTAATAGCTGTATTTCATGCTTTTTATCGATCATCATCAAAATATATAAAAGGCTTGGACCTGACTGACAGGCAACGCACAGGCCAAACCGCTGAACGTAGATACTTGAAACGTAGAGGGTGTGTTCTAAGAGAGGGGTTTTATTATTTCACAATACAAAATAAGTTACGGATTTCAACTAGTTTCTTATAGATAACCAAAGAACCGGATTGTGTGGAAGAGATCGCTCACATTAATAAGGCCACCCCATTAACTAAACTACGTCTTAGGAACCTTAAGGCCTTTTTATACTTTTTCTATTGTTTTATTCTGCTATATTATTGTTGGTGTACCATATAATATGTAATATATTGTTCATCTATCTATTTATCAAAGTAAAAGCCTTATAATATTAGGACAGCCCTATTCGTACCGTAAAGGGCTACCTACGAAGTTCGATGACCTTTGGTCCGGGGTGGCCGAATTAGGCAGCAGGCGAACTGGACGTAGCAGGTAACGGTGTTTCCACTCGATTTATAGAGGTGCAACCCCGAATCGGAATATAATCTGCTCAATTATCTAATGGAGTTGTGTTGTTTCTTACTTCATTCTAAACCACTGTTAGGCCACCGTCGGGATGTCTTTATATCAAAATAACTGAAAAATGTGTCGTCGAAGTAAACGAAATTACATATTTTGCTTCTCTGTGAATATTAAGCGGTGTTTACGGTCACTAAAACAGTCTAATTTAGTTGAAGTATATTTTTGTAAAACCTTGATTATTGTTGAAATTATCTTTAGGGGGATGGGTAAGGGTAAATTGTTATCTCGTTCGCGCGAAACCACATTTTTGAAGATATAAAAATCAATGAATAGTATTACGTAAAATAAAGACTGCGAGAAAATAACATTACAAACGTTCAGTAAAAAAGCCAATTTGATCCAAACAAGTTTTCATTAAAATCCAGCACAAAGAAAATATTAAATAAGTAGTGTAGTATTTTTTTGTACAACTTTGATTATAAGGTTCCTAAAAGTTGAACATTTTGAGAATTCAACCTGAAAACCATACAATTTAAGGGTAGTCTAATATCTTTTATTACGTCTTTCTAATTTTAACAAGTTCGTAGGTTAGTGGGACGTGCTACTAATATAGCATGCTCGGATTGCTCGTATACCAGCTGACTCGATTGTCCGTTTTTCATTTTTACCTTTTGCCTTTAAAAGGAAATTCAAAATTGGGTCGCAGGGTTACTGCTTTGAGTTTTTTGAATTTTTCATGTGCCCCAAATTATTCGACTAACGATGAAATATTGAGGAGGATGAGTTCGGTATTTTTAATATGGATTCCGGACTAATATAATACTATGTACCTATAATAATAATATGTAGGTAGTGGACTAATATCGTACATTAAAAAACTTGTAACTCAAATTTCGTGCATTTCTCGATTCTCGAACTATCTGGCTGAAACTTCTAGGGTCAGCTCAATCACAATGAATTCTAAATCCATTTAAATAATAAAATAAAATTCATACCTAATCTAAAAAAAAAATAAAAAAACGTAATACGCATAAATAACTTGGTTTTTAGGTTGTTTATCTACATAATTATGCTTGTTTAAACATAATCGTTTTACTCCTAGACAAAGGAATCCTATATCTTATCTCTTCATACATTTCGGTAAAATCCCTATAAATGGCTTCGTGGGACAATGTTTTTAAAAAGAAGTCGAGTTAATTTTCTTGTCTTACGGTATTATAGCTCAGTGTACACTTTTTTGTCTCAATATTTGGATTTATTTAAATTTGTATAACGTGATATAAATTCTATTAAACTTAGGTACTGGTATGCATTACACCAACGCAATATAACGCGTGCCGCGCGCACCGCGAACAGCATATGCAAAAGGATTTACATAGTGGATAATTTTGTACGAAAACAAGCTGAAAAAAATATTGAAAAAACCCAATTACAATAGAGTAAGTAATTTTTAGTCATACTATTCAAAAACTCGAAGGACTAGAACAACGAAACTAATTTTTACTTAACTAAAACTTTCCGAAATAGGATTTCACGCAAAATTAAGTTTGCTTCCGAAGCAAACTCTTTGATGTAACCAATACTAAGTCATCAAGAGACGACTTTCAGAAACAACCAATCAACTTTCTTCATAAAGTCACAACTCAAATACCCCAAATTCCACACACAAAATACCGTAAAAAAGTAAATGTAAATAAACAAACACGAATCGAAAAATATACATTCGGAGGCGGATAAAAACGTTACATTTGCATTGTAACGCGCCCGTGGCGTTCGGAGGCTCGATGGATACATCACGTGATCAGTCTATCGGCTCAGGATTGTAGGAGTTTTCCGATAAACAGTGATAAGCATAAACTGTTCCTTTGATTTTCAATTTATTTCTTTATCACCTACCGTTAAATACAAATGGACCGGGTGCTTGGTAAGGTAACTTTTGATTTTTAACTAGATTTCGAATTGTATTCTTCATCATGGTTATGACTAGAAGTTTCCAAAGGCAAGACCACAGAGAATTGATAAATATGTTTCATTCGAATTGAATTCACTAAAATACCTTATAAGACGATTTATCCGCTTTCAACGTATTAAGAGACGTATAAAAAAGCAAATTTTAAAAACACATCTTATTATGCGTCAATAAAACTAACACATGTCTGTATGCAATGATAGATATTATATACCTAAACCCCAAAATATAATAAGTAGACTTAAGCGTCAATGACACAGGACTAGTTTACAAGCTACAAGCCATCGAGTTCGCTTGTAAACTCGCCCCGTGTCAACGGCTTTTTTACAATCTGCTAGTTGAAAAACTCGCTCACTCGCTAGCTTTTAAACTTGCGGGCTTTTAGCTTGTAAACTACTTAGCCCTGTGTCATCGACGCTTTAGAGAAAGAAAGCGTGGCCAGTAGCTCACCGCGAAATTTATATAGCTTAGAAGTAATTGAATGTTATATGTCTTTTATTATATTTTTAAGCATACAGTATTCTTCACAGTGCTCTATGATTTACTCTCATTAAGAAAATCAAAAATCAAACTCAATTATTACTGTATATAATATAATCACCTGAAGCTAGCTGAAGCAGCGAATCCCTCGTCTCTACTTACAAGTATTAAACTTAGTTAGAACGAGGTACTCAAAGATTCTTCTAATTCGGGTCTTTCCAATGAATATTACAAAGTACATGGAAGTATACATACAATAGTTAAAACAGTTTTTCACCTTTAATATAATTTAATTTAGGTATACTTTTAGTTTTAGTTATATAATTTACTTTACTTACATTTTATACTTATAATTGTTACCTGTCTTTGTATGTACTATAAGACCTACAAGAATTAAATGTTTTTTATCTTTATCTTTATCTTTATATGTATTAGTCTATACCCCGATTCAGAATTCAAGATTTTTTTTGTAAACAAAGGTGTGACCACCCTAAAAAAATACTTATCAAAGTGACGTTTACTCAATTTTCCTAAATCCTTATGGTACGGTTTATTTTCTAGTCAATATCCATAGAATGGAAAATAGCAATGGTTTTGTAGTGATTGTTATATTTTATTTAATTTTTTTCAGAAAGTTATAACACGACGAAAAAATATTAGCCAAAAATATTTTAAGACATTGGTATCATCGGAGTAAATCACAGAAGTTCGAATTTTTTTTTGGATTTTGACCTAAACGTGTTTTTGTAAATTATATTCGTCTCTTGTCCGTTTAAGAAGTCGAATACGTTCTTTTTTCGCTTCTCGTGTGCAATTGTGTGAATCGAATGAATATTTTTTAGGTATCTGCTATCCACCTTGGCATTATTATGATTAATATCTAAGAAGTTTAGATTCACAAATTTTAATTCCTATTCTACCTACTTTTCAGTGTTCTGAAGTACCTGAATAAGTTTGGTAAAGAATTATTTAGGTAGAATAGGAAACTATCGCACAAGCAAAACCGCGCGCCATTACTAGTAATAGTGATCCGTGGTATAAACTCGTTTTTAACCCTGACCTGTCTCTGTTACAGTGACATATCATGACACTTCTTTGTTTACAAAAAAAATCTTGAATTATAAATCGGGTATAGGTAGAGAATGTCTACATTTATATCCAGAACCAATAGTCTAGCATGACTGTGTTGTGTGTTATGTTATCTTACCTGTGTAGCCAACGACCCTTAACATCGCTAAGAGATTCTTTTGCATATGTATTAAGGGCTGATTGAAATTTTACGCTCGCAAGAATTTTCGTGTATATTTTAGGACAAATTCACAACTTTACACCCGTCTCAATAAAGACGTAGGAAAATGCGAAAATCTTAAAATGTTTGCGATTTTGTGTACGTTTTTATACATATATAAATATAAAATTGTATGTATTATATTAGCTATTTACTGGGTTATATATATAATTTTATTTATTTTTTTATATTTAGTATAATCCAATCTGTAAGTATTTAATATCAGGTACTAAGAGTAATTAACTAATTTTAATAATGCTTTACACACATGCTTTTTGCTTATATTTGTTATTACGTAAAGAAGCGATGGCAATAGCAATATATTTACAATATTAAGCTCATAATGGTTAATGGCATGGCCATGCCCAAAAAAGTAGTACTTACGTAGAATTAGAAGGTAGCACGAAAGGAGCCTCTTCGAGGCGTACTTGAAATCCTTTTACCACACTGGTCCGAAGGAACTAGTGACACGATAAGAAGAAGAATTAGAAGGTAAGTATAGAAAGTCCGGTAGAGCCTTAATAGAGCTTGATTTATTCTGTACCTACTATATTTCTCGTCTTCTTCGACACTTCATAGTACCTAAAAAAAGTATAATAACCTAAAAATGCTTGAGCCTAAAAAAACTTAAGTAGTAAAAATCTTGCATTGTTTTACCCCTCGGGCCAAATTACACAGGGACATTAGGACTTATAACACTTGAAGGTTAACTTTGCTTGCAATCTCATTCTAAATCCAGACCATTGTCACTGAGGACCTTATAATCACAGCCATAAAGCGCAATTTTCAAATCATATTTCCACTTTGTAAGAAAAGTCAGTTATTACAAGGGATGCTCCCCTTGGTTCGCTCCCCTGTCGACGTAATTTTTTTAATCATGCTTTATATACGTATTAATTTAGTTAACGACGTCTAAGTCGAGAGTCTTGGATGCATCACCGCTTTTCGATGAATAACGAATGAGTTACTCATAAGTATGAAGTATGGATTCGGTCGGTTCGCTCGGAAAATTAGATTGGAGTCGTGATGTTGTAATCAAATTGGGTCGTTTTAAAAATTTGCCATCAATATATTACGACAGCGGCGGCATTTTCTTCAATTTTTTTTTATCTGCCTATGGTGTCCCATTGTTGGGCAAAGGCCTCCTTCAAATATTTCTACATTTCACGGTCTTAAGTTTCCCACCATTCCCCATCGAAGGCAATGAGATCGGCCAGCCAACTAAAAAAAAATACATTATCATTTAAATTAAGTTTGAGTACACGCTATTTCTGCGTTTCACCACTTTTGGATTCTTTTCATGAGTTTTTTTTTGCGAGTGTCAGAGATATAGTCAACATCTTGCTCAAAAATGTCATTAATCATGTTTATTTAAATTACTAAATTAAGTAAAGCAATACCTACTTAGGTAGGTACTTAGGAGGAGAAGGTGGCGGGACGAGCTTATCGGGAAATGCAGAGACAGCGCAGGCTCCATATAATAATATCTACTTCTTCTTCTTATCGTGTCACTAGTTCTTTCGAACCAGTGTGGTGAAAGGATTTCAAGTGCGCCTCAAAGAGGCTCTTTTCGTGCACTCGACACATATTTTCGAACTTTCAGGTTCTACGACATGCCGGTTTCCTCACGATGTTTTCCTTCACCGTTGCGAGAACGTCGGACGGGATTCGAACCCGCGACCATCAGATCGCAAGGTAAGGGCCTCATCCACTCGGCCACCACGTCCTCAATATACAAATATCTACTTAAATATATGTACTTAGTAGAAACAAGTTGAGAAAAATTAACAAACTCAGCCCCAATCGTAATAGAATAAAATTCCCATTTCCACCCTCCAACCTTGTTTTTCTGATGAGTCAAATAACAATAAAATGTAAACTTATATTGTTCCAAAAATGTATTACTTTTCCGACATTTCGTTTCATAGCCAAAGTTTCGGAACACACTTGTTTTATGGATTAAAATTGTAAATTTTATTGTGGTATCACTGATTTCGATGTTTAATGGGTCTTCTAGCTCCTTTGTTTGGGTGTAGCTATATTGTTGTGTTTTCTATAAATTATTCAGTTTTATGATAAAAATAAAATGAGAGAACTATTATAGGAAAGTGATAATGTTGTTCTCGTATATCAAATATTTTAAATGTCTATTACCTTAATTACAACCATTAATAGACAATTCATCTGTAAAGAAGTTACAGATAGAGTTAGATACATTCATTGTTTATGCTAGATATATCACTATTATATTTACATCATACATAATTCGAACCTAGTAAAATAAAAAAATGAAATGTCAGTGTGGCTATAAAAAAACGTTATTTTCCTTTTTCGCAATCGGGTAAAAAGAATAAAGAAGTAGATTCTGCAGAACCTTTTATTTAAAACCAAAGTTACCAAAGACCAGCGCAAATTCCTGAGGTGTTGTTTACCCTTAAGGCGATTTACTCCAAGTGTCTGTTAAGACGATAATTAGAAAAGTTTTTCAATTAGTTTAATTTTGTAGTAAGTCGAAGATTTTTGAAGCTTACGTCTAACAACAGCGAACTTAAGAAGTTGGGGCAATGTTAAGTTAAGGTAAAGAGGGCTTTCAATAGGCGCTCATTTAAGAAATAAAAGGTAAGCCCGAACAAAAGTTTTAACTTTTATATTTTTGCATTACAAAATTTTGTATTGCTACGTATTTTTGATCGACATTCCAAATATTTTCTTTTTTGATATTAGATAGTTTATGTAGGCTACCCACTTAAGTTGCCATGTTGTGTTTTCATTTTGGCTCCATGGTATTTCAAACTAAAAAGTTTTAGAAAACAAGACAATGTGACATCACCAAGTTCAAATTTAATTAAAAACAACTTTTGAGGGGCACGCTTCAATGCAAACAAAGTTTGGGTCTTTCAGACGGGCGATGTTAAACAGACAGGGAACGACCAATGCGTTTTTTTTTCTGTGGGTATTTATGATATTTATTACTTAGGGATCTCTATAGCTTTATAGTATTCAATTTTCTTCAATGTTTATTGTAATTGTTTGAGTGATTATGTGGCTCTACATTTAGAAGGATCGAAATTGCATTTTATATTTATCGTAAATACATCTTAATGTGATGCTATTACATTAATATCGTAAACTAATATGATGTTTAAATGCATAGATCACACCTTGCAAAGCTTGCGAGTGATGATGCTTTCACTGTCTCGGCCGAGTAACATTTTACTGTCTCGGACTCGGTACGTGTGATCTAGGCATAAATGCACTTGGTGGTACAATACAAGTGTCGCCGGTGGCAGCAACGCGCTACAGCAACAAAATGTTATGTGAACTGACAGTCGCCCGTCACTGGTCGCTGTGCTCGGTCGTGTCTCTTTCTGCTGTACCTGAGTAAAAAAGTCGCCCGTCTGTAGCGTCCTTCTCCAACACATGACGCCACAACAGATGCAAAGAATTTAAATGTGCAGTCTTGCAACAATTTAGCATAACACAATCTTATGAAGACATTTTTTTTGTACTGTAAAGGTGATTAAAAAAGTTTTGAAATGAAATAATAAATCATTTATTATTAGTTGGTATTTCAAGCTAGGAGACAATTTTGACATAGTCTTTCCCCAATTGAAAAAATCAAATTGTAGAGTGAACTACTTGTATACCTACTTAATTTCACCATTAGAGTAACCCTAAGATTTTAGTTTAATTAGTGGGTAATTTTCATCCATTGTGTCTATTCTATTGAAATACGTCAATAAAGTCCTAGATCACACGTACCGAGTACTTGGCCGAGACAGTGCTCTCGGCCGAGTATTCGGTACGTATAGACATAGCGCCGAGTGCTCGGCTGAGCGAGTGATGTAAGCTTTCACTATCTCGGCCGAGTAACATTTTACTGTCTCAGCCGAGTACTCGGTACGTGTGGTCTAGGCATTACTAATATTGACGTAATCTATGATATCGCTTCGCGGACTCTAATTTTATGACTGTCATAGATCTTCTTCTTATCGTGTCACTAGTTCTTTCGAACCAGTGTGGTGAAAGGATTCCAAGTGCGCCTCGAAGAGGTTTTCGTGCGCTTGACACATGTTTTTATATTTTTTAGGTTCTATGACATGTCGATTTCCTCACATAGATTGCGTGCCTCAACAAGAGTCACGATAAACGTCTGTATAGAGCATCCGTGAATTCAGCCCTGGAAACTCTACCTCGTTCGAATTTACGCAAAAACATAAAACTCCTTACCCAATTATCCAGCTAAAAGAAAATTTCATCCCGAAATTACCTATTCTCAAACGGAGCACGTGCTTCTAAAGCGATTTAAGCAAAACTTGAACCGTGTGCACGTAAGCTTAACGGCTTAAACTCGAAACGCCTATGCCTCGAAGCCTAAGAATTATTGGAACATAACAAAATATGACCGCTGGGTTACCTCTATAAATCGTTTTACATCTGCTATAAAGTAATGAGATTTAACCCTGGATCCGGGTTTACGACGTCAGTGCGGGGGATGGATCTGATATTTTTGTGTGCTGGAATTATTGGAAACATACGGAATGATAATGGTTAAGTTGACGTAGCACATTAGTCACATTTATTCTACTCGAAATTTTAGCAAAGACAAAGTGCTAGCAAGCATTTTCAAATAAATGAAGTCCTCTTATTTTTCAGAAGAAGAATGTCTTAGAATGAGTAGGTTGAGTAGGTATAATATGAATGTGAAAGCTTGAGAGTGTATACATATTGTGCATCGTTGAGTAAGGAGAAAGAGGCAAAAAATGTTTGTTATGGAAGTCTTTGTAGTCCATAACAAATGAATAGGGCAGACAATACACAGGCCGAACCACTGAACATAGAGACTTCAAATTTAGAAGGTGTGTTCGTCAAGGTGTAAGGGCGAACTAAAATAGAATTTTGATAAATCACCACGCAAACGAAGTTTTGGGCGTAAGCTAGCTATACATTAATATATTGAATATAGATCTTTTGAAATTTACTGAAAGATGGAAGACCATTCCAGTACCGGAAGATAATATCAGAAAATTTACGCTCTAGAACAAAAAAAAACAAATGAAAAGGAGTTTTTTGATTAATTATTTTCAAAAATACGAACTCTTAGAACAACCTTGATCCAACCAAACAAAACACATATTCTTCCTTTTTAATAATTTAAAAAACATCGCAACATAATCCGTTCAAAATAAAATCACGTGTGATCACTTATCTTTTCAGCGCAATCCCACAAAAGTTGATTGACGTCAGGCAGGGAATTCCATTCCTCAGAATTTGTTTAGATCCTCAAGCCAGAGGGATTCCACTCAGAGCCCTATTCTCGTGAAAGCGACCTGCACTCGACCTATGTCGCATAACCAGCAAAAAAATCGACGTTCGTGGCGTTAATTGGCGAAATTGGATACTATGTCTAAGTATCAAGATGGGAAAAATTGGTAATTGAAAAAAAAAATACCATATATTTATAAGAAATGTTTAAAATTTTCCAAATCAAAGAAACAAACTAAATCTAGAACAAATCTGTAAATTTGAAAATAAATGTACCTAATTATTCTCACAGATCACTAGTTTTGTGCTAATATGTATGGATAATGATGAATATGATATTTTACAAAAAACTAAAATCTAAAATGTTAGAGGTTCAAAATGTCGAATACTTCCATTAAATCGTAAGTCGCACGCATGAGAATCGGTCCCTGTATAGATGGCGTCCATCGACTAATGGCCCCATAGAATCCTGTTCAATAACGCTTATTTGGAAATTAAGGCATTAGCCGAATTACTGCGCTTTTTGATCTATTGAAAAAAACAGCATTGTTCTCATAAATACTGCTGATATTATTATATTTATTAACCAATTTAATAAAAGGAGGAAATTCTCAATTCGGTTGTTGTTTTCTATGTAGGTATGTTACATCAGAATGTTGTTGTACTTATAAAAACCGATTTGAAAAATATATTTGTTTTTGATATGAATATATTTGTATTTCACATTCAGCCATTAAGCCTGCAGGGCATCACACAGAGTTCGGCTAATATACAAAAATACAATCAAAACACATAACCGTCATTCTATGCTGTCGGGTGAAAATGTATTCATTAAAAAAGGTTAGTGTTGAATTAATGATAGAGCTGTTTTGCGTAAGTATATTGTGTTATTTAACTCACTGCTCTAATCTTTGTATTAGTGCTAAGTGAGCAAGATCGCGATTAAACCGACTTATTAAGTTAACCATAATCGCTTAATACTACGAGTTAAAGCTAAAATGTTAACTCAATTTCAGGAAAAGGGAGAATAGTCTAGTACTGTTGGTAGTTTAAGCCTGTTAAAGAAACAAGTATTTTGCCCTAAGCTTAGACCTCACGCGCCTAAACATTTTGTAATTCGTAAGCATTACTGTGTTCCGGTTGTTACCGAGTAACATGTTATTTATCATGGTATAAAACTGATAACACATAACACTTGTTACTTTCTGATACTCACACCCATATTCTAAGTCGATTTTTTTCACTCAAGTGAATACTTACATTTGAAATTTGACAGGTGACAGCCGAATCTTCGGTAAAGCGGCGGACATTTTGCCACTCACGTAAGTATTCCCTTAAGTGCAAAAATCGTCTTAGAATACGGGTGTCAGTCTGTTATAAAATCACGGGTGATAGTGTCCACCGGCTGTGATGTCATGATACTTGGCACGATTCACAATTTTATCCGTATCGTAAATAACAATAACAGACAGTCAGTAGTGTACTTACTGAGTGATTGCGTGACGTCGCGTCATGCGGAATTATTTTAACAAAATGTGACATTATCACATAAAGCCACTAATGAAAAATCACCGGTGATTTCACTGTTGCAAAATGAAATCATATCACCATGTGACAATGAAATAGAAGCAATCATTTCCATGCCTAAATGATAATTTAAAAACAGAGTTTTTCAAAACTAGGGCTTCAGCTTCTGCTCCACTGCGCCGGCGCCTCGAGTTATTTCAATCTCAATCTTCTTTATTGCATCGTAAATAAGTATAGTGACAGTTTTTATTGCACGAGCTCGGTTCCGGAGTTAGTGCGAGATTAACATCAAGCCACGAGATCGGAATAACAATGTGGATTGTGTGTGAGTGGAGGTGTGTGGCGCACAAAGAAATGGGCTATAGTTAAGGTATATTGATTTATTTCCGGTAATAATTAGGTCTTGTGTAGCACTGGTCAGGTCATAGGCAGAAGCTACACATCTTACGAGAGCTATCAAGGCTATTTTTACTCTTGATAAACAATAGTATATTTTATACTTAGATTTGATATAAATTTTATACATTATTCAATTTAAATTCGAATTAGTTTAATTTAACAAAAGCTCTTCTAATAAATCTCATTTAAAATTTAAGGAATTCGTTTTTTTTAAAGTAAAGTGTTTAAATTATTAGGTCCTACTGTTTTGGCTAGGTATAGTTTCTAATATATAGTTCATAATATAGTTTTATGCACGATGTATTAATTTATAATTGAAATTGCATGCAACTTAGTTACTATAGAGTTAAATAAGAAATGCACGACACCATGTAAATTTTGTTAATGACCCAAATAAATGAATTAAATAAAAAAAAAAGGAAACATTGATAAATATTTCGGACTATATTTTTTCATCATGATGTTGTTTTTTTAATAATAATAGTCAAACCTTTTTTTTTAGGACCACCACCTCACCTGATGGAAGGATAGAGGATGGAGCATGCTTGACTAAAATAAACTGATTCAGTCTGTACTTGAAGACACCGAAGTTGTAGCAGTCTTTGAAAACAGACGCTGGTAACGAATTCCACTCTTTGCTCGTACTTAGATGGATAGATAGATGAACACTTTATTGTACACCAACAAGAACAAAGCAGAGTAACGCGATACGCTAGCAATGCCCCCACCGCACTCGCTATAAAGCTAATAAACGGTTTGCTCGCTCAACACCCAGAAGTAGACTTCTTCCACGATAAGGTGGGCAAGGTTAACGCTACGGCACTTGCTTACCTTAGCTCCACTCTGTAACGCCTTGGACCTATAGTCTGTAAGTTACTGTTTGTGTAAAATGAATAAATAAAGAATAAAGAATAAATATAAAAAGGCCTTAAGGTAGGCAGTACAAGGGGCGGCCTTATCGCTGTGAGCGATCTCTTCCAGGCAACCCGGAACCGGTACTTGTAATAAAGGTCGATGCGAAACGTTTAGTTCGATTGCATCGGATGCAAAGTTATATTCTTAGTGAAATATTGTTTTTTGGTGTAAACTATACCTGCAAAAAAAATGTTTAAAAATGTAAAAAAAATTTAAAAAAAATTAGAAGTAGTAACACAAATCATGTAAATTTATTAAGGTTAGCAATAAAGGCTTATTTTATTTATTTTTTATTTTATTTATACCTGCACATTATTTCAAACTAACTAATACGAATATCTTTAATTATAAATATTCTTGTACGGCTAGACATTGGTTTCTTTTTTCGAAACTAAGACGAGCTCGCTCGAGTAGCCGTGTTTGCTCCAACTTCAACCCCTATTTACCGTAAAAGAAATCCGTTAAAAGTTTCACGTAAATGTAGAATATTTAAGGCCCGTATCAATAGGGGAGGCGATCGATCGTGCGTAACCTGGTGTATCTGTGTGTACATGACTTGAATGTCAGGGCTCGGATCTGAATTCACAGATAAAGAAGACTAAACTCTGCTACGTAAGTACATGTACAACAAAGCTGTATAGATGCGTACCAAAACAGTGTCAGATATTCTGCCGCGAAGCAGTAATGTGTAAGCATTACTGTGTTCCGGTTTGAGGGGCACTTTTTTCGGGACTGACCATTCAAATTTCTCAAGGTGGAGGAACGCTATATCAGTGTTGCACGGGGCTATGGGAATCAAAGCTCTGTGTAGCACTATTGTGGTAAAGGGCAGGTGTGATCTCTTATTATCAGGAGAGCGCCTAGCTACTCGTTAACATAGTCATAAAATTGATCTGAAACCTCTGAAACTAAACTCGTCACAACTAAGCAAACTGGTGCACTCTTGTTATTTTTTTATTGTTTCATAGTGTCTTCTCCAGTCTTCTTCGTTCTTTGTCTTTCTTCTTTTCCTGTTACTAGTTCTTTCCAACCAGAATAAAACAGGTGTAAGTATATAAATGACGGGTGATAGAGACGAATGGAAGAAGAAGACATGTTGTGCCGACCCCACGTAAGTGGGAAAAGGACCCGAAAATGATGAGTTCTTTCCAACCAGTATAGTGAAAGGATTTCAAGTGCGTCTCAAAGAAGTTCCTTTCGTACACTAACTAACTCGAAATAACTAGTGACACGATTAGAAGAAAATGACTGTTTCAAAAACAAAGTCATGATTTTCAAAAAAGTTGTGTGAACGAGCAAACATTGAGTATTTTTAATGTCCGCCATCAAACTGCTCAATTTGCCTGCAAGAGGGACAGTCAGACATAAACAACGAGTTATCGCACGTGAATGACAATAAACGGGTTGTAACAAACAATATTTTTATGGCCGACTGTAAAATTGCATTGGTTGAACTGGGAAGTGGTGTACAATGGAGATTTATGACTTACCGAAGTTAAAGGGTTAAAGTATCATTAAAAAAAAACTTAAAAATAAATTACTGGTTAATTTTGACGACACCGTGGCTTAGTTGGTAGTGACCCTGCATACGAAGCTTGGTGTTTCGGGTTCGATCCCCGGCCGGTGCAAATATTTATGTGACGAACACAAATGTTTGTTCTCGGGTCTTGGATGTGAAATGAAATGAAATAAAATGAAATTAAATTAAATGAAATGATATTATTCATATTCATTTATTTATTGTTTCATTTGCATACAGGTTATATAACTTAGGTGTAAGTGGCTTATAGGTACACAATGCACATGAACCCTGTAAGGGCGCAACAACTTTAAGTTAATTTTTTGCTCGGTAGGCATTTAATTCACTTATGTTTATTTCATAGTCAAATTAATTATGTATTACAAAATATTGATAAATTAGCATTAGTTAGGTGATTTTTATTTTTGTTTGAGTGATGTCAAGTTTTAAATATTGTTAATTCTAATGTCAATTTTAATTTTAATGTCAAATAAATATGCTTAATGTCAATATTTTTATAATTTCTAAAAATTAGTAATAATAGTATTAATTTTCATTTTATATAGGTACCTACACTTAAAAAAAAAACTTGTCATTGATAGTCAACATTTATCTGATAGAAATTCATTTACATTGTAATAGCATTTTTCCATTAGGAATAATTTAAATTGTTTTTGGAATAAATTATCGCTCACAGCATTTTTTATCATTTCTGGTACATTGTTCCTACAGTTTTCAAGTTAGTTGCCGGTTGCACTAATTTATTTTTATGTCGTAGACGACATTAGAATACATATTATACATATATAGAATGTATTAGAATACAGTCTGGGTTGAGATCTAACTTCGACATAAACAATTCTCGATGCTTCCTTACAAATAGTGATGCTTGCAATATGTAGATACATGGGAGGGTCAGTATTTCTCTTTGTTTGAAGCGTGGCTTACTACTTTCCCGCCGCTTTATATTTACTAGAATTCTAATACATTTCTTTTGCTATTATTTATTTTGCTTGAAGTATAGTTACATTTAAGGTCTTAAACTAGTTTTGGTCTCGCACACTTCACCGTAAAAACAGCATGCAAATAGAAAAAATAAACTTATAAAATAGGTATGTCATAATTTTTTTTTTTTTTTGTGTGTGTTGTGTATGATGTATATGTCCATGCCACCTACGACACAGGGAATCCTAGTGCGTGTCAATAAATTAACCGGACTACATTTAATTTTATACTCTGACTAGCCGATGCAGCTTTTTTTGCGTTGGAAATTACCATAATTAAGGTTTTACAAAAATATGTCACAACCGACTTCAATCGGACTGTTCTAGTGACCGTAAACACCATTGAGTAGTCATATGCATATGCATAAGCAAAATACGCAATTTTACTTAGCTGACTTCATTTTTTCAGTAATTTACATTTCAAAACCAAAGTAGATACTGAACCGATTTTCATGAAATTTCTATGGGAGCAATCAATAAGTTCGTCCTCTAAAAAAAAGATTTTTGAAATCGGTTTGTATAAAAAATGTTCTGAGGTAAAATAAAAAAATAAATAAAAAAAAGGCTTTATTTTCCTATAACACTTTACAAATTAAAAAAAGTACATACTAAAAATATATTAAGGTTTGATTGTGTACGGACCGCCTGTGGCGGTAAAAGCCTCCTCCAAGGTTCTCCAATTATCTCTATCCCTTGCTCTTCTTGGCCAGAGTTTTCTTGTTCTTGATCTTGATCTTGTTGAAGGTTTTTCCCTTCTTCTTTGTGTGCCTCTGGGTGTCCAGTTGGTAAGTACATGGCTCCACCTGTTTGAGCCCAAGCGTTGTATGTGGCCGGCCCAACTCCATTTAAGGCCTAATATTCTATATAAAAAATGTTCTGAGGTAACAAAACATTAAATAAAAAAACATTCAACCGATTCAACCTCCTTTTTTGAAATCGGTTGAAAATTCCTTTCTTAGTACCCACTTTTAGCTCCTGACGAACACATCCTCCAAGTTCAGTGGCTTGGCCTGTACGTTGTCTGTCAGTCAGTCAGGTCCAAGCTTTTATATAAACTTAATGATTAATGTTTAAAAATATACACACAACAAAAACACCTTAAAATAAAAAAATGCCAAGTCACAATGAAAACTCCTAATTCGGAATTGCATGACAATGACATAGCAGAAACACGGATGACATGACAATGTCAATGCAGTGGGGTGAGGTACACGATTATTGACAGCTTCCATTGTGTGACTGAACATGATTTGTGCGAGTGGCAGCGATATGTTACCCTGCCTTGCGCCGCGTCATACGTTTTGTTCAATAGACTTAAAATAATCAAGGTTTTTCAAAAATATACAACAACCGACTTCAATCGGACTGTTCTAGTGCTAGTGACCGTAGGCACCACTGACAAGTCACAGGGAAGCAAGATACGCAATTTTGTTTACACGACGCCATATTTTTTTCAGTTATTTTGATGTAAAAATTAAACTGCTGAACCGATTTCGATGAGATTTCTATGGGATTAATCTAAAAGTATAACCTCTTAAAATTTTTTTTTTAAATCGGTTTATGAAACGAAAGTTCTGGGGTAACAAACATAAAAACAAAAAAAACCGAATTGAGAACCTTCTCTTTTCGAACCGACTTCAAAAAAGGGGGAAGTTATCAATTCGGTTGCAAGTGAAACAAAAGCTTCGTACGCAGACCGCTCATTGCACTTGCTTCATAACTTGTATAAATTGTATTGTTTGTTATATCTTTAGTTTCTTTGGTACAATAAAGACTTTTAAGCTGTTAGGCTTACTAAATAATATAAAAAAAAACAATAAAATACAACACAAAGTAAAAGCCTTATTTGTATCAATTACGAAAGTTAACTAAACCTTCCATGAAAAGGTCATTACACCTAGTAATCGATACGTTTAACAAAGTGTGGTTTAAGATGATCAGATCTGTGTCGGATAGGCTCCCAAGGTATTGTCTATCAGTGATTTCGATAGAGATTGGAGAAAGTTGATCGATACAAATGGGACCTTAAATACCCATATTGAATTTCAGTGAAGGGCCTTGGTAATAAATACCACGTTTACACTAATATATTTTGATTTAGACTAAATAAATAACGATAAAAAATATAACAATTAATAAATGCTTTTTAATATATCGTTTTTTATCAAAGCAAACAGCTTTTCTAGTTCATAATCTGCATTCATATTGAATTTTAACCAAATCGGTTAAGTGGGTGTGATTAATGCCGACTTGCACCAAACTGTCATAGTTCCTAAGCAATTACTTTACTCGCTTGGCAGTTCTTAACGATCAGAATCTGGACTGTTAAGAACTACCAAGCGAGTAAAGTAATTGCTTAGGAACTTTGACAGTTTGGTGCAAGTAGACATTAGTAACAAAAATCCATCTACCCTTTGAACTTTTAGAGACCTTTAGAACTTTTTTTACGACTTAACTTTTCAATAAACTAGTGGGCATTATTAAACCCTTTTTTACCCAACTGCCAAGGAAGGATTATTCAAAGATAAAGTTGAATGGTTATGCAAATGTTTAACTTACCTTAAAATGTAAAAACCTTTAACAAAATTTCAAAAGGCAGACCATGTTCGTAAGTATTGTGCTCTACTTCGAAAGCAGAAATGCAGTCTAACTACTAAGAACTATTATCAAAGTATTAGCATATCAAAGCTAGTACACTTGCCCACCTGTATGACGTATAAATAGACACGCGTTGGACGTATAAATAGTACTACCTGTTTGGATGACTTGACGTAACCCATTCATGGACTAGTTTGATTGTTATGACTTGAAACTAGTTCATAATGGTGTGTGTGTAATACATTCTCTGACTTATTGTGGTTTCTTTATGTAGGCGCTAGGCGGTATCATGTTGTATAACACTGTTTTTTTTTTTAATGTTTTTTTAAATTATATGTATGGCTAGAGGTATGTAAAGAGTGCCCAGTGCGCTTGCAGACTTTTTCTTGAAGAACTTGCCTAAGCGCGCTACGCGTTTTCATATTTTTGTTTATAGACTGATATCAAAGGTATTATGGAATATAAATAATATTCTTCTTATCGTACCACTAGTTCTTTCAAACCAGTGTGGTGAAAGGATTGCAAGTGCGCCCCGAGGAGGTTCCTTTCGTGCACTATAAAAATAATACTTATGTTCCTTTGTAAAATATTTTTTCTATAATAAAAATATTATTAAAAATATATTACATAAAATTTTTAATAATATGAAAAATGGTGAGTAATTTCCTTATAAAGTGACAAACTTAATTCACCAACCAACAAAAACAGTAGCCCTTACACACTATAAATAAAGGACGCAAACACATGAGAAATTGCGATACCCTAAGGAACCCTCATTATTTTAATAGTGTAAATCACAAATCATCAACTTAAAATCAACCCTAACTCTACACGCACAAAACACAAATTACCGCAGCATGCATGCAAACATCCTGAAAATGTAAACTAAAACGAAGGATAGGGAATAAGGACTGTGATACAAGGTATTAAAGCTCGCTTTTAAATGGCAATACGTTAGTTTGGCCGCACTGAGACCGCACACGGCGCCTTGACGCCTACGCTTTCTTATTATGCGACTACTTGAATCAAAATAAACTCTTTGGAGCTTAAACTTTTCATTTCAATCCTTTTTACTCAAATTTATTTTTTTGTAGGATGAATTTTCCCGTCTTCCTTCATTTTTATTAAAAGCATATACCTACTAGGTTATTTATTCCGGAAATCTTCACTAAAACAATTTAAAGTCTTACTAAATAATCACATAAGCAGCTAATTGTACGAAATAAAAATAAAACCAGTGGTCAAACATTAGAGCGACATTTGGAGCCACCGGCCAACCGCGACCACCCAAACCCTGAGGTTATAACCACGATTTAAATCGAGATTTGACAAAGTATAAAGCAGTAACGTAACTTTATGGAAACAAAATTTATTTCTCATAGTGTTATATAGTTCTAAAAATGATTTTCACCATCAGACTAATAGTAGATGAACATGTTGCTAGAAAATTTTTCAGTCATAACAAGACAAAAATAAGTAGTTTCAGATGTTGTTTACTTCGCGCAGGGTTTTCGTGCATATAACCAGTGTTACTTAAACATCAAAACCTTATTAGTATATTGTTAGAAGTTGTGCTACTGTTTCCACTAATTAGTCCATCATCGACCACCTTATCGATAGACACATCGTGTTCATCGTAAACGTGTGTTTGTTTGTGGAGTTGTCAAACAGGTGCGGTCATCAGTTGATAGTGTGTCGTAAAACTGTACTCATTTAGGATAATCGGAAGTTAAGACACCGGAAAACATTGTACAATGTCTTGAGGTATACTTGATCTGAATTTCAGCTTCTTTTGTTAGTTGGTAATTTGGTAAAGGCACGTTTTTGGGGTGTACCTAAAAATTTGCCCATTTTATCTGTCTTCTAGATTTAGGACAGCAGCGTTGTATCTAGCCAGAGGTTATCCTATTTACTCCATCAATTCTAAGTTTTTCGGCAAATATGACCGGCCTACTTCAGCTCCTCTACAGCATCCTTAGAGCTAAGCCAATCTGATTAATACCTTATTGATTTTAGGACGATATTTGAGTAGTCTCTACCTCCCAGTCAGCGTTACCTGTAACAAAAGAAATACAATTTATATCGTGCAATCTTTGGAACTTATTCAAGGGCCATTAATAAACATAAGTCACGGCAGAAAAACAATACAGTTCCATTCATATCAAGGCCGCTATAAACCCGATCTCAGCACTATCGTCTACTGTTTATTTCTTGTGTTACTTTCCTTATTGTGATTGAGTTGAAGATATTTTTTTTTCCTCCCCAAAGCTGCAGTTGAAATATGTAGGACTGAAATTTATTGTAAATAAAAATACAAATAGGAATTGATAATAACTGAATTTAGCTCAACCAAATATTTTTTTCGTTTTGTATTTCTAACATAATAATCAGTCAGTTAAATTTTGTGTAAAAAAAAAGCTGTGTTGGCCGAGTGGGAGGTGCCTCGAATTTTGATCCGAAGGTCGTGAGTTCGAACCAGGGTCGTGTTCAACCAACATTACAATTCGGCAATTTTGTAAATAAATGACAAATTTGTAAAATTGTATGACAAGTGCTGTTTAACCAACCTTACAAATATGTAAGAACTTTACAAGTAAAAACATTACAAATATGTAAATTACACATGCTGTTTAACCAACATTTACAAATGCACAAAACGCCTGTAGATTTCAATGACAATATTGTAACTACAAATATGTAATTGTAAGTTACAATTTACATAAAATGTAAGTTTTTTGTTGGAGATTCTTAAATTGAGGTATTTCTGACAATCTTTAGTTTTCAAATCAAATAAAAATAAAAATTGTTTATTTCAGTTCATTCAGTGACACCATATTTTGTAAAATGTTAAAATAAAATATTTTATACGTAAAATTGTATGAAATATTTTATTTATTGTACCTATAATTAAATGTATTATTTTGCAGAACCGAAATATTTTGTTGCATGTAAAATCTGTCACATCGAAAAACGAAAATAAAACTCATATATTTATCATAACTACTGTCACTACTTCCACTACTAGTTGTTAAAACCATTATTTAATATAAAACAATCAAATTTTACACTTAATAAGTATAAAAAAAAAATTAAGTTTCTGACAGAACGCGAGCCCACCTGTCGGATATTTGCTACAATTTACAAAAATTGTAAAATTGTAATTACAATTATGCGTTCAATCAAGCAGTTTTCCCTACAAATTGTCACTTGTAAAGAAAAAATGTTGGTTGAACAGAAATATGTAGAATTGTAGCTACAATTTTACAATTTTGTCAGTTTTCCACCATGGTAGAATTGTAAGTTGTATTCTTGGTTAAACAGAAACTTGTAGAATTGTAACTTGTAAACTACAAATTACAATTTACAATTTGTAAGTTTGGTTGTACAGGGCCCTGGTCGTACACCAATGGATTTTTCTGTTCAAAAAGATCTATGTGTGCATTTAAAACACGTGCTTAACGGTGAAGGAAAACATCGTAAGGAAAGCGGCGTGTCATAGAACCTAAAAAGTTCAAAAACATGTGTCAAGTGCACGAAAGGTGCCTCTTCGAGGCGCACTTGAGATCCTTGCACCACACTGGTTCGAAAGAACTAGTGACACGATAAGAAGAAGTTAAATTTTGAAATATTACAAAAAATTGTGGCACCAATAGTTTATGCACCGGAAAAACCTACAAGCTTCTTTAAATGAATTGGAATTGTAATTGAAATTTTATCCTAAAACTACGCAAAGGAAATGGAAAATGAGGAAATGTACGATTACTACTTTTCCTACAAACTTCTGATGCACTGATCTAATGATCACAACCGTTACATATGAGGAATCTCTCTAATCCTTGCCCACTTCCATCAATCAACCTCACCAAATAAATCCCCATAATGATACGTAAACCTAATTCCCTATTAACGCAGCCAATGGACCATGACTTGCATCTCTGTTTCCGCCGGGAGATGTTTAGTGGTCATTGTGTTTGGGGTAATATATTCCGGAAGGGTGAAAGAATGGGAGGTGAGGGTCAAAGGTTTGTCGATATGATTGAGGTGTGGGCGGGTGGTTCCCGGGAAGTCGGTAAATGAAGTCAGTCGTACAATTGAGAAAAAAATATAAAAGGTTTTACAAAAACATACTACAACCTACTTCAATTGGACTGTTTTAGTGACAGTAAACACCACTAAAAAGTCACAGGGAAGCTTAATACGCAATTTTGTTCACTTCAACGACTTTTTTTTCAGTTATTTTGATTTAAAAACTAAACTACTAAATCTGAGATTTTTTCAAATCGGTTTATACAACAAAGTTCCGTTGTAACAAATACAAAATAAAAATATTCCACCGAATTGATTACTTCCTTCTTTTTTGAAGTTGGTTAAAAATAGTTGTGTGCATAAGACCAAACAACAGAAGTGAAAACTTCTTCAAAGTCGAGGTAGATACCTAATACGAAAAACAACTATTTTTCACATGTTGACAGTGAGTACATTGACATGACAGTAGAAACGATGATAATTCGATTTGCTCAGTGTGCCCAAAAAATAGTTCACTTCTAAAAATCATAGATTCTCTAGGTGAAAGCTGTAGGCACACAAGAAAATGAGAATCTATGACTTTCGACTCAACTTTTACCATAACTTCTCTTTCAGTTCCCGTAAAAGCTTGCCTCGTTCCCAACCAGAATACAAATATGGACAAACAAGGACAAAAACTTGGGAATATACAGAAATAGCGTAGGATCAGATGAACAGGACGAATTTATCGGCCCATTACGGGAAGAGCGGCGTTCATGTATCATTGTATTTTGCCATACTGCATTGTTGGGTAAGCAATTGAAATTCTTATAAGCGACAAATTTTGGAATTTATAAGTCTTTTGAGAGCAATGGACGTTAAACTTAGATACAGTAAGATTTTTTCGTAATAGTGTCATGTGTTCGTAATAGTGTACTATTGTGTGTAGAATTTCATCATAATTTTATTTCAACAAATTTTATTCATTTTAATACGAGCACCTAGATTATAAACATAAGAATAGGTTACCTATTAGTTTTCAGGTAAACTTTGATCATTTGTTTACCAAAAATAAAGTAATTCGTTACCTTTCAGGTTAATATTGGTAGTTCTGGTGCAGTAAGATTTAAGTCATTATTCTTGTTAGACTGATATACTTATTGAAAAGTGCACAAAAGTAACCTATTCGAAAGGCACCTGAAATCCTTTCACCACACTGGTTCAAAAGTACTAGCGACACGATAAGAAGAAGAAAAGGAAGAAGAAGCTTATGGACAAAAGTCTATAATGTAAAGACCCAATTTATTTTGCCCATTTTAAAACTAAAGCATACAAAATAGTTTAAAAAAGTGCCTTAAACCTATGAATACGTAATTGAGCAGTTACCTATGAATAACATAAAATTCGTAAACGTTAAATAGAACTAAAAATACTAAGCCCTGCGTTTGGGCGTCTGCAACCCGAAGCCAAACTCAAGCTATTTTGAATTTTATCACCTTGTTTTAAAATTTAAAATGGCTTGTGGGCTATTTATAGGGCCATGTTATTGCCACAATAGCGTATTGTTGCTTGAATAGTCCAATCCAAACATGGAAATCATTTGAAAATGTCTTTGTTGGTGGAGAATTTTGGATTTAGTCATTATGTTTCTATGGTTATTTGACTGTTTGTTTCATTTTGAAGTGCCCTATAAGTAAAGACAAATAATTGTGTACATAAACAACGAAATTCAAGACTTCTGGAGAAATTGCTCCACTCTGTACAGTCAACGACAAACATTTTTTTTTTTTTTACTGAGAGCAATAAAATATTACAAATTAAGCGTAAAAAGTTTTAATAGTTTTTATTATCTTTAACTATATTATAAAAGTAAGGATAAAATGATTAAAACACAATTTTTTTTCTTATTCATTGTACAAATTATTTAAATTTTACCCCATGTGCGGGTAATTTGTGGTTTATTTAAAAAAATCGATATGTAACATACATAATAATTTTACCAAGAAAATTCATACGTCAAACATATTTCATACGTGGAATAAACGGTGCGTCGGTCGGTCACATCCGGTAGGGGTTTTCTATTTCCCCCTCAGGGTTCTCTACTTCCGGTGGTGGAATTTAAATTATTCTTTCAGGGGTTCGCGCGAAGGTACTAGCTGAGTGATAATAAAATATTTTTCAATGGTTAATTTCTTGGCTTGTAATATTTTCCTCATACTTAGTTATTTTGTAAAGTAAGATGATATCTAAGTGTTTTTAAAAATATGTACTTACACACCCACAACTTCTTTTGCGATGGAAATTAGCAAAATTTATTTCATAATAACAATTTTGTTCATTTCAACGACTTTCTAATTTTAATGGTATTTCTATGGGACCAATCTAAAAGTATAACCTCTCAAAGAAAAATATTTTTTCAAATCGGTCTATAAACAACAAAGTTCTGAGGTAACAAACATTAAAAAAAACTTTCGCATTGACAATCTCCTCCTTTTTTGAAGTTGGTTGAAAATTACTCGTACAAGATGCTAATGAATGCAATATTATAGGTATAACAAATCAGGGCAGCTAAACGAAATAAACCTAAACATGCCTACCCACTGACTCACTTACACAAGGTCATAGGTTCATTTGAAGTTAACCAGACACGCTCTTTAATTTAAACACAGCTGTGTTCTGTGTAGTTAAGGAAAAAATAGACAACAATTTATAATACTAGTTCATTTGCGTTGCGAATTAAAAAAAAATCATTTGGTTATTTCCTGTATACCCCGATCCCCGAGGTACCCGTCCCGGAGTACCCCGATTTATTTTTATCTTGATAATCTCAATTAAAAGTCAAAAGTACCGTCAGTAGATGAAATGTTAAATAAAATAATGGGGTACACCGGGACGGGTACCTCAGGGATCGGGGTACTCAGGGAGTAACCCATTTCATTCTTAGTCGAATCTTAGCCGCCTACACATCTTGACCAACGTTTCAAAATGCTAATGCTAATAATACATACATATTACCTACATCATTTTTTTATAATATCTCTTGTGACGATGAAATGTATTCTAGCCCGTCATTCCTCAAACTCGAACTCTCCTTACGTAAGTAAAAAAAATGGCCGCCGTTTTACTAAAGGTTCGGCTGTCACCTGTCAAATTTCAAATGTAAGTATTTCCTTGAGTGAAGAAATCGACTTAGAATACGGCTGTAAATTGCCTTTATTTTCCCTCAATAACTAAAATCTGTTTATAAAAGATATGCGGCACTTACATTATTAAGCATTTGCAGCGCCCTTGCAGGGTCATGCGGTACCTAGCTTATAAGACCTAAGCTAAATTGCATCATATGTTTACAGAATTAATGAACAAATAATAGGAATTTCAAGTCTCTACGTCCGGTTCTATGGCTTGTGCGTTTTCAGTCAGTCAGTCGCTAGTCGGTTAGCACAAAGCCTTTTAGTGATATTGTTGGAGATAAAATTCATCTGTATGCATGAACTAATGTGCTTAGTACTTAGAGATGGATTGAAGACTAAAGTAGAGTTGGTTGCTGGCTTGAAAAACTAGCTTCGAGTACATTAGAGCTGAAAGTGCGTACTAAGAACTCTACATTTTCACAAACTTTTGCCTAAATAAATAAGTGTAATGGAATGGGGATGAAAGGATGGGGTATTTGTTTTAAAAAATGCTAATTAGGTTGAGCTAGCGACAGTCGTAACCACTCAACTTTTTACTACACCCGCAAACGCGACGCCGACTACAGCTACCGGTGGCCGGCGTCCTTCAGTTTTCATACATTTTGTAGGAGTAGCGCGTGGCAGATACCGGCGACATAATTTATGAACAAAACAAAACAGCTACAGAATGTATGAAAACTGACGGATTCTGGCCACCGTTATATATAATCGGCGACCCGTTTGCGGGTGCACTGTCTTTGAAAATGTCAAGCATAAAAATCAATATAAAAAATGGCCTTGTATCGGTGATGCCACTTAGTGCATTATTTGTTTTGAACATCTGTTTTGTGTCAAGCGCGAGTCGTAAAAAACTTTGAGGGGGTTGAAGAGATTGAGGAGCTTTGATGGTTTATAAATAAATGCTATAAACTTGGAATGGTATGCTTCTTTGTTTTGTAAGCGCTTCTATGTTGAAGCTTTTATTTCCTTACTTTATAGTAAGTAGTTAGTACGGTAATAAATTTACGAAATCTGTGTACCTAGTTCTATAATATTTGTAGGTATTAGATTGCAGTAAATCTGGTGTACAAACGTTAATATCTTAGGTAAGTTTTAGTGTCACAGGTTCGATTCCCGTATTATGGCTGCATTAATTTAATAAATTAGGTTAACCTGTTTTAATTAATGTTGGTATTTGGAATAGGTATAAATAAAATTATGATAAAAAATAATATAAGTTATAAACAAAGTTTTTCCTGAGTCTGAATGTTTTCTTGGTATTCTATTTTTTTTCAAAAAAGTCCTATGTATTCACTTATTCTTTAGTTATTTACTTTAGATCCGATAGCAAAAGCTCTACTTAGCTTTAGGGAAAGATTAGGAGTACACAATTACTATACTTTAGGGTTAGTTATAGTTAGACATATTAAAAAAACATAACCTTTCCTTGGCAGTCGGGTAAAAAGTTACTTGACAATATTATATTCTCTACTAACTACAAAGTCTCGGAATACAATACTTTGTAAACGCACTGTATTTATACCACTTCCCCAACGGAACAAAACGCAACAACGAAACGCACTTCTCAAAACAAGCAATATCAAAACGATTAATAACAGTCAACGCAAATCCAGCGGTTAAAGCGGACATGATTCATTCGACCCCGGGATAAAGCTAATTGTGCATTAAAGAAATAAAAAATAAAAATGTGCACGCCCACTCAACTCCACGTGTGGTCAGTCGCTTGCGATAGTTGTGCGGATAAAGGCACTTGCGAAAGTTCATATAAAATCAAACGCAAGTTATTCGTATTAAAATCAAGGTTTTACGAAAACATCGACAATTGACTACAATTGGACTGTTCGTTGGCCGTAGGTACCACTGAAAAGTCACAGAGAAGCAAAATACGCAATTTTGTTCACTTTAACAATTTTTTTTCAGTTATTTTTCAGAACAATTTTTTTTTCAGAACTGGTTTTGATTATTTTTTTATGGTACCGCTCCAACACTCCAACCACAATAGATTTTTTAAATCGGTTCATAAACAATAAAGTTCTTAGGTAACATAAAACAAATTTAAAAAAAAAATACTGAATTGATAGCCTCCTTCTTCTTGAAGTCGGTTGAAAATAATCAGTAATAATTATGCAATCACACTAGAACAGGTTTGGATGATACTCGGTATGAGTAAGTAGGTAGTTTATGAAGTGACAAAGGATGTACTAATTTTTATCCTGATAACGATAGCGGACGAAACAGCCAGTGTAGTGACAAATTAAAACTAAGCTATCAATAACTGAAATTTTCTGAATCTGAAATTGAAATTACCTAAATCAAACTTATTACCTAAAACAAAATTATAAAATTAAAAAAAAAAAATCTGTCACACCACCAGTTATAATCGTGTCATCGATAATAAACGACATAGATCAGTAATAAAATATTATTTTTATCTATAAAATATCCCTGTCATCCTTACTAACAGACAAGTTTTGGTTTTATCAGTGCAGATGGGGTGTGGAAACCGGAAACTGCGCTAGAGACTGCTAATCCAGACAATCGCTCGCGAAATATGATACTAAATAAGAAGGAAGTGCTACCAAAGAGCATAAGAACCGATGAACAGATGAAACGCGAGAGCTTTTTTGCCTATGACAATTTAAATTATGATTTTAAGTAACAGGGTTATTTCTCTCATATGATTGATCTCATTGATTAACTTAATAACGTTTATTATTAATTACTCAATAATAATAAAGCAGCTAGATTAGTTTATGAAAAGGAATTGAAAAAAAAAACTTCAGTATATCTTGGACATAGATCTGGCATTTATATATTGCATAGATGTTCTCCAAACTTCGAACACGTGATAATAGAGCCAGCCATCTCAACTATTGGGTTTTTTCGACGATTCAAACGACAATTCAAACGGCGCAGTTGTTCAGTGAATATACAGATAGGTACATTTACAGATCATTTATTGATGAAAACAAATTTACAATCTATGGATGCTTATAACATGGATTTTAACACAGAGTGTAACGTGAGTATCATCACGTCCTTCGGGCACGTGTCGCGCCGTGGAGAAATGTCCATCGAGCGTCTGGTGGTACAGGGAAAAGTCGAGGGCACACGAGGTCGAGGAAGATCTTCTATGCGTAGGACGGACCAATTCAAAGCAGCACTAGATGGTCCCTTACACGAATGCACTAGGAAACCCGCTGTCAGAGATGAATGGCGCAGGATTTTGAAGCGTGTCACAACCCCCACCATGACAACCACGACCAATCTGCCAAGAGTGTAACAACCAAGAAGAGAAGCAACGCGAGGCAGGAGCGGAAGTTGATAAAAGTGTCTTCTGTACATCTTTATTCTTTATCCCATCGCATAAAGTTGCCCCGCGTTATCTCGGCATATGGCGGCGTGCGGACGCATATGATAACTGCATAACTCGACCTGTTTTGTGAGGAACGAGCGATGTACTTCCTTTGAGTGTTTTTCAGAAGACATTTGCTAGTTTCTAGACAGTTGCACAAGAGTTATACCTTTAGGTACTTTCATTTGGTACATAGATTTATATACCTATGCGTTTCAATGGTTTGAAGTAGACTTATTGCAATACATTAAAACTTTCAGATGAATTAAGATATAATTCGCTCTCTTTTACGACAGTAGGCCTGAGTCCCTTGTTTTGGGCACATAGCGTTATTTATTTACTTGAAATTGTGAGCACATTGTTTCATTTATTATACCTATGAAGTTTGTAAGAACAGTTTATTAAATTCATTGCCTTGCCCCACTCAATTTAGCCTACAAAAGGTATGTGGAACTAGCCACCTTGCCCCACTTACTCCAGCCTACAAAAGGTACATGGAACTAGCTACATTGCCCCACTCACTTCAGCCTACAAAAGGTACATGGAAATAGCTACTATGCCCCACTCAATTCAGCCTACAAAAAATATATGAAACTAGCTGCCTTGCCCCACTCACTCCAGTCTACAAAGTGAAATTGGAACTAGCCAGGCTAGCCGCCTTGCCCTACAAAATTCAGCCTACAAAAGGTATATGGAACTAGCCACCTCGCCCCACTCACTTCAGCCTACAAAAGGTGTATGATACTAGCCGCTTTGCCCCACTCACTACCCGGCCTAGCCCCTCCCCTATTGACTTCAGCCTAAAAAAAGTATTTGGAACTAGCCGGCTTAGCCGCCTTGCCTTACTGACTTCAGCCTACAAAAGGTATATGGAACTAGCCTTGCCCTTGCCCCAAAGTCCACAAAGCGCGAGCCCGCCCTCCTCATTTCACGGCCATTAGTTAAACTTGTTATTCGCTGGATCTCCATTTAAATGCAAATTTAACACCCTCGAAAATGTTTATATTTTCATTTATTTTCTTATTTATAACAAGCGTTTATTATGTTTGTTTTTGTACCTAAAAGTATTCGTACCTATAGCTGTGCCTAAGTGCCCTTCCAATTACTCTTATTGAACTTTACTTCCAGCTGTAACAAAATATCTACAGAACCCTAAAGGTTAAAACATAAAAATGGAAAGTAGAGCCTTAATGTTACAGGCAATCGAAGTAGGTAGAGGTAGTCTAGTTAAAAAATAGAAATCTTAAGCTCTAAAAGTATTTTACCAAATAAATAATTTACACTAAACTAGTGACTTGAATGGTTTCGAAATCATTCGGGATATAACCCCTTTTTTTAACTCGTTCACTTCTCTAACGCTTTCAGGAATAAAATGAAATATTCATAGTTTATTTTATAATAAAATGTTTCTTGGTAGTATTATATATGGGAATAAGGTAAATTGTGTTATTTACGAACTTTCCAATGCAGCTCTATTATTATACGTTTGTCAATTTTGAACACTACTAGCCATAGCAATAAGCATAAACATGTCAAAATTTGATCCAACCCGGCCGTTCCACTCATATAACTTCTGTTTTCGGTCATCATATCAATGTCAAAAAAAACGGACAGTGGCCCTATCGAGTTACATACATAGTTATTTCGGGTCCTCTAGTAACTGATACTCATCACGCCACTCTCTAGAGAGAGATAAAATAGATAGAAAAGTAATATGACAGCGACAATGATTTATAATGGTGGCGTCGCTTTTTGCAATGTCTTGTTTGAGGAAATATTTTGAAAATGAAAATGAAAATCAAAAAGTTTAAAAAATTTTGGACTGTGAGTGTTGGTAGTCACCAATTATTGGTTTCAATGCATAGGCTCTCGCGCTCTCCTGGCGTTAAGAGGTGACTCATATTAGCCACTTAATATTTCATTAACAGCCAGTTCCGTGTTGGCCGAGTGGAAGGTGCCTTGACTTTCGATCCAAAGGTCGTGAGTTTGAACACGTACACCAATGGATTCTTCTGTTCTAAAAGATCTATGTGTGCATTCAAAACACGTGCTTAACGGTGAAGGAAAACATCGTGAGGAAACCGGCATATCATTAGAACCTTAAAGTTCGAAAACATGTGTCAAGTGCACGAAAGGAGCCTCTTCGAGACGCACTTAAAATCCTTTCATCACACTGGTTTGAATGAACTAGTGACACGATAAGAAGAAGACCATGTACCAAATCGTACCATGATTTGTACTTCTAATTGTCATCTGGCAAATTTTATCTTTTAATCGTCAATTAGTCAGCAGCAACCATTGAATAAAATTAACCTTGATGATATTTAGTGAAATGAGGGTACCTATGTTTCTCTAATTATTTCCTAATACAATCCGGTGAATTATTTTTTAGCTCTAGTTAAATTCCACCCAATAATATTTAAATAAACAGAGATTTCAGTATACCGACGGACACAAAATCAAAATCTATTTCGGTTTCGACATGATATTCTAATATTCCCAACATACGCTTGGAAGTACTATCGATTACAATATTTTTTGATTCAAATTTATTATTATATTTACATATATATATTTGTATGTATTAATAAAAGACAACTGAGACTGATTACCTTTTGAAATACAAATAATTTTGTTCAAAATAGAACCTTGCAATGTTTAAGTCATGCTTTCTTCATTACATCATTCTAACAAAAAAACTCACTACGATCACTTGGCACCCTAGTAGCGTCGTCCAGACCTTTTATATATATTTAACGTCTAACATACTCAAATATGCCTAAAAAGGCATGCTATCTAGCTGTATACGGTTTGCATAAATTACTAAAAAACCGGGCAACTACAGGGACTATAAAATACAAAAAGCGTCCACAAGCTGCTTGTTTTTAGCCTTTGGTGTTGTGTTTGTGTAACGGTAATGTTTGTACATTGCATGCACTTGCTTTTATAGCTAAGCAAATAATAAAACTTTGAAACACTATCGGAGTTTTTGTTTAGCTTCTAGCTTATGCCTGCGATATTATAAATTATATTGTTTTACTTAACTATTACTTAAAGCATTTTAATAAGTACATAGAGCGAGTATGTTGACGAAGTTATGATGTAAATTAGCAATTTAATTCAGTTTTGCTACTGCAAACTACTTGTGGCTATATTCAGAAACACCATCGCTTATTGCGCCTAATATATATCATGTAATAACATAAATTCTTTGAAAAAAAAAATTACCTTTTTGAATGCAACTGTACAGTCAACTATAAAACCGTTCGTTCCAAAATACAAGAGTATCAGTTACAATATTGATCTTATTTTTGGACAAAAAATTTGGGTCGCACATGGATCAGTGGTTCCGTACAATGGTGTATCAGATGTTGATCAGATCATTTTGTTGCTAGCGGAAGATGTTGATTAAAAAGTTCAGATTGAAATAGAGATAAATTATTTCTTTGTTGCTGAGTCAACTTAGAAAATAATTTAATTTGGAAGAAATGAATGAATACAATAATATGTGCATTTACCTTATATTTCTTCGAAAAAATATATATGAATATGTTACTTAAATATAACATTAGATTAAATTGTCAAGCTTACATTTGAAGACAGAATAATTACGTAAAGTTATTTGTGTTTTTATATTTTAAAATAATTGCATTGAGTTGTAAAATATTTACCTAAAGAATTTGTGGTGGGATAAATGTCACAAAAATAACTCTTTATCATCGGAAACCTATCAATTTCGATATCAACCGCGCAATAAACAAAAATATTTAATACTCGCAAAATATTCGCAGCCATCAACGTTTTAAAATATGGCCGCAGATTCAATAAAATCTATATCAAACGCTAGTAAAAGTCGAAGGCTCCAGCTGCTATAAATAATTTCTTGAGAGCGCTCTCAAGCCGAGTAAAGAGTCTTATTTCGCCACATTTCAAAATTAGCGAAAGATATTCCCCGATACGGCGCTCGTAAAACACGGGACCATTGGCATAGTATAATATTAGAATAGTGTGTAAACTCCATCCTTTACTCCATTCATCTGATTGTCTTAAATGTAGCCAAAATTATGAATATTCATAAAAAAGGTAATTTTGATAATAAATTAGTAATTAATAATTAAGTAAATTTCTTAGGAATCGTTTTGAATTATTTCAATCTGCTTCATTGCCTGCATAGGTAAAGCCTAATCATAAGTATCATGTGAATAGATTTTTACTAGGTACATAATGGATAACATTAGAATTAAAACGTAAAATTCAAATAGCAGTGCTTGTTGCATTCCAATATAAATTAGGACCAGTGAAGAGTTAAAACTAACCAATATATCTGTGTCAATTCTACATACACATTAGACAGGTTCACTCCGATGGTGCACGATTTTAATGACGGTTGCGGTAGCGCAGATAGCTATATCAGATACGTCCGTTGCGGTCCCAAGCCGCAGCGAGTCGGTAATTTTAAAGATGCGCCGTGCGGTGCGAGCTCGTCCGTTTATACACAGATGTGCTGTCTGCCGTCAATGAACAAATTCGTAGAATTTCCTACCATCTGAACATGTCTTCATACTGATGGGGAGATGCACTACTGTTGCTCTACTATGTCATTACGTCCGACGTTAAAATCGTTCCGATTTATGTTACGGAGTAAAATTTTATATTTTTGGCATCCGATAAATCGGACGAGGCTGGTGTGCCCAGAATGCCAGCCGTGTTTATTTACTTTAGCAATTTTTACAACAATATCTTATGTTGTAGGCAGTAGCACCAGAAGTACGAAATAAAGAAGGTTTATCGACTGAAAATGCTTATGATTTCAAAGTTCTAAATATCTCTCAAAAACAATTTAAATAAAACATTGATATTACTTTGCTCCTTATTAATTCTTCCGTCGGGATAAGGGCTTACATTTTTGTTAAAATTTTATTACAATATTTTTTTTTTCAGGAAACTTGTTCATTTTTTTTTCTTCGTCTTCATCAATAAATTGGTATTCTTTGCCTATAATTTGTTCCCTCTATATAACTCTAGCTAGAGTAACATAAGATTCTGAAAAAGAAATGAAAGAAAAAAAAATATTGCTTGAGTAAAAACTTAAACCACTACTCGCTAGAGTTACTCTTAGTCTAGAGTAATCTCTAGCTAGAGTAGTAAAATAATAATTATTGTAATTTTAGTTTTTTCTTGGTTTTATTTATTTTAAGGTGATACAATAAAGCATATTCTATTCTATTCTATTCTATTCTATAGAGTACAGTAGTACAGTTTAGTTTCGTCTCTAGATAACCTAGTTCTTTTATTATTGATCTGACTAAGGTAGGTAAGGTAAATAGGTTTCTCGAACTAATTATTTAAACTTTCCTTACTGAATATACCTTGCATTAACGGTAGGTTTTATAGGCACCACCGCCGATTCACTTATTCGTTATGGTCACTTACACTAAATAGGAAGAACCGGGTCAGGATCAGTCTACCTTTTCTTATGAATGTCGGTTACGTAAAAGAAGATTGGATAGGACTGTCTAGTTTTTACGGGATATTTTGATTTGGAAAGTAAAGTCTTGGAGGTATTTGTTTTTTAAACATTTTAAGGAAATTAACACATAATTATGAGTAACTAAAGTAGGAAAATTCTGAAAGCCAATCAGAAATTTGCACAGATAGTATATCGAGAACGCTCGTACGGGTGGCGTGTAGCGAGCGCATACACGCGCTCCAAAAAACAATACACAAGCAGCGAATCCACCAGAAACTTACATATTTAACTTCTTAAATTGATTAATATTGGCTGAATGATAAGTGTGGTATTTTAAAGAAATAACTAGCGACTCGTATCTCCGAGTTGCATCCTTCAAATACCAATGCACCTAGCAACAATCCATTTATTACCTGAACAAACTGTAACCAACTTGTCCGGTTAAATTATAAAATACACGTAGAATTTCCAGCGGAACAGCGCTTAAAGCCAAGTGTTCAGTGAAAACAACTTTTGGACCAACTGGAGTTATTCGGGTTGTTCGGAAGTATGCAGCGCAATGCAGATCCATCCAACGGTTCTCGATTCAAAACTATAAGCGTATTGGGAAACAAATTAGGGGATATTATAGGTCTTTTAAAGTCGTCGATGTAAATATTTGATCAGAAAGTGAATACCTACCTATATCCTATAATATAGGATATAGGTAGGTATTCTCCGAAAATGAAAATAATCAGGAACACAAAGAATATAAGAAGTGAAGCACAATGGACGGTCTTATCGTAAAATGCAATATCTTTCAGAAAAGCTTTGGATGGATCATGGAAATGATAATGGGAGTAGATAATGGCGGTGGCGTGTTTAAATATCTTATATACATGAACCTACATAAAGAAAATACTAATATAAATCAATACTATATGAAAGAAGATAATTATTATATAATATAAAACTATACTATACAGTAAAAACTTGTCCGGTTCTTAGCGCATCTGTCTAGAAGTAGTTACCTAGTATGAACATAACTATGTATTCCTAAAAACAAAAATCACTATTTTATACCTGTAACTAATTCTAATTCTAAGCATTACCATTAGTTTAATAGTGATATAATAGTGATATAATAAGTACCTACTAGTTACCTTAAAGTTTTTTTTTGTGTCAATAAATCATTTATTTTTTTTATTATACTGTACAATTATAAATAAATGAAAAGGACACATATACTATTTGGCAGTGACAGATAATGAGTATTTTTTTTTTGAAAATGGCAGATACTCTGTCGCACGCAAGTAATGTGGTAGCATTACTGTGTTACGGCAAAGCCGAGGGTTTCTAGTGACCTATAAAACTTACTCTAACTATATTCGCAAACAGAATACAAACTAAAACCCTATAAAACTGCATGAAATTCTACACAGTTTTAAATAAAAACTTGAACGCTCGTGATATTTATAACCCGGAGTTTAGTTAGGAAGTTTAGCCGACTTACAAACTGTAGTAGCACTTTACTACTACCACTTTACAGCATCCTGGTTCCTGGGGCGTTGTATTTAATGGCATTGTTGCTTTTTTGGATTTTGATAGAACTAGCTTCCCGTGGGTTTGCTTGCTTTGCATCATGGTAAAAAATATCAACAAATTATATAAATATATTTAGAGGCATCATCAGGATCAGGAGGATTTATTACTAAGTATATTTATATAATTTGTTGATATTTATGGATTTCCGCAAAGTGACGCCTGAATCAATCAATTATGGTAAAAAACTTTTGTCCCAGCTTATATCGCGTCGACTCTTTCAACGCTATTCAGCGGAAGAGGATCGCGTCCTTCATAACCAGAGTTGAGTTGTGTAATAATGTTACTATTAGAAGTCTGGCAGAAAGACTTATACACAAGAGAAGGTATAGACGTTGAGTGGAGATCTACTTTGTTTTCAATATTATTAACCTTTTAAACTTTTAAACTTAATCAAATAGCTAAATATTGTAACGGAAGAGCGAGGTTCCCTAACACAGGTATCTTTTTACTTAAAAGGGAATCTCTAACCCATGTACTGTAACTATAGATTAAGTGAATAAATATACTATTTGAATTTGAATTTGGAGATTGCCACCTAAATTCTGAGTTGCTAATTATTTTATAATAATTTATTATTTTACTATATTGTTTTGTTTTTAAGTGTTAAGTTGTTAGTTTTTAAGACTAGGATCCTGTGTCTGCAATAAAGTATTTATTATTATCATTATAAAATATACCTTAGCTCAAACGCTTTGCTCAAACGGTTGAGTAATAAATAAATCGTTTCTTGGTTTCAAAAATATGGATCGGGTACATTGTAACTGATATTTATACCATGGCAATCTTATCTCAGATTTTAGATGTACAGTCGGCTCTATAATTGTCTTTACACCCAGGTTACGCCGATGTTCTTTTGTGATTAAACTACTTGTGGTATATCTTAAGTGGTTTATTCACATCAGTAGTTTATTCACACACAAACATGATGTGTTTGTGTGAGTGGTTTAATCACAGGAGAAAAACGGCGTAAGCTGGGTGTACAGACAATTATAGAGCCGACTGTACCTACTGGAGCTCTGTACCCTACACTAGTGCCTACTTGCACCAAACTTTCAAAGTTCCTAAGCAATTACTTTACTCGCTTGGTAGTTCTTAACGGTCAGAATCTGGACTTTTAAGAACTACCAAGCGAGTAGAGTAATTGCTTAGGGACTTTGACAGTTTGGTGCAAGTAGGCATAGGTCTCCTCGAGAGCCTGTATTGTAGGGTTACAGTGACTTGGTTCGGACTCTACATTAAAAGAAGGACTTGATTTCCTACAATCAACCTATACTAAAATAAATAAAGTAAAATAAGCCTTTATTCGCTGACTCATATTGTACAGAGATTTTATATTTATGTTATGGTATATTTATTGTTTGTTTAAGTCAGGTTGTCCTTCGACATAGGCCTCCTCCAGATTATGCCAGGTCCTTCGGTCCAAACAGGTTCTGCGCCATCCCTTGGGCAGGTCATCTTCCCATCTTTTCAGTTGTCTACCTCTCCCACGTTTACCGTCTCTAGGGTACCAGACTGTGTGGTCGTAAGACCATTTGTTCCTTTTTGATCTCATGGTGTGTCCAGTCCAGCGCCACTTTAACCTTCGGATTGAGGTCGGTACGTCTCTCACCAACAAAGCTGGGCATTTAAAAATATTAGTATGATTTTGGTAAAACTTACTTTGGGTGCAGTTTTCCGCTTTTGCCGAAAAATAAAAAGTAGCTCTGATATTAAATAAAAAATATCGGTTAGTAAATAAATACATTAAAATAACATAGGTAGGTACATAGTTACGTACTAAAGGATTATAAGTTCGTTATCTTTCATTTTTAAGTTCAACAGAGCATAAAACATTAATCAAACTTAAATACCTGCAACCTGACATGGTGTCAAAACCATCAGTTTTTACTAAAAGCGTAAACAAAATCATTATTGTGTTATCTTACATCAACATATTTTGTAATTTATCACAATTCTAAGTCTTAATATAAGGGTATTAGGTACAAAATACGACCGATTTTAAAAAGATGCAGTTTTAAAAAAAAATAATGAACGAAAATGAAACCATCTATCCAAGAGTGCCATCTCTTTCGTTTCCAGGAATGAGATAAAGATAGCGATACCAGTAACTGATGCGATGTCATAGTTAATTAGCGTCAGTTTAAGTTAAGGTGAAGTTATTTTATTAAGTATCATACTTAACTTAAAATAAAATTATACAGACATTATAATGCACTTCTTTTTTTAATTTAAATTTTAATTCAATTAAACTCATCAATTCAGTTCAGTTTAACTATAAGAAATTGTACTTATTGTACAATTTCTTTCAATACAATTGAATTCAATTTTACTTTATTTCAATCAATTTAATTTATTTTAATTCAATTTGATTTAAATTAGTTTAACTTAATAATTATATGTAATTTAATTTTGTAATGTTATGTGAAATATGGATCTTGAGTAGTCCGAAAAAAATATTTTTATTTTTTATACTTATTTTTGTTTCATTATGTAAAAAATATGAAAATTGTAAGTTGTAATTATTTATTGTGTAGTAGTTGAATACCTATTAACCTATATTAAAGTGAGACAAAATACCTACTTAAGTTAAGGATTAATCCAAACCTTTTTATTTAATGCTATGCTAGTTTTAACCATACAGATTTTGTTTTTTTTAACTAATCAAAGAGCTCTTGATGTCAAAACTTAGCTGTGAAATGATTTTTTTAATATAAAATATATGGACCCTGAAGGGAAACCACTCTTATTCCTTTAGATACATTATTTTACTTAAACGAAACATTCCTTTATTTTTTAAAAGAAACAAAACTATATTAACCTATTTCTCGACAGGCTTACATAAACCGGAAATCGACCAGCTAAAAATGTATCATTATACATTTTATATATTATATACATTTACATTTATTCGCTACATTTAGCGCTTCGCCTTAACTTAAAGGCTACTTCACACGAGCGCATTCAAACAAGGAGATCATTATAGTAAGTTTTTTAGTAAAATGGTTTTTAATTGAGGCCACATGTACTCTGAATCAGATAAATTTGAGATCGTAGATAACTTGAACTTTAACTCGTAATTGTACATAATTTATTGGTGCGTTCATAATTTTGTGGGATACTTTTACAGTGTTTTTGTACCAATAAAATTAAATAAAAAATATATACCGTTATTGATAGGTAGGTATATCTTTTAGGTGCTTTAATTTGCAATTTATTTTAAGCCTTATTAAAAAGATAAAATTATAAGGGAAATTTTACTGATAATTATAGGCATACAAAATGGCACGTGAAAATATATATCTTATTACAGCCGTGTCCACAATTCTTAAAATATGTATTATTATACTTTGGTGATACTAAAAAAAATAAAAACCGACTTTAACGAAAACAATATACCCAATTTCGTTTACTTTTTCCAGTTATTTTGATTTTAAACAAATCAATTGAAATAATTTTCATAAAATAAATCATACCAGTTGTTGAATTAATGACGAATTTCTGAGATGGCAAACATAAAAAAACAACCACCTCTTTTTTTGAAGTCGGGTGATAAAGAATACATCATTTTATTTTAAAATTAATTACTTGGTACTCTAGCAGACGTACGATGTCTAACACCTAATTAAAACACTTTTAAAACATTCAAACAATCGCTGATAAAAATTAAAAAAGGGACAATTATTTATCTGTAACAATAATTTTGGACGATCAAAATTAACCCTATCTCATAAAACATAAGGGTTATAATGAAATTGTTTTTTAAATACGATGGTGATGTGAATGTTCGGCTACCGAGAAATAGTCAGTCAAAAAAAAACAGAAGCTGCTCAATGATATGTGTTTTTTATAAGTGCTTTGTTGAAGTTAAAAGTATGCGGTAGCCTTTTACCTAAACTTCAATTATGTGTCATAATTTTAAACACTTTTTATGTAAGATTTCATGTGTATCTTACACCCATATTCTAAGTCGATTTTTTTCACTCAAATGAATACTTACATTTGAAATTTGACAGCCGAACCTTTAGTAAAGCGGCGGCCATTTACTACTCACGTAAGTATTCCCTTCACGAAAGCTCTGGCTCACTTTATTGGTTTGCGGATGATAGTTACGGTAACGTGACTACCAGCGTTACCGGACAATGACAGCGTTACCAATGACGTCAACGTTTTCGCATGCATACGTTATTAGACGTGGTCACGTCAAAATAATTCATACTAAATATCACAAATTTCATAGTTATATCAATTACAAGCAAGATAGGTATAAAATAATTAGACAAAAAGCCAAGACAGAAGAAGCCAAGAGCCCCAGTAGATTTAAAAAATGCATTTTTTTTTTAATTAATTTATTTATATAAATAAATAAATAAATTACTGCAATATGTGAAATACTACGAGTAAAAGGCTAATATAGGTTTATGATTTCAGAAGCTGCTATTTGTTGTACAGTCACCGCTATAAGGGAATTAGTGCAGACTCGTCCGCAAATTTAAACATGGATTAAAAATTGATACTGTTTAATAATTTACCGTGCAATTTACCATCGGTGTGTCCACCGTAGTGGGCATTTATGATGTAATAATGGTAATTGAGTTTTACTGTTTATTTCATACGGCGGATATTGTATGGGTTGGTCTCAATTTATTCTCATCATCCATACATTGATTCTCATCGGCTGCAAAAATTTTAGTACCTATTAAAAAACATATTTTCAAACTACTTCTGAAGAGTTTTAGTACCTAGGGTTAACTGGATAACAATGCTAATAAGATTAGCATTAAGTTTGCCTGTTTACTTTTTTGTTAATTGTTTACTTTGTTTTCTAACCATCGTTTTATATTAAACTTAGTAAAAAGTAAAAAATCTGAACAAAACACAATTAAAAAAAAAACTAGAAGTTTTTTTACATATACATACTTAATAAGTTTTATCATACTTTATTTATAGCATATTATATTGATTGAATTGACGTTATTTTAATCATAAAAAAAACACTTTTGTTTCCGTAATCCGTGTTCTTTCTATAGTTTTTTTATTTATTTCCAACTGTGAATAGCATTGTTAACATTAATTTAATTGTCAATTCAAAGATCAATCCTACCGATTTCAACATATTGGATACGACATACCATAAAGCACTAACCATAAAATGTGATCGAACAGAGAAAGTAATACATCAATTAGTTTACAGACCAATAAAGAAGTTTAGATATAGCGATCCATGCCTCACCAACTGATATTGTAAGGAATGGTAAATTTACACTGACAGTTGTGAAGACAAGTGTCTGATTGAACATAATAAACACTCGTCATATTGCCGGGTAAGTTGTCTATAAGAAATATACTCGAAAACTCGGGATGAATAGTACGCGACCCTTTAAAATGTCAATTAAAATTTATAATAAACTTCCAAATGACGTAACGCATGCAAAATCAGAATCGTTATCGTTATCTAAATGATAAATGTTACTATGAATTGAAATAATTTTTGACTGAAAATAAATGAATAATAAAATAATTATTTACAACTCGTTATAAAAAAACCGAAATATTAATGACATGTAATTATATTCCATATTTTTATGAGATAAATAACCATTGTTTTCAATTTACACTTTTTAAATCGCTAATAGGCACGTAAATAAACTATTATTCGACTGTGAAAGTATGCCCATTTGAGTTAAGTATTTTGTTTAGATAACCTACCTAATGTTCATAGTAAAAACCTAGGTCTACCTGCCTCTTATAGATATTGTAGAGCCCCAAAAGGGCCCACATGTGATTCTATCACTTTATTGTGTACCTATTTGTTACCATTTTTACCATGTGAAGACAATAACTGTATTGAGTATTGTAATCATGATTCAAGAGATACCTTTATCCATTAGGTTAGGTTGTTATAAGAAATAATTATTCAAGATAAGACCGCTCTATGTAGGTAAATATTGTGCTTTGTTACATATGTTTTAAAATAAAGAATTTATTTATTTTTTATGAATTTAATCTATTATTTAGGTTTTTAGACTGACCAATCTTTTTGTTTTAGTTTAAACAAGCCAAAGAAGGAACAAGAATACTTAGGTATTGAATTAATCTTATTTTTTCAATAAAACACCTATTTAGAAGATCGAAATACCAATTTTTAAATAAGCAGAAATATTTAATTTTCCAGCATTCCACTCTTTTACGCGATAGTACTTTGAAATTTACGTTTCACATTTGAAAAAGATTCATCAAATTAAGTTTTATTCTGCCTCAGTGCTTGTTAGCATCTGTCAAATTAATATTTTGACTTTTATTTTTATACCTACCTTTACGATGTGTCTCTTTCTTTGTGCTTTATGACTATGTTTAAAGTCTTTTTTTGTATTCAGGCTTTATTTGGTTGGAACTTGTGGAACTAATTTTATGAGCCTATCAAATAATTTAAAATATTTTTTTGACGTGACTACGTCTAATAAATCGATGAACGCCGGCTGCATGCACGAAAACGTTGACTTCATTGTCCGGTAACGCTCATTGTCCTGTTACGCTGGTAGTCCCGTTAAAATCGACCGTAAACCAACTTTCAGACACCCAGTTTTTTTTATTCATAAGAAACTTTACTGATCAGTCACATAAGTTACTAAAAACGGATCCAATAACGTATCGATCGGCACGTGTATAGAGTAAAACTATTTATTAAGAAAGCTGATAATAACGGAGCACTGTTTATTAATTTATGCTTAATATTTTCATTTAAAAACTATTCTTTGTTCGCTGCAATCGCAATGATGAAACTCAAAAATTAATAAACTAAAACTACGTTGCATCTTAGGTACATACCAACTTCATCATTTTTATTAAAACAGTTTCATTGTCATTACTACTTGAAAATTACAATATTTTTCAGTTGCTACGAGACATTTTACTAATGTATGTAACCAAATGTAGCGCCAGAAAACCAAAACTACTTTACAAAAAAAAAGTTTATTTACAAAATGGCCGCCGCTGTGTCGGGCACGTCCCGCCCTATTTCCCGTGAATGCCCGAAGACTAATGCCGGTCGTATAGACCTAATGGGTCCGTTTAGAAGCTAGTTACTCTCGCTCTAAATTCAGGCAGGCTTTTCCCAATTTTAGTTAAAGCTTGAAATTCTGTGTAGAAAAATTTCAAGGCCTTTGTTTCATTCCCTATTTTGAATGTGTAATCTTGAATTTAAGGGCTTGTGTCTGACAAGTTCTAAAACGTTGATTTGAATTATATAATTAAGACAAATATACTTGTAAGTGACATAATTTTCTACGGGGTTCTGAATTAATTACGTGAAAGTGATTTTTTTTCATCTCGGACACTTTATGTTTAAATTTGTCGCTTTATAAAATACTGAAAAAAACGGCGGATAGGTAGAGCTTTAATGAATCTGTCATAAAAAGCTACGAACCGCTTCTAATGAGGGTAGCTATTAAAAAACGTAATCTATTTGACGACGAGGCACTTATTTTATAAGCATCTCAAATTGTAACAGGTCCTAATTTCATTATTCGGCTGTATAAGAAAATTGCGTTCGTTAAAGTTTTCTTATGAAAATTAGAGGCTAAGTAATGTTGCTATTTTAGACTAAACTCATTTATTTTGTAGATAAACAAATTGTATTACATAAAATGATATTATTTTATTTCATAGAATTTTTACTTATGGCATACTCAGCTACGTTTAATATCCATCTTAGAGACCTATTACTTAGAACGGACTTAGAACTTTGCTTTGTGGACTCTTTGGGTATAAATGCAAATAATATTTTCATATATAGTAGTAGAACTTCATTAACCCATTTGTTTGTAAGGTTGATATTTTAACGATTCTCAAAGATATGTAAATCTATCATTTTAACAGTAGATTTATTTTTATTACAATTTTTCTGGGTGAGTTGAATTTTGATGAAATTAAAAATTATTAATTTTTTGACTCTGGTGAACCAAAATAACTAAACTAAGTATATTCTTCTACTTTGAGTTAAGTATGTATGTAGAGCACATTTTTCGTTTAACCGTCAAGTCTATACCGAGCTGAAACCACCAACAGTATTTTGCAATAATGAATTGTATTCCAAGGTCATTAAGGTGTAAATTTCTTGCCAGGTGGCTGAACTGGTGACCGCTGGGCTACGTTCTTTGTTTGCTGCTAACAATGAAGATCCGAGGGAAGCAGGAATCTGCCTTTCGGATCTCCCGACTATATTGTGTTAGGAACACGAGCCAGTGGCCAAAAACTTGGCGGTTCAAGATTTTTTTTTTGTGAGTAAGCGACAGTACTAAACAAAAATATATTTTTTATAGGTCAGTAAAGGTTAAAGATGGCGTCTACCCATAACATAAAATAGAACAGTGCTTACATAACTTAGTTTAAAAATATTTTAACACAAAATCTAAAAATAACTTAATTATAGGTATGCTGTAGGCATGGCAAATTAATTACTTCTTTACCTACCTAAGAATTATGGTGGGTAAAAAAAATATACCTAGGTAATCATTAAAAAATTGATAAAATAAATAACGCCGCTGGTAAAAAAAGCGCTGGCTCATTCTTCGCGCAAAGACTGTCTTTGGCGGTTCAGCGCGAGAATGCAGCCATATGAGAACAAAATAAGTATTTTGAGTTTTTTTTTATTTTTTTTAAGCTGGTTAGTTTTTTTTAATATGCACATAATATTATTGTAGTTAAAAAAACAAAATAATAACTTTGATAGAATGGAATCGACGTAAAGTTTAAGACTGCTCTTGTTTCATGGCCTAGCGACTATCCGAAGAGAATGTTTGAGAATATCCTCTTATTCGGATCTGAATAAAAGATTTTTCAAGGGTTCAGAAATTAGTCTGGATATTTCGAATTTTCAAAAAACTCTGGTTGCACTTCATTAGTTTTGTTGAAAGTTTGCGCCATTGAGTCTACGTGAGAGGCGCAGTAGCTTTTTATTACCTTGGTTGACAAATTGTTTAGAATTTTTTTTACGTATACAGATATAAGTTTGCATTTTTTTCATGGCCGATGTTGTGACTGCTCCCATTATATTAAAAAAAATACTAATACATACTTCTAAAACACGTTCATCTTACTCTTGAAATGCTCAAGTATAAACAATATAAATTTTTATTTACACATTTCAATGTGTTTTTCGACCGACTTAGAAAACCCTCCGATCTGTTTTTTTTTGGTTTTAACTTTTATCAATGGACGTGAAAAAAAAAAAAACAATTTGTTAATAAATAAAAACCGATTTAAAAAAATCTTTTATTTATTTGAAAGGATATAATTTCTTTCATATTGATCTCATAAAAGTTTCATGAAAATCGGTTCAGTACTTTTGTGTCGAAATTGTCCCATGTTTACATTAAAAAAAGTGGTATAAGAGTAGGTAAAATTGAAAATTATGACTATAATACAGTACAGTAAGTTAATTTCCTAATTCTATAATTTTGTTTCGTACACATAACTAATGAGTTTTTGTCCCATTAGTTCTATACACACAACAATGTTCTTTTTCTTATCGTGTCACTAGTTCTTTCGAACCAGTGAACGGATTTCAAGTGCGCCTCGTAAAGGTTCCTTTCGTGCACTACAATAAGTTGGTACTAGTTATAGTCAACAATAAAAAAAGTAAAATAAACATCGTTACTATGAACATGAAAAAAATACTAATTTGGAACAATGATTACCAAATGTGTAAAGCTGTGGGCGTTTAAACCTAAACAAGATAATAATCAGTTAAACCGACAACAGTAATCAATCCATCAAGGTGATTGCTGTAGTGTGGTGAATCATTTATTTTTTTGAGGGTCTATCATTATGTCAGTTTTTATCTTGAATGATTAGTTAATTACATCATTACCAAATGGTTACTAAGTTAAATTGTAGATCAATTTTTATAAATTATAATCTTGGTTTAACAAAAACTTACTACAAATGACTTCACTGACTGACCTAACTGACCGCAAAATACGCAATTCTGTTTACTTGAATGACGTAAATTTTTCAGTTATTTCAATAGCGCTAAGCCTTTCCTGATGGTCAGAGATTACGCCTACTCATGACCAGAACAGTGCTACATATGACTTTGACTCACATAGGCCGGTGCAACACTACTAAATCGCTCGTCCACACTACGAAATAATGATGGTCAGTCTCAAAAGACCAGTCATTTCTAGCTAACTAGCTGCAGTGCCTTTTAAACTAGAAAACAGTTATGCTCACACATTACTGCTTTGCATAATCTTAACTAGGTATATTTTTTGTGGTCTGGAAGAAATCGCTCACAGCGATAAGGCCACCCTTTCTAATACCTATCTCAAGGCCTTTTTATACTAATTGTTCTATTGTTTTACTTTGCTTTATTCTTGTTGGTATACAATAAAATGTTCATCTATTTATATCTTTCTACTTTTTTTTTGGCATTTGTATCTTGTCTATGCCAGTTTAACCGAAATTTCCTAATCCTCCGTTACACAAAAGAATCAAGACCTTAAGACCCTAATTATTGGCATTACATTTTAGCAGAATGTTACTTGTAAAGCTGGCTCTACGGTTATTTTCATCGTCCGCAAGATGGGGCCTTTTATACGACGAATAAGATAAAACTTGGAGAGCTTTTTTGTTTTAAGCATTTTGTGGCTATTGTTATTTGGAAAGTAAAGACGTTAAATTATGTAATAAACGTAAATGTCTTTAAAATATTTCAAGTGAAACCAGAATAATGGATTATTACTTAGCCATATTTATTTTAAATTTAGGTTTCCACGTTTTATGTCATAAAATATCACGAAAAATATTTATTATTAAAACTTTAAAAAATCTGATTTTCATTGCAGAAGTATTCAATCTCATTATCAAAGGACGTTCTACACTTCAACAAAAAAACGCTATATGGCGCTATATGAAATCTCCTAACATTATAAAGTCATTTAATTTTACTTATTAAACTTATGCCACTCATATTGCGCCTGGCAGCTAAATATAATTCTTCCTACCGATTGAAAGATACAATTTCCAACCAATTCTTAAGAATTCTTTAGCCTTGACGCATTCTTCGCGTTTTCATCTTTCTAAAAAGCTTGCAAATACAACACTTTAATATCGTAAACAAACAGATCCAACCATCAATTGCTGGAAGCCCTTGAAACAAATTAAGCCCCACAAACATTGGGCCATCCGTCAAAACGTCAACGAATCTAAGCCGAGGCGACGCAACGCGACAACGGAGCGACAAGTCGATGCTGAAACTGTAAAGCCTCAATAAATTTACCGTAATTGGGATGTTTAAAAACCTCTGAAGGGAATCAAACATAACGAAACAGTAATGCGAGCACACTATTAAAGGCCCCTGTGTTTTAAGACAATTTTTTCACTTAAGGAAATACATACTTACTTACTCTCAAGCTAAGGAAAAATGGTATCGTTGAACAGTAACCTTATTTTTTTGCATTCAAGTATTTTTATTAAGTAATGCCTAGATCACACGTACCGAGTACTCGGCCAAGACAGTACTCTCGTTACGTATAAACATAGCGCCGAGTGTTTGGCTGAGCGATCGACGGAAGTTTTCACTGTCTCGGCCGAGTAACATTTTACTGTCTCGGCCAAGTACTCGGTACGTGTGATCTAGACATAAAGAAGAGTAAATACGGAGTTATTGATTGAAATTTGACAGGTGACAGATGAAACCTTCAGTAAAATTCAGTTTCTTTTCCTTTACGGTGAGCATTTTTTTGAACGACGGGCATTTCAATACTTACGTAAGGTGGGTTTGAGGATAAGGACTGACTTAGAATACGGGCGTTAGTCCTAAGTGACTGAAATACTATGCATGGGCAAAACTACTGAACGCAGAGTCTGAAATTTTTAATGATATGTTCGTTAAGAGGTGTAGATGTTTTATGGACGCGAACAAAGGAAGGAATACATAAGTTGTATTCGTGTAGGTACCAACTAGTGTGCAATTACCGCGAAATTGATCGCACAATCTGGAAAGCAAACGCCATTCAGAAATCGTTATTGCTAATTTATCATTCGTTATCTTCACAAATTTCATTCACCTCATAAACTACAAGTTATTTTTATAACTATTATGCAATAACTGGTTTTCTTTATACATCATTAAACTGACCTACCGCAAGGTTTTGAATGACTCAAGTCGTGTGATTTGAAGCTTATTAGGTACAACTGTATTTTGATCTTCTTCTTATCGTGTCACTAGTTCATTCAAACCAGTGTGATGAAAAGATTTCAAGTGCGCCTCGAAAAGCTCCTTTTGTGCACTTGACACATGTTTTCGAACTTTTAAGGTTCTATGACATGCCGGTTTCCTTACGATGTTTTCTTTTACCGCTAAGCAAGTGTTTTAAAACACACATAGATTTTTTGAACAGAAAAATCCATTGGTGTACGGCTGGGTTAGAACCCACGACCTTCAGATCGAAAGTCGAGGCACTGCACTCGGCCAACACTGCGTTTTTCACGGCATTATAAGGTACTGTACAATAATATAGCCATTTATTGAATACCCTTTGTGAAGCAACAATACCCGAGGCGCAATGTCCAAGAATCTATATTCAGAGTATAAATTAACTTGTACGCGGCACATTGCACTCGGACATGACGGTTTGAAGTACTGCACGCAAAACAGGTTTTGTTTAAACACCACATATTTTTAATTACCAAAAAAACTTAAATGGCCAATGCAGAATGGGTCCTACGTTGTATCTATGCAGTCAGAATTTTGGGTTAAATTATTATTATTAATGTAGGGACCCTATTGAAGCAAGGCCAAACGAAAACGACTAACGGGAACAATTATCCAATTTTATATTTATTTTGAAATTATTTAGATGACTGCTTGAAACGGATGGGCGAGTTGCAAGTGTTTTAAACACCGGTGTCATGGATTTGATCCCGCAGTAAGGCAAACATTTGGTTCATAAATATGGGTAAGTATTTTTCCTGATTGTTGTCTATGTTTTTATTTGATGTGGTTAAAAAGTTTTAAAGTTTCTATTTTTTGTATCGGTTCCCTTAATACATGTTTTGTTTAGTTTGGGGCTGAATGACATTCATATCCAAACATTATTTATTTATTTCAATTATTAATTCTCCTGCGTCTTATGAGTGCTATCGTTTATTTGCTATCGGTACCGAAACGATTCGCGATATCATTGCGTCGACGAACTCATTCACACCTTGACCTGTGATCCGCGTGGGCCCACATCAATATCTGTTTCCTTATTGACCACAATAATACATCATCTATTTCTATTTGAAACTATACATTTCTGAATATTCAACTAGGCATTTATAGCTCGAAAATTTATTTGAATTTTTACCTGAGCAATTGCAGTTTATAAAACAATAAAAGTGGTTTACTATGGTTATGTGTTTTTCGTCTTGAGATATGGTTTACTATTCTGGGGAATTCCCCGGAAGCTAAATAGTAAGGGGTTTGTAACAAAACATTCATAGCCAGAACATTTTCGGCTAATATAAGGCTAAATTTTAATACTTTAAAGCGGTTTGTAAGGTTATATGAATTTGTAACAAACTAACTAAACTGTGCACCAAAATTTTCCAATTTTAAACATTATTTTTTTCTGATTCCATCTATATTTTCGTTTGTGTTTTTCAACAATTTCAGCTTAATGTTACTTACCTCTCCCCCTTTCATAGGCGTCGGCGTAATAATAATAAATGCACTTCTCATTTCGTAAACGACCTCGCTGAATCGCTAGAAGTTATAATAAGCCAGTCTAAATGTGAAAAAAGCTGCAGACTTGCATTGCCGCCCCTTTATTAGCTACCTTGCAGAAATCATATTACAATATAAAAGTTTCTTCTATCCGCCAAGGTATCAGAGTACAGTCAGCGGCATTGTTTTTTATTAAAGTTTAAACAAAAAACTAAACATGGCAAAATTTTTGATAATCTTCATATTTATGTCGTTCATTTTCAAATGGTGATGGTGAAACTGTTTTTATTCAAGGATTATTCCCGTTAGCCCCCGATTTCAATGATATAAAATTTAAATTTGTAAAAAAAAGTACTAATGGAAAAAGAGTATATTTTTCCATTAGTATTGTAGCTGTAGTTTGTATTGTAGTTTTGTAGCTGTGTCATCAACACCCGTATTCTAAGATTTTTTCACTAAAGGAAATACTTACATTTGAAATTTGACAGGTGACAGTAGAAACCTTTAGTAAAGTGGCGTCCATTTTATTACTTAAGTAAAGAGAGTTTGTGTTTGAGGAATGATTTGAATACGGTTGTATTAATGTGTTAGAATAGCTCTACATAAAGTTTTTCCAAGGTTTCAAAGAGAAACATTTTAAATTTTTAGTTAAAGAATTTCGCTAATTACATATACCGATTGACATCATTAATTATACTATATCTAGATAAATCTAACGAAATAACCAGATAGACCTTTGATAAATTCGAACTCAGAAATACCATGTTGCATTCGCCCTGACAGGGTCCATGTACTATAACCGAATCTGTAACTACCACTTAAGACCTTAAATACTAACCTGTATGTAGGAGGCAATAAATAAATACAAATACAAACTTTTTTCTTCAGCAACTGCTTTCGCCCGTGACTGTACCCAAGGTATCCGATGTACGTGATGTCTGCAACTTGCATTTTATTAGCACGCCCTAACGTCTGGGGTGTGGTGAGTGGCCAGTAATTGTTCGTATAACTTAGATTGGCTTTTTAATTCGAGCTGGTTTCTAGGGTCGTTTGCGACCGAGACTTTACTGAGGGGCGGTAACTTCGGGGTCGTTTGTGACCTGATGATGGGATTACTGTCAGGTGAAAATTGGGTGAAAATTGGTAGCGAGTTAAGTGGTAAATAAATTGCTGAGTTTGTAATTGTCTGTACTTTTTAAACGTCAGTGATGAGGCTATACGCTCCCCTGATGGTAAAAAATCAATAATTAGTATAAATATATTTAGTAGATAATAAATCCGCTTAATTTCTAAACAAAGGTCTTAATTAACTTAATTAACTCTAGTTTAGAATTTTAGTATCTAAACTAAAGCGCCGAAAAAAGAAAGTGGTTTGCCTCTACACGAGGCATCCTCAGGAGATGTGACTCGCCGAAATCTGAAACTAGAGTGGATAATCACTGTCGCTCGGCTCCATCAAAAAACCAAAAACCAAACTGCATAGGATTTTAAATTACAAAGACCTGTGCAGCACTGTGGACCGATCACAAACTTACGCGTAAACGTTTTCGTAGCGTATCCGTCACCGAGAACAACAGTTTGTATGATTAAGTTTCAAAATGTCTTACGAACTGGATACACTACGATAACTTAACTTTGTGATCGGGCCTATTATTGCTCACTATGTTATATCCTCATTGATAAAAACCATAAAATCGGCTACAAAGTTTTGTTTTTACGAAATTTCCAAGATTTTTTGGCAAAGAGTCTCCAACGTTCCCGAGATTTACACTCCCATAAGACGCACTCCCAGCGTGTATACCAAATTTAACGGCTCCCATACTTCATGCCGTAAACCGTTCATAATGTACCACCTTTCAAGTTGATGTGTAAATTTTCCACGGGGCCCATAAACAGGGTGTCCGTTTTTCAGCGGATCCCGGATAAAGGATAAAACGGGGCGGGCGGCCCATAAATTTAGGACGAACGAGAATCTTGTACACGTCACTTTGGAATAAAGTTGGTGTTTTGAATAAGGCCTACGCGCGGTTGCTAGACGAGGAGCTGAAAACTAAAAGGAACATTATAATATTGCAAGGTTACTACTATTTTACCGTACTATTCATGGATGATAGTTTTTCCAACACAACCCTAGACCATCTGCAAATTTCCGATAGGCATTGTTGGACAGTTATAATGTTAACTTAACTTCTTATCGTGTCACTATTTCTTTCAAACCAGTGTGGTGAAAGGATTCATGTGCGCCTCGAAGAGGCTCCTTTCATGCATTACTTTTATTACTTAACTAATTTTACTTGAATAAGTTGAGCTGAATATGAAGCTGAACATGTTAAGTAAGTTTTCTATAAATGTAGATAACTCACAGTTTCATAATTTTATCTAAAACCATAGGTTTCATAATATTTTAAAAAGGGGTGGAGATTATTGATCGTCTATTCAACAGAATCGTTCCATCATCACCATAAATACCATTGGTACATTATTCTTCCCCTTTCAAATTTGGTGGATTCGATGCTTTCTATCCTGTATCTATATACAAACCACTAATTACAGGACAGATTTATTGCAATACATCAGTCAATACTTGCCACGTATTATTTCTGAATTTACTCATAATTTCTCATAATAAAAAAAATATCTATGAAATAGATGAGAAAAACTTAAACTCGCGATCCTGGATCGAGGCCGTTTCCCAACTGAATAGTTTCCAATAATATTCTAAGCTGGATTTAGTTATAAATAAATATAGACGTTTATCCTAAGCTCTTTCTCTACAGCACTAGAGATTTATACTGTTTGACGCGAGTTTATAACTTGGCATATTTTACATCTCTCTGGCTCTAAGACGCTTGTGAGAAAAAATAGACTGGTTTATGATAAATTAGCGCCATGTATTTCACCTCTAATAAATGTCGACACGACTCGGAAATAGGCTGCGGCGGATCGGAATTACAATGTTATGTGGAAAATTATGATATCGAGAAAGTTGAGGTTTTTCGTAAAAATAGTATAAGTACCACAACATCATACAGCCATAACAATTTTTTTGATACAAAATGCTAAAGGATAAGAATAACATTTTTTTAATAATCTTATAACCTGTACCAATTGTTCTATAGATAAACAAAGTTTTGAAATATCCATGTGGGACTGCACAAATTTTATTTGATTTATATCTCATTTCATTTCATTATTATTTTGAACTATAATGTAAATGTTTGCTTTAACTACCTTTCCTTTATAATACATGTATTTTGTCACATCCATTGATAAATCCCAAACAATGATGTCCTAAGCTGATTCCTTTACAATTGCTTAGTTTTTATAAGATCTTTCTATAAACAGTAAACATACTTGGGTAAGTTTTGCAATTTTAAGTCCCCTCTTCAAGTTTTTTGCAAGTAATCCTGAAGTTTTACCATTTTGTGCCAGTATAATATAGCTTTAATTTTTTGCACCAGTTGGAGTGTGGGACCTAATAAAGAAACAAAAATAAGAATTACAAGAGTTTTTTCTACTTTTACATAGATGTATAAAAATAATATTGAACCGATTTTCTTTAATTCTTTATTACTTAGATACCATTTATCTAGATACAACTTAGAATCTGTTAAAACGTTCAAATTTACCTTAAAAAAAGAACTTATCGCAGTACAGAAACAAGTACATGCTCAACAAAGTAAATATAATGTAACTTACACATGGTTTGTGACTTTTAGTCTACTCGCACTACCACTTATTTTTTATTCTCCCACGCACTTTGTAATTTTTTATACTTTATTTCGTGATAGCGTATGTTTCAGAAGCAAACATTTTCAATTTTCCACATCTTTCTTTTTTTTTTTTTACTCAATATGGCGTCGCAATCAAGTCGCAATACGCGTCGTATAGGATGCTTGATTCATCAAATTGCAGTATGCCATTATGCCATTGGATGATTGCTATAATCACTCTAGCATTGTCTATGGCTAAAAAATTAGTAGGTATTTTTTGGATAGTATAAATCACGGCATTGCTGTTGACCAAACATACAAATAATATCTATAGGTTATACAAATTTACTTATATCCAATATATATTTTGCTGACAGTTTCGCATAATGGTAACACTCGAATAAAATAGTAGCTAATCATTTGAGCTATTCTGTAACCCCATCACCAAATAATTAATACCTAAAAAATTGACATATACGCCTTATTTATAGACAAATATCGATACGAATCCGCATGACATATTTTTTATAATAGAGCAGTAGTTTTGTTGAGATAACAATGAAATCAATTAGATCGAAATTGAGTTTGGACTTCTACGTCTTCTCATTGAGCTTTCCGTAATGGTAGGAGCTAGCATGCAGCAAAAACTTTACATCGAATTGGAGATACGATACAGCCAGAAAAACAGTAGAGAGACGAAACGAAATAACATTTAAGTCAAGATTGCAAAACGAAAATTTATAATAATCTTTATTTTTTATAGCTAGTTAGCTTTAGCTAACAACTAACTAAATAGCAGTTAATTGTGTAATAATCATTGTTTATTCTATTACACAGGAACTATAGTATTTTACTGAGTCAAAAACATTTCTCCTTTGAATAAAAAAAAACTATGATTTTTATTATACTGTAATGCATTTTTGCAGACCATACAACCAGTTGGTTTTTATTTAAAATATCGTTACTGCTCCCGACTAATACGATGTTAATTGAACACGTCACTTCCTCCCCCTGAAAAACTAACGGCCAATACGAACATTTCACCCGATACAGAAATCATATTTTTTTTGCTGTCTGTACCGGACTGAAAGCTTGTAGAGACCAGAGTTTACACACTTTGGTTGATTTGATCGATACGCTTAATAGTTATCCATATTTTACTAAACAGACTTAGGTACGTGATTTACTTAGTTTACTTTAAACAATGTTTAATTAACGAAATGGTGCATGCACACACCGCCACATGTGTCTCCAGTGGCAGCAACGAGCTATAGCAACAAAATGTGTGAAAACTGACGAACGCTGGCCAGTCTGGCCACCGGTCATTGTATTCGGCGACCCGTTTGCGGGTGGGTGCACTTAATCCTGATGAAGAATTTCGATTCCTGTACAAAATATGTCGATTTCTTCATTGACAATAATAGTACGTGATTTTCCCTATGATTACACAATATTAGATCGGGATTTTAAAACCTATCCATTGAAAATAGGGAAGGTAAAATATGAGTATTATAGTGGGGAACAAAATAAGGGTATAACCACGTGAGCCAAAAAACACTAAGGCACAACACACATGACGTAACACTTTTGCGATAAAGCCCCTTCACACTTAACCTACTTTTTCCTGAACGTGTAATTACTGTCATCTCACATGGCTTTCAAGGCTTCCGAGGGAAATTAAAAAAAAAAGCTGTCAAACGCCAAGTCACGACCGTGGCGTAAATTACCTTACAAATTACCGGAAGAGGACTTTTGGTAATATATTAGGCAATGTCCTTATACTCGTTCTACTAATATCATAAAGGCAAAAGTTAGTGAATTTGGGTGGATAGTTGGATGTTTGTTCCTCAATCACGTCAAAACTTGCGGCCATTTGCAGTACCTTTATAACAAACTTTTATACTATGTATAGGTAATATACACCGTAAATTTTTAATCACCAGAAAAAAAAATACGCTTAGTCAGTTGCCGTTACTGAAAATAGATATGGCAAAAAAACTTGAAAAAATTAATTCGAGTTTTTGTCAAAATAAATTTGATTTATATTTTTATTTTTTTATATTTTCAAACCCTCTTTTTACCCACTCAAACATTGAATTTCATGGAAAACTGAAAAACATGACGGTATTTATCTGCGGAGATTATAGAAACGCGACTTTCAATCAGATATTGTGTATATCTGAGGAGACAGCTTCATTCAACTTTTGTTCTAAAAACACCTTCAATTCGTACTTTTACATCTTTTACAGCTTCATTCAACTTTTGTTCTAAAAACACCTTCAATTCGTACTTTTACATCTTTTTGGATTAATTTTGAAAATCGATGAAACCCGTATCTCATTATTTGTTTTGAAGAACGTAATTCCAAAGTTTGAAATAGATACACTAATAAATTTGTTCAGTAGTTTTTACATGATGGACGGACACACAAACCCACAAACAAACAAACAAAGTCTTCCAATGAAAAAAAAAATGGGGCATGGTTATTAATCTCGTCTGAATACGTTCCCGTCAAATAAAACATATGTATGTAAAATTCGGGGTCTTCTGCTTTATTATATGTATAGATAATTTAAGTTGTATTCATCGTTTGGCATGGTAGATCGAGCCAGCTCGCAAAAGCTCGGCTCGGGCGCCGCACTCGCTCTGCTATCACTCTGCCATTTTGTAGAAACAATTTTGTATAAAAAAAAAAAACAAAAAAAAAACTACCACCTCAACACGTTTCGTCGTCTGTCTCATTCCCTTCTGACCCCATCACCAGCAAAGGTTGGCAGACAATAACCGGTAACCTGCGGTAATTTGCGGTACTTTACCGATATTGCCGGTAACATGATGGTCGGTCCACTTTATCCCGTTTAGGACGAAATCGTGGCTGTTCACTACAATACAAGTAATAGGTTTGAACCCAATCTTACGCTGTGTTCACATGAGTACAAACATACTCGTAATTTTACTGGTTGCAAAATATTTAGTACTTTTCAATCGATCAATCATCAATCAATATTTAAAAAGGGTTGGTTCTGACTGACTGACCGACAATACGTACTGAAACCATTGAACGTAGAGACTTGAAACGTGGAGGATGTGTTTGTCGATAGATGAAAGTGAGTAATAAGAAAGGAATTTTGAAAATACGCAACACAAACGTAATTAATGGTGTTTCGTGGTTCATATTCATATCTTACAATTCCTACTTATTTTATTTACTTTTATTTATTTTTAAGGATTATATTTACCTAATTTTTCTGAGGTTGGTACCACCCGACAGCTAACTTTCTCTAACACAATTCCGTTGTATTTCATTAAATCACAATCAATATTTGACAAAAAGCGAGAGGAAAGTTAAACATCAAAAACTTCAGCCTAGGAATTTTCCTCTTATTTTATTTCTTTGGTTAAAAATGGTACGTGAATGTGCGGAGTAATCAGTAGGTACAGTTGTTACGGTGTAAGCCCAACAACGGCGTTAGTTCGACGCGTCCAGATCGTTAATGAGGTAACGCCCATGTCATAACGAAATGATGTGAATACGGCTTTATGGGTTAAGACAGTACCGATAGCAAAACAACTATTTAATAAATTTTTTTAGGGCTCCAAGTTTCACAAAACTCTCATAATTACTAAGTGCCATAAACTTCATAGAGATAGTTTTAGTTGAGAGTTTGGCGGGTGGTAAATTTATTTTTTCTACTCTATTATGTAATTTGAAACCTTAAGAAATCAGTCTATGTCTTGTATTTAAAAATAAAAGATAATTTATTTGTGAACACTAGATAAGTAATATTTAATTTAATCATGTCAAAAAAAAAGTATTCAGCCTTTAATATCCCATAGCTGAGAAAGTTTTTCACATTTTTTTTCTAATTCTGTTCTGTTCTAAGCCTTACAACAAAGTGTTCCACAAAAAAATAATATACGACGAAAATTGTTTTGCTAACGCTCCCTGAGGTCAACATTCGTCATCTTTTTTCTCTTTTGTCCATTAGTTTCTTAATTAATATCCCTCAGCGGAGTGAAGTGTGAGCGGGACCGAATCAATCATAATCACTCGTTATAAAATTTTAATTTCTTACCAATCTCCTTGATTGTGAACGCTGTGGAATAAAGGTTTTTAACTGCGAAGTAATTATAGAGTTTCACGCTTATTTTGTTTTTATAGATAGAAATTTCATTATCCAGATAATATACCGACCTTTTGAAAGACCTGTTCACAACATCACTACCTAATACCTACTTATCTAACTTGGAGTTTAAAACTTTAGTTTTAAAACTTTTTGTATTAGGTAGCATATGTTTATATGAATAAATGCCTCGATTTTATTTTATTTATTTAAATAATAAATTATCAATAAATAAACCGAGCGGTTTTGCAGTGTTGCATCGGCTTATGTGAATTAAAGTCCTGTGTAGCACTGGTCTGGTCATGAGCAGGCCTGATCTCTTACCACAAGGAGAGCGATTAGCTCGTCTCGTCCCATGTTTTAAAAAACAAATGGTTTTGTTAAAGCAAATAAATAATAAGTTATAGTAAATTAAGCGTGTTTCAAACAGACTGCTATGTAGGTATATGATCCTTTGGCACATCCTATACATGGAATAAACAGCCCATTGGATTTTGTCACAGGAGGTGTCATCGATTATCTAGTACCTAGACCTAGAGTCTAAGTCATAAAAGTGACATATGATACAAATAAAGTCAAAAATACTCAACAAGGCGACTGTTAGCTACGTCACAAATAATATAATACTATACTAGGCTACGTTTTAAATGCTAGATGAAAGATCAAAATATTATACATTTTGAAAAATCCATGTTATGAAGTGTCCTAAGTTTACAAATTCTCACGTTCTTCGGACACGTGTCGCGTCGTGGAGAAATGTCCATCGAGCGTCTGGTGGTACAGGGAAAAGTCGAGGGCACCCGAGGGCGAGGAAGATCTCCAATGCGTTGGACTGACCAAGTCAAAGCAGCACTAGATGGTCCCTTACACGAATGCACGAGGAAAACCGCTGTCAGAGATGAATGGCGCAGGATTGTGAAGCGTGTCACAACCCCCACCATGACAACCACGACCACTCTGCCAAGAGTGTAACGACCAAGAAGAAGAAGTTTACAAAAAGTTATAATAGGTAATATTGTGCAGTTAGATTAGGTTAGTATCTGTTTTCTATACTTTAAGCTTGCTTTTTTGATCCATGTTAACAATATTACTATCTACATAAAGTCAAAATGTTAATTCAATAAAAGAGTTTGTTGACTCTCGACAAAACAGCCATCGGTGGAAAGCGTTTAAAAACTGCAATCATTGCATCCCCAAATTGCCTTCTATTTCACCGTTAACTGCACATTTTATAACCGAATCATATTAAAAACGCTTTTTTGCCCACTTTTTACTTTCTTTAATAGCAAGTAAACGTGTTTCGGCGCTTTCGAGTGCTTTTTAGATGTCATCAGTTTTTAGTTTTAGTGAAACAATTTTCTGTTTTTGCCAACTTTAAATTTTAACGACGTTTTTTAATACTAAACTTTTTAACATTTTTTTGACATTTAAACATAGATTCATAACGGTGTTCCTATAGAACACTAAGATAAAAATAAAATAAAATAAGCCTTTATTGCTGTTTGTTTTACAATTTAGGTATCGACAACCGGTTTCTTATTATCTACAGCTTGTCTCTCGACAAAGGCCTCCTCCAAAGATTTCCATTTTGTTCTGTCTTTCGCTACCCGCATCCATTCTGCCTCAGCTACTTTCACAATCTCGTCTTCCCATCGTTTATTTTGTCTCCCTTTGCTTCTCTTTCCATTCCTTGGGTACCATTCTATTACTAGTTTAGTCCATTTTTCTATGTTTTATCTTGATACGTGTCCTGTCCATCGCCATTTCAGTGTCCTACAAGCTGTTTGTATGTCTCTAAATTTGGTTTTTCTTTTTATATCCTGCAATCTTACTCTATCTCTTCTTTTGACTCCAATTACTCTCCTTTCTATTCCGTTTTGACAAACTTTTATTTTATTTGATAGTTTTTCTGTAAGTGCCCATGTTTGGCATCCATATAATAGGCATGGTAAAATACATGTATTAAAAACTTTCCTCTTTTCTTTCATTGGGATTTCTTGGTTTTTCATGACTTCACTAAGAGACCAAAATCGTTTCCAAGTGTTGGCAATCCTTCTATCTATTTCTTTAGTCATGGTATCAACTAGAGATATTAGCTGTCCCAAGTATATATACTCGTTTACATATTCTATTTGTTCACTGTTTATTTTTATTACATCATTTTGTGTAGAATTTGTCATTATTTTTGTTTTACCTGTATTCATTAATAGGCCTGCATTAGCACTTTCATCCGCTAGTTGTTGTAACATGTGTTCCAAATTCTTTGGACTTTCTGAGAATAGGATTAGGTCGTCTGCGAACCGTAGATGGCTTAGGTTTTCGCCGTTTATGTTCAGGCCATTTTCAGTCCAGTTTAGGTTCCTGATTATCATCTCTAGAACTGCCGAGAATCTCTAGGATCTCTAGAACACCAAGATAGGCAGTATCAATTCAAGATGGAGTCGTAGGAAAGAACCAAAAAATGAAATATCTCCATTTTCAAATAATGTTTGTTACTTTTAACGATGTAGTTTTATTGACAATGAAAAAGCCTAGTAGTTTTAACATTATAATATTTATCTAGCTCTGTTACTTGTCTTTTTTCGAAAATTTGCCACCAAAATGTACTAGATATTAGCCAATGTGGCTCCCTTTTTTTGGGCACATTTTCAATGTAGGTACCTACTACATTGTGTTTCTATACATTAATATTTCTGTGAATTTAAGATAAAACGATGACGGTATTTTACCTTGGAACGGAAGAGGCGGCATTCTAAAATCTTTTTATTTTATGATGATGAGTAATAAATTAAAATATCGAACCAGCAAGCGAAATATTTGATTAAAATATTGCAAAACCATGAATCACGAATCACTTAGGTCATGCAATCATTCATCAAGTTGACGGACAGATGGACAGATTCTAAAAACCTATATATAATTTAACTTTATCAGAGTAGTTCCGAGAATGCATTAATTATAAATTAGTTAATATTTTTCCTTAATTATTAGTAAAGATACTTATACTTAACACGAAAGAAGCCTTTTCCAGGCACACTGGAAATCCGTTCACCACACTGGTTCGAAAGAACTAGTGACACGATAAGAAGAAGAGTACAGATACTCGTATTTATGCCGTTCATAAACAAAGTACCTTTGGGAGGCATCCCCGCAGGATCTGGACTGGTAGGTACCAACATAGTACCAGATTTTCTACCGCAGAGTAGTAATGTAAGCATTACTGTATTCCGGTTTGAAGGACACTGTATGTAGCTAGGGAAATGACTGGATTTTTAATCATCCAATCAAAGTGGATAATAAAGTAGTGTTGTACCGGCTTATAGGATTCAAAACCCTGCTCTAGTCTTGTCACTTGTTGTTTAAAATTTAAAAAAAGAATGAAAAATTATATTAATATATTTAGTAATAAATCCGCTTAATTTCTAAACAAAGGTTTTAATTAACTTAACTTTAGTTTAGAACTTTAGTATATATTATTATATTATATACAATAATATTATATAAAATATAAATATCATAAACACTATTTTTTATTATATACTTATATGTTATATACAATATTATATATACACATATATACTATTTTATATTATATATATATCTGAACCAATCCATTAAAAAAAAGTACATTCATACAAGTTAGCTATTTAAATGCATTGAAAATTTTCTCACGAACGGACACGAATTTTGAGTATACACTCAAAATGTTCGCTCTCTCATTTAAGATCATTAAATTAAGTACCGGAGATTTAAGCGATGTCCACTAATTATAGTGAACTTTGATGTACCAAACTTACAGTAGCGATTTCGAAAAATCATAATACTATCGTAACTCGAGGACTTTTTTTTTACTATTTATAGGCTATTTTACTTTTTACAAATAGCGGATATTAGTGAGTGTAACCTTGTTCCGCGAACTGTATACAACTACTTATTAGGGCGGATTGTGTCCTGTATCGCCTTTTTAGACGCGATTTTTTTTTATTTTTGTGATGTTGTGTATTTGTTACAAGAGTATTTTCGGATGTGATGTATTTTGGATTAATATTGTGTTAGTCCATTATGTTTCAGACTGCATGTGACTATAAATACGACCTATTGCAGTCAATTGCTGGATGTAAGTCTCTCCCAAGGCGCACAATCTTCGGCCCTTCTCATCCATTTCTGCTTCATGATTGTATTTATTTAACATTGCATATAAGAAAAAAAATTAACTGTGAGCCTAATACTCACAGTTACATTTATTTCTTACATAAGCTATAAAATATGTTAAAATAGCTATAAAATGTATAAAATATTATGTTAATAATCACTGTAAAACTGTAGAATCGCGGTAGAACTACATTTCAACTTAAGGGTAATCCTCAAATCCGAATTCCATACAAAATGTTTCGGACAAATACTCAAAAAGTACGCCGTAATTTCTTCACACTATTCGTTTTGTCCATGTTTTTTGATTTCGTGAACAAAAAAAGTGAAAGGTTTCATACTTTAATTTAGATTTTATACGTGTTTTTAAGTTAGTAGGGTTAATTTTAAAACACGTGTATCAAAAAACGAAGCAGCTAAATTAAAATAAAATTCTCACTTCCATCTCGAATCGAAATCTCGTAGTAATTTCGATACTGGCTCAAGAACGTCAATTTTTATCATTACCTCCACTTACTACGGTACCCTAACCTGCCACGGAGTACGGAACCCGTGTTTTGACAGCTGGCTCGTTCCGGTGGCTCCACCTGTTGTCACAACTTGTCATTATAGAGACATGCTTTGTACCGCCGAAATTGCTTCTTATGTTGCATACCATTAATTTCTAAAGAGTCACTTTTTTTAATTCTTTTTTAACGGAAATGAACTGCAATTTGAATGGCAGAGGAATTATTTTAGCTGTTCAATTGCCTGTTTTTTTTTTTTTACTATTTATAGGCTTGCGTTTGACCACCATCTCACCTGATGGTAAGTGACGATGTGATCGACGATGTAGCACGCTTACCTAGAATAATCCTATTCACTCTTGCCTTGAAGACACCCAAATTATAGTGATTGCCTGTAATGGTAGAGTCACTTATGATAGGGTATAACATGTTTAGGTGCCCCAAAAGGATAGGTGTCCCTTTTCCTATAAACCTTACTTTCGAAAATCAAATTAAAGTATAGTAGGTAGAGCATGAATCAAAGAATAATAATATGCTAAAAACTTAACCTGTTGTTAATACATCCATTTGATTTTCGAAAGTAAGAATTTTAGAAAAAGGCCCTTTTCTTTTGGGGTATCTAACCCTGTTTTACCCTAAATGTATTCAGTATTCATTTATTGCCTCAAGAAGGATACTACATTAGTGGTTTGGTATCCTTTTTAAAAGTCCTAAACAGGTTAGATTGTTAATTATTTGATTATAACGGGTATTTATCGCGCTCACCTCGTATGTTTTTGTGTCCCGACGTTTCGACTGTATTGCAACAGCCGTGGTCACGGGTTGACTGGTTATAATCAATTAACTATGTGTGATAATCGCGAAAGTCTACGAAAAAGGATACATTGTGATTAAATATGTTAATTATTTTACTTTTTTTGTGTAGTAAAGATTTTTTCTGGGTGATTGCTGCACAATGTGGTAGCTGAAGCTGAAATAAGAATAAATAAATCTGGAAATCAAGCCTTTTACGGGTCAGAGGGAGCAACACACGCACTTGCTCATTTCAGCTTAGAAAGTCACTGGAAATCATATACCTACAAAATCTGCATGAACTACAATTATAATAAATATTATCAATTAATCACACCAGTTATTATTTTGTCAGCAAATAATTCATCGTTTCTAAATATATTTATTTAATGTTTAACTGATTTATTAAAGTCACGTATTACGGGCTAGAATTTATAGATGTGAAGATTAGTAAAATTCATACACCCTGTCAATAAAAAATAGGTAATATCTCTAGTTCTATATAATTTTTGTTACTTTTTACGATGTAGTTTTATTATGAATGAAAAAGCCTAGTAGTTTTAACATACCTAATAATTTGTATTTGGCCCTGTGACTTCTATTTTTTTATAGTTTGCCTGGGACCAAAATGTAATAAAATTATCCGATTTAGATCCCTTTTTTTTGGCGCATTTTTAATGTACTGCATTGCAGTTCTATACATTAATACTTCTGTGGAAGACATACTAATGACATGTAGAAGCCGTATTTCTCCTGACCAAGTTAGATGGAACACATCCCATGCCGCGATGCATTACTATAACCCTTGCAACTAAATGCTTACCACTCATTCCGCTATGTAGGTTAAGGAGTAGCTCCATGTATGAAAACGCATAAAAGCGTTGGTAGGCACGCGACAGGGGCACGCAAAGGAGCGGCGGGGTTCCTACGTCGAATATTAGAACTATTAGAAGATTTTAAATAAGTCATTCCTTATTTTGCCTTTTAGATTGAGTTTGTTTTACTTTTATATGCAAACACAACATGTACGAGTAAAATGTTTGAATGAATAATAAAATTCATAGATTACTTTCTAAAACTATGCAAACTAAGTCTAATATTTATGCATAGGAAAAATATAAAAAAAAAAAAATATTTCGAAAAAATGAAAAATTGAGGCCAGCCAGATAAGTAGCAAGTGACCGGAAAACTTGGAAAAGAATGGCCCAGCAGTGGGATATTAGAGATAAAAAACAAACAGTGTATTTTAAAGACCATACGGCGGAAGTGAAAACTTCATCAAATATTTTTTTCTGACTTTTCTCGAACGAACGTGAACCTAGTCTCATTCAATACCCACAAAATCAAGTGCTCAGCGCGCCTGAAGATTTCATAAAAAAAAATTGGTTACTTGAAAAGATGATAGTTTAACGTGACTACCAGCGTAACGGGACAATTGACGTTACCGGACAATGACAGCGTTACCGGACAATTACGTCAACATTATCGTGCATGCAGCCGGCGTTCATCGATTTATAAGACGTAGTTAGGTACTTACGTAAAAAAAACCGTTTATTTTTAAAATTGCTAGATTAAAATTCGGCGTAGCTATCCCGCGTAGCACAAGCGCCAGACATAATGAAAGCTCTGCTCGAATTTATTTTCTATGCAATTATGGAGCACAGAACACAACACACTCCACACTTTAACGCTAAATAATTTTAATTAATTCCAAGTTTCAGAATTTCAGTTTATCATTCGAGTTTAAGCTTTTTGCTAAACGTTTACTGCAACATAATACTTGCGTATGTAATAAATAGAGTAAGCAAGCATGTTTTGAAATGTAATTTACTGTTAACTTTATGTGTATTTATGGTAAAGTTATGTTTGAAAACCAACAATAACTCTAGGTACTTAAATAACTCACTTTGAGCCAACAAACAAAGAAAAGCAAGTAATTTGCGCCAAAAAAATGTTTTTCTAATTAATTTAAATGTTCATTGTTTTTACCAAATGCTGGAATCGAACCTGCAATACTGAGCTAGTATGGTTACTGATACCTACACATTACCTACCTACTTCTACTTTGCAGTCAGATAAAAATAGTGATTCTAAGTGCAAACGCGTCACCGACTACAACGACCAGTGGCCGGCGCCCTTCATTTTTCATACATTTTATATCTGTCGCGCGCGGCGATAACGACGAAGGCAGCCACGCGCTAAAACAACAAAATGTATGAAGACTGATGCCGCCAGCCACCAGTCGCAGTAGTCGGCGACGCGTTTGCGGGTGCGCTAAAACTCTAGTTCGATTAGTCACCATGCCACCTGTCCTAGTAATAGACGTGGACAGTGATGTACGACGTCCATTTGAATAATGTATTGACTGAGCTCGTATATACGCAGATATCAGTACCTAGTTGTATCCTACTAAGTACCTAATTAAAGTAATTTATAGAGTCAAAATGAGATGCTTAGGCTCGAGGCGTCTAAACTAAAAAGGAGGATGTAACATATTCGACATTAAACAAAGTCACAATAGTTATTTGGACACTAAGGGCCTGAAGCAATCCATTTTTAAACGAAACTCAGCCCGTGACAAAAGCGAAGACGGATATTTAAGTCGAGTATAAAATTACTAAGTTTTAAAGCTTCAGGACCGAAGTATACACAAGATTTTTACTTTTGCGAAAAAACTAAACAAATTTAAATTAAAATCAGCGCCCTTTTCTTACTTCAAAAAACATAGACAGCCATCCAATGTTACCATGATATTTGAAATTTGAAAATATGTAGTTATTTTTAGGAATCCTCATAATACCTTTACCTATCTTTTGTTAATATGAAGGACCAAAGATCGGAACTTGAAAAAATGTATCAACTTCCAGCATGAAACTTATTACAAACTGAACCTCATTGAAAAGATTTTATAAGCAATTACTGTTTTTGCCCTAGGGCTTAAAATGCAGTTTTACTCCCCCTGCATCTAGCACAAAATTTAACTTTACGAGTATGAGAAGTGTGAATGAATGTTTAATGGGTGCTTAAGCCCGCTCTTAAACCATCTTTGATGTCTATAATCTGTAAATGTAGGTCAGGTGGAAAAATATTGAAACTAGAGGAAAAACACGCAATAAGACCTGAAAGAGCGATCGCGGCACAGACACAGTTGAGCACGCATCAGCGCTGATACATCAAACGCGGCCGGTTAGATCCCATTAGGATAATGCTCGTATGTGAACCACAGTGTACTCATTACTACACAGTGAGGTAACTTGAAAGCTGAAATTTTAAAAATACAGTTATTGTCTTAATTTGAATACCTTTTTATAGTCTTTGACGATTGCACGCCAAACAGATCCATTGATAGTTATTTATTTGTAGAAATCAACCAAGTTATCATATTAAAATCAATAGTATTGTTGCAAAAAAAATATAGAATGTTCAACAATTATATTGTTGTTATTATTTTAAAAGTACCTACATTACGTGAGTACCTATACAATATACATAAAGCGCCATTTTTTTACATAAAAAAACGTTTTTAATTTTGGTATTTATTTGGGTTTATTTTTTAACCACAAAGGCGTTTCAATGGGACCACAGTACCAAGAATTTAATTTCTCTCTGGTCTAGCTTAATAAAAATATGTATGCATGTTAAGACGACTCAACACGAGCCGACTTTACCCGAACGAGCGTTACAAAACCGCGCCTGACCGCTCAGTCTCATTCAATACCGATAAAATAAATTACTTAGCGCGCCTAATGGAGGTTTCACTTCTAAAATGACGTCATCAGAAAATATAGCCATGTAAGTAGTACATAGAGTACTGCTGTGCTTACGCTATGTTCGTACCACTGTGCTTACTCTATGTCTGTAGTTGAAATTATTATGACGATGACGGAGTCCGCAGCCCTACCATTCACTCATTCACATTCATTCACTCGCTGCTATTTACGTCGAGCTAAAATAGATCGCAGATTGCATCGGCCCAAAGAGCTAGATACTATGTATTTAGAGAGCGCAATCGCCATTTTGTTTTATTTAAGGATTAAAAAGTCTGAACCTAAATGTAACGATTCAAAATCTCGACAGAGACTCACTATCCGGTGATGTGTCTCATTCACACATTCGTCAGCATACAATCAAAATGAACATGGTAATAATTTTTGACTAAACAGGACAATTTTAAAAATTAGACGATTTGCACCAAAAATTATTCCGATTCATTTGAAAAGTTTAGTACAGTCGCTGTAATGTAGGTTAGGTTTTCGAAAGAAACAGTATTAAACTATTGAATCAGATATAACATTGCTATTTTATTGAGCAGAATTAATTTTCCCTTGGTTGCTGGTTTTTGTTCCCAATTATTCTAATTTCAAGAACTATGATCGCCCTATAAAATGAGACACACTCCTTAATACTCCGTCTCTTTCGGCTCGCGGTTTTCGTGTGAGTCGGCATTCTAGATGCATAGTAGGTATACAAGCTTATGTGCTTTTAATGTTGTATGCTTTTAATAGTTCGAAAAAATCTCAGGATTTTTTTCGTCTATAAACATATTAATATCCTGCATCAAAATATAAATGGTCTTATATCTAAATCGGATCTTTTGTTAATTAATTTAGACAGTTTAGAGGAGCCCATTGATATAATCTGCATATCAGAACATAATATGATATCTAATGATACGAACATGCTTAAAGTTACAAATTATACCCTTGGTTCATTCTTTTCTCGTAAATCTAGACATGGCGGTGCATGCATTTTAATCAGTAATAAACATGTGTATAAAGAAATTAATGAAATAAAGAATATAAGCATGGAAAGTATTATGGAATGTGTTGGAATAGAGCTATTGGAACATGGCATATACATCGTATGTGTTTATAGACCGCCACGATCAAACTTAGAGGACCTTGATAAGTTTTTTAAATCATTCAACACTATACTTACAAAATATTGCCGTCGAAAGAAAAAAATTGTCGTATGTGGAGATTTTAATATAGACTTACTAAGACAAACTAGGGCCTCAAGGGAATTTTTACACATAATATCGATATATAACCTTAGATTAGCTATTAAAGAACCAACTCGAATAAGAAGTGGTACATGCATAGACAATTTTGTTCATAACGTCCGTGGCAGTGTAAGCAAAGTGCGTGAGTTTGCCCTTTCAGACCATACAGCTCAACTCTTGAAATGTCCGGTAAAGCAAAGTTACTCTATTAAACACTGGTTTATTGAAAAACGTGATTATAGCCAAGAAAACATTGACAAATTTGTTGAATGCATAAATTATCTTAGTTTTAGTGAAGTCTATGAATGTGAGGACCCAAATACTGCTTTTGACATCTTTTATGACTTATTTATACTTTTTTATTATTTGTGCTTCCCACTAGTTCTTATCAAGATTTCAGCTCACAAACGTCCTAAATGGTTAACTAAAGGTATAAAAAGTTGCTGTAGGCGGAAACGTCAACTTTTATGGCATTATCGAAAATACCGCAATGACATTAATAAAAATAAGTTTTCTACATTATCCTCTAGACTAAACAAAATCATAAATCTGACCCAGAAATCTCATAATGACCATTATATATCTAATGCTAAAAACAAAGGTAAGGCAACATGGGATATCATTAATGAAACAACCAAGACAGTTGTTAAAGAAGATATTCAGGAATTAAAAGTTGACGACTGTGTGATAAATAATCCATTGGATATAGCTAGAACATTCAATAATTTTTTTATTGATCAAATAGATAAACTAAATCCGTCTAATGATTTACCTACAATACCTCGAGAATCAGCAACACTCTTCATGCTCCCAACCATCCCAGACGATATTGATAAAATCATAAAAGGACTAAAAAATACTGAAAGCACAGGGTATGACGATGTATCAACTAAAATATTAAAATTAGTATCTAAAAAAGTATCAGAGCCTTTAAGTCATATTTCTAACGCTTGTATATTTCATGGCATCTTTCCTGAAAAACTTAAATGTACAATTATAAAGCCGCTTTTTAAAAATAATGATAAATGTAATATGGGTTGTTATCGCCCGATAGCTTTAGTACCTGTGCTGTCTAAGTTATTTGAAAAATTAATTTATAATAGTATATATTCGTTTCTTGAGCAAAAGAATATTTTGATTGAAGAACAGTTTGGTTTCAGGAAAAATAGGTCCATTAATATAGCTATTTATAAATTTCTTAACTCAGTCATAAATAGTCTGAATAGAAAGGTCACACCTTGTGCTCTCTTTATGGACCTTACTAAGGCGTTTGATTATGTTGAACACAGAACACTGCTCAATAAACTTGATGCCTATGGCATTCGGGGAAACGTGCTCAAACTAGTTGAGTCCTATTTGAGTAATAGAAAACAGGCTACTGAAATAACGAGAATAAATCTCCAGTTGAAAAAACAATTAAAATTCAGATCAGAATTTAGAACCGTAAAATTTGGTGTCCCCCAAGGGAGTGTGTTGGGACCATTACTATTTATTGTTTATATTAATGACCTACCAAAGGTAACGGACCATGAAATGACGCTCTTTGCAGACGATAGCACAATTCTTTTTACGGGAACTAACAAATGCGTTCTAGAACAAGACATAAATAATACGATTCACAATGTTATTGATTGGTTGACATTGAATAATCTGAAAGTTAATTTGACTAAAACCAATGTTATGGTATTCAGAAAAAGAGTAATTAAACTAGCAGATCTTGACATTAGATACTTGGGACATAAAATTGAAGAAATTGAAATATCTAAATTTCTTGGTCTACATATTGACTCCACTTTAAATTGGAAGTCACATGTCGAACAATTAGCTGTAAAATTGAATAGATTCTCTTATGCTCTTCACATACTGTCCAAAACTGCTAGTATTCCTACACTGCTTACTACGTATCACGGATATATAGCGTCACTCCTCAGGTATGGTGTTTTGTTCTGGGGCAATTCAACGGATAAAGAAGTTGTATTTAGGGCACAGAAGAAATGCGTAAGGGCAATCTGCAAAATCCAACAAACCGACAGCTGTAAGCCATATTTTAATAAGCTTAACATATTAACATTGCCTTGTATCTACATTTTGGAAACTGCACAATTTGTAAAACAAAACTTATATATGTATAAAAAATATGAAAGCAAACGGCACCACCTAAAGATACGTTATCCTGACATGAAAATGGCGCAATTTAGCAAAAGCATATTTGGTATGGCTCCTAGGATATACAATCACTTACCAGTATCAATATTGGAAATAGCATCTGTTAATGTGTTTAAATTTAAACTAAAAAAACTGCTTTTAATGAAAAATTATTATACTTTAAATGAATATTTTATGGACAATCTAAATGACATTGTTATTTAAAAAAAAACTAGTTTTGTAGGTGTTATGTTGGTGTGTTGGTATTTTCTATTCATTTTATTTTCTATTCATTTATTTTGACACATGGAAATTTGACATTTAAGTTTTAAATTATTTAATTATTATTTTTTTTTTCAGTTTTGTATTGCATGCTAATCATAAGCTGACTAAGGAGAACCTTATTCATTTATGTTATTATAAGATCTTTTTGTAACCACCCTTATTCGCAATAAATAGTTTTGAATTTGAATTTGAATTTGAAGTTTTTTGCATCGGCCCGTTTCACAGATGAAAACTTTGACAGTAAGACATTAATAAAACGGCAGGAGTCATGTCTACACGCGATTTGGATAAAGTGTATTATGATTTTGATCTATATGAGTTACAAATGGATTGTGACTCAAGTTTTGATGGAAAGATAGAGCCGAGGTGGCTGGGTGGATGTGGTTTTCGGCTTGCGATCTGAAGGTTACGAGTTCGAATCTCAATGGGACTCTAGACTGCAAACCAACGTGCCATGAAGCAGGAAAAAGCTGTGCTATAGTTATTTGCTGTGCTATAGTTCTTTGCTCTGCCCGTGTGATTCTGCCATAGCATCTTGGATCCGCGACTCTCCTAGCCGAGAGCAAGCTTGAATCCCACCTAGCCGTAGGAATTTATTAGGCTGATTATGTTCAGCTTAAATTAATATGTTTACTGATGTTTAGTTTCATTGATAATAAGTTTCAAATAAATTTATTTATTTGGTCACAATATAGTTTAAACAAATACTAAGTGTAGTGTATCTAATACATACTGTGTTACGTTTCCCAGTGCCCATCTTTAAAGTTAGGTACAGAGTGTTATAGACTAAAAAGTAATAACAGCTAAAACAGAAGGTTAAATTTATAAACCTAAGTTATCATTAACTTAGATCCAGCCAAGCATTAATAGCAAAAAAACTTTCATTTGAGTGCAACATCAACTGTCCTAATATAAAGATCAAAAGCCCGATTGATAAACTAAAATAACCCATTCAAACCTCAAAATCGATTTCTCGATTCTAAACGATAAATTCAAAGAGGCTAGCTTTCAAAACCAACTCGGTATTTCGTACAAATTTAGAAATGGCTGAAATATGGTCGAGTTAGCTCTGCTTTCTGGCAGTATTCCTTTCAAATTAGGATCAAAATCGAACTGAATCCAACCGATAATCTGACTATTTCTTTTTATTCAGATTTTTCCTGGATGTGCTGAACAGGTACTGTAGGATCTAAGCTAATATTTGATTTCACACAACCTGTTACTAGTCCATGTTTTTTAATTTGATCACTAGGTTGACTTTTGGTAAGTAGTATTTTTTATACTATTTTATTAGTTACAGTTATGGTCGGAACAAATATTGGTACGTAAGGTTCCTTCCTTTTAGTATAAAAAAAAAGAAAAAAAAGAGATAGGTAATTTTATCCTCTTATAACTCAAAGTATTGAAACAAGCCTTACTATTTTAGAAGTCCTAAGTTCTGACTTTGTGAGTACCTGAAACAAAGAGAAAAATATTAAGAATAAAATACAATACATACAGGTTTTATGTACTTACTTTGGTAGGTTACAAAGATTCATAAATATGTATCTCTTAAAACTCTTAACTCTTAAACTTAAATTGACCACTCTCGACGATCTCTCTCTCTCTCCTGACAATGTAGCGACGATAAAATTAAATCTTAGTACCTATATTTTACTAACAAAAAAAAATATTTATTACAGCATAAGCTAACTACTACAATCTATATTACAAAATTTAAAGAGGAAACATAGACAAAATTTTGAAAACGCGGAAGGCTCCTATTGCCCATGGACCTAGGGTCTCGACCCCAAAGGGCTCAAACATATACGACCTATCAAGACTTACATATTTACGCCTCTTGAATAAATAAATTAAAAAAAAATAGTTTTATTATGATAGTTATATGAAGATATATAGGTATTGTATCACCTTAGTTTAGTAGTTAGTTGTGTAAATAAATCTTTAAGAAAACATAAAAAAATATAAACAAAATATACAAGTAAATTTACAAAAGGAAACACTCAAAAAAACAAACCTTTGTTTTAAAAAGGGCCTGTATTAATTTCACTAGTCTTCAAACGTGCAGGAAACGCGTTTGGCGTAAATACCAAATCCTTAAGACCTTAATAAAGACGTGTAATAAAGCGTATGTGCCACCATTGTGTTGAACTTATGACTGTCATCATTTATTTGGTAAAATGTTTTGTTAGAAGATGAGAATGAAGATTATTTGGGCTTTATGTGAAAAATTGAAGATTGTGCAGTGTGTGAGGAATATTCCAACAGTGTTATATACACTAACATATTATAGTAGGTACTGACTGACTGACTGATAGACAGACAACCACAGAATGCAGAGACTTGAAACTTACGAAGGATAAGTTCGTCAAGAGTGTTACTTCTTGTTCTTATCGTGTCACTAGTTATTTCGACTCAGGGTGGTGTAAGGATTTCAAGTGCGCCTCGAAGAGGCTCTTTTAATGCGAGTGCTAAAAAAGGTTTTTTTTTTATATTAACAAGTGGCGAGACTAGCTAGACGCTCTCCTGCTGGTGAGAGATCGCGATCACACCATAACCATAACTAGCTACAGTACCCTTCCAACCGGACCACACTTACACTAAAACAATACTGCTTTGCGACAGAATATCTGCTATTTTTTTACATTGCAAACTAATTTAACGGTGGTAATAATAAATGAAATAATTATTTATCTCAGTTTATATTCTAACATATTTTTGAGAAGAATAATTCAGCTTATTTTAAAATGAGTGAGAGGGAAGCAGGCTGCAACAATAGAGATGGATCAGCAGTGGATCGGTTATGAGCTGTAACTTACAATCTGACAAGCGCAAAACCATCTGACGACTTACGAATAGGAAATGCACCGAGAAACGAAACGGTTCCCAATCGACGTGATGTGGTCAAAAGCCAACTTATAGTAAAAAAAAAGAAAAAAAATTGGGTCGTCATAGATAAGTATCCCCCTTGCATTATAATACCCAGCTTCAAATCCCTTCAAATCACCACCGCGACGTATGGAGAAGTTTTGCCTTTAAAAAATAGATTATATTATAACCGCAAGTAAACCTTAAAATAATTTTAAGTATTACAATTTTTTGAAAGGATTTATAGCTGTGTCTTGTGTTGTTGTAACATAAATATTATTCGTACCTACATTTATTTTGTAAATATGTAAAGACAATACTCGTAATAAGATTGACTGTAGATTATGTGTAGCTAACGTTGAAATAATAAACATTTGTAAAATGGTTTATCGCCAATATTATGTACCTATATATTGTTCAACACTTATATGCTTATTGCACCTCAAAAAACTTCTCGCCCGCAAAGGTTGCATTAAGAATTAAAAAAAAAAATTTTGTTAGTAGCCGCAAAGACATGTTGACAAGCGTACCCTCGAAATTTCAAGTCTTTACATTCAGCGGTTTGGCCTGTACATTGCCTGTCAGTTAATCATTCAGTCAGGACTTAGCCTTTTATACATTTAATGATAATATTTCGCTCAAACTGTTAGTAAAAGAGATCTAAACTAAAACTAATATGTCTCCTCCGAAACTTCCTGACTCCTAACAAAAGGCAAGAAACAAAGCATTTGAATACAAGACGAACCTATAAATCTGTGCCGAGTGCCCGCGGCGGGCATCGAACTCACGTCCCGACGCATCATGATGGAACTCTGACCGGGGGTTAAGTTATAGACTCGCTTTAAGCACGTGAGAAATTATTGTAACTTGATTATGCTGTTTATTCTTGAACGTCGAGAATAGGCCTGCAGGTATTAATCTTGTAAGCTTTTAGGATATAAATGTGGATAAATTGACGTATACTGAATCTATGAAGTACTAGCTGACGCCCGCAAATTCGTTAGCGTTGTGAATCAATAACAATCCTTGCTTAGTACGCGTTTACACTTCATGACGGATATACCCTCAAAATTTCAAGTCTGTACGATCAGTGGTTTGAGCTGTGTCATAGTCATAAATACAATGAAGATTTAGCCGATATTCATCAGATAGGTACTAAAAAAACACACAAATACACTATTCCTGTGCAAAATCCTATCCTACTATCCTTACTACTTATTATATTATATATATATTATATTATCCTACTAATATTATAAACGCGAAAGTTTGTAAGGATGGATGGATGGATGGATGTTTGTTCCTCTTTCACGTAAAAACTACGGAATGGATTTTAATGAAACTTTACAATAATATAGTTTATACATCAGAATAACACATAGGCTACAATTTATAAAGATACCTGCGCAGACGAAGTCGCGGGCACTAGCTAGTACACTATAATCTCGGTGTCTTCAAATCAAGAGTGAATAAGTTCTTACTAGGCAAGCGTGCTACATCCTCGACCACACCGTCACTTACCATCAGGTAAGGTTATGGTCAAATGCTTGCCTATTCCATTAAAAAAAAAAAAAAAATTGAAGGAAACATTTTTTTTTTAATTGTCATATGCCTATCCACTGCGAAATTGTGATCAATTTTCATACGCTTCCATTTAATACATGGATTCCTTTTTTTAGATTCGTAATCTAAATATAAAGTTATATAGCATTGAGCAATGCTATATATATCACTGAAATTGGCAATGGTAGTTAGAGCGAAGCCCCAGAACAAGACAGTTAGATGCTCCTATTTTTTAGAAACTTATACATTTACCGCCACAGCACGTATTAATATCAATTCACCCTAACAAATTGACTAAAATACTACTTATCTCTATTTACCCTTCCACCATTTTTTTCACTTCTTACTAACTTTTTTTACGATTTACTCCTCACTGACCAGAATGCAACTTGCTTCCTGAATTTAAAACTCCCCACAACCTTTAGATTTCATACTACCCTAAACAACCCCGAGACCAGCGGACCGCGAAACCCAAGGGCCCTATCTCGGCTTTTTAAAAATTTATCAAATGCACCAAACGAAGTATCGGATTCTTATATTGAGCTTATTTTGCGATACTGCGGCTTGCAGCTGGGTTTGCTTTCAATTTTTTATTTTTGATACGAAAAAACCATTTGATTTATATCTATCCCTAGACTTTCTAAGGAATTTATACGAGTAGACACGTAGTTTACAAATTCTTTGACTTTTTCAACCTACAAAGGTGTAGGTTGAGTGGTGTCAAATCAAGGATAAAGCTAGAAGTACCCGCCAATACACAAGTAATTCATGATACAGAATCCTGAGAGAAAAAAACAAAATCCTGAAAAAACTTAAATCGATTTTTTACTGAACTTTTCTATAACCATGTATGATACAGATTAATATGCCAAATTTTTCTACTGACACCCTCGCTTATTTTTGTTTTATTTTATTGTCAAACCAAATATTTGTAGATTTTTAGTTATTAGTATGTTTATTTTTCTGTGCTAATGTATGTCTCTGGTAGGTACCTACAGACCTATCCTTTACTCCCGAGTAAAAGTATGTTACTAAATGTAGTGCTAATATAAAAGCCTACGTAATTATTAAATTATATTTTATGTTTTCTAAGAGACACTTTATCTAATCTGTGAATAAGTAAATGTATAAATTTTTATAAGTTTTTAAATAAGTCATCAGAACTTAAAAAACTGAAAAATATACATGTTTCTCTAGTTTTAAGAATATACGTACACTGGAACTATGCTAGAAAAAGTTACGAAATAAAGAATTTTTGAAATTGAAATTGAATTGAATTTGCCAAGTTTTTTTTATACAATTTTTTTTTGTTTAAAAATACTTTCTTGTTTTTGCTAGTTCCATCTAAATTTTTACACACAGACAGACAGTGAGACAGCCCTCATTATAGGACCTGCTAAAAGCTGTAAAATAGGGTTGCGAGGGTGGTCAAGAGATTTACCGCACTTCAATTGGCAACCCTAATAGACGTATATTACTCTGTGGTCCAATTTATTGACTATGTTTCTTTTGTTTTACCATAATTTATCACCACAGGTAACCAGCTTGTAGGCGTTAAGTAGGTAAAAGAGAGGAAGTTTATAAAAAGAATAAAAAAAATTGGTTGCCTGTAAAGTTGGTTTACGGACGATAGTTGAACGTGACATCAGCGTAACGGGACAATGAGCGTTACCGGAAAATGACGTTAACGTTTTCGTGCATGCAGTCAGCGTTCATCGATTTATTAGACGTAGTCACGGCAAAAACTAAACTCAATTTGCTCGGTAAAGAAAAAGGAAACAAGTGTTCTGAAAATGATTATCACGGGTAAATTTCTTTTTGACACAAATAAAAAAAAAAAAACGTTATACGCTTAGCTTTTCTGTCTGTAAAAACTATCTTTAAAATTATCTTATAGGTACCAAAATATAATTTCAAATGGCCCCCAAAACCCAACTTTGTAATGATAATTAAATTAAAATTAATGAGAGCACTAAAATATGGGTACAGTTTTTTCATTAGAACGTGATTTAGAGTAAAGTTTACACGGAATGTTGGAATCATTTGTCTTGAGATTTGGCTGGCGACATCTGGGATCTCAGGTGCTTGCAGGCAAAACCGTATAACTCAAGATCGTGTAAAATTTAAACTTTTATCGTAAACAGTTCAAGTAAAAATAAATGAATAGCTAATGAAAAATGTACCAATACAGGATGTGTTTTAAGGAGTGGATAATCCTTTATCTGTGAATGAGGCATATAGGTAATGACTTTTTAGAATGAAATGAAAATATGTACTCAGTAAAAATCCCATGATTTCCCAGTTGCTGGACGTTTTTAAAAATAAACATTCATTGACTTGTAATCTTGGCATCAAAAATAACACAACAAGTGGAAAAGGGTAAAAATTATTAAAACTTTGAAAACGTTTAATAGGTAACTCAAAAACCATGTGATTTTTACTGGGTTAATTATTTTTTTCCCCACCCTTATAGGTAGAGGATTATCCACTCTTTACGGCACACCCTGTAGGCACCTTCGTGCGTGTTAAAAATGTACAATTTTTTATTTTTTATTTATTACATTCTCTAAATAAATAATAAATGTATTTATTCAGATTACTCACAATCCATTCATGTCATAAATCATAATACTAAAATTAAAATTACCATATTTACCTACCTAACAGGTTAATACATCTGAGCCTGCTCTATAATATTGTGTTTATCATTATCTGACTTACACCCTTTCTCTGTCGTGTACCTTAATCTGTTTCACAGGCTGTATAAATATTTATTTAAGTTTTAATCCCGACTGGTGGAATGCTTATTTGTCCAGCCAAGTGCAAGGAAACGACAACGTATTATAACTAGTTTTATTAATCTCTCTAAACAAGATATTTTTGTATATAAATAGTACGTATCTCTGTGACTATTAAGTCTTATCTAAGACCATAAAATACTTAAGATTTGAGAAACTACATTTTTAATGATATTAATTTTTCAAGTTTATTTCAGTAAGTCAAAACTTTGTACACCTTTACGTAATCATTTAAGTACTAACCTTATTACAAATTACGTTAAGATAAGAACCTTGTTTACGCAAAGCTTTCAACCTCAGGTCTTTTGCCGGTTATTTAGATTAAGGTCACATAGATTTACCTTCAAAAGATTCCTTTAGAATCCCTAGATTAACGTAAAACCCAATTAACTTGCTAGAATTCAATAAACCTAATTGTTCCGAGTAAATATGGACTCAGTCTATTACTTGAGTAATTCCGAATAAAATTGGTAGACAATCTTTCATTCTTAAAATGCACGCCCTTCCAATATCGTCACCATACAAATATCCTTACTTAGAGACATATCGCGCGAATGTAGCGCTTTGGCAGTGTTGCACTAGCCTATGTGAATCAAAGTCCTGTGTAGCACTGCTCTGGTCATAAGCAGGCGTGATCTTTTACCATCAAGAGAGTGCTTAGCTAGTCTCGTCACATGTTTACATAAAAAAAAAACTCTACCTCGTACGTCCCTTTGCTAGGTACTACTCGGGCAAATGAACATGACACCTAGACATAGACATAGACATACATTTATTTATTTGCTTCAATGTGGTACTTATGGTAACGTGTTTACACAAATTGATAGCTCAGCACATTCTCCTTCCTGGCATGCAAATATTGTTTCACTTATATATTATTCTAAATTTCTAATTAATTTATACATACAAATTACAAATATTTTTAGAACCAAAAATTTACACAATTGACATCTACTCACACTAATTCTATATAAATCTCTATATCTATCTATCTTTTCTTTCAAGAAATTCTTTTATGGTATAAAAGCTATTCATGACAAGCCATTGCTTAAGTTTTTTTACAAACTGTCTATATGGTAATGGTTTTATGTCTCTAGGTAATGCATTATATATCTAACCACACATAGCATAACAATTATTTAAGTACAGGGCAGTTCGTGGTGCCTTAGGTAAGACAATGCCTTAGGTAAGACCTGGCTGATACTCTCGCTGGGACCTTGATGCTTCCCCCGCTGACCCGCGCGGCGCCCTCCGTGTTTCTTCTTCCTCTAATTGCGAAGCCTTATCATTACTTATCATTACCAAGTATTACAGGACCTCTTCTCTATCAAGATTATCCAATTCCACGCTGTACTTTGCACAAACGTCATTCGAGCCAGGTGTCATGTTCATTCGCCCGAGTAGTATGTATATTCACTCTATCTATACTAAGATAGAAACTTCATTTCATTCTGTGCCACAGATAAACGGATCTCAATCGAATCCTTTTCAGTCTGTGTATGCCCCAAATTCGATCACCTAACGTGGAAAAGGTTCTATATCCGCTGAAAAACGCGGACTTTAGAACTCCGTGGGCGTTATATTCTAATAATGTGAAGTATACAAAATCGGGTAAGCTCTAACTGAGAGTGTTTTTTTCAGTAATTCAGTAATTTATTGCAGATAAATATGTACACTTATACCTTAGGGCTATGGTATACCATACTTATACCCTGTTGGGCACAGCAACTTTACTAATAGGAACTTAAGTTTATTTCCATATTTAATTTTTTTTCATATTCTGTTGCTACCTTTTATTTACATTATTCTCTTTGCATTGGCAAAAAATTATTTGAGACATCATGTTCAATGAAAATCGAATGAATAAAATAATATAGTTTTAGAATGAACCAGTGAGCAAATTTGCTATAGGTAATGTAAAAACTATTGTAATAAACACCACACACACAATTATAATATTTTTTTTGGACATACCTTCCCCATTTAGACCGCCATGATAGTTATGCCTACATCACACGTACCGAGTACTCAGCCGAGACAATGAAATGTTACTCAGCCGAGACAGTGAAAGCTAACGTCACTCGCTCAGCCGAGCGCTATGTTTATAAATACGTACCGAGTACTCGGCCGAGAGCACTGACTCAGCCGACTACTCGGTGCGTGTGATCTAGACATTAGGGGTGTCGAGCATCCTTTGACATCCTGCGACCATAGCTGCATTGTGACAGTCAAAAGTTTGAGCAATAAGCTGTTAAATAGTGAAGAAAACCCCGTCAGTAAAAAAGGACTAGGCACAGACTATCAAACCATTAAAAAGACCAGAGATAATTTCATTTTTTCCCTCCATCTGCTCACTTAGCTCGGTCAACTGCCCGCGTCGTCAATTAAATTGAATTCCGAACGGAGCACACTCGTTTCATTACATTCAATTGGCGATTGCGATCATTCGATTTTCGAATCTGTTTTTTTTAATTGGTGTAACGAAGCAAATGAAGTTGACTATTATGCCATTACGCTCCAACCAAGTTTGCGTGTGGATTTTCAATTTTAATTTTTACCGTTTATGCTAGTTTTCCGGTTGGCATCCGACATGCTTATTAATAATGATGTAGTGGGTTATTTATTATAGACTATATTTTGTGTCCGAATCGTCAGCAACACGGACGCTGGCGCCCGCAAACAAAGTTTTGTTTGCGATGCGTTTTTTTAAACTCCAATTTAGCTTTTGACGAACACACTCCCAAGTCTCAAGTCTCTAAGTTCATTGGTTTGGCCTGCACGTTGTATGTCAGTCAGTCAGGATCAAACCTTTTATAATAATATTATGTTAATTTAACGATCGATAAGTACTTGAAGATTTTATACATGTAATAAAATCCAAAACTAGCTTTGGTTTATGAAACATAGGTATATTTTCCAAGCCAGGAAGCCGCCTGAACGCTTGTTTGTTTTGATAAAAAGAAATGGGCATTTGGAAAGTTGGTTTACGGGCGATAGTTAAATGTGACAACGTCATAACCAGCGTGACGGGACAATGAGCGTTACCGGACAATGACGTCAACGTTTTCGTGCATGCAGCCGGCGTTCATCGTTTTATTAGACGTAGTCTAGTCACATCAAAAACACTACTCCTACTACTACTACTACTACTACTTATCACTGTGATATATTCAGTATTTATGTTAGTATTTATATAAATATATATGTATATAAGTAACTTATATATTTATTTATGTATAGGTATTAATTCTAGTTTATTTAGTATATATCTTAGTAGTATTTATTATATGTATTTAGATATATTTATTCAAACATTATATATATTTTCTTTTTCATAATTTTAATTTATCCATTATTATTTATATTACTGTACACGCCCCCACACTTTCCATGGCCTCTCTCTAAACTCAGAAGGTTTGCTGGAAGAAAACTCTTATTAGGGTTAAGCTCGCCTTTGTACATGTCTTTTCTTTTATGATTTGTATTCTAATATGTTTGTGTGTACAATAAAGAATTACAGAATTACAGAATTACTCTTTTGAACGCATTTGTAAAACAAATATTTACCTAACTAAAAATGGTTGTATTTTCTTTATGTCACGTGAAACTCTACGAAACAGTCGTGTCGAGTCATGGACTAGCTTAACCCTTTTTTAATAAAAAAAAAGTACTTTAGCCTAGATCCAAACACTTCTCTTTCATATTCCATAACCCAAAATCTTCAAAAATCAACAACATATCCAGCTAAACAGCTTCTGCCATTGAAGGATGTGTCTCCCGCCGTGAACGATTGCACCAATTACGAATGAGCTTACGAGCTTCTGGAGGCAATAATTACTGAACCAAGATCGATAAGCTACTCCGAGATGGATCGTGGTGTCCGAATAGTTTTTTCATAGGTATTTTGAAAACTGGAGTAAAGGTGATTTTTGTTCATCATCTTACGTTTGTGAAAGGGAAAAAAAGTCTGGAGAAGTGAATTTCTATACTTTAACTACGCCAAAACAACTGAACTTCACGTCTACATTTGACCATAATTAATACTGCTGACGCTAAGGTCCTTAACTTCATTAGCATTCAAAATTCCTTTTTTAGTACTCATTTTCAGTTCTTGTTGAACACATTTTCAAAGTTTCATGGCACTACGTTCAGTGGTTTGGCTGTCTGTCAGTCAGTCAGTCAGTCAGTCAATCAATCAGGTTCAAGCCTTTTATATATTTGCCATTGACGATGGGACGAGACGAGCTAAGGGCTTAGCAACAGTGTCCTTCAAACTGGAATACAGTAATCTTCTTATCATGTCACTAGTTCCTTCGAACCAGTGTTGTGAAAGGATTTCAAGTGCGCCTCGAAGAGAAATACACACAGACACACACACACACACACACACACACAGTCAGACAGAGAGGTACACAGTAGGTAATGTTTACATATTAATACTTTGCGGCAAAATATATGAAACTGTGTTGGTATCCATCAATCTAGACGGCATCTTTTATTTCAGCCTTCATTTTCATTTATTTTTGGTCCTCCTTCTAGTAAGTATACCTACCTTCATATTTTAATTCGGCCGAAGATTGGTCAGAAAACTAACGTAATCTCAAAATTTTTTTTTAACAATATTTTGGCTACATGTGCAACACGATAACTAAATGATTGAACCTAACTTAAGTTTCCGAAACTTAATCATTCATTCATTCACAAAAGACAGACAGGTCACCTTGCGTGTCTCCTAATAATTACACCACAAACCAATATACACTGACCCAAAATAATTTAGCTAATAAACCTGCGCTCATTATTTTCTGCTATAAATTCCTAAGACCCTATTATTGCCCTGAGCCCAAGGTGCGGTTTGATGTATACGCACCAATCCCCATAATTATGGAGTATTTATTCCCTATCATAGTCACAATGTAGTACATTGAAAAAGCGCCAAAAAAGGAATCTAAATTGGCTAACTTCTAGTAAAGTTTGGTCCGATTCAAAATTTTTAAACAGAGAAGGAATTGCGCTATTAAGAATTACTAGGTATTTTATTGTTAATACTAATATTCCATAGTGAAAAGTGCTTAGCAAAAATTATTTGAATATGGGGATAATATTTCATTTTTATTGACAAAGTGCATGAACTTTTTTGTCCTGTCTTAGGCATTGTCCAAATAGAACGCAATCACGCGACCATTGCAAGTTCGCGCGAACGTCGGTCGCGCGAATCCGCGATCAAACATACTAACGTCAAATAGGCGCCCCAATCGGCATTCGCGCGATCCGCGAAGCGACGCGATGGTCGCGTGATTCGTGATCGCGTTCTATTAGGACAACGCCTTACGATTCCATCTTAGTTTGATACTGTATTGAAGCGTATGGTTTACCAGCTGCTGCTAAAAAGCCTGTGATATTCTCCAGCTCTTAAGTTAAGTCTTAAGCTAAGCCCAAATTATCCTTCATCGGAAGTCAAAGCCACCACTGTACCCCCTTTAAGAATTAGAATTAGAAGCATAGGGCACAGGTTGAGATGCCCCAAAATAATAGATGCCACTTTTCCTAAAAAACAAATGATAGTAATAATAGGTAAAGTATGAAGCATAAAAAATATGCTAAACAATTTACCAATTTCTTATTTCCATTTGATTTGCGAAATTAAGGTTTTTAGGAAAAGGGGCACCTATATCCTTTTGGGGCATCTAACCCATCATAGTTTTATACTGTAGGAAATTTCAGCGAAATAGGTGCGGTAGTTTTGGTGTGATTATCACCTTTGACCGCCATCTATCTACCCATGCACACGTAAGCGGAATTATAACAGTAGCAGTATAAATTAGTTACGTATCTAACATCTCTAGGAGATAAAATGTCTGATAATGTTGATAACCTTTACATGGAACATTTATTTATAAGCCCCAAAACACAAAATCAATCCGCGTACAATATGTAAATGGGGGCGGGTCAGGCGGGCAAGGGCCGATTGAGAAATTAATTATGTGCCAAATGTGCTGCCATCTGCCGCATCAATATTCAATCCTATCGGGAGCTATGGCCACCGTCCCCAGCTTACTCTGACCCTTTATTATATCACCCAGCGATTGATAAAGCGCAACATACACAGAGAGCAGGGTGCTAGCGGGGCGGGTCGGACCCGTCGCGGGCCCGTTTTCGCTGATGGAGTGGGGACTGCCTCTCTATATAATATACAGAGGTTATCTTGTAGTGTTAAAGAAAAGAGCCTCTTCGGGGCGCATTTGGAATCCTTTCACCACACTGGTTCGAAAGAAGAAGAGGTTATCGTGAAGAGTATGGCTATTTAGCACTAATGGCCAGCTGCAAACCATGCATCCAAGCATCACAGCAACCGGTTGCTGTCAGTTCAAATACATTTTGTAGCTGTAGTACGTCGCCACCACTGGTGACACGTGTGGCGTAAGTTCGATTGTGTACTTGTTTACCTACAGCCGTTGAAATGGGTTATACAAAATCTGACACCACCGGGACGGGCCCGCTTGAACCAGGCCGGCGCACGCTCTCTGTGTGAAACCTGCCGTGAAATCCATGTAATATGAAATCTGACAACACACGGGGATCTCGCGCGCGGCCCACTGTCACTCTCCGTGTGGACCCGGCGGACCTCGCGCTCGCACCGCTTACGCTCGCCGTGTGTATTGCGCTTTACAAATGTTTGGCAACATAAAGGGTGAAGGTTCAGGATCCAGTGGTGGAGTTAGGCCGTCGATTTAACGATGATATCGTATTATTGCACTGCCGGATTATTGTTATATTTATAATCGATTTTGAGTTCTATTTTCAATGGTGTAGAGTGCAGTTTTGGGTTTTTGATTAATGCGTTGACCTACTGTGGCCAGCTTAGGATAAACACTGTGGCGACAACAGATGGATTAGCATTTGTTATTAGGTCAGCAATGGTATAGTGTAAGAACATCTCATAAACCCACTAACCCACTTCCACGAATACCATTAATGGATGGATGGATAGTTTCTGCTCAATCACGCCAAATCTACTGAACTGATTGAGTTGAAATTATGTATAGTTATCGTTTATAATCTCGAAAATGTCATAATTTTTTAAAAATTTCTTACCATCCAGTTAGTGCCTAACTTACAAAATGCTCTACCTATGATAAATACATAACAGGCTTAGGCCTGTGTTCACCAATGATAAATCGGAAGATTAGGCTTCTTCGTCCGTTATCTTTGACGTTTAATCTATGAAAATTCGTGTCAAAAACGTCAAAACAACTGTTTAAAACTTAACCATCTGTTGGTGAACTCTAGTCTTAGTCGTGTTTGATTGACAGACAGACTAAACTAACTACTACAGGCTAAACGAAGAGACTTGAAATTTGGAGGATGTGTTCGTCAAGAAGGCTTAGTCCTCACTGACTGACAGACAGCTCACACAGGCTAAACCAGTGAACGTAGAGACTGGAAACATAGAGGATATGTTCATCAAGAGCTGCCGCTGCCGCAAGACGCCGATGCGTCCGAGAAAGGAATTTTAAATATTTGCAATGCTAACGAAGTTACGGGCGTCAGCTAGTTTAAAGTTAAAAAAATATTTTATTTACTCGAAGACTCTACATTTTTACATTCTGACACAGCTGTGTAATCCAAACTATCATAGAGATCACGTACTCAATGACCCTCGTTTAGTAGATGTGTGCTAATAGACGAGAACAATGAGTAACGAAGCATGAGTAACGGATACCGTTACAACTTGTGGTCGATTCGTTTAACCATCAGTTACATCCGTATTTTGTACAGTCACCTGCACTAAGATGTTTGTTAACAATTCCAAATTTTGTCACAGAACTAAATTAAACAAGGTTCTACAAAAACATACAACCGACTTCCATTGGACTGTTTTAGTGACGTCAAACACTACTGAATAGTCACAGGGAAGAAAAAACGCAATTTCATTTAGTTTGACGACGACGTATATGTTACAGTTAATTTGATTAAAAAAGTATACTTCTAAACCGATTTCGATTAAATTTCTATGAGATCAATCTGAAAGTATGTCCTCGCAAACAAAAAACGATTTTTTTGAAATTGGTTTATAAACAACAAAGTTCTTAAGTAAAAAAAAGAACGGAATCCAAAACGTCACTCGTTTTTGTAAATTGGTTGAAAACAAGTATAAACTCTACATAAAAACTGTAAATCCGAATACCAAAATAAATTTGAAATATTGGTATTTTGTAATTTTTTTGTATTACAAATTTACTTTGGCATTAAAATTTAGAATGTATAACATCTTATTTCAGTGACTGTTCTACATAGTCATTATTAAACTTAGTTAATTTACGAGTACAGTGCCTAATAGAGACAGTTTTCTTTTTTTGACTTGACTACGTCTAATAAATCGATGAACGCTGGTTGCTGAACGAAAACGTTGACTTCATTGTCCGGTAACGCTCATCCGTTACGCTGTCAATGTTTTGTTATGACGTTGTCACTTTAAACTATCGTCCGTAAACCAACTTTACAGACAACCAATTTTTTTTTAAGTAGGGCAATTTCACATTATTCCTATTAGTCATTGTTTTGTCTTTACTAGTACATTGACGTTGTGGTGGATTTGTTTGACAATCAGTTAGATCTGTGTTTATATTATTCACAGTGATTCATAGAACATTGTTTTACGACTATTTTCCTTGTTTTTAAAGTTACCTGCGCAATTTTATATTATGTTAGTCATGTTCATTTTACTTAGGTATTTGTTAAGTATGATTTGAGTACCTTTACATATATTTGGAAGTCTGATCGCGTGCCTAGCTATCACTGACTCATTGATATCTGGTCGCGCAATGATAGCTGGCAATGTCACACTAATGCAATTTCACTACACTTTGAAAAAGGATGATCATTTTGACAATAGGGACACGCGCGCTCTTATTCATAGACACTACACAAGCGCACGTGTCGTGTGAATGTGTTGTACGTACATGCCTGCTTTTGCTGCGCGATCGAGTATTCGAGATTATCATTCAAGCTGCCCGCGGCTTGGCCCATTTGGTATTGAAATAAAATATTATGTACAAGAGATGTAGGTTAAAATCTAAAAACAAAGTTTTGATGCTCCTGCTCTATTTCGTTTTGATACAGCAGTAAATAGGTATGTAGCGATTTTTTGAAGTTAGGTCGGCATGGGATGATAAATGGATCTAGAATTAATTATCATAGAGTTGTGAGGTTTCCTGAAAATTTCAGCCGCTAAATATAGCTAATCGGAATTGATCGAAATTTGAATTGCAAGATCTCCCCCAGAAGACAGATAGACACAAAAGAAAGTGACTGGATAAAAACATAGTAATAAGCTTGCCTTTTCCAGCTCATAAACAAAACTCATACTGAATTTTAGTCAAATCAGTTTTGTGATTAAGCAACAAACCTTGTCCTGCCGTCTTGGTTTCTAGATTGCTAGACCTACCTAGGCATTGCAGGAGACCGGACCTATTAGTCTCCATAATTGTAAAGTAGTTTTTTTCATGTAAGTACCTACTTATTAAGGTCCCTATAATACGTCTTAAGTGTTAAAATGTTATATGTGATAAGTACCTACTTACATTTGTATACTTAGAGGAGCCAATAAACTAATTTTCTTTCTTTCTATCCATTTTAACAAACTTTCGCAAGTATACGTACGTACATATATGTATACCTAGGATTTCTAAGCTTGTTACACTTACCTACACCAGTAAATACGGTATTAGATATTATAGGTGTGGGTTATTTCGCCGGTAAGTATGATGCGCGGGTTGATGCATTATTCATGAAGGATCATCGCATGAATGTTTAGAAGTAAAGGAGAGTGCACACTGCTGAGAAAACTTGGATATCTTTTGCATAATATAATAATAATTGTACCACTCATTACTTTTAAGCCTTCTATTTGTTATTTAAGGTTGCGGGGACTATCTAGATCCGATCCGATCCGATGCACAAGATCGTGGAGGCTGGCTGCGAACACACAGCACGGCTATGAACCCACGACACTTCACGAGTATCAAATGTTGAGATGCAGATTTGCTGATGCAAAAATGGAGGGAAAGTCGACGGATTTTGAGTAGAACGTAAACACGCATCCGATCACAATGACTCCCGCCAATGCACTGATGAGCCTCGTGCTCTTCACGTTCGGGCAGGCGGTGATTTACCAAACTATCCTCAAAATAACAATTGAAACGCTACAACTTCAATGGAATTCTAATGCCAACCGCTATGGCCATGACAATCTATTTGATGTGGTTTGAGTTTTTTATTACTATATATTGGTCCCAAAAAAAAATCATCAAAATCAGTTCAGTAGTTTAGTTTTTAAATCAAAATAACGCTGTCGAAGTAAACAAAATTGCGTATGTCTTCCCTGTGACTTTTCAGGGGAACAATCCAATTGAAGTCAGCTGCTGGAGGCTTCCGTCGATTGGGACCACTAGGTTTAGGACCGCGGTCCCAATCGACGGATGTATTCTTATTCTTATTCTGAGTAGTACAGCGGTCTGCACTGGCGTCCCGTTGAAGGGTGCATTGTGCATTGCCCCCCGAAAAATTGTATTAACCCTGTCCAGCCATCCCAGCTCCTTGAAGTAACGGAGCAGGATGCTGGGTTGTTGACAGCACCGTTCCAATAAAGTGCTGGCTGACACATTTAGTGAGAGGAGTCGACGGATGTATGTTTTTGTAAAACGTTATTCTAAAAATAATAAGAAATTTAAAAAAAATATATTTTAAAGGCGTCCAGTGTAATCTCACCCTATCTGACAGTATGCGTCGCAATGTCGAAACGCATCCGGTCATATTTCGACCGGCATTAAAGTTATTGCGTTTTATATTCATAGAGCAATTTGAGAAATCCTTTCTGGGCTTTTAGGATTTCTTTGGGGTCCGAACGTATGCATTGACCACCCTTTGAGTCGTTGACCTCTTTACTCAAATAAGTGATGGGTTTTTGGTTAGAACCTTATGGGTATGGTATTTATATGAATGGTTGTATCGTAAATTCATCTTTTGATAGAGAGTTGAAATAAACGATGGATTCACAGTAGGCGTATAAATATTGGCTTGTTTAAAAATATGTTATCAATATAATCTATAATCAAGGTTTTACAAAAATATATAACAACTGACTTCAATAGGACTATTCTAGTGACTGTAAACACCACTGAATAGTCACAGGGAAGCAAAATACGCAATTTCGTTTCCTGGGCTGACGTAATTTTTTCAGTTATTTTTATTTCAAAACCAAAGTACAAAACCGATTTTCATAAAATTTGTATGGGACCATTTTTACAGTATATCGTACCTATAAGAATTTTTCAAATCAGTTTACAAGCAACAAAGTTCTGAGATAACAAATATAAAAAAAAAGTTCAACCGAATTGAGAACGTCCCTCTATTTGAAGTCGGATGAAAAGACATAAATATAATGTCAAAATAAATATTAAAGTTCAACTTACCAACGCTAGCAAAGATAAGAGTATACGTATCATTGAAACCTTATTGATATCTAGCAATCAAACTAGGACCTCAAACAGACCTCAAAAGGACCTCAAACGGATCTCAAACAGCCCAAAATTCAATTCAAATTCAATAGAGTGCTTGAAATTAATCAAAATAACCCCAACACGTTTGAAACTTACTAGTGCAGTAGGCCTATCACCAACATTTTTGACAAGTGTATTAGCATGATTCCATTTACTTCAGTTTTCAGAGTTTGGTACCATCTGATGGCTAACTTCATGTAAACAACTTCCATCTCATTTTCACGAAATTACTCCAAAAATTGACAGAAAGCTAAAAGAAAGATGTTACTCAACAAAAACGTCAAGTATAAACTTATGACTTTGTGTGACGGTTTATTTAAGAGACGAGACTGCGACGGATTCGATACAAATACGTTTGCCTTAAAATTTAGTGATAGAACTGAGCACAGAGAGATCTTAAATCGCTTAGCGCTCTATTGGGTTACCCAGTGGTTAGGGACAGTAATAATGTATGGGTAGAACCCTAATACTATGGGTAGACGAAGTCGGGTGAGATTACTTAGTTCGAAGGGTTGGTGAGTTAATTTTGTTGAATAGTTTTATGGGCGATAGATGGCGGTGTTATGTAAAATTACGGTTGAGGGTTGGAGTCCGAATTAGGTGCTTGAAGTGAATTTATAGGTACATTACGAATGACTTTCTTAGACATTTACACGGGCCGTTTAGCTTAGTTATATTAGAACTGACTGTAAAGATGCATATTCAGTGCAGTTGTTGTAAATGAACGCATAACTTATTCAATAAATAAATAAATGCATAATTCATAAATAAATAGGTAGAGCACAATACACCGACAACGGTCGCAGTGTCACTAAAGCCGCTAATCAATAATAATAAATAAATAGGTAGGTATCTAATTACTAATCTGATACAAGAATATTATTTTGAGTTGTGAAAAAAATAATCTCTGGACGTTTTTCTACAAAACCAAATTTGAACTTAAAGAAATAACCTCATTTTTGTTATGGAAATTAGCATAATCACGTTAAAGGCCTTCAGCAATTTAAAATTAATTGAGAGACCTAAAAACATACATGTAGAGCTGATTTTGCCATCGGTACTAGTGACGTAAGTTTAGGACTAGTAGGTACCATAATGCGAGACCCGTAATGAAAAAAGTAATTAATTATTGAGAACTTATAACTAGCTAGTGAAACATAATTATGTACTTATATATTAAGTTTGGCTATCCTTTTGATTTACCGTGAATGGTCTAAATATTTTTGATGATATTAATCATAATCATTTATTTTACCTTCAATAATAATAAAAAATATATATAAAGATAATTTATTTACCAAAACACAAGTACAATATACTTAATGGTCTTAAATAAATTGGTGTCCTCTGCTTATAGTTTAGGGCTTGCAAAAAGCTTGTGCTTTTAAAATGTCTAGCTCTATCGTACAATTTTTTTTACCGCTGGTACAATTTTTTTTGGAATTTGTATTAATATAATTAATCAATAAAAAGTAATTTATGGTACACGTCGACACCAAAATAAATAAAATCCGGGATACGTTTCGAAAAGGACACGTGTCATGTGTTTATGGGTTGCTAAAATTCTCAGTTACAAATCTCACTAATGTACCTATAGTCAGTTGCATAATGTATATATATATACACTCCCATGCGTACAAATTTATATTCTACTCTTAATTTTGCAAGGACATTCTTCATCTTCCAAGTAAGATGACTACACTAATTTGAAAATGCTTGCGTGCACTTTTCTTTTCAAAATTAAGAGTAATATAAATGTGAAAGCTTGGGAGTGTATACATGGCTATGCAGCTGACTATACCTAAAATTTTACAAATTGTGACACCTTGAACTTTACAAAATATTGGGTGTATTCTCAAGCGTCCGTCCCTTCAAGTCGACTCCGCCACGCGCCAGGGAGACCTATTAAAATTCGTTCGACGTAAAACGCTCAGTTACAACTGCTTTACAGCGGCCCTTGAATGCCAAGTGCTGAAAAAATATTTGTTAATTCAACATTGGCTGTATTTCTTTTTATAATCTCAGGCTTTTGAGGCGATGAATTGAGGGAACGAGTCAGAAAAAAATATGCAAGACGTAAATTTATTAAATAAAATCTCAAATTTTATTAATAGGCGCATTATACCTAAGCACTTTGCAAGTATATGCCTACTTAAACTTGTATACGGGTACGCGTAAATTCCAAGCAATAATTTTAAAAGGCTTAGATAAAACCTACGTCGAATATTACAAGACGAAGAAGTATTGCATCACAGTTTGGCCTCACTCAAATTTCTTAGTACCATCACCAACAATCGTGCGGTATCTGGCACTGTGTTGGTACCCAACTAGACGGCATCCTGCAGGGGTCTTCTCCCAACGGTAACCGCGTGAATGTATGCCTCAATGTATGATAAGCCTAGATTTGCAAAGCATTTGCAGTCAGGGCGCGTAACCTCACGCAGTTTGCTCGTTGTCGGCTATGCTCGGAATGCGTAATGTACGGGCTGCGTGTCTGTTGTTCGGGGTAATTGATTTTTGTACTGCTTATGCGGTCAGTCTACTGCAATGAAGTTTCTATTCGGATACAAATTGAGTTATAGGTACGAGGTTATTTTAAATAGAACCAAAGCGATACCTGCCTGACAAATTGTGGTTACAGAAAAGAGGTTATTTTGAACAGAACCAAAGGGATTAAAGTTTAGGAAATAAATAAAAAAAAAACATTCAAACACACACCCTTGCACTAGGATTCCCTGTGTCGCAGGTGGCATGGACACATACAACACATCACAACATCCAAGACCCGAGAAAAAAAATTGTGTTCGTCACAAATATTTGCCCCGGCCGGGGATCGAACCCTGAACACCAAGCTTCGTAGGCAGGGTCACTATCAACTAAGCCACGGTGTCATAAGAGAACTGGGAGCCGGAATAATAAGAGCCGGTAAAAATATGGGATTGAAGTGTTATACCTACTTGCTGAAGATACTTTTATTTACTCTTTAATATAATTTGACCTTTTAACGCAATGTAGCTGAAGAAGTTGGATATGAAGAGCTGAAAATAACTTTCAACAATGAACGGCATAATTAAATCAAATCAAATAAATAAAAATATTTTGGTTTATATACACCATATTTTGTAAGTAAGCTAATGCTCGTATTAAAATTCCTGGTAAATCCGATTTCTGTAGTGTGTTTCTCAAGAGAGTATATTTTCATAAAATCAGGAACTTATTTTTGTCGTAGAAAGAAAGCTCAAATAAATTCCAATCAAATTTCACGCGTAAGGACATGTCTCGTAAGACACACAGTCTCATTAATTTAGAACATGAGACGTGTGGCCACAGTGTAAGCATAGATCAGTAGGTGAAAAACAGATTATTATTGGTGTTCCAGATTTAAAATTCGGAACCTCAGTGTACCGAATTAGATTTCTCATCTTGTTGTGACGAAAGAACAAGTTGTCTGACGAAAGGTTATAGTGCTGAAATTTTGCATGAATGAAGAATCAATGTTGCTGTTTCAAATACCATTAATTAAGTAATTACAGCCTACGAGTCGTTACAGAGCCGAAAAAAAGGTCGTAAAATCCCAATAAAGGTATCCATTTAGGGCTAGTAAGATCTACCATAAAATCTAATAAGGTAATTGTGTCCAATTGAACGGTGAAAATAAGGGAGGTACATGTAATGAGCGAGTGACATCACAAGAAGATGGAAAGAAAAGTACGTACTCACATTGTGAACATATTTTTTTAGAATAATCATAGCCCGTCCATAAAATGGTTTCATAAACTATGCCTAACCGTTTTAATCACAGAAAATTATTTATTCATTGGTACTCGTACAATACAATCCCAAAAATAATCAAATTTGATAAAGATGGAAACGCACAAAATACGAAGTTGTCTTACTGTTAAATTTAATTCAACTGTGATATCTTTCGAAAATCGTTCCACATGCGCGCGTAAAATATATTTTCCGTTTAAAACAAAACGATGTTTTGATAAATGCGCGCGCGCACCGCGAGCGACAGAGCCGGAATAGCCAGCTAATTATGATTGTCGGGTAACATTTTTGAATTAATACTTCACTATAAATGTATGAAGGTAACATTAAACAATCTTCCTGTATAAAAGTTAAAGAGGAAATGCGTTTACGCAAATAATATAGATTATCGATTGTGATTATTAACAGCCAGAGTAGAGTAAAAAAATATATTTGGAAACACATAGTACTCGCACTATGAGAAGTAACTTAATTTTTTTTCTATTTTTGTACGTAACAAGCGAAAGCCAAGCATTTAATAAATAAATAAACTCTTTAAGAAGCGACCGAAGCCACAAAATAAGGAGAATCGAATTATCCGCTAGTGAAAACGGATGTGACGTACTAAATTTTGAACTGTAGCCCTATACAATCTTGCAAAAAAAAATTATCCACTTAAAAAAAACCTATCTTGAAAATTGGATGCAACAATGCCCCATCACAATGACCAAGGCATGTTCATCTGAAGTAGCGTCAGCACAAAAGTCAGCCCGGAGCGAGACGCGTGAAAGTGGCTCGGTCTCTCAAGCAATTAATAAGTTTGGGAGCGCGGCCGGACGTCCGGCCGGACGGTTGTCACATTGCGGGTACGGATAGCGAAGAAGATTAATTAGTCTGCATTTGGCGCAATCGGAGTTTTGAGGTAACGAGGCGGACGGTTTTGTTATATTTAGATCGAATTTTGTAAGTTTGCTGGCGCTATATATATCTTTTTCTTTTATCATCCGATTACACGCATATGACAGTAGCTACTTGAAATAGTTTTTCACAAAACTTATAAATCTCAAAAACGAAACAGTGTTTACTGTGTAATGTACACACAGTATACACTGCTAGTCACCACAGCTAGTCAAAGTCAAAACACTGAGTATGAAGTAATAACAAATTATTTCACTATACTAAAGCAATAACTTAGATGCTATCCTCCTAATGCCTCCTTTAATAGCTAAAAAAATCGGGTATATGGAAAGGGTATCTATCACAAATAAAAATAAAAGGGAGAGAAGTAACATAATCATGAAAAAAATCACGTAAATGTATCTAAGTGTATGTAATGGTGAAGCTCACTTTTGTTCAACTTTGCACAATAAAGTACGTACGTATAAAAATACTATAATTATTAACGCTTTGTCTGCTATCGCTACGTGGCCAGCTCAAACTGCCAGTGAAGTCAACATAGGACGCCGGGCAGGCCACGTTACACCAACTTTGCTGGTCCACTCGGTTAGCTTTGATATCTGCACTATGTCCAACCAGCTAAACTATAGCACTCGGCTGTTTAGTTATTTTAGACTAGCTGACACCCGCAATGTTTGCATAGCGAATAAAAAAAATCTTTCTTTACTCACCTTCAGCTCTTGACGAACATAATTATCCTCTAAGTTTGAAGTCTTTACGATCAGTGGTTTGGTGTGTACATCATCTGACAGACAGTCAGGTCCAAGCCTTATTAACCGACTTCAAAAAAAGAGGAGGTTATCAATTCGGTTGAATGTTTTTTTTTTATGTTTGTTACCTACTTTGAAGGAGAGGAGGGAGGCCTTTGCCCTGCAGTGGGACACAGATGGCTGAATAATAATAATAATAATAAGAATGTTACCTACTTCAGCGTATTTTGCTTCCCTGTGACTTGCCAGTGGTCAATCACTAGAACAGTCCGATTGAAGTCAGTTCTTGTAAAAACCTTGATTTATTATATGCATACATATATTGATTGGTTAAGTATAGAATATTTTTGATTGTATCACCTTAAAATATTTCTCGGCAGATAGCCGTAGTGTCCTCTATATTTCCACCAGAACAGCTCCATTTCAATCGTTGTCCGGGCCGGGCTCCGTAGCAACACAAAGACAGTTCATTTGCAATCACATCTTGTCATGTTTTATTCACTTCAACCGAACTTATTGTCAACAACATCAACTAGAGAACCAGTTACAAGACGTGATCCGGGAGATGAGCACCATTAATTACATCACAATAATCATCAATAGTCTAAACAATACACAACAATTACATCCGCGGCGCCATCTTTTCTCATCTCCTAAACCATAGACTAAAATTTAGTGTCAGCCGCCGTTTGGCTAAAGAGGTTGGCTTCACTCACACCTAACCTCTTTTGTCAAGCAATTTCATTTACACCAACTATAAATTTATTCATAATTATTATTTATTATCAAAACAAGAAATATAAACGATTTCTATGGCGGTTTTGTTGCTATATTATAGATTGCTATCTCTTTGAGGCAACCGTAGATGACATATTATTTTGAGAAAAAACATGTAAATAAGAATGGATAAAAAGTGTAACAAAAAGCTGATGAAGATTAATGATCTTTTTTTAACAACAATATTTTTTTTAGATGGAAAGGCCAAATATTAAAATATTTTTTTAAGGGCTTACACTTTATGACCACAGACATTTTAGGTCTCTCGTTCAGTGATTTGGTCTGGTGAATTTGTCTTTTATAAATATTGATACGAAAGGCAGCCGGTAAAAAGTGGATGCGGAGAGCCGAAGACCGGGCTCAGTGGCGCGTTATGGGAGAGGCCTACGTCCAGCAGTGGACTAAAGTGGGCTGATGATGATGATGAAATATTGATAACTTGAATTAATATGGGAAGCATGTCAAAATATTTGATCAATATAATATGAAACTTCTTGTTCATTTTGGTCCAATGCAAAACTAATTTCAAAACAGTGAAGTAACAGCTCTAAAAGTAAAATATTATTAGTTAATGTATACTGATATTATAATGAGTACCTACTAGTAAATTAGTGTTGTTAATTAGCATGTGTCTTACAATAGCGACTCGCATTTATTGCAAACACTAAACAAGTTGTAAATAAAACCTTTGATGACTGATATAAATCGTAAACACACGTAAAGTGTCAATTTGTAAAATAAACTGATATTAAAATAAGCAAAACTGAACTGTTTTCGATTAAATAAAGGTGATGACATCTGTGTGTGGTATTTTTGTAATTCTGCAGATAATTATCCATTCCAACACCTCAATTACTGTCGATAAACTTTACTAGCAACACTGCTAGTGATGTAACAATAAGTACTTCATTACAACATCGATAATAGTGCTGCCAAAACTTTACGAAAATATTCGGTATTTATTCATAAATAAATTCACCAACATACATAATAATATAATTATTATTATTATCTCATTTATTTATATATTTTTCTCATTAAAATTTATTTTTTACCTCGGCCACCTCCTCCTCGGTCTACCTTTACTTTACTTTCTTCAGCGCTACAACCCTTTATGGATCTTGGCCACTTCCACAACGGACTCGCTGCGAACTTTGACCTTCCTTCTCCAGGCGGTAAACTTCCCTATGGCCTTGAGATCTTCGTCGATGCAGTCGCACCATCTCTTCTTCGGCCTTCCTCACGGATTTTTCTCCTGCGGCTTCCAGTTAGTGATAGCTTTGGGCGCCCTACCCTCTCCCATTCTCTCTACGTGCCCGGTCTACCGCGTTATGTATACTTATTGTGTACAATAAGTAATACTGATTGGCGGTAAAATATATGGCACGCATCTAGACAAAATCATGCAGGGGACGCCTGACAACAGTCTTTATAGAAATGTAACACGATGACATAGTATATTTTATACTTAGACTTTTTATATTTTTATGATTAATTGTATGATTCTTAAATTTAAAATTATTGCTTCGTTTGTAGTACAGTACACACACGTCATTGCTTATCGACTACTTACTTAATAATTTTGCAAAAAAGTTCATTATCAATATAATTATAATAATCACATAAATCATAATGCTAGCTGTTATACAAGTGTATCTTTCGTAAGTAGCTTTTTAGGGATAAGACCGTTCATTGTCCACTTTTTTTTACTATTGTTATACTTTATGTACGTACATTTTTGTTTATTTTTGTGATGAGAGAATAATCTATCTATCTATTTAGATCGATATTTTTCCCAGCACTAGCCACTCGCAAATCAGCGTTTAAAACAGTCATTATCTAGTTAACGCTCGTTTACTGGTTACATGAATGTCGCGTAATTGGACGCTACCCTTTCATTGGCTCAGGACACGCGACTCCCTTTATTATGAATGGTAATAATGTCTGCTTGTTTGTTGAATGAGTTGACATGGTCTGATTTCTTTGATTTCGCCGCCAACCGGCTGTTGAAAAAAAAACATCGTGAGTTATTTTTTGTTATTAAATTAATAAATTACTAGGTATATTTATTTGCAAAAAACATCATTAACGATCAACTCTTATTTCTCTCATAACTACTTATACATACTATGTATGCTATAGTTACTTCGGGGTAGCTTAGAAGAAGAAACATCATGAAAAACTTTTTTTTGTATAAGAAACGAGCAAAGCAATCGCTTTTCCACTGGTAAGATATAGATAAGATTAAGCCTGCCCATGACCAGAACAATGCTATACAACTCGGTCGAATTAACATGAAACCTGGCCCGAATGACGTTTGTGCAAAGTACAGTGTGGAATTGGATAATCTTGGTAGAGAAGAGGACGTGGAATAGTTGTTGATGATAAGGCTTCACAAAAAGAGGAAGAAGAAACACCGAGGGCACCACGTGAGGCCGCGGGGGAAGCATCGAGTTCCGAGCCAGGTGTCATGTTAATTCGCCCGATTTATATACTACTTTGAAACTACTAATTTTCTAAGAAAACTCATAAAACAATATTTTATCTGTACGAGAAATAAAGTTATATAACTCTTGCGTTCTCAAATACCTATTTCCAAGAAAAACCTGGAATTTTATTCTATCTCGCTGTCGTAAGACAAATTTACCCAACTAAATACATAATTTTCCTACTATCGATAATCGGGTACGGAAGCCACCTTTCTTTGCAATGGCCGCGGGCAGTGGGCGATACGGCTCGAATAATACGCTAAGTTTTATCGGAATGTAGAGACAGTGAGCGGAACGGGCCCTTATCAGAGAAATACTCTTTCAAATTACAGTGCTCTACCGATGTAGAGACTTGGTACCGTCAGATTAAACAGTGGCTGAGAATGAATGAGATTCCGTAACAGGGCAATAGTCATAAAAAAATGGTTATCTGTAAAGTTGGTTTACGGACGATAGTTTAACGTGACAACGTCATAACCAGCGTAACGGGACAATGAAAGTTACCGGAAAATTACGTCCACGTTTTCGTGCATGCAGCATCGATTTATTTTCGGCGTTCATAGATTTATTAGACGTAGTCACGTCAAAAACCAGCGCTTCAAAAGTAGGTCTACTACTTCTGAAACAAATGCTGAATGGCCTTCCTCTTGTTTATCTTTGTATTTTTCTGTTTTTTTATTATGTATCTACCTAAGTTATTATGAGCATGTTTATTTCTACCAAAAAATATGATATTTTAGGCTTTATTGTCCTAAAATATTGCAGAAATCTTATAAGAAGTTGTAGAAAATTAGCTGCAATCAAAACCTAAAAACTTAAGCACATTAAGGGTGTGTGAAAATAAAGCACATTGCACACACTAAAGTACCTTAAAGATACACAAGTACTAGGGACATTTAAGACCCAGAAAGCTGGAACAAAGAAGAACTACCACCAGTAGCTAAGAGGATGATGATAATTATGAACCAAAATACATTATGACTGCGTGTAACATTGCAAGAAAGACCAAGAAAAACACGCTTCAAGCGCTTTATGGAAACAATGTAATGTGGTTGACTGTACTTTACAGTAAGTTTTTATCAGTGCCCGGAGGCTGCAGACCTCTCATAATCAATAAAGTGCGGCTATCTAACGGGAGATGGCGGTGATAGTGCCAACTGGGATGTTTAAGGATTGCACATTATGCGGCGGTAATAACTCTTGAGAATAGTATTCCTTCTTCGCCTTTCGGTTTCCAGCGAACTTACTGTAAAGTTTCAATATTTTAATTCAAATAATGCCATTTTTTTTAATTAAGAATAGACAAGCTTTTAACCACTACCTCACCTGGTGGTAAGTGTTGGAATAGCCATTGCCTGCTTAGGTATTTTATTGAAAACTATACTTCATAGGTTCATCGGATTATGTTCGGTATATGTAGATATTAGATTGTAACGGTTATAAATTGCATTATAGAAAGTTTTTTAAAATTTTACAAGATTTTTCATTTACTGATTTCTGAAATATTTACGGAAAAAATCCAAAATGAGTTTTAATAAATGTGAAACCATGCGCATGAATGATATTTCGAGTCCTTTATAAACATACAAAATTTAAGGACATTGAATATAAAAAAACTAAATAATCATAATACAAAAAAACATCTACCTACGTTTTAATTTTTTATAGAATGTGACACCTTTTTTTACGAACAAGTGCCTAAATGAGTCCCTTAAAAATTTAATAACATAAATGAATAAGCAAGCAATTTCTCTTGAAAACTCAAATTTAAATTCGCCCTAAAACGCGACTGAATTTAAGTCCGGCTTCTGACCCGGAACCCCACATAACCGTATCTCCGGGATGTCATACACAAAACATTCTGCCAGCAGTGGGTTATCAGCGCCACAATGGCCGGCCGAGATCTGATAGGCTGCATGCCAGTAGTCTCCAACTTGGCTCACTGGCAAATATAGCTAATAGGGTGGCCAGGTTCGTATTATTTAGGGAGATACAAAAAAAATATTTGCCACTTTAAAGTATTCAGCTGAAGATTTCCGTAATAAGAGATATCGCAAATAATAAAAAAAAAATAACTATAGCAGGCCACTTAAGACAGCTACTGGCTTAGAAACCACACTGCCACGTTGAGTTGCGTTGCGTTTCGCAGTGGCATTTGGCACTAAATTCGTCCAAATATAGCGTTGCTTTGCAAATGCCAGTACAAAACTGCGACGCTTACAGAAAAGGAATAAAAGGTTAACTAAGATAACAGTTTCTTAGTTTCTAAGCTAATTTAATCGCTGATTCAAAAACTTAAATATGCTTATAAATGATATTTGGTTTAATCACTGATAATTTCAGAGGAAGTATTGACTTGAAATAAGCTACTGACGTCTCAACCACGAGCATAAAAAACGCTACTTACAAACGCTCTCACTGATCTATCGAGTGGAGAGGCGTGCATTTTTAGATTAAAAGAGCTACTAGGGCTATCAGATATAGTTTGCCTAGATTATTCCTATTCATGCTTCTCAGAGGCGCCGCCACCGCTTGCCGGTCGGTGTGTTTCATATCTCATCAGTCAGTTATATACTTTTTTTATATAACAGTCTCTAAATCCTCCTAAACCATGGAACCTCCAGCATCTACTACCTTCCAGTGTAGTCTTTTAATAGTTCCAACGTATTCTCTATTAAATACGCAGCGTTCGTTGCCAAATTGGTAACGTTTGCCGCAAGCGAACGATTTGTGTGTCTGTTCTGTTTTATTAGTACGGGTATTGGATTCCGATTGGCTCATCTTTGGTTCCATTTCGGGATATTTTTGGATAAGGAAAAGAAAAGCCTTCAAGATTAGAAGGAATTAGTTCAAATTTTGATGCCAAAATTTGGAACAAAATTTTAACATTTCAAATGGAATTATGTATGAACCTTTTTTATCCGACTGCCACGGAAGGGTTATGTTTTTCGCGCGTATCTTGAATGTATGTAAATTTTACATATAGGTTTTAAACAAGACGACACCGTGGCTTAGTTGGTAGTGACCCTGCCTACGAAGCTCGGTGTTCCGGGTTCGATCCCCGGCCGGGGCAAATATATGTGACGAACACAAATGTTTGTTCTCGGGTCTTGGATGTTGTGATGTGTTGTATGTGTCCATGCCGCCTGCGACACAGGGAATCCTAGTGCAGGGGTGTGAGTGTGTGAATGTTTGTTAATGTTTGTTACAGTTGTGGAAAGTAATAATTATTAAAAAAAAAAAAAAAAAAAAAATCAAAATAGCGGGTTTTTTGGCGCTAAATAGTAAGTCAAAGAAAAAATTTTGTTTACCAATTCTATCGATTAGGGTATTAAAATGAAGGAAATTACAAAAAAATATAGGGTAAATCATATGTTTAAATTTAATTTGGAATAATGAATTGGTTATCAATGTAAGTATAATATTTTCGCAGTCGGGTTTTTATAATAAAGTTTATAAAGCTTGTTTGCAATAAATTTTATATTTTGCAGTTTTTGTATTTTTGGAAGAGTCTCAATTGAATGTCTAACAATAAATGAAAGACATCTATGGTGGTTTTTTTTTCAATTCAATTCAATTCAAATCGTTTATTTCGGTATTACACTATATTTTGTTAGTATAAGGCTAATTCTAAGGTTAGTAACATATTAAAAATAAAAGATTACACTTAACCAGTCATAAATATTAAATTGTATAGATTGAAATTAAATTTAAATTGGTATCAGAAAATAAAAAAAAATAAAAATTAATTGAAAATAAATTGAAATTGAATTTTGGTTTGTTATAGAAATTTATACTGTAAAATAGTTTTTATTTTGTATTCAAACGATACAACCGGTCAACAAAGGAAATGTTTGTGTGTTGTACATGATTATGGTGTAATGAAGGCAAACCCCCATAAATAATGCCCCATTGTTTTATGGTGACAATGGACCGGGGAGTGAACATAACTATTAACTTAGCTATGACAAAGTATAAGCAAATATGAAACAATAGCTTGAGAACTAAGAATCTCGGAGATAAACATAAAGGTACATTTAGGTTAATGTTACTACTACGATAAGTAACGTAACAAAGTAAGTAAGATAACATAACAAGCGCCAGTATTGAATGAACATCATTAAAGTTCAAAATTAACTGTACAACACATTGTCAAAATATTAATATGGTGTGAGCGATTTTGAAAATCTGAATGTTATCATCGACTTTTGATGCTGACTGTACCTACACATTCAAAACCGATGAAAATGATAAAATAACACAGGCTATTTTCCGGCAACTAATTTCCCAGTCATCCGAGTAAATTATTTCTATATTGTTGCGCAATTTTTGCTCCATAAATTGACGTGATATTTAGATACCTACTATTTATTATTACTACTAGATATTACTATTTTTTCTATCAATATATATAAAAGGCGTAGTCCTGATTGACTGACTGACTGACTGAATGACACGGCTATGTAATAACTTGAAACTTGGAGGGTGTGTTCGTTACGAGCTGAAAGTGCGTACTAAAAATGTAATTTTGGTAATACCCAACGCAAAAAGCGTCAGTGTAATATTAGATATTTACTATCACATTAAAATCGACTGCTTTTTTAATTCAAGCTTAGTTATGTAACCAAAAATAGGCAAAACCAAGTGCAAAGTGTCGCAATAAAGTGTCCTACACTAAAATTGTATAATATTTGACCTAGCATAAATGTACGAGCAAATTGAGAAGTAGCTAAAACTAGTAGCTAAGCCAAGTATCTTCAAGTCCAGAGTGAATTGGTTTCTTTTAGCCAAGCGTGCTCCATCCTTAACCACAAAGTCACTTTCCATCAGGTGAGGTGGTGGTCAAAAGCTTGTCTATTATTATTATTATTATTATATTATATTATAACTTACAGAGGAACAACGAATAGGTTCTATGTTCCTGACAACCTTCAACTAAGACATTCTTTAAAAAAACTTAATGGTACCTCTTAAAACCTTCAAAAACTTCACAGCTCAAAATCTCAATGGCCTCACTCTCAATAGCTACATCACGGCAGTATTCAGAATCCTGGCGTAGTTTTTGCCGTACGGTGTATCATAGCGCAGGATTGTAGGCTCAGCCCGTCTGCGCATGCATTATTGAGTGCCACTGAGTGACGAGATGCGGCCTGAGGCGCGTTTGAACGGAGCTAGTTGACTGGACGTGGGTTACATATGGGACAGTTACTGGAAGGTCTGAGTTTTTTTAGAGAGGTATGTGATTTTCGTTTTTTTATGCAAGGTCTTTAAGAACTCCAGCTAACACCACAGTAAGACGTAAAGTTTTCTCAATTCCTAATTTTAATAAAACTGTATGTATAATATCCGTACCTTCACAGAACGTTAGATTTGATTTAATGTCAATATCAAATTTCTTGGCTCTACATTTTGCAAATAGAAAAAAAAGTAGTATATATAATAAGATTCAAATAATTCACATGTACAATACAAATAAATTTGTTTATTGGCATGTAGTTAAATAGGCAATTTAAAAGATAAAAGAAAAATAAAAACATCTAAAAACCACAACGGGAATTTGTGAAAATTTTGTAAGTTAAGGCAAAGCGGTATAAATCTATAATACGCCATAGATAATTTTACAGATTATATAAAATTATTAAAAAATTTGAAGGATAATGTAAGTACGCTTTAGAATTCTCACAAATTCAATTTGACCCTGTTCTTCACTTCTGGTGCTTCGATCAGAGCCAGATGAGATACATAACTGGAACTTTTATTCATCGGCACTCGATTATCTTCGATCATTCCGCCAAGAGTTACTAACTAAGAAAAATACTATGTGCTTACAGGTAGCATTGTATTTTACTATTTATAGGCTTGCGTTTGACCACCATCTCACCTCATGGTAAGTGACGATGTGATCGAAGATGTAGCATGCTTATCTAGAATATTCCTATTCACTCTTGACTAGGAATATTCTAGATAACACTCTTATTTAGACACTCATATTATGCATTGTCTAGCAAGCCAGTAGCTCGGCGCGTACAAACGCAGCACAGTGCAAGCACTCGGCGCCCATAGCGCCAGACGTTTTCTCTCAGCGTATACGTACAGTCACGGTTATCTGTAAATCTGAAAGGATCCAGCTTCAACTGAATAGGGAAAATGCGGTGATGAATAGTGTTGTCGGTTTATTGCGGGCTTCGATGGTTTGATTGGATTCTTTCTGCCAACACTTTGATAGCTTATTCTGGTTGTGAAGAGTTGATTCGGCGCCGGCTTTTGATTAGAAGTTGGGATGTACTCGTTCAACTGAAGCTCACATTTTGTAGGTTTGTCAGTAGTATACGTACATGCTACATATTTCTTATAATTTTATCTCTTATTATCTATCCTATCTTTATAGTCAAAGGCAAAAGATATATACCTTACTCTTTATTGTAAACCCCGGAGAAACATGCACATTGAAACAAAAACTTATGCTTTGTTTAGCAAAAATAAAAGAGGTTACATTGGGCGGTCTTATCGCTTAAAGCGATTTCTTCCAGGCAACCTTAGGATACCATAAAAAAAAAACATTCATCCATATAAATTGGTAAATGACAGTCATAACCCTAAATTTTCCATCTCTCCCCGCTTAGACCTAGACTGAAGCCTAAACCTAGCCTCTTCAATAGCAAGTAGCAAGTACTAGCATTGTGTGAGGCTCTACATGTCGTATCTTCAACACAGAGCATGTCGTATCTCTCTCTCGGTTCGTTACGCGCCAGCAGACCTCTCGAGACAACCCTTGAGTCTCACCTGCTAAGTTCAAGGTTATTGCATAAAGTTGATTAAACAACTTGTTAAATAATGGAGAAATAAGTGTGGATTCAGACTAGCGTATTTTTGTCGCGCTTATACGGGCGGATTGGTAGTTGTGAAACTTCAAAAGTCGAACGCGCGTATACGCGCTGAAAAACAAAATACGAGCGGCGATTCCAACCGAGATTATTTTGCGGTATGAAACCGCAAAAGGGTAAAATCACAGTTGGGTTCCAACTCTATCAAAATTGACGAGACACAATTTTATCGTACTCTACATTCGTCAAAACATATAAATAAATCAATATTTTTGGACATATTACGCAACGCCATCTAGCCCCAAACTTAGCAAGGCTAAGTACAAGCGAACCAGATAACTGATAGAATACATAACTCTATTATTTTCTTTTGTTTATTTTGTATGTATATATTATTTTTACGAAAATGTAATGTGTAGTTTGTGTTAATCTGTCCCTGACTACCAAAATGCTTGTAGTTGGTCATTACAGGAAAATTATCAACCGTAGCCACAAAAAATCTATCTACGTATTTATCACAGTGGATTAAAGCTCAAATTTGAATGCCAAAATAGGTTTTACCAACATTTTTGCGTGGGGGAGGAAAATGACAAATTGTTCAGTAATTAGAAAACGTGTAGAGTATTAAAATGGAATGTGCATCGCGGTGACGCAATTAATGGATCATAATTTTAATGGCAGGTGCTTAAGCAACTTGTAGCAACTTTGCTGAATTAATGGGGCTGGGAAAGCTACGGTACCCTAATACTTGAGGTTTCTACACCGTGGCTTAGTGACGACACCGTGGCTTAGTTGGTAGTGACCCTGCCTACGAAGCTTGGTGTTCCGGGTTCGATCCCCGGCCGGGGCAAATATTTGTGACGAACACAAATGTTTGTTCTCGGGTCTTGGATGTTGTGATGTGTTGTATGTGTCCATGCCACCTGCGACACAGGGAATCCTAGTGCAGGGGTGTGAGTGTGTGAATGTTTGTTTGTTTGTTTATAGTTAGCATTGTTGTATTGTGTTTATGTATGTATTCTGCGATTTAGTTATAAGAATTGATGTTGGTTCTGTACAAACGATTAATTAGTTATTTTTTTATAACAGCATAAGCTAACTACTGAACTACAATTTATAATACAAAAATTACAAAGGAAACAATTGGGCTACCCATAGACCGTTGCAAACGATCTATAGGTAGCTCAACTGTTCCAACTCGATACCCGCTGGCAGCGTGCCGTGGATACTTGCTGCATTGCCTTTTTAATTTATCTTTAAAAATAATTGATTTTTATTCTGTGTGATCAGTTTGTTTTATATAGACATAGACGAACATTTATAAACTACATATGTAGGACATCACATTAGATTTTACAGATTTATATCTAAGTTTGCTGTAGGTATTGAATTTGAAAAATCGAGACCAATAGATATTCGCTTTTTAGCGTCTTCAAATCCTTAAAGCCTCCAGAGATTGATTCATCATCCAAGATATTTAGTTTTTATTATTCTAGTGTCTGATATGTCAAAATTTTTAGACAGTGCACTGTGGCAGCTATATATTGTTGTTTGAGTTGCTGATAGAGAGCCTCTACTGCACGAAAGGAGCCTCTTCGAGGCGCACTTGAAATCCTTTCACCACACTGGTTCGAAAGAATTAGTGACACGATAAAAAGAAGCTGATAGAGACTAAAAGACGATCAAAATCTTATTTCTATTTTTTTTTACCAAGGCTTGGATATTTCACACAACGCCATCTAGCCCCAAACTGAGCAAGCTGGAACTATGGGAACCAGATAACTAATACAATACTTTTTTTTTGTAAATACATACCTACATAGAAATTACCAAGACTCAGGACACACACCGATGTTAATCACAAAAATGTTTGCCCTGAAGCGGGAATCGAACCCGCACCACCGGCGGTCACCGCAGTCCAACACACTTACCACTCGACCATCCGTCTCGTCACCCACATCTCTTATAATCCAGCCAGACTGATACATACAACTAATTAACACTACCGTCAATCGCCAATCAAATCAATAGTCTACAGGGGGTTCCAGATGCCCAACAATAGGGCCCTTCCATCCGCTTGGGCCCAACCCTCCGAGGGACTGTAACACCCTGTACCTGGTTTCCCTCACCAGTTTACAGTTTAATTTCGATCGTGTGACCCATCGTAAGCGATAATATAGAAAAGCTTAGTGATAATATCAATCATCTGTTTTAAGCTTTCTTAGCCTAGAGTCTGCAGAGAGACACAGGAGATGAACTCGGTAAACTAAACATATGGATGCAATAGCACCCGTTATCAGAAATCTATGTTCAGCAATAGCGTTATATTGATTATTGAAGTTTTTTTTTATATTGTATAAATTATGACTCAGTGAAAGCAACATATATTAGGCCTAAATGCAAGAGTTTTACTAGTTTTTTTTATATAAATACCGTGTATGGTAGCAATCATATAGGATGGGAGGCCTTTGTCAGATTACACTGCTTGAAATAACGTACACATGACTGAAAAGTCGCAGGGATGCGAAATACGCAATTTCTTCGACGACATTTTTTTCCAGTTATTTTTATATGAAAACTAAACTACTGAACCGATCTTGATAAAATTCATATGGGATCAATCTGAAAGTATATCCTCCTTATTTTTAAAATCGGTTCATAAACAACAAAGTTCAGACGTAACAAACATTAAAAAAAAACATTCAACCGAATTGATAACCTCTGAATTTACCTTTATCCCAAGAATGTTTGAAAACCCAAACAGATATGCAAGCAAAATTGGCCTCTACAAAAGCACCCACTGCTGTTATAAAGGCGAATTTTGCTTTTAACTAAATAGAAACATAGACATCGCGTATCTCACACTAGGCCCGTTCCTAGTATATCCCTCTAATTGTGACAATAACGTGGATTGTGTGAAATCAACCGAGTCGCTCGTCTGCCGCCGCTCGAGCGTACTGCACGCGGTTAACTGCATTATGGTGGCTGCATTGCAGATAGCTACGCATATCTACTCGTAGGTTTATGTAATGACAAGGTTCTACAAAAACATACAACAACCGACTTCAATCGGACTGTTCTAGTGACCGTAGGCACCACTGAAAGATCAAATGTGTTTCAATTCAACACACAAATTTTGAGACTTAATCTTTTTCAAGATTCAATAAATCAATTTGTTCATGACTGCCACCGGGATTCAAATTCGCTACCATCAGATCGCATAACCATCCACTCAGCACTACGTGCTTAGTCATGTGACATCATAAAGTTAGGTAACTAGGCGTTCTTCTCATGGTAAGAGATCACGCCGAACAGCGCTGCACAGGACATTAATTCACATGGTCTAGTGCAACACTGCTATAAATAGCGCTCGTCCACTTTAAAACATTTTGATGGTTAGTCTCGAAAGCCTAGTAATTTTACAAGCTACAGTGCCCTTGGAACCGGAACACAGTAATGCTAACACATTACTGGTTTGTGGCAGAATATCTGTCACTGCGTTGGTACCTAATATCTATCTAGACGGCATCCTGCAGGGGACGGCTCTCAAGTACTCCCAACGGTATACGCAGTACATAAGCATTCGTACTTTACAAAAGGAAAAAACTAAAACAAAAAAAAATATATACAAAACCATTCACAAAACACAAAAAAAAAAAAAAAAAAAAACAAGCCCCCACTACTGCCGCCACTTTTAATTGACACTTGCCTTTTATTTTATTCTTGTTATTCTTAATTTACTCTTGTTTTTCTATGTGTAATAATAATTATTATTATACAATTTAAAAGGAGAAGGGGGCTTCTCCGCCTCCCCTTTCATCGAACGCGGGCGGGGAGCCTAGGCTGACACCCAGGTACCGCGCCGAGGCCCCCCGCCAGCGGTTCGCCCTTTTTAAATCTCCGCTGAATGCGGCCCTGTCTGTACCTTTTCCTGTGTTTTTACTACTGTTAAGGTACAGCAGGGATCACGTGACCCAGGGGTAGTCGCCCCTGGAGTTGAAGCCGGGGCAATGAGGACATCCTCGAAGCCCCTACACGGCTTGAGCCATAGCTCGTCGTAAGACACCAACAACAACGGAAAAAACTGACTTACCTCGAGAATAGTGCATTCCTTTCAGCAGGCCGAAGTCACCAATTGTTTGTGGTTCACCATAATCCGTATTGAGTGAACGCTCTCACTCACCTGAAGACAAAAAAACCTTATTTAACCAAAATAATAATTAACAATCATTATGTAGATATGCTAATGCGTTGTATTGCTCTATCCTTGAACTGAAGACATACCTTTTCTGGGTCTACTAATCAAGCAGAGTTTGTTTTCAAATTTTAAACCCTTTGGAGTATGCGCTTCTATATTTTACCCGACTGCCAAGGAAGTGTTATGTTTTTCGCGCGTATCTTGTATCTATGTAAGTACATTTTTGGGTTACCTCGTATATTCCAAACGGCTAGATGGATTTTCACACACAATAATCAAAATGGCGGATTTTTGGAGCTAAATATGTTGTTAATAATGTTTTGTTGACCAAACCTATTGAGTAGGGTATCGAAATGAAGGATTTTAAACGAGATTACTATTATATATATATGTTTACATTTAATTTAGAATAATGAATTGACAATGAATGTCAATTCATTATTCATTATTTCGCAGTCGGGTTTTCAGTTTTAACTTTAAGGCGAAATCCGAACTCCATACAAAATAATTCGGACAAATACTAAAAAAGTACGCCGTATTATAGTAATTTCTTCACACTATTCGTTTCATCCATGTTTTTTGATTTCGTCAACAAAAAAAGTGAAAGGTTTCATACTTTAATTTAGATTTTATACGTGTTTTTAAGTTAGTAGGGTTCATTTTAAAACACGTATAAAATCTAAATTATAGTATGAAATCTTTCACTTTTTTTGTTGACTTTTGTATGGAATTCGGATTTCAGGATTCCCCTTAAGCTTGTTTGAATACTTTGCATGGGAGCTACGATGACATAGACACATCTGTTTCATCATAGCTCCCAAACGGATGGATGCATTTCATGTTGATAAAAAGTCATTTTAAATATGCAACTTGGACTCTATTGTTACTCCATAGTAAAAGAATTACAAAGGTAGAGGTGTTAAAATTCCAATTTTATGTCAAAATAACTATAATACTGACAAATCCCGTAGTAACCATACAGAGATTACATCACTAGTATTGAACTACCAGCTTTCCGCCTTCAATAACAATACTCAAACAGGTGCATCGAGTCAGTCGAAGGCATAACCGTCGCAAAATGCAAAGTTATCGATACCACTAAGCCACCTTCATTGACTATCGTTCACATCACTAGAGCAACGGCTTACTGGCTGAACTCTATATTGGATTTTGAACTGTAAATACAAACTGTTATGGTTGAATTTAAAGTGTTGCTTGAAATGTTTTGTTAAGCCTAGGAATGGGGTTTCGTAATATTATGAAGGTATGTTGATGCAGTGGTTTCAGTACGTGTGGGTGGTTACACATATTCATTTAAAGTTATGTCACAGGAGGCATCAGAATGGTTTCATTTAAAACACGTTTCATTTTCAAAAACTATTTATGTGTAGCTCAAAAATTTTAGTTATTTACGTGATTGCTAATAATTTTTAACAAAATTGAGAACATTTTTCTTGGTTTTTTATTTAATTTGAGGTTCGATAAAAACTTTACGTAGTGACTTGAAGCTTTTTTGTAAAGCGTCGATGACAAAACAGGTTTTTTACAAGCTGATTGTTGGCGTTTTAAACGCTAGCGTGTTAGCGTTTGGGAAGGATTGTCAACAAGCAGATTGTAAAAACGCCCATGACACGGGGCGACTTTACACGCTACAAGCGAAGTCGCTGGCGTGTAGAGTGTAAAAAAGCCGTGTGTCATCGTACTATAAAGCTACGTGAATTTACACACTGAAATAGTGGAAGAAGAGAAGGATAAAGTATATATTAATGTCTTAATGTTATGTTATGACCTTACTTGTTAAATTATGTAAGGATGGATTATGAATATTATATGGTATCGTAAAATAAAGTCAGTTGTTTCTTATCACTCAAATTGTGTTATTCATAAAGCTATTTATGAATACTAGGTAAACCTTCAAACAAATAATACGAAAATCAAAAAAATATTGGAATTCGAAATAGCGGCGTTCTCCCCCCCAAACCCAATCGCTAGACGCACTTGTATTTTGCAACAACGTATGATTGCAATAAAATACTGAACACCGGGTACCCAAGGGCTCATTTTGGAGCCCTGTTTATTTAGAGGCTAATCGATACAAGCACCGGACTGCATACAAAGCACCTTCAAGCAAGGGGGTGCAGTATGTCGGATGATAAAATTCTATGGCGATTGCTCAATCTTAATAAATGTTTATAGCTTTTGTTTATGGGAGGATAAAGGTGGATATTGTTTTGGTAAATCATTTACAATCATGTAGAAAAATAAATGTAAACAACGACGAACAGCGAGGTTATCCGACAGAGGACCAAGGCTACCAACATAGCTCAGAGAATTAGGAAGCTGAAGTGGCAGTGGGCTGGCCATATCTGCCGATAGAGATAAAGATAATTTATTTGCTACAACAAGTACAATATTATGGTCTTTAATAAATTGGTGTCCTAATTATGTTCTACTTTTAACCCTAAGAATCGATAACCACTAGGAAAAACGAGTTTTAGACTGGAGACCACGAATCGGCAAACGTAGTGTAGGACGCCCTCCGGCCAGGTGAGGTGACGATCTGCGAAAGGTTGCAGGCAGAAGATGGATGCGGCAAGCTGAAGACAGGGCGCGATGGCGCTCATTGGGAGAGGCTTATTTCCAGCTGAGGACTGCGATAGACTTCTGATGATGATAATGAACAACGAGTTAGAAGCTAGCTTCTTTCCTTCGTTCTCACTCTAAAGGTATAGCAGGTTCTGAACCATTTTGTCTTCTTCTTCTTATCGTATCACTTTGTGGTGAAAGGATTTCAAGTGGGTCAAAGAGTGCACTTGACACCATGTTTTCGATTTTTATTAGGTTCTATGACATGCCGGATTTCTCATGATGTGTACCAATTTGTCTGAAATATTTAGATACATTTTATGAGCTGGAAATTACAGGTTTTAACAATTGGTAAGTTAAGCTGTGCAGCTAGTTAGTGATAACTTAGAATTAAATATAATTTGTCATTATTTTTATTAAAAAAAAATGTTTTAAATGTAACGTTTTTAAGCCGAAGCTTCACCTACTAAGGTAAGTAGAAACTGCGACGCAAATTTATTCAAGCTTATGCACGCAAATGTAGGTCATATCATACCTACGTCTACACATACTGCCAGCACCTTAGCTATTCAGAATAATTTTACAGTGAGTAACATATAGTATCCTATAGAATCTGATATGTAATAATTACAAAATTTAAATAAATTAAATGTGAAAAGTTTAAATATTGATTTGAGGAGAAGTGGATGTAGGCACTTCAGTTCTCAAACTAAATTAAAATTTGGCAAGGGTGGTTCAGGATCTTGGCAACGATAACATCTTAGCTTTCTTTTCTGAACTTGCAAGAGTTCAGCAAAAAATCAGATAGGAAGAAATAACTCGTCGTTAACAGTTTTAAATATCATTTCACACTTAATTAATTTTACCAAAGTTAACGTTTAAAAAACCTATTTAGTTCTTTAAAAAGTTCAAAATGTTCTATGGCATGTGACATCCACCAATCCGCATTGGGTCCGTGTGGGTGTTAAGACCCATTCACTCTCTTAGCCGAGAGTAGGCCTGAGTCCCAGCAGTGGGAACATTATAGGATGATTATGCTTTTTGCTTTTAAGTTTTTTAAAAAAATGTGTGCACACGTCACGACAGAAGTGAAAACTTCTTCAGAGGCGAGGTTGATAATAGGAAAACAACTATTTTTCACAGATTGACAGCGAGTACATCCGAGCGTTGGGAGCCCAGTAGTCCATTCCAATTCACTCCTCACGAAATGTTTTGCTAAGTGCGCCTAAAGAAGTTTTCACTTAAAAAATTGTTAAAGTTTATGGGTATGCATCACAGACATAGATCTAGATACATATATCTGTGGTATGCATGGATATTATGAATATTTGTTATAACATCACGCCAAAACTATTGAACCGATTGAGCTAAAATTCCTTATGAATATAGTTTATAAGCTGAAAAAGAACAGACTTTATTCATCTCGATACAATGCGAGCAAACCCGCTGACAATAGCTGGTATTAAATTATTTAGAAAGTCCTTGATCTAACGTACAATGAGCTTAATGGTTTTTACCCAAATTAACTAGCTAATTAGCAAAATGGTATTTAGGTATTCCTCGCGGGGTGATTCGGAGATCGATCACTATACGGGCATAGGGGAATGCCACACATCCACATTAATACGATTCCATTGGAAGCACAGTTTTAGCTTTGTTTTAGCTGTACGAATACAAATACATATCACTTTATTGTCAAAACTATGTTGTTTACGGTCTTAATTTGTAATTTTATGGTTCAATAGTTTTTGTCCGTCTCGGACATACAATAATGTTAACTTACCAAGTAATGACTATGTTAAATTACATACACTACTTATATATTATATAAATTATATATATATATAATATATATATATATATATATCTATATATAATATTATATATATATATAATATTATATATAACAAAATACCAAACCAAAGCGTAAACATTATTGTATTTCCAAAACATAACAGGGTGTTATTAATATTATATATATATATATATATATATATATATATATATATCACTCTGTTATGTTTTGGAAATACAATAATGTTTACGCTTTGGTTTGGTAGTAGTATTAGATTATTTATTCTTTGGTATTAGTCTTTGCACTTGTTTGGTCATAGATAAGCAAATTGGTCACCATCGCTTTAAGCGTCGATGACACAGGGCAAGGTTATAAGCTACAAGCCGGCGAGTTTAGAAGCTAGCGAGTGAGCGAGTTGCCCTGTGTCATCGACTCTTTATTGAGAAAAAACTATGAAGTCTATTCTTGGTCTTCAGTTTTTTTTCATGTGTGTATATATAATCATCATGTTTTCAAAGTATTATCTGTCTTTAACAAAATATATAATCAGATTTAAAAATTTCTTATGCGTAGGAGAAAGTTTCTCGTGCTAATTAGAAATTAGTTAGGTAACATTTTGACTACGAAACAAGTTAAAACGGTAAATAAAATTTTAATCAAGAAATTACCATAAATTTGTTTTAGGCTCTCAAATCTCTATCCAATTTTTCATGATTGGTTGGTTTTTCATGACGCTTTTGATTCTATAACGTATCGCCTTTTTCTTTACATTCATACCAGACGTATACACAGATATAAGTATCTAAGCACAATACTAGAGACGACAATTAGTCGGGCCCGCGCGTCGCGCCGAAGCCGTTCAAAGTTAAGCCAGGGACCGACTCTACTACCACTTTTATTTCGTCTCTATACGTAGTAAGAACTGGAAGAGACATTTAAGAGATTAAGTATAAATCGGCGATGCTCTGCATTTTCGTTTCAAAAGAATTATTTAATCTATCTAGAAAAAATATATGGCTAAGCTGTATCGGAATGCACCCGATCGGATTTGTATTTACATTTCTGGATAAAGTACTGGCACAGTTCGACGCTTCTTTTAATGAAACAACTTTTAGAATACTCGTATTTTCGAACGAATTCACAAATAATTATAAAATTTAAAAATAAATCACTATTAAGTGAAAATATGCACACGATAAAAATGTTGAAAAGAAATAAAGTAGCAGTAATTGTTATACTCTTAAACAACCAATAACGATTTTTTTACTGTCCATCAACAATTCATTGTTTACAAAATACAGGGTGATTGGAAATTAAGTGCAGTCGATTTAGTTTTTTTTTAGTATTTATTAATATCTTCTTACAACTATTTTTACAGATGTCTCCAATGCAATAGTGTAGTCATATTAAAATATTACAAAATTAATAATTATTTACAAATACATTACAAAAATCTAATAATCAATTAATAACATAAAATATACAATGTGGCCTTTGCGTATTCATTCAGAGAATCATGAAAGATATCAATCTTCTCAGCAACTAGATTGAGCGTCTGCATGGTGCGTGCAAGAGGTGATTTGCGCAGTAAGTTGGTCCTTTAGTACCATTTAGGCCAAAGTTGTCTATTCCTTTCATTTCATTTCATTCGAACGAAGTCTGACTATTTATTATTGACCCTTTTTTTTCTGTGTGTTCCAAAAGTTTGCAGCCATTTGCTAATAATTGCTAGTACAGAAGCACAAATTTAAATGAATGAAATCGTATAATGCAACAATGGTGTACAGTTCTTAAATAATAAATTAAATAATAATATTTGGTTTTTCACATACACCACCGTGTGTTTACGAAATTTAACTTTACCAGTTACCAACGTTACCAGTCGCTTCTAGGGACTTTACATCACCAAACGCATCCTGCCATAGAATGTGTGAAGTCTCGTCATTACCCACGTCAGCAGTTGTAAGGCATCGCCGGGTTCGTTTCTTTTATTTTGTCTGCTCCTGCTACTCATATTTACACAGAATTTCTACGTTTTCATCGAAACAGAACACTGGTACAATTAGTAATAACGTATTTTTGGAATAATCATTTCTGTGAAAGCCTGTAACGCGAGTTTCCATTTAGTATGCAGTATTTCAGTATTTAGTGCAAATATTGGGTAGGTTACATTTCAGGTCTTGTTACATTATTTTTACCTTTTTTCTTGCAACAGCATATCGTATACTGTCCGGATGAGAATGCTGTCTAGCAATAATTTTAGTTCGTTTACTTGTTTTTTTATTTATGTTAGGATGATACAATAAAGAATATTCCATTCTACTCTATTTGCAAAAATGTTATAGGTAATAATAATTACCATTCTTATAACTATCGGGTTTCCCATAGAAGCTTTGTTTTGTTTTAGGCTAGATATCGTTGTCTTAAATGTCAAAACTTATTAAAAAAAAATATTTTGGACATTTCACACAACTTCATCTAGCCCCAAACTAAGCAGATCTTTTACTATGGAAACCAGATAACTGATACGATACCTACTTAAATACTTTTTGTTATAAATACATAGAACAAACTTAGACTATGTTCATAACACAAATATTTGTCCTGAAGCGGGAATCGAACCCGCGACACCGACGTAGCAGTCCAACACACTTGCCAATAAACTACTCGTGTCACCAAACCTTGCAAATTAGAACAACAGTGCACTAAGCCAAAGTGATCACACACAAAACATTATAAAGGCAGCCGACAGCCGACAGCCGACAGCCGGTGCAGACAGGTGAACCGACGAACACGCAAACAACGTACAGGGGAATGTTTGCCGTTGCTCGATAGGACCAAGTCGCAATCACACCGGTGCGTAACATTAATTGTTAAAATATTAAGACAAGCGAGACGCTTTTCTTTTTTGAAATGAAATGGTATTTATTTGCCTATACAATACAATGACAATCAAATAGAGAAACGTATAACTAATCTAAATAATTCTAACTTAAAAAGACTTTTTCTAACCTACTCGTATTTATGAAGTGTATGTATTTGTATGGCAAAAAAGGACTCAGCTCAGCGTTTTGCTGGTTTGATTCCTACCTATCCAGCGCTAGTTTTCAGTTGAGCCCTGTGAAAGTTAAGGTTAACGACACGACTTATGACTATTATTAACCTACCTATTTATTTTACTAAACAATCCTTAAATACATCTTTTAATATCTATATACTAAGAAATATTTGTCTATCAATAAAGCATTGCTACGGTTTGCAAGTTTTTACTCGACGGTACTGCAATAACAGCGCTGCTGATCCATTGGAAGCTCTGATAGCACAATACAGACATTTCTAAGATCTACTTTGAATAATTTTGTATAGAAAAACAAGCAAACCTTACATACACCAAGTATATAGTCTCAAATGATGTTTAACATTTGACATCCTATCTTGGTATTAAACGACATTAATTTGGAAGGATATTAATTACTTAATTTTTCTGAGGTTGGTACCATCTAACGGCCAACTCTAACTCTTCCTGTTACACACTACTGTCGCTTTGCAGGAAAGCGAGAGGAAAGATGTTACACTACAAAAAAACATGATAGTAGTGTGCGTGCATCTTGAGTAAGTATATTTACTTTGTTAAGTATTCAAGGATCTGAAAATTTTTGGCTGTTTCTTTGTATTCAATTTCATTCTAACAAGATTTTAGTTAAATTTTTATTACATATCGGTGTGAATGAACCCACCGTTACTAAACTCTAGGAAATTGTTCCTAGCTAAAGTGGCCCACTATAATGAGAGGCTAGAAGCAAAAATGCTCGAGCATGTTTGTATTGATGGTGTTTGAGTAGATAGTCTGTGATGAGCGCTTTATGCTGTGATGACGTCATAATGGCGATGGGGGAAGATAGTAACTAGTTGGCTTAGCATAGCTTTGTTGGAGCCAGGGACAAAGCATTATGAGCGATATGCTGTTGTTTTTAATTAGCATTTACGATGATACCGGAGCCGTAGTCTCGTTGTAGTGTATGTAGAGTCTGAACAAGTTCTCGTACTTACTGATCCTATCTGAGGGGTTCAGCAGTAAAGGTTGTGAAGCAATTCAAATACCTTGGACATATCATCACCGAAGACCTGAGTGATGACCTAGATATTGAGCGAGAAAGACGGAACCTGTCCATCAGATGTAACATGCTTGCTCGGAGATTTGCCAGATGCAGCGACGAGGTGAAAATAACACTATTTAAAGCGTACTGCTTGTGCATGTATACCTGCCAGCTCTGGTTCAAGTACAAAAGAAAATCGTACAGTACTATACTATAAGGGTGCAATATAATGACGCATATCGCATCCTCATGAAAAAGCCAAGATTTTGTAGTGCGTCAAGCATGTTCGCTGATGCACGGGTTCCGGATTTCTTCGCCATAATCAGGTCCAGAATTGCTTCCTTTTGGGCCGGTATTAGGAGCTCCAAAAACAGCATACTCTTTTTTAAGTCTTTGGCTGATAACATATATAGCCCCATGTACAGGTTCTGGCTCTCAGTGCACCAGAGTGAGACCGGTAAATAAATAAATAGATAGATAGGTTAATCTTAAGTACTTTAGTTAGGCACTTTGTAAATTTATGGGTTTTTTTATGGCCTGAAATAAATGACTTTATTTATTTATTTTATTTATTGTGACATGATGGTATAAAAATGCTAAGCGAGTCAAAAATTATTAAAGTTCGCGCACTCAAATTAAACTTTATTGGAAAAGGCAGAAGCTAGCTTCAGAGCCAAAGAATACCAAGTCAAAGGAATTCAGGCAGTAGTTTTTAGTAGACTTTCGCGATTATCACACATAGTTATTTGATTGTAACGGGTATTTATCGCGCTCATCTCATATGTTATGTGTCCCGACGTTTCGACTGTATTGCAACAGCCGTGGTCAGGGGTTGACTGGCGTATTGGAGCTACCGTCGCGGTGAAATGAGGGAACTACCCTCATTTTGGTCGTTTAAAATGTTCGGTCGGCACACTACACTGACGACATCCGGACACATAAGCGGCGTTCCGATCACGGCTGTTGCAATACAGTCGAAACGTCGGGACACAAAAACATATGAGGTGAGCGCGATAATAACCCGCGATTAAATAAGGCAGTTCGAGAAATCTAACACTAGAGCCAGTTAATGGCTGACACGAGTTGAGACCAACCTTGTTGATCAAAACTATCAGAGCTTCGTGAGTGTTCTGTGACCACAGATACATTACAGTGGCTCGACAAAAATGCATCTTAAATTCTAACAACTCCCATATTTTCAACTCTCAGTGGAATATATGAAAATGTATTCCAACTGCGAAGTTTACAAAGCTTGCGCATCCGACGCGACGCCGAAACAAATGTCGTCAGCGATTCTTTCTCACGGCTCCGGCGTGGAACATCACTGTGTCTTATGCATAGGGTGGACCAAGCGACGAGCGGAGGGCGTTGTATGGAATGATCATTGAAATGAGCTTTAATGCTTGAGCTCAGAGTTTTTTTTTTAAAAACCTTATCTATGGAATTGCGATAAAAGAAACTTACATAAGAAAAACAAACGATTTCATAAAATCACCGATTCCGAGTTTTTAAAAAATAATAAAAGGGGTTTGACCTTATCCGCTGCAAAAAAGTTTCTCATTTGTATCCGATTTAAGGTAGGTATTTATTCTTTGTAGGTAATTAAAAATATGTTATTTGGTTCTTATAAAAACAAACTTGTTTAATTAATGGATGTATTATGCTCAGTTTAATATTATTCGATCGTCACTGCATCGAATTCCACCATAGTTGAGGACTTTATCTATTGTTCGCTCAAGGTTCAAGGTTGAGATCTCCACTTCGTATTATTTATAATTTGGTTCCACAATATAATATAATTTATAAAGCTAAAACTTTACGATTGGACCACCCAAACAGTACCAAGTAAAAGTTGCTATTTTTCCCATCTTAAAGGCTTCTAATATCGCTGGCTGCCTCAGGCCGGTTGTCATTTGTCTGTTGTACGCAAACTCCGCTTCAATGTTTGAAAGCACTACATTATCCGTGCCTCTTTATCGTGCTATAGTGATGGGATGTGTCAATGGAATAGATACCTATCGATTTTATATTCAATCATGATCATTTATGATAAGTTTACCTGCAGAGCTAAACTTGTAAAAATAGTTATTTTGGTAACATAAAACTAGTAAAATGTAAATAGACTCCCTTTTCCGCACTTTGACTCCTGTTAATCCTTTGTCCTGAGTTGAGGATCTCCTGACAAATAGTTTAGCCAGCCTAACTCCGCCCAGAAGCACAGAAGTTTCCTGGATTCTTCGCAGGCTTTGCGGATCGAACTCGGGTTTTTGAGGATTTCCTCTCGTTGCTTTTTAACTCCCACGCATTCCAAGATTACGTGGACGGGCGTTACATAAAACTAGTAATTTGAATTTAGATTTATCTATTGTGGATCTATCTTTAAAATATGATCAAAGTATTAATATAAATTCAAAGAGAATTCTGCTTTCCAAGTGTGGATACTTAATTGTTTAATTAACAAACGTTGTAAAGGAACAAAGATTAAAATATCTTAATTTTCCTACACAAATACTTCAAAGGTCTCTCACGTTAATTAATTTTATCACAATAATGAGGATCATTTCGGCAAAACGCTGGTTAATTAAAAAAGAAAAGTTTCTAAATTATGTACATAATTTTACCTCTTATTGAAATTTCGCCTCAAGTTTCTTGGAGAAATGTTTGATAAAACTGAAAACTTTTGAAAAAGTGTAAGTGTCTAAATGTCAATAGGTACATGGTTTTCAACTCTATAAAAATTAATCTTAACTCAGAAAATAGAATCAACATGTCACTTTAAGTTCAAATCAGTGTGGTGAAAGGATTTCAAGTGCACCTCAAATAGGCTCCTGCCTGAAGTATATGCCAGATATTTTGATAAATAGATAGATGGTAATAATTCTTTATTGTACATATTATGGAAAATAGCAAATACAAGGCTTAGAACTAATGAGTGGTACAATTGGCGCCCTTATCACTGAGAGCGATTTATTCCAGGCAACCAACAGGCATTAGAGATTTAGTGATAATAAGTATTATACATATAAGTAATCGTTTGTTTAATATGTGTGATGTTTGTGACCTTACTAAATAAAATAAATAAGAAAGCTCTACATATTATTAGCAATAAAATGTTAAATATTATTAAATGTGATACGGGTTTTGGATACGCATAAGAATCTGTAGATATATTTATCGATAAAATACTGTCCCATCACTACAACCCACTAAGACACCGCACTTCCTTACTCAGCTCGGATTTCTTTTTAATACCACACATTTAAACTCTTGAGTTAGCGGCATATGTCGTCGGAAAACTTACGTGTACGTACTTAAATGAAGTTTGAGCTTACTTTGAGCCAAGGATACTTTCTAAGCTACGATGTAAGTAGCGCCTACTTGGACTTAGTTATAAAGTTATAATAAGTTAAAAAAGTTCTAAGAGACTTGTCTGTTAGCTACGTGGTCGTGGTACGTAAGTTTTGTATCATATTTTTAAATTTTGATAGCTTTAATGTTGAGGTAAATTTGTTTACCTCAACATTAAAGCTATCAAAAAATTGTTTTTAAAACACTTTAGATTTATTTCAGTTAGAGACATTTTATTACATAAAACACTTCATTAAAAGCTTGTAAGTATCAAACATAATATGTATTAAGTAGGGGTACTGAAAAATATATTTTGGATAATTGTAAAAATAAATGTATGTAATATCTTATTTAGGTAACTGACACCCACGTTTTAGTTTGCGTTGTGACCTTACCAATTTCCTTTCTTAATACTTTCTCGACGAACATACCTACACTAACTTTTTCCTTTACACATTACATTACCTAGTTTTTTACACTAGCGACTTCCCCAAATCTGTTTATGCAACTTTAAAGTATTTTTAAATTTAAACCTAAATCTGTACGTACTAGGAGAACCAGTTTACATATAGGACAAACCATTCGTGGCTTTTTAGATGTCTTATCTTTATGTACTAATTCCAATACAATATAAAAAAACTTCGACGTGAATTTTCAAGTCTCCACATCGTAGTGGCTTGGCCTGTTCGTTGTCTGTCAGTCATTCAATTAACAGGACTAAGTTTTTGAACATCTTTCCTCTCGCATTCTGCCAATTTGTGGTAGTGATTTCGTGAAATGCAACGGAAGTTTGTAACAGGATGGTACCAACTTCAGACTTCCTTCCAAATTTAGATGAGATGTCACACATATGCGACTACTGTAAGGCTCGCTCGTTTATATTATTGATTGTAAAACACCATCAAAAATCCATAAAATACGTTGGGAAAGCGCAAAAAGTCGTCTTAAAAGCGTCGAGCTTTGTCGCCGAGGGCTCTGCACCACAAAAACAATAAACTGTCATAAATCAGAGGGAAAGTTAATAAACCCAGTTCCGTTTCCGGGTAACTTTTACCCCACTTGTAAGCAGTGCATTTTGCTAGTTTTACCCGGTAAAGTGTGCTTTCTACTGAGATAAAATAAAAATAAACTCAACATTTTAAATTATACACGGTCAAACTTGTGTAACTGTTACCGTTAGTCGTGACCCTATGGATTTGCGTGAGGCGGTACCTTTAATTGATAATAATTTAAGTTTTATTCATCGTTGGGCAAACCTACCTTTGCGTACCTAGCTCGAGCCAGCTCGCAAAACCTCGGCTCGAGCACCGCAATCGCACCGCTGTCACTATTTTGTAGAAAAGCCAAAATTCTGACTGCACAGATGCAACGTAGTACCCCGTCTGCATTGCCCATTTTTTTTTTGGTAATTAAAAATTGGTGGTGTGTATTCATAATATGCAAGCGTGTTATATACGAGTAGGAAAATTATTTAATTGACTAGTCATTAATTTACGAAACAAATACCTACATACCTAAAATACACCAGTAAATTAATCAAGGTTTTTAAAAAAAATAGACAATATATATTGGACTGTTTGGCACAATAAGAGCCTTTTTGAGGCGCACTTGAAATCCTTTCACCACCCTGGTTCGAAAGAACTAGTGACACTATAAGAAGAAGAACGCAAACGAAATCGCGTACCAGCTATCTCTAGAAAATTATGTAAAAAGTTTTTCCGCATCAAAAACTTTACTCAGTGGACGACAACCTTTACTTCAACTCCGGAATTTTAAAGTTCCCAGTGATACATGGCCGAGTAATGTTGGTTTTTACCCCGAGATTTATAGAGAAGGGGTAGAAAATTTTAGGTAGTGATTGGGGGGAAACTCGGTGATGCTTGCCTTACAACACTTTTGTAAACTCAGATCTTAGATGTGAAATTAATGAAAAAGTTTTTTTTTCCGAATAAATTAATCATTTATTTTTGCTAGGTCTATTCCAAATCTTACCCTTGTTCCAAAAATAACAGAGAGACTCATTTTTTAAATCAACTCTTGTTGATTCATCGTTGAAACTTTAACCCGTTTTTTTTTTAAATTATATCCTACAACACTTTTGTAAACTCAGGTCTTTGAGATGTGGTATACATATATGTCTATTGAAAAAGTTTTTTTTCCGAATTAATTAATCATTTATTTTTGCTAGGTCTATTCCAAACCTTACTCCTATCCCAAAAATATCATAAAGATACAATTTTGAAATCAACTCATGTTGATTCATTTTTGAAACTTTAACCCGTTTATTTTTTACCCGACTGCCAAGGAAGGGTTATGTTTTTCGCGCGTATCTTTAATGTATGTAAATTTCTGGGTTACCTTGTATCTTCCAAACGGCTGGATGGATTTTGACAGTTAAGGTATCGTTAGATTTGTCTCAATCACCCGAGTGTTCTCAGATGGTTTTAAAAAAAATAATTAAAATGGCGAATTTATGGAGCTAAATAGTACCATTTTTTTGTTTGCCAAACCTATCAAGTAGGGTATCAAAATGAAGGTATTTTAAAGGAGATTACAAAATTATACTTAAGTTATATGTTTTAATTTAATTTGGAATAATGAATTGACAATGAATACATATATATTTTTTTCGCAGACGGTCTTACTGTTTTTTTTTAGCTTTTAGTTTACTTTTAAGCTCGTTTTATATCCTGTTTTTTGACAGTCTGTTTATGTCAGTTCAGTCCAAGGTGATGTCTGAGCGTGGTTTGGTTTTCTGTGTTGTTCGTGTGGAGAGATCCATTGATGTTCCCTTCAATCGCTCTCTGCAATACCCCTTCATAATCCGTTTATAAAAAAGGTACAATTTATACTTCTAACTCTACAAAAATCCTAAACCTTCTCGTTTTTAGAACCAAAACGTTTCCAATTGTAGATTAGACGGTTGAGGTAAATTAAAAGGGAGGTAACGTAAGAAAAACCAGCTCGCAAGTAAATTTTCGAAAGCAAGTGTTTTGCAAGCAAAGCCTTTCTGGCTACGAGTGGCTTCTCATGGTTTAACTAGGGTGAGGAATGTTTCAGGAAGGAAGAAATTAAACGGGACTTTATGGGTACAGTGAATATCGTTATTCATATAGCATTAGATTTTTTTTCTATCTTTAGACCAGTACCTACTATCTTTAAAGACAAACGCTCTACTTCGATTACAGCATCAAAATGCCATAAGTTACTAACAACATAATCCAACACTAGTATCCCAAAACTGCTCATTGACCACGCATAACAATTTACATCACAATTTCCATTTTATTTAGTTATACATTTAATTTAAGGAATAATCCCAATGGTTTTTATTTGGGTTTAATTTTTAGAATGAGAAAATAGGAAATATCACTTTATTTGATTTAGTCATAAACTAAGCAGAGTTTGTTTATACTATGTTTATTTAAATATAATATATATACATACATATAATTATGTAAGATTGGGAATCTAACGATCAAAAAAGCCACATAATACAAATAACTAAAGAGAAAGAGAGAACAATAAAATGTTATTTGCCTGAAAGAAAATTAACATTGTAAGGCACCTGGTATGGTACATAATATTAGTTATTCTTTGACCTGGTAAATAAAATCACATAACCATGAGGTGCGTAATAGAAAATGAAATATCCGAAACTGAAGCCATTGTAAGATCTCTAAACCATGGAAGATTCACAAGTTATACAAAATTCAGTGGCTGTATTATGCAATGGGACCGTAAGGCGCAAAATCAATATGCCTTTTGTGTTACTAAGGATTTTCCATAACTCAAGAGCTGGTTATGTTTTTTTTTTGGCATCTGTAAAAAATATGGATATCAAATTTTCACAAAGCTGGTAAACGGAAGGTGATATAATGGTCTAATAAAAATAATATAAATTAAATCATTTAAGGTAAGTATCTACTGCCTACTGAGCTTGTGCTGGCCAAATGGATACGGGCCTTGTCTTGCGGTCTGGTCTCTCACTGGATCGCGGTTCGAATTCCGGTGCAGACAATGCGCAGATAGGTTTTCACAAGTATAACTATAGGTAGGTAGATACATATTAAATAAATTTATAGGATGTACTCTTATTTATGATCTGCACCTGACGACGACTGTACAATATACGTCACGATGTCTGTGGTCCCAATCGACGAATTTAAAAATGTTATCCGGCGATTCGGACCATGGTCCCAATACCCAGTGGTCCCAATCGACGGAAGCCTCATTTGTATCATCTTTAACAAATTTATTAGGTACATTCCTTTTTTTTATGTAAAAATAAAAACTAAGACGATTTAACATTTGTAAATTACCGCTAACTCTTAGTCTATAAACCACCTTTGTCATAAATATTTAAAGAGGTGAAGAGTTGTCCTATTTTATGAGAAAATGTATATTTTTCCGAACATTCCGAGGATTACCTGCTTCAGTTGGCATCGATTGAGTGAGTAGTATCTGATTTGAATGCTTATTTACGTTGCTTATTTGACCTGGTTTTGTCCATTCTTTGACCTTTGTTGGAGAGCTGAAACAGTTATTTTTTGCTTTATTTTACTTCTGTTCATTGTTCAAAGAGAAAAATATACTATACTCAATAATCAGTACATTTATTGTCTTCACATGGTAAAAATGTTAACAAATAAGTACACAATAATCTGGTAGAATTGCATGTGAGACCCTTGGGGCACTAAAATATCTATAGGAGGCAGGCAGACCGAGGTTTTTGCTACGAACATAAGGTAGGTTATCTAAACAAAAAATACTTAACTCAAATGTACCTACATATTTTCACAACCTAATATCAATTACCTGCTTGCCTACTAGCGATAGAAAAAGTGAGTTATTTTTTTGAACCGTTGTTTGATCTTCTAAGTATTTCAATATATAAGGTTACAGATAACAATAGCAAACGATGCAGTAGTATCGACGCATAAAAAAAATTATAGAGTACAGCTCTGAAAAAATCGCAAACAATTCACGTAAGGTACGTTCCAAAAATATTTTCGCCGACGTGAATTACAAAAACTTGGAACTGTGCCCCGTGGGGGTCACAGTGTAATGAATACATTGCAGTAAGAGCATAACTTACGTGAAAATGCTTAAGCGATTTGTCATTGTTGAACTTTCTGTGTTGTTTCTGTGTCTGTATTTTAAAAATACAATTGTTCGCCAGTAAAAATGTAAATATTATGGAGTGGAGTTTAGGACCAAGGTGCTCGGTCTCCCCTGATAAGTGTCACTGTAACAAAGTTCGGTACAGTCTTTTTGAAAAAAAAAAATTAAGATATTAGTTCGTAGGTTTTTTTTTACCGAATATCAGCATCAGTGAGACTGGGCAACATGCCTCATCCATCCTATGTTACAAACTTTAGCTTGTATAGATTTTGCTTTGGTTTTAGTAACAAATGATAAAAGTATAAAATCTAAAAACCACGTTTGTATACCCGTGCTCTATCTCACTTTCGTTACGAGATATAACCGTTTTTATGCTTTTTTTGAGGATAGGTCGGCATTGCATGCTAATAAATGGATTTAGAATTCATTTTCATCGAGTTGTGAGCTTCCCTGAAATCAGCTGAATAACTTATCAAGAAGTGGTCGAAGGAGTTGCAAGATTCCACCCGGAACGACAGACAGACAGAAAGACCAAAAAAATAAGAATGAGACTTAATATATATTTATATTTTAAACGCGTTTTTTGCATTTAATACATAAGAAAATTCATCTGCACTTGTCATTCTGTTTTCCCTCCCCTGTGAGGCGTCGCACGTGCTCCCTGCCCGATCCGGTTCGATCCGTCCAATCCTGCGCGGACAGAGTGCCATAAATTCCCGTCATAGGCCAGTCTGAAGCCAGCGCCTGATTTCCCTGGCGGCGAGCAGTCTTTAAATTACCTCATTTGTCTGACGCGGCCTTGACATACTGGTGCTCAAGTTCATGCTTCGAATTTATAAAGCGAACGCCATGACGGGAAATTGGTGATGCGCGTAAGTAAGGATGTTCAAGCAGAACGATAGTTTCAAGTCAGGTTCAAGTTGATGCTGGATGATCTTGAAATGGCTTATGAATAGAAAATAATATAATTGAATAGACATTGAAATAAAAATTGTGTAATAAAAATTAACAATTTTTATTTACTTTTAAGGAAATTTAATTCCAATTTCATCTCTTAGAAGTTTTTTCTCATAACTTAACACGCTGAAAACAACTGTCTTTCTGAACTTTCTGAAATACATTTCTGTGAAAGGCTGCGTTTTATCGTCTATGTATTTCTAAGTTCTTTAGAATCTTGCAATCTCCGTTGCATTACGTTTTCCCAGAATTCAAAACAGTGCTGCACAGAACTATGATTTTCATATGCCGGTGCAACACGGCTAATGTACTCTTAGATATAATCTGACATTCTATAAAATCAAAGTTATTCTCCAAAACCAACATCGTGAATTATTGATAGATAAAATTTTGCATTAACGTTACCGGATCGTATCCGTCACAGAGAAGTCAACAGTTTGTATGATTATTTTTCAAAACGTAATACATACGTTTGACTTCTCTCTGGTGGATACGATACGTTAACGTCAACGTAAAAGTACACGCTTGAGCTACAGAACTGTAACGATACGACAATAAAATCTGACATAGTACATTCGCACTTAATCAGCGTCTCTAAATGTTAGCTTAAGAACTTCCGAACTTAATTAGAAAGTTAAAAACGTTAGCAAAGTCGGCGCGAGGACAAGTTTTGGCAACGCAAACGGTGATCTACCGTTTTCTACACACGATACGATTATTAGAGTCAAAGTTTAGTAAAAATACGTAAGCTAGTATGCCTTGCCTATATTAATACCGATGTCAAATGCCTACTAAAAGCTATTCCTGGATTAGTCATATTCACCTAGTCGCCTCTACTGGGGAAACGACTAAAGAAAAATTAAATCCTGTAAAAAAATTCTGCGACTATTCTTACCTTGATTTAAAAGACTATTTTATTAAAACTATAAAACACCTAGAAACTAATTCGTAGCGTTGAAAATTTCGAAAATATTTTTCTCAGCACGCATTTCCACACTCAACGAGTAATTTCAAGTCTCTACGTCTACTAGTTTAGCCCGTAAGCTTTCTGTCAATCAGCTAGTCAGTCCGAACATTAAAAATATTGGTATTTGATAAATTGCCTTTCACATTTGCATCACCTCTTCCAAAGTTCCAAAGTTCCAAGTCGCACAGCCTAAACTGCTTTTTGCAGATGTCTTATAGTTTCTTTTCTATTTGTTCAAGCGTACTTCATGTTTTCATTCACAAGTTTGAATAAACGGAATGTATAGCGAGGGCGACACATTGCATAAATTGAAATTACAACACGGTTCCATGTTTCAACGTTTCAATCTTGGAGTTGGCATCATCGGTATCTTACGACGAGCTATGGCTCAAGTCGTGTAGGGGCTTCGAGCTTAGCTCATTGCCCCGGCTTCAACTCCAGGGGCGACTACCCCTGGGTCTCGTGTTCCCTGCTGTACCTTTTACACTAGAGAAAACACAGGAAAAGGTACATACAGGGCCGCATTTTGCGGAGAATTAATATGATCGGTCCACTGGCGGAGGTCCTTGGCACGGCACCTAGGTGTCAGCCTAGGCATCCCGCCTGTGTCTGGTAGAGGGGGGCGGCTGAAGGCCGCCCTCGCCCATTACACAGTGTTATTTATATTTACAATAGGTTTGACACAGTAAAAAAAATAAATAAATGACACAGGGAATTTAGTATATTTATAAGTAAGTAAGAGATAAGTTGAGAATAGAAGATCGTAACTAAAGGAGGCAGCATTAGTGGGAGGCCTATGTTGTTATGTATATTTATTTTTTGATTTATGTTTTATATTTTTATTTTTTTGGCTGTAGAGTTAAATTTTTTTTGCAGATGTCTTATAGTTTCTTTTCTATTTGTTCAAGCGCTCGTACTTCATGTTTTCATTCACAAGTTTGAATAAACGGAATGTATAGCGAGGGCGACACATTGCATAAATTGAAATTACAACACGGTTGCATGTTTCAACGTTTCAATCTTGGAGTTGGGAGTGAAAGGGTGTTGGTTTTGTTGGGATATTTTGGTATCAATATTACACTATGTGTAGAGCCAAACGCCAAGAATAACGTTCCTTAAAAAAAAAGAAAAAAAAATGTTGTCTTTAAAGTTGGTTTACGGACTATAGTTTAACGTGACTACCAGCGTAACGGGACAATGACAGCGTTACCGGACTATGAGCGTTACCGGACAATGACGTCAACGTTATCGTGCATGCAGCCGGCGTTCATCGATTTATTCTGGAGGTTCTAACATTGTTTTCATTTGAAGGTAAAAAAATACTGACAAGAGAGAGAGTCTATTCTTATTCGTTCTATAGAACTTATGAATGGAACTGAACCACCACGGTTGCAAAGCCGAAACACTCACAGCTCGTATGTAAATTTGTCACCGCGAGACGTCACGTCGCGTCGACGTCACTCGTCAGTCTGCGCCTAAACGACATGAACGTTATGGGCGATAAAAGAGCCGCCGCATCCGGATCCGGCCGCCACACAAGAAGAACCTACCGCAAGCTGATGTCTCATGATTGTCGTGCATCGTGCCTTTGAAATAAAAATGGTTTGATGACTAACCAGATCGTCTATTTAATGATCAATACATTTATTGTCTCGTCTTTTACAATAAAGTGGTATGTAGCTATACCCCGATTTATAATTCAAGTTTTTTTTTTGTAAACAAAGAAGTGTCATGATATGTCACTGTAACAGAGACAGGTCAGGGTTAAAAACGAGTTTATACCACGGATCACTATTACTAGTAATGGCGCGCGGTTTTGCTTGTGCGATAGTTTCCTATTTTACCTAAATAATTCTTAACCAAACATATTCAGGTACTTTAAAACACTGAAAAGTAGGTAGAATAGGAAGTAGAATTTGTGAATTTATACTTCTGAGATATTAATCATAATATTATGCAAAGGTGCATAGCAGATTCCTAACAAAAAATCATTCAATTCACACAATTGCACACGAGAAGCGAAAAAAGAACGTATTCGAATTCGTAAACGGACAAGAGACGAATAAAATTTACAAACACACGTTTAGATCAAAATCCAAAAAGTGTTTCGAACCTCTGTGATTTACTCCGATGATACCAATGTCTTAAAATATTTTTGGCTAATATTTTTTCGTCGTTTAATAACTATAATTAAAGAAAAAAATTAAATAAAATATAATAATCAGTACAAAACCATTGCTATTTTCCATTCCATGGATATTGACTAGAAAATAAACCATACCATAAGTATTTAGGAAAATTGAGTAAACGTCACTTTTATAAGTATTTTTTTAGGGTGGTCACACCTTTGTTTACAAAAAAAACTTGAATTCTGTATTCTGTGTCCATTCCTGTTCAAATGTTGTTAGACAAAATTTACAAAGAAAATTATTAAATTTATTACAGACGATCTACATATTATGTATTAAATCAAGGTTTTACAAAAAAATTCCTACTAAAAACCATCGATGTAATATCGATGCTAAAAACCGATTTTACCGTTCGACCATAAACATCACTGAAAAATCACAGGGAAGCAAAATACTCGATTTCGGTTACTTCGACGACAACTTTTTTATTTTGATTTAAAACTAAATTACTGAACCGATTTTGATAAAATTTTGACGAGACCCACTGAAAGTATTTTATTTAAATTCAAACAAAAAAATCCAATTCGGTTGTTGTATGACGAAGTTCTGAAGTAACAAGCATAAAAAAACAACCGAATTCGAAACCTCATTTTTTTTAAGTAGTCTAAAAATATTATTCTGTAATAAAGCAGTTAGTTAATTATATTATAAAATTAATTAATAATCGGCACAATCCCTTTCATGTCGAAACAAGATTTCGCCGAAATAATTCCTCAGGTACAAAATATTTTAATAATACCTAAATGTTACAACTAATTAAGTATTAACTTGTAATATCCGTCAATTAATGCGCAAACGATTCAATCACTTGACTAATTCGTCACTACGTACAGCTGGGCACCTGTAATTAATTTATATTAATCGAATGCCAGCGTGACATTACACGACACCTAATGAATTCATTAATATTGTCATGTCTGTTAATCAGTAGTGGGAAGCTGGTATACTGAGTTTTCAAAATACTTTACTATATTTTATTATATTAGTAGTAGGCTTACTTGATTGAATGACTGATTGACAGACAACACATAGGCCAAACCACTGGACGTAGAGACATAAAATTTGGAGGGTATGTTCATCAATAAGTGTAGGCGCGTACTTTGTTTGCACACAACGTATGTTAACGCGTAATAAAAATGATCAAGGTTAATATAGGGTAGGTAAATAATAAATAGTAAATTAATTTAATTAGGTAATTTATAAAACAATTAAAAAAAAAGATAAGTAGATAGTTCATTAATGATAAAAAAACAAACCAAATACGAGACCTCAGAAAATAATAATTATACATTATAATGACTTTCAGTGTGTGTTTGTATGCATGAGAGTGTGTGTGTGTATATTTGTCAATGTCTTTAAATTCGTATCTACTAATAGAACTTACTTACATCAACATTATAAGCTACCAAAAATTTTCTAGAATTCAGAATAAGTTTATAACTATTGAATCAGATGTAAAATTTGATCAGTTTGACACAGATTTGGGTGTCAATAAGGTTAAACCCCGCCGCTCACGTCCGCATGCGTTAATATGGCCTACGTGTGTCGCATCCGACGTGCGGCGTGCGACGTGCGACATTAAACGTGCACCCGCCGCTTGTGATTACACGCAACGCCACGCGGAGAGACGTTCCGTTTCATTTGGATTAATAAGTTAGTTAATGAAGCGAGGAATATTTTTGTTCGTATATGAAATCCTGAAAGAGATTTTGGTTTTCTCCCACCCCACACTGCAAGCTCCTTTAAAATATATTTTTTGACGTGGCTACGTCTAATAAATCGATTAACGCCGCCGCGCCGGCTGTATGCACGAAATCGTTGACGTCATTGGTAACGCTTTCATTGTCCGGTAACGCTTATTGTCTGGTAACGCTGCTGTTGTCCGGTAACGCTTATTGTCCGGTCACGCTGTCATTGTCCGGTAACGCTGGTAGTCACGTTAAACTATAGTCCGTAAACCAACTTTACAGACAACCAATTTTTTTTATGTCTAGTAGTGGTGAGACTAGCTTAGCTATGCACTCTCCTGATGGTAAAAGATTACGCCTGCCCATAACCATAATAATACTACACAGGACTTTATAATTACACACTTACACTAACAATTACGACGGTAATTTATAATATCTACCTACTCAGTTTGATAACAAAATGTGTTACGAACCTCAAATGGGATTGATAGGTATGTTGGCATGCTACTGTTCTTTCCGTAATTTTTTATTTATTTATTAAGGCAAATGCCAACAGCACACAATTCACATTAGTTACAACACTCAAAAACATAAATATCTAAAATGTGGACCAGTTACAGGCTTCCACAACACTCAAAAACATACAGACAACAGGTAAAACAAAAATACTTCTAAAAACTTAATCTAAATACAAAAGAAAATAAAAAGATGGATGAAACTAAAATTAAGTAAATAAATGAATACTTAGACAAAACAAAAATTATAAAAGCACAACAAAAGCACAACAAGCGTATGAATGAATGAATGAATGATACATTTATATGCATAATTGCGTAATCTTTAGATAGCTATGCATGCATGCTAATTGCTGATATTGCGCACCCAACCTACCCTATCACTCATTGACTGTGTCAATTTATTTATTACTGTCCGTCGGAGGACGCTTTGAACCGGGATACAGTAAAAACTTGTCCGGTTCTTAGCGCATCTGTCTAGAAGTAGGTACCTAGTATGAACATAACTATGTATTCCTAAAGACAAAAATCACTATTTTATACCTATAACTAATTCTAATTCTAAGCATTACCATTAGTATCAACAAATTATATAAATATATTTAGTAATAAATCCGCTTGATTTCTAAACAAAGGTTTTAATTAACTTAAATTTAGTTTAGAACTTTAGTACATATTACTATATTATAAACCAAAGAGTCAACGAACAGAAAACCAAAGTTTAAAGATACGACACGTGTTTCGCCTCTACACGAGGCATCATCAGGAGGTGTGGACTCGCCGAAGTTCGAAACGAGAGACTCTCGTTAGTGTTGATATTTATGGATTTCCGCAAAGTAACGCCTGAATCAATCAATTATCATTACCATTAGTTTAATAGTGATATAATATAAGTACCTACTAGTTACCTTTAAGTTTTTGTGTCAATAAATCATTATTTATTTATATTATTATTAAAATTCCCAAAGTTGTTACAAATTATATCTATAGGCCAGTGCAACACTGCTATATCGCTCGTCCACCATGAGACATTTTGATGGCCAGTCTCGAAAGCCCAGTAATTTCACTAGCTACAGTGCCCTTCTGACTGGAACCCAGTAATGCTTACACATTACTGTTTTGCGACAGAATATCTGGCATTTATTTTGTTAGAGCATAAACGGAAAAAAATCGATATTTCGATATTATGCGGATTTGCTTTGATTAGTAGGTATCTATACCTCCTAGTTAACTTTCAGATTCTACATTCAAAAATCTTATCTACATATTCAAACAGTCTTCTATAGAGGTGTCGCACTTGAAATCATTTCACCACACTGGTTCGAAAGAACTCGATAAGAAGAAGAATAGGTCTAACATGTTGCAAAGTTAAAAACTATTTATATTTCAATAAAAAACACTAACAAAGAATAGTGTACCAAAATGTCTGGTTCATATTTTTGTCCAAAAATGTTTTTAATAAGTGGTAAATTATTTATGATTTACGGCGACAAGTCCCGTGTAATAAGATATCTGGCCCAAGGCTAGTACCCACAAACTATTGACCACTGGACACAAAATGATACAAAGAATCCAAAAATAACCCAAGGTCCAAAACTAACTCAATAACATAGTTTTCTTTTTTTTGAGATTTTTACTTACTTTTTTTTACCTTCGTTGTACAAGTCTTTATTATCTTATATAAGTAATATAATTTGCCTTATACACTATAGCTAGCTGACACCTCCAACTTTGTTTGCTTAGCAAATTTCCGAGATTCCTTTGTTATGCCTAGATCACACGTACTGAGAACTTGGTCGAGACAGTAAAAAGCTACTCGGCCGAGTCAGTGAAAGCTTGCATCACTCGCTCAGCCGAGCACTCGGCGCTATGTTTATACGTACCGAGTACTCGGTACTCGGTACTCGTGTTGTTGTAATGTGTTTGTGTGTACAATAAAAAATATTTTATTTGAGGTGTAGTGTATATTCAGGAGATGAACTTTAAGCTTACAATTAATATAATGATTATGTTAACCAATCCAATAAGTGACTAGTTAGACCTAGCAATCCAGATGCTGAACGTTCCCAGGTCCAGACGTAGACAGTAGGTACAAACAAGCACCGTCGCAAGTGCCAATGTTTGAAAACATCGTCTAGTTGGTTTCGTGTTCCAGTCACTCAGTGGAGCTATTGTTTGAGATTATTAATACATTTTGGAGTCTGATGGGTAGGTATATTTTTGTTTTTTTTTTTTTGTTTCGCCTAAGGGCCGGCGCATACAAGGCAGAACGCAGTGCATTTTTCAGCGTTAGGCAGTGTCCTAATAGAACGCGATCACGCGATCGTCGCGCGAATCCGCGATCAAACGTACTAACGTCAAATAGGCGTCCCGTTTGGCATTCGAGCGATCGCGCGACGCGACGCAATGCCAATTGGGACGCCTATTTGACGTTAGTACGTTTGATCGCGTGATCGCGCGATCGACGTTCGCGCGAACTTGCGATGGTCGCGTCATCGCGTTCTATTAGGATACTGCCTTAAACTATTTTCGTCATCATCCTCATTTACATAATATACAATATCAAATAACACCGAAGCAAAATGTTATATACTACACTAATAAGAGACATTTACAACAGAGCGCTTTCGTGCTTTGAAGGGTGTGGATATACTGTCGGTCTCGGTAAAAACAATCTTCAAATGTCGATAGCCTTTAGTTAGTCTTAGGTTCTGACACTACTATCCCAGCTTTAGGCTTAGGGACGTATTATAAAAACACGTTTTTTTTTATTGATTGATTGAACGTCAACCTACTGTTAGGTCTCCCTATCTTAACAAAAGGAGGGATCGGAAGCTGCTGAATTGCGATGTGCCCAAATGAATCAACACGAATTTTGTCATGTGGAAGCCGCCATTTTTCACACCTGACACGCCGCATTCAAGTTCAAATATACCAATAACGGCCCAAATCAACCCCCCTGTGCCACAGGAAAAATGAAAAGATAGAAATACAACTTGCTTGCAGGAGAGAAATAAACTAAAATGTACCTTCAATGTAGCAAAGCTTCATCAAGTTTCAAGCTAAGAACGTCAAACTAATAAATATAATATTTATAAAAACTGACAAAGTAACAGATTGAATGGATATTTTTAATTATACCTACCATAAAAAAGCTCTACTTATTTAGTAGGCAATTTCCAATCCAATATTTCAATATAAATCCAATATTTATTGCAACTAGCTATACAGGAATTGATCCCGCGATTTTGATTAAAATGAAGAGTCAAAAATGAGCCACTTTGAGTAGAAATCGTTCAGTTTAAAAATGAAATTTCTCCAATATTGTCTCTCTTTCGTAAGCTGAGAGATCTCTACCATTTTGCTTAATTTTTAATTCATGCTCGGAAACCAAGTTTTTGAGTTACTTTACCTACTGCTGCAGACACTGTGAGCGCATATCAAATGGAATTCATTTTGTAATTTGGCTCCCCAATCGTCGCGGTTCCCGGCGACGCATGATTTATCTCCGAGTGCCATCTTTGGTTATTGTTCTAAACTGAATGCGTGTTATAAGTTTACAACATTAAACTCACAGAAGGAGGTGTTATGTGCACGTGGTGCTTCTCCATCTGTGTATAAAATAAAATAATAATAATAATATTATTTTAGACACAAGAAAAGTACAATGTAGCTTAACTAAGGCCCATATCATATAAACCTTAAAGACTAACATAATATATATCTAAGAACATATCAATTATCGTGTCACTGGCACTGGGGCAATGACGTGCGCGCGGTGTCGCGTATCAGTCGTCCAAAGAAATAAGAATAAATTCAAAATAAACTACAGTTACAATAGTTAGGTATAGTTTTTTTAGTATGAGTATAGGTAGCTATAAATATACCTACTCCATTCACGAAATACATTGTTTATTTAATTTGCTTACATGTAAAATCGTCTTATTAGCTTAGGTTCTAATATAGTAGCTAGCGGTGTACATAGTAGCATCTTTGAATAAGTAAATTTTTAAGTTTTTTGTAAAATATATTGTCATAATTTTCATTCCTAATAATGTCAGGGATTTTGTTGTAGATATTAATTAATCTACTGTTAGGGCTTCTCCTAGCTAAACATTGAAATAAAGTTGACTGAGCTAACTGGGTGTAACTTTATTGTGGTGAGACTTTTTGGTCCGTACTCTATCAAATATAGAGCTCACTTTGACTCTATCAGTTAGTACCTAACAGATAAAAATGAATCAGGTAGGTAATCAAAGTACATTGAATAAATATTAATTTGATAACTCGTAAATATTTGGCTTGCACTTTCCTACAATAAAAATAGATAAATAAGAACTTCAGCAATATTTTTTAATTTATAGTTTTTTCACAACAAAGATCGAATCAATCAAAGCCGACCCAGTTTAACAAATAATGCAGGGCTAAGCACCAGACTCGTTTGCTAAAAGAAACACGTACGGAATCCTCATTTTTTGGAAAAAAACAGAAAATTCTGCGACTTGATGGATTGCCGACTTCCTTATTAGTGTTGCTTAACTGAACCTATATTAGAAACGCTTGTATTCTACTTGAAGGAGAATTAATGAGATGTAGGTATATTTAGATTCTCTATTTACATGAAAATTTTCCTGAAAAAAGATTCTGATGAATTTTTGGCTTCGAACTTATCCAAAGGCAAATAATTGATCTTGTAGCTTACAGACACTTCAAAACTTTATACTTAGAGTAAGTATTAGTAGGTTATTCAACTCATTATCCACAAAAAATTTCAAAATGTATATTTTAAACTTGAAAACTCATTACAACAAGTTAATAAGTCATTAAATATTACAGTAACTTCTTATATTTTACAATAGGTAGGTATATTACGTATGAGTTTCAAAATACTTTTGCAAAATTCGTAATAATAATACTGCTTTTTTTCGACATAAACTGTCTAACTAAAGTAAAGATAGGACGAAACCGAGAACGTCTTATCCTGACACGACAGAACGTTATAAATGATGTGCGGAACCCTTCGTTCAGAGTTTTGCATCCACACTTGACTATTATGCCCTTAACTAACAACGATACATCTCCCGAAACTTTTTACTTTTGCAAAATGAAAACTATTTTGAACATATAAGGTTCAATTTTCCATGCTACTTTCATGTTGTTGAACGTAATCCGAGTGGGAATTGGTTAGTTTTTGAGAGTAGAGCCTCGAGCCGAGTTTTACCGGTTTTTCGGTTAAAGTTTTTCGTGTATCATGGTAAGAAAAAAAGTTTTCTTTCTAGTTAAGAATCGTTACGAAAGTTTGGAATGAGCAAAAAGTGTGTCATTGAGGATCACTTCATATAACACATTATAAGAATGATAAGCTTCTTTTAGTTTGTCAAGTTTCTTTCATTTCGGTTGTCCATTGCTGTGTTTAAATTGACATACATATTTAAATATGAATGACCATACCCACTGCTTAGAACAAGATGTCTAGCTTAAGAACATGGACATAGAAAATACTTTATAAGCTTATGTACTTATTTCAAACTGTATAAAAAAATTTTGACTTACCAGAGTTATGCAATGTAACATTTTGGCCAATAAATGATTGAAATGAATTGAATGAATTCGACGATACGGATGGTCGAATGGCAAGTGAATTCAACTGCCACGCCTGTCGCGGGTTCGATTCCCGCTTCAGGACAAACATTGGTGTGAAGAACATCGATGTTTGTCCTGAGTCTGGGTGGTTCCTATGTATTCTATGTATTTATTTATTACAAAAAAATATATTTAAGTATTCTATCAGCCATCTGGTTCTCATAGTACAAGCTCTGCTTAGTTTGGGGCAAGATGGCGTTGTGTGAAAGGTCCAAAAATATTTTTTTATAATGTATTTATTTAATAATAATAAAAATATGAATTTATTAAATACCTACTCTTCAAAACCTCGGTCTGCCTGCCTTCTATAAAGTTACCTAAAGGGGCTCGCATGTGATCCTACCACTGTATGTGAATTATTGTAGGTAACCCTCTAACGATGTGACAGCAATAGAATTATTGAGTATTTGATACCAATGATATGCAGGTAAAGTTTTTTTTATTTTTTATAAAGGTAAGTACCTATTTTAAATCAAAATTTAAGAATATTTAAGAATACGAGAGTATATCATACGTCTAAAATCTATTTAGGTAGGAACAATGTTAACATAAAATCTTTTAGTCCAAACTTTTACACATTTTTTTCAAACTGGAATGGTTTTGAAAAAATAGTGTACCCATGTTAGTTTTTAAAAGGCTCCATTTCCAAACCCATTTTACTCTTACGTACGCTTGTTACATAAAAATACATTTTCCGCACAAAATTTCGCACAAAACTGACATATAGATAAAGAAAACGTAAAAACGAGGTGCAAAAACCGGATGCGGCCCGCGGCGTGACGTCACGCGATACGACAAAATGCTGCAGGCTGAAATGGCCCCGAACGGACAGGCCGCATGTCCTATTCGTTCTACGAGAATAGAGTCCAATGTGACATTGACTCCTAAATCTCTCTGACTTTCACAGTAAGAAGAAAATTCTGTATTTGATCGTATTATTCTCTTCCTGTAAGTATCCGCAAATCCACCTCCATCGGGGTCATCAAATCCAAACTATCTGTCGACTACTTCGCACTCCAGAATGCTTGAGCTTTTTTTTAATTATTTATTAGCGTATTTTGTATAATATTCGTAAGTATTATGTTATTAAAATAAGCATAAGTATATTATTTTCTTTTATCACACAACTAGAACTACCATCACATCACCATAATACACAGAGGTTAGCTGGAAGAGAAGGCTAACTAGCATTAAGTTAGCATGTGTACTTGTTTACTATCCTTCCGGACCGCTAACTCGCTCACTCGCTAGCTTTTAAACTCACCGACTAGCAACTCGTAATTTAGCCCCGTGTCATCGACGCTTAAGGCTCAATCATTTTTTCTTAGTACCCGTCATGATCTTCACACTGATGGCTCTACAACAAGAAAGCCTAGAAAAGAAATAATCTGGCGACAAAATGTAAATAATTTCATTTCGTTGTTCGTAAGTTTAACAAAATGTCCATATTTCTCTGACCCGTCCCATCAATCAACTTTAGCATATAACCAAAGGGGCATAACTGCATTATTCACGATTCCACTCGCCTCCGTGCACAAAACCCTAAAAACTATAAATTATAGGGCTCAGGATGATCAATCAAACGAAGTCAATGTTTCGGATCAAACCGTTGCAAGTTATTACCCAGGGTGTCTGCAGTAACATGGATATTTTTTGACGTGACTACGTCTTATAAATCGATGAACGCCGGCTACATGCACGAAGACGTCATTGTCCGGTAACGCTAATTGTCCCGTTACGCTGGTAGTCACGTTAAATTATCGTCCGTAAACCAACTTTACAGACAATTTTTTCGTTTCATACTAACTTCCTATGTATGGCTTGAAGAAAATTCCCTTTGAAACTAAGCCCAGCATTTTAATTTTTAATTAGTGCTTTGAAAGTTTCATAGCAATAAATAAATAAATAAATAAATAAATAAGCCTTTTATTTTCCCACAGAAACTTAAATAACATTTTGTTCAGCTAGTTAACTTAACTTAATTTAAGATAAATTGTTTTAATCAAAATTTTATTAATCTATCATGCAGTATATATTATTTTAGTACAAGTATCTATGCATAATACAATTTTTAATAAAATAAATAATATATATATAATAAAGAAAATAAATATTCTCAAACTATATAGCTACGCATCGCACTTCCCATTAAAAATTACGTGTATTAATTCCAAAAAAATGTAATCTTAGTTTAAATGAGAGTAACAAACAAGGGTCCGGCAAAAAGAAAACGATAAATTTTGTTAAAACGCCAACAAAAACAGTGGTAACCTTGAAAAGACCGCCATTCATGAAGCGACAATTCATTAGACTTAGATATATTCTGTAAAAAAAATTAAAAGAAAGAAGTTGCGATTCTACTTTATATACCTCAATGACAATCATCGACAGATTTATTTTCAAAAAACATACGCCTTTCCCGAAACGCATAACTGAACTCGGACTTTAAGGTCCTCTCATCTACTTTTACTGGTCGCTATTCTGTATAAATAAATAAATAAATATTTAGGACATTTCACACAACGCCACCTAGCCCCAAACTAAGCAGAGCTTGTACTATGGGAACCAGAAAACTGGTAGAATACCTATATACTTTTTATTGTAAACACATAGGTACATAGAATACAAAGAAAAACCCAAGACCCAGGACAGACACCGATTCATCACACAAATATTTAACTGCCCTGGGCGGGAATGGAACCCGCGACACCAGTATGACAGTCCAACACACTTGTCATTCGACCATCCGTGTATATTAATAATTTGAAGTTTGAAAAGGTTGAAAAGGACTATTTTTAAATTGATACACGTGGGCAACGACCCAAGTGAATCTAAATATTTGCCAAGAGAAAAAAGTAAGCAAAATATCTCTAAACTGAGGCAGATTGTCTCCCTGTGAATGGCCGCCTCATACACTAATTAACCTCTGTTCCGGAACGCATAAATCGAGGGTAGTTCATTCCTCTTCGTTTCTCGCCGGTACTTACGCGATTTTTTACGAATACCTCGCGAGAAGATTAATAGACATGTGTTTTAGTGCCAGGCGCCTAACGTGGGTGTTCTAATTCCGGACCTAAATAACTGTAACGGGACCCTAATTTGTATTGTCTAGAAATAAATGTCTCAAAATTTACGAGTGCTTTTTACCACCGAGAACTGACTTCACTTAGATGGTTTCATAATAAAGGCCTCTTGATCCTATCAAGTTTAAATAACCCGTAATAAATGGTATTTATTAATTCTAACAAAATTTAGCTTTTTTTTAAGTAGGGAATTAGTACTTTTTTTTTCAGCTTTTCTGGTTTTTGGCATATCAAGTGAAAATAGTTGATAACACGTGTATGTATATTAGGCTGTATTGCAACAGCCGTGGTGGTCGGCATAAATACAATATTTCCTTGTTGGACTGATAAACAGTGATTTATATTTAACAAAATTACTTACAGTATGCGTGAAGTTATATACGTATTTTGCACACAATGCTAAAACATAGGTTTTTAACAGTTGAAACCATATTATTATAATTGTATTTTTTTATTAACTATTTTACTATCCGTTTTATGCAAATTATCCGGATATTTTTGTCGTTATCATTTAAATATGAAAATGGAGCGAATCCGAAAGATCCAAATATCCGAATTGCGAGCCCTAGCGGCATATTTCGAAGCCAGAGTTTGTACATTTTCAAGATATTTTAAACTCACGTCACTCGTACTTGTTACTTATTTAGCTGTGATAGTGTTAGTGATAGTGATAGTGTTGGTGATAGTGAGGCAATCAGGAGGCAGTGTTTGCGCCCCCAGCGCCTGCTACGACCAATTAGCCCCGACGCGCCACATAAATTGTATCAAACAGCACTTTACTTCGGTGTGCTGATGCTGTTGAAGAGGAAGCTGACACTGGAAACGGTACAGGAAATACTTAGTTAACAAATATACTACATTTGAAAATGCAACACGCACATAAATGGTAAACTTGATGCCACATTTTGGAATGGGCAAAGTATAAAATGACTACTTATTATTTTAAGGATAATTATAAAAAAATATAAAACCACTAGATAGATAAAGATAAATAAAAACGTGTTGTGTCGTGTTAGCCAGTAGCTATACATATACTATAGTGTCTAAATTAGTTAAAAAATCCGGCTAAGAGGGAATCAAACTCGTGCAACGAGGTTTAACGTTGTTTTTTTTTAAATGCAATTCTATTTTAAATCTATCACGCTAGTTACAAAAAAAAATACAATCTTAACTGATCTTCAAAAAGTTGTACAACACGGAATCTACCTGCACGATCGTCAAAATAATATTCTATAGGATATTATTATGTGTTCTGTATTAATATTTAACCATATGCCATACTATGGAGTCTCAAACTTAACGCTCTTCTAGTAAAATTTATATCTTCGATTAGTCCCGGAGCTGGCAAGGGTTCATTATCACAAATAAACTGGAAGAGCCTTTTTGTTTTTATTGCTCGCCTGAAATGTGCCGTCTCCTAGACTATTGCCCTGAAATTGTGTCAAGTGTTAGTGTGCCATCAAATGAATGGGTGTTTCTGCTGCATTATTTCAGCTTTGTCATAAGAGTTATTCTTTTGAACAAGATAACAAAGTTAGAAGCAGGTTGTAAGAACAGGTTCTACAACAACCGACTTCAATCGGACGGTTCTAGTGACCGTTGGCACCACTGTCAAGTCACAAGTTCTGAGTTCTGAGAATTTATTAAAAAAAAAATTACATTTATCAAATATTTTTGATTACTCACTCAAAAGTATAAAAAGTAACCGTAAATATTCCCTAAATTCAGATGATGGATGTAAAACAGATTTTATGAGGGCCGATTTCACTGTATTAACATCAAGTTTGTAACCTGTACGGTTACTGAGAAATGAGTAAGAATGTAACGCAGCCACTCCACGTTTTCTCATATCCTCTAATAAAGCAAAATTATGTTACTAGAGAAAGATCGCTCAATAATAGCTATAGTGGGCCACTTCTTTCAAACTACAATGTTTCAATAAGAAACAAAAGTACTTGTCTGCAGAACTGTACACAATCAGAAGTGACACGTGCTAGGATTAAGCAGCTTTGATGCTAATTCCCTCCTTAACCGAGTCACGGAGTCTACGTGCTGGGTACCAGGTCTCTGGCAAAGTTAACTAACTTTGTTATGCCTAAGAATGTAGGTTAATGTAAGGCAACTTAAAGACGTTTTAAAGCGGAGTCACACGTTCCGTTGCTTTGCGTCGCAGTTTTGTACTGGCATTTAGCACTGAATGCGTCCAAATCTAGCCTGGTACAAAAAACAGTGCAGCTGTGTGTGTGACGCATGAAAATTTGTCGAAATATATATATTTTCTTTTTATTGAAACTGCAGGAATATTACTTAGTATTTGCTTATAACTAAGTAGGTATTTTTAATTTGTTTGTATTTCACATTTGTGAAACAAAGGAATAAAATGTTTTTTTCCTAAGAATCTGAATTAGTTTAAGAGAAGAGCCATACATTACCTGAATAACCCTTCATAAAACACAATGAAAACAATCCAAAAAATTTACTAACAAACATGTTACGTACAATCACAAATTTAATCACTAGAGCAGCTGAAATTGGCATTTATATTCTTCTCAGCTTTGACTTTGTTGTTCTTGAATCATTGCACGTTAATTTCCATAATATTATTCCCTTTTCTTGTTGTAAGTAGAAGTAGGAACTACCTAACAATCGGCGTTTTTCTCCGAGTTAAATAAATTATATTTAACTCGGAGAAAAACGCCGATTGTTTTCACTTTTTTGTCCATCTCAGCTTCGTTTTCCAAATATCTGAGCCTATTTTCCTAAATAATGGTTCGCATTATACACAAAACTCGGAAAATATCCTAAAATATATTTTGCATAAAATAATATTGGTTATTTGTCTAAGGTCAATGAACCAATAAACCCACAGAATAAACCATAGAAAATCTAGATGGTTGCGAGATTTATCGCTCTTTCATTCATTTCATTCACTTATTTAAACATCACCAGACTTGGGAGTTACATAGTGTGATCTGTTTGGTGCAATGGAAATTGATCTAAGTAAAGTTTTAGGCAGTACTTATATTAAAAAAATCCTATCAAAGTATTAGATTTTTCGACTTTGGTGCTAGTGGCAGTTAAAAGTTATGTTTTAAATCTCTGTAAGAAACAAAGGCTTATTCGATATTGAAACAACAAAGAGCCAGTCTCACCGCATTTCACAATTTTCTTAATTAACGTCAAGCCAAAGCACAAGATAATTCCTTGTTATGGTGTCCGTCACACCACCGAATTCTCCATGACCATAAATCTTCTGCATTCAAATAATCCAGATCCCTTAATCCAATGTCGCAACTACGTCCCGTTTTAAGGTGGAGCTTCAGTTACTTCCAATACGGGAAGGGCTCTGAATTCTGTAATATAGTTTATATAAACTAAAACGGAAAACAGCGACTGTACCATAACTTTGTACCTATGTATGTTTTTGAAATAAACAATTTTGTATTTTTTTGTAATTTATATTAATATAAGTAGGTATTATAGCTTATAACTATTACCTTCTTTTGTAACTACTATATTTCCCGATTGGTAAAAAAAAGTATTTACGCGTTATCCAGAAAAAATATCGCCGTTCCGTGTGTGCTCATGTAAAAAAAAATATAGAATGTAACATTTTTGAAAAAAAAACAAGAATAATATTTTGAGATGGATTCAAAATTATTTACGATTAATATTTTACAATTTAAATAGTCAATTTTTATATATATTTGTCAATTTTTATAAATTTATTTTTGAGACAAAGCATAAATATCTGTAAATCCAGAGATAAAAATACGAAAAAAATTGAAAGTTTGCTGGAAGAAAACTCTTATTAGGGTTAAGCTCGCCTTTGTACGTGTCTTTTCTTTTATGATTTATATGCAAACGTGTTTGAGTGTACAATTAATTATTAGTAGGTACATTTTAGGATACTGGAGAACAATATTTCACAAATTATTATCCGTAACTGAGGCATCACCTTAATCTAATTAAACAGATACGGATTAATGGAGTGACAATAATCTTCTGGCGGCCATGGAATCAGCAGCAGTATGTATGGGATAAATGGCAGGAACGGGCAAGGGATTATCCTAAATTTAATCAGCGAAAACTGTGACCCTTTGGGTCGATTTAGTCTGAATAGATTCGGTCTAGGGATCTAAGATTACTTAGAGATAGTAGTCAATAGAAAAAAAACTTTTTTACAATGTAAATGCAAATTTCGAGTCTCTACGTTCAGTGGTTTGTCCTGCCCTGTATGTTGTCTGACAGTCAGAACAAAGCCTTTTAAATACATTAATCAAGCAATAGTGAGAGATACTAATAATAAATGTATAATAATACGCCATCTAGCCCCAAACTAATCAGAACTTGTACTATGGGAACCAGATAACTATTACAATACTTATATCCTTTTTTTTATACATAGGTACATAAAAACACCCGACGTTCATCACACAAATGTTTGTCCTGAAGCGAGAATCGAACCCGCGACACCTGCTTATGACTATGTTATACAAGATTTTGAATCATGCATAATTATGTGAGAGCAGAATTAGCGCCAGGTTCCATCATACGAACTAAATAATAATAAAAATTCTAAATTGTAAAGACATGTAACAATGTACAGCTAGGGTTTTAAAAAAAACGGTCTTATCCTTAATTAAGATCTCTTACAGACAACCTACGTACCTATAAAATAACTTAACAACTAAGGGTAATGACTGCCGTTGGTCTCAGCATAGTGTAATTGAATTGCAATAGCATCCAGCATAGGAAAAAAAATAAGATCTCTTCCAGACAACCTGATGATGTACCTTTAAAATAACTTAACTTTGACTTTGCCGTTGGTCTCATCATAGTATTTAGTGAACTGTAATAGCATCCAACATAAAAAAAGCTCATTGACAGAAGCAACAAACAAGCTCATGTAGATATCATTAAAATGTAACGTAATAATAAAATGGGGTACTTTTATAATGGGACTCGAATGAAAGGGACCCCATTGTGGGACATCGGCCGATGGGTAATTTAGAGAATATAGGGTCAGCTGTTGGGGTCCGCAATAGTTGTAACATTGTATTCTAGGATATTATTACAATTATTTTGATATTTTACAAAGGGCTGACGTAAATGTATCGATAGATGGTAGTTAAAATAGCTGTTGAACTAATTAGGTACAAAATTTTGTTTAAAATTTTGACAAAATTAAATTTTGCTCAAAATTTTGTCAAGAGGGTCTGGTCGAAGCAACGCTTGATCAAAGGGCTGGCAGCTATCTCGGCCAAAGAAGAAGCCTTGCAATACAAAGAGGTAATGCAGCCAGTATCCTCGGCACGCTGCCATCAGGTATCGAGTTGGAGCAGTTGAGCTACCTATAGATCGTTTGCAACGGTCTATGGGTGGCCCAATTGTTTCCTTTTGTAAATTTTGTATTATACATAGATTGTAGTAGTATGCTAGAAGTAAGTTAATAGGTCTGGTTTATTCTAGATCAATAACAATCAACATTTTTTTTTACTTGTCTTTAAAATGAAAATAAGATTTTTTAACGTGACGTCTAATAAATCGATGAACGTCGGCTGCATGCACGAAAACGTTGACGTCATTGTCCGGTAATGCTTACTGTCTCGTTACACTGGTAGTCACGTAAAACTATCGCCCGAAAACCAACTTTATAGATAAGCATTTTTTTTTATTGGCATTTAAATATAGGTAGGTATTTATTACCTAAAGAAAACTATTATATGAGTGAGAATACTTTTTCTTAACTTCTAACTTACGTACGAGTATATCCATTTCAATTTTTGTAAGCAATATTTATAAATTCATACAAAAGTGACGTACTTATCTATTTCGGAAGAAATAATTTATATTCAGGCATTTCCAATAAACAAAAAAATCTCATTTTCGTTTACTGGAAGAAGACATTTTTTCCTTTGAAATTGGCAAATAAGACCCGATGCGTGATATTAAATTCCATATTTCTTACTATTTAGCTATATTTAACGTTACATTGCGAAATGGAAGCTCATAGATAACCAATATAATTTTAATAGCTAGTCGTAGTTCTGAAAACTGGATATGTTAGTATACATCGTAAATAATAAATGTATAAATTATTATGCTCAAATTATATCTGCTCATAGCTCTACTTACTCTACCAAAATACTTTTTGTAAAAATCGTATTAAGAATTTGCAGCCAAAATGTTTTATAACTAGAGATGGGCTAGAGACTTAAGAAAAATGTAAGAGGCTAGTAAATAGGAGAAAATTATATCTTAGGGTATTCCAATCACCTACATATAAGTTGTAGGGATGTAAATATCTGACCTATTAGTAAATCATTGAACGTAAAAACTAATTTCATACAGTGCCCTTCAATCCGGACCGCTGTAAAGCGTTTAACCAACATCTCACCTGATGGTAAGTTACGCACGCTTACCTAGAATAATCCTATTCACTCTTGCCTTGAAGACACCCAAATTATAGTTATCGGGATACACTGACGCCGGCAGAGCATTCCATTTTTTAGCGGTATATGTTTACACAGTTTTATGAAGTACTGAAATTGATTTTTTTTTTATTTGCTAGAACATTATATTATGTGTTTAGAATAAGTTGTGAAATAAATTGAATCCATTTTATGTCCTATCGTAATATGCATGCAAATATTAATGCCTACTTGCACCAAACTGTCAAAGTCCCTAAGTAATTACTTTACTCGCTTGGTAGTTCTTAACAGTCCAGATTCTGACCGTTAAGAACTGCTAAGCGAGTAAAGTAATTGCTTAGGAACTTTGAAAGTTTGGTGCAAGTCAGCATAAGTCTTATTAACTAAGGTACATACTAAAACAAATTCTTAAAGTCTACTATGAGTTTAAGTATTCACCTATCGTATAGAAACATTATGTTTGCACATTACTTTTATGCGGAAAATACACGGAGAAAAAAAAATGGGATAGCAAGACAAAATAGTAACCTACATATAAAATATTTTCTTGTACCCTTTAATAACTTTTGTTAGCTAGATCTATTATATTGTAATCGTTACTAAATTTCGTTAGCAGGAATTATTATTATTGTAATCGTTACTAAATTATTCTCGCTGTCACAAACTCAACTAGAATTTTAAACTTTTTTTTTTGTACGAGGAGAATGCCCACCCATGTCCCCCACCCCACGGGAAGGGCGGTCTTTCGGACTCGAACCGACTAAACTCCTCGGTGTTCCCACCTGCGCCTATGTGCTGGGGCTACGGGAACGCTACCCGCACACAACCGCGGCACCGGCGGCAACTAGAATTTTAACCTAACCTAACCTAACCTATAATACATTTTCTTGTACCCTTTAATAACTTTTGTTAGCTAGAACTATTATATTGTAATTGTTACTAAATTTCGTTAGCAGGAAATATTATTATTGTAATCGTTACTAAAAATTATTGTCGCTGTCACAAATTCAACTAGAATTTTAGTAACTACATTATGACAAGATTTTTTTTCTCCGCGTATCTTGTACTGTGTTGGTACCCATATAGACGGCATCCCACAGGGTACACATTTTAACGGTGACCACACCATTGCAAATATCAAACTGCAGCGATCTTCTCTATCGATCACAGGTAGGTTCTCTTCGTATACAGTGTCCCATTTCCATAGATGCTCGACAAATCCTCAGGCGCTGCTGGGATGATGAATGGCGTGTCACCGCGGCTACAAATAAGGGTGACCATTCAGCTGGTCGTTATTGTGTTAAAATCAATTTGGATCAGCCTTATGTTAATAGGGATTTGCTTTTATCGATAGATTATGAGAATAAAGTTCCGTTATACGTCTGTTTATATTAATTTATAAAAGTATAATACATCTGTAAAAATTCTGAGTGATCAAAATAAAAATTAACTAGAAAATTAGCTTTTACGTAATAATGTAGGTAAGTATTTTTCTTTATTGTTTATTTCATTTGCTTACATGTAAAATCGTCTTTATCAAATAAATATATTATAGACAGACTATCTATTACGATTGAATATATATAAGGGACTCATACATTATTTATATTGTATAACAATAATTGTGCGTCATAAAACGTTACACAATAATTAAAGACTGTGTAGTTAGAAAATATTAGTTTCGAAACATGATAATGAAAGTAACAGAAGTTTTTTTCTAAATTTCACAAAAATAGATCATCGGGTCGAATATAATATCGATGGATGTATGTCCCATCTCTAAATTCACATCTTCGTCCAGATACGTCCAGAAAAAATAGTTTTAGGGCTTTCCACCCCACAGATTGTCATCACCAACGTGACTGTAACAAAAGTCATACCACCCCTGAATCATAACCCTCAAAATCCTAAATGTTGCTAATTTGAGACGCGCCCAATTTTTTTTAAATATATTTTTTTAAAGGGCGTTCGGTTTCGATTTAATAGGCATTCATTTTGTTGATTTTGATGGGTGCCCCATAAAAGGAGTAATTTTAGATGTAAAGAACCCAACTCATATTTTTTTTGATGATTGGCGCTTTTTTTAAACTTTGACTTCAACTTTCAAGTTACAATGTTTTTGCATGTTTTTTTTTTGTAAAATATACGTTGATGCAGTTCGTATATTGGCTTGCTTATATACCTACCTACCTTAAGTAGTAAAAGTAAAAAAAATAACAAACGCTCTAAAACTCAGTGAACGAAGTATTTCGGAGAGAATGAACTGTAAACATCTTGAACTGCATTTTTCTAATTCATTCTGAATTCACGAAATGGGTCTTTGTTTATTTAAAACGTGACTACAGGGCATTTGGGAATTGAATAAATAAGTCTGTAAGTGTATTTAAATTAAAACCATCGACTTAGTATGCGATTCTGAGTTGACTTTTCATTTATTCCGTTTTAAGAACAAACACTTTAGATTACAATAAAATGCTTTTTGAGTGTAATTTTTTAACAAAAAATGTTTTCAAGTTACTTAGATTAATCATGCGAGGGGCGTGCATTTTAAGAAAGAAATATCTCCACTAATAGTACGGTCAGCATCAAAAGTCGATGACCACATTCAGATTTTCAAAATCGCTATAAACATTAATTATTATATATTTGACAATGTGTTGCACAGAGTTAATTTGAACTTTATTGGTGTTCATTCAATACTAGCGTTGTCATGTTGAGTGATTTAGGTATAATAAATAATGTAAAACGATTTTGAAAATCTGAATCATCTACTTTTCATGCTGAATTTACCAACAATTTCATACCTGTGTGCATAGATAAATTTTAATTATAGATTTATTTATAAGGAACAATAAACAATTGTTATATACATTTTACACTTAGCTTAAACTCTAGTATTATTTTTCACATCCACATCTATCCACATACCTAAATGGATGATTTGGTCAGTCACACCGAAACGAATAAATCTATTACTAAGCTTTTAAGGTCTGGAAAAGACTACTTATATTACTACCGCAAGAAGCTCATGTGAAAAATAATATATAATTTTAAAAATATAAAATATTTTGCTAAAGGAAACGCGCAAAACTAAACCGAAGGAAATAACCAAGCCAAATAACCGACTATATAAACTAATGGTACTTTATTATTATAGACAAAGTGCGAGACGCCAGCATATTTTCCCTCCAAAAATACTGACGCAAGCGAAAGCAATAGCACATTACTTAAGAAAGGGGATCCCAAAATTTGTAGATTGTACTAACAGAGGTACGGCTGGTGAGTATTTCCATTGATACGCGGTAAGTACTTTATTCGTTTCTATAATGTTGTTTGTTTTTATTGTATGTCAAAATATGAGGTGCTGCACTAATGATTTGCATATTATTTGATTATTTCTACAGTGCAAATTATGTATACTTAGTTCATAAAACATTTTCTTACCAAACAAACAGACGCTGTCTAAGTAAATAGATTATTAATTCAGAAATCTTGATTAATTATTACAAAACATGAAATTTTAATAAGGCCCTTTGAACAAAACACGCCATTACGTCATTATGTTTTTATTTTGTGCATTCTAATGCTCCAGAGTTTGAACCTGCGTCCTTAGATTTCTAGGGCCAAGACAATAAATATTAAAAAACATATATATATTTTGTGATACCATAAAGTGTTGGGTCGACACTTACTCGTTAAATATAAATCATTATTTTAACGAGTAAGGTACGTTGCGTATAGATTTATAGCCGATCTGGCCATTTAACACAAACATAAAGTCATAATTTTATAAAACTTAAACCTCACATCATAAACTTTCCAATTCTCACCCCTACGGTATTGTTGTTACCGTATCGTACGACAATGGAACCGCGCTCTCCAAACGAGCCGTCTACAAATATTTGCGTAGTAGAATCATCCGCGAGCTAAGTCGCCTCTCTATGTAATATGGTGATGGATGACGTCAGCGTTATCTTGACTCATGGCTTCGGGAAGTTTTTAAGTGATTGCTGATTACATTGTTTGTGGAGCTTTTATGAGATCTTTTGTAAAGCTCTGGTTTTTACAAATTATGCACATGGATTTTGGTTTTAAAAGTCAGTTATGTCTTAATTTTAAAACTAACACTCTATTCTCACTAGGATGACAGCGACCGGCAGAGCATTTTTAATGCCAAATAGTTTTAAAAATAGGCACTATAGCTAGTGATATTAGGGGGCTTTTAAGAGTGACCGCAATCATTTCTCCGCTATTAATGCCTTGATTACACGCACCGAGTAAACGGGCGAGAGAGTAAAATGTTACTCGGCCGAGATAGTGAAAGCTTACATCGCTCACTCAGCCGAGCACTAGGCGCTTCCGAATACTCGGCCTACTACTACTCATACATAAAAACTCATATACTCAGTACATGTGATCAAAGCATCACAGGTTTGCGTGGTACTGTTTTGGTCATGGTTTAATGTGATCTTTTACCATCAAGAAAACGTATTGATTGCCTCGCCAAATTTACATAAAAGAATAGGTATCCCAAGATTAAAATGCTGATATGAAGGTCGTTCAACCATCATATCAGTTAAGCCTAGATCAAACGTACTCGGCCGAGACAGTGCTCTCGGCCGAGTACTCGGTACGTTTAAACATAGTGCCAAGTGCTCGGCTGAGCGAGAGACGTAATCTTTCACTGTCTCGGCCGAGCAACATTTTACTGTTAAGTTTCTAGTATTAGCAAGCATCTTCATTTTCCCATAATAATTTATCTCTGAATCATACATACTAACATTATGCCAAGTCGCATAATCCAGAGGCAATCCCATAATCCATCCATTATTAGGCAGGTTCATACCGATAAGTCATCGCTAAACATTTCCAATAAGCCGTGTGTACACTGTCCAAACATGATACTGTAATCTTTGTTTGTTGCTCGCTGCAAGGCATGGATGTCAATCGAGACGCAGCTTCTCAAGAATGAATGGTTCATGGCCAAGGAAAGCAAGGGCTAAATGCCCTCCGGCTGTAAAGAGACGATCTGTAAAGGGTAGCAAAAGATAGATGCGGTAAGCATTGAGACGCTGATGACGCTAAGGATCCGGACAGATAGCAAACGGACTGCTAAGAGTGTAAATAATGTGAAGAAGACTCTCCCTTTTCTGCATCGAGACTAACACCCGTATTCTAAGACGATTTTTTTCACTCAAGGAAATACTTACATTTGACAGGTGACTGCCGAAACCTTTAGTGAAGTGGCGGCCATTTTACTACTTACGTAAGGTGCTTTTGAGTTTATAGACCGACTTCGAATCCGGGTGTAAATCAGCATCTTGTGCGCTGGGTCCTGGATAGTTTAACCAACCTATTTCCGCCATATAGAAACAGGGTTGTTTGAGGGCTTCATGGAGTAACATCTAGTTGTTGAGGAATTCTTCGGATTGCTTTACCATGCTCGTGCACTTGCAGACCGACTTGTGAACATGCCTTTGATGATTGAAAGTGATTCGTTTCAGACTGAGTAGTGCACGAAAGCCTCTTTCAGGCGCACGTGTAATTATTTCACCACCCTGGTTCGAAATAACTAGTGACACGATAAGAAGATGAATAAAACCGATTAGACGTCGCGATAGTCAGGGTGAAAGACACTGCTATGGGTTCCTAGTTTATAGTGAACTGGACCGATGATATCATCGGTCTCATATTCATACTTTCTCCACATTCATTTTCTGCCTGGAATCCAGAGTAGATACTGTGGATTCCAGGCAGAAAATGAATATGAGGAAAATAGGGCGAGAAAAGCACAATCAAAGATTTGATTAGATTTTTATTAGTCAGGTAAACTAACGATAGAAGTGGTTATTTTGGCTACAGAACATGTAGTGTACCCACTGCTATAAAACTACACTGTGGTAAGGGGTCGCAAAATACGTCTATGATAGAATATTTGCAGAGTTGTAATAATGATGTCAAGTTGCTGTGTTGAAGACTACTGATGAAATATCATCACGAAAGAAGGAAATCAAAAATACAATAAACAAACTTATCAAGTTTTAGATTTGGTACCTGAAATTAAGTAAGAAAATGAATGAAACTCGAATCTAATATAGGTACTTACATTACATATTAAATTGGTTGGATTTTAATGTATGTATGTAGGTACCTATATCTCTCTGCGAAGTACGAAATGCACTGGGGTATATAATATAATAAGTAAGTAATAACTAGCGTTTATTTTAATTTAGCCTGTAAGGTAGGTAACAATTAAGTTATTAATATGTTTTTGTGTTCTGTTAGTATATAAAATATTTGTTTTTATTTTATAAAACTATTAATTTTGTGTTCAGTTTATATTTTGAAAATTTGAAACAATTTCAGTTAAGTAGAGTTGTAAATCTTAAATTTGAAGTAAGGTTATTTTTTATAAATGTCTTTATTTATGATAATCTAATCAAAGTTTTATTTTTTTAGTGATTCTAATATCGAATTAATTTTATAAAAATTATGTTCACGAGTTTTTTAACAACTCATCAAAGTTATTATTGACTCAATTTATCATTATCATTGACCGTTATCACAATTTAAAAGTTTTCAAGTAGGTTTTGAAAACAAAGTTTGGTGGATTTATCATTGAATTTATCTCGACCCGACAACGTTCTACGAGATCGTAAATTTATATCTCAAAAGCAATGAAAACGAATAGTGCTTGTCTACTTTTAAAACTTTTGAACCCTGCACTATTTACGTACACCTACTTCAGTAAGTGTGAGAATAAATCGTGTAGATTAGGAAAATACGTAGTAAAACTATACTTTACAATTTTACAACGTACAGTTAGCTGCAAAAACATGTATACACTCCCAAGCTTTCACATTTATATTTCTCTTAATTTTCCGAAGAAAAGTGCACGCAAGCTTTTTTAAATTAATTTAGTTATCTTACTTGTCAGAAGAAGAATATCTTTGCAAAATAAAAAGTACCTATTTTATAAATGTGAAGGCTTGAGACTGTATAAATGTCTGAGCAGCAAACTGTACTTTCATAATCTACACAATTTATTTTAAAATTATGGCATACTAGCTGGTGCCCGCGACTTCGTCTGCGCAGCTATCTTTATAAATTGTAGCTTATGTGTTATTCTGATGTATAAGCTATATTATTGTAAAGTTTCATTAAAATCCATTCGGTAGTTTTAACGTGAAAGAGGAACAAACATCCATCCATCCATCCATCCATCCATCCATCCTTACAAACTTTCGCGTTTATAATATTAGTAGGATTATAAAGATCAATACAACTATTCGAAACGACGTGTGATCCCAGGGTTGGCTCTTATCTGACCCAAAGAATAAACCTTGAACATTATCTTCATCATCAACCTATAGCAGTCTACCCTGGACATAGGTCTCTCCTAAGGCACGCCACTGAGCCCGATCTTTGGATCTTCTCATCCACCTTCTGCCAGATATAGCGCGCAGATCATCGCTCCATCTGGCCAAAGGTTGCACGCAGAGGCAATGCAGCCAGTATGCCAGTATGTAAAATATTTCAATTTTATTAAATACTATGCATGTAACTGAATTCTTCTTCTTATCGTGTCTATTTCTTTCGAACCAGGATGGTGAAAGGATTGCAAGTGCACCTCAAAGAGGCTCCATTCGTGCACTTGACACATGTTTTAGAACTTTTTTAAGTTCTATGACATCCCGGTTTCCTCATGATGTTTTCCTTTACCGTTAAGCACGTGTTTTATACACATACTTTTTTGAACAGAATGACTGAAACTGAAATGCTTGTACCGATTTAAAATGCTTGTAGTATGAACACGATCAAATATTGAAATATTCAAAAGCTTTTTTCAAAGTTTTCCACTCCTCTAGCTTCCCTTTCAGCAACTTTTAAAAATCATTACAAAAATCAAGCTTGAATATATTTCCGGTACAACGACGATGTAAAAAATGTTTCGAAATTCAGCTGGGCCATGAATACTGAATAGTGCATAGCTATCGACGTTCCATTACATGATTGATCTGTACGGCGAACAGCCATATTGTAGCCGACGATACGGCTGCGTTAAAGTGACTCGATTGGATTTTTACCTCTGTTTTTTTATAGTAGTCGCAAAATAAGGTGTGATTTGACGTAATTTAGTCAAAATCTAAGTCATTTATTGATGATTACAATTGTATATAGGCAACGGATGGTCACAATTTAATTTAGGCATATTAATTAACAAAATAAAATACCTAAAGAGCAAGTTACGCACCGTATTTAGGTACATTTTAAATTCTAAAAAGAAAATAGTAATGAGTACTCGTAATTCAATTCTTAATAATGTGAAACAGATTACAGGTATAAATACAATATTTTACGATTGTCAGTGACGTAAGTAAGACATTTTTTGTAGGAAAGTAACAGTTATTATATTGTTTCAATAATGACGAAATTAACTAAATTTGTAGAGTAAGGAATCTTTAATTAACACCTTACTATACGTATCGAAAATTAGAAAATAATATATTTCAAATTTAGATATGATTCAAAAGCGAGTTACGTCTGAAAAAAAGTTACGTCACTTACGCTGACTTGCACCAAACTGACAAAGTTCATAAGCACTTACTTTACTAGTTTGTCAGATCTTTACGGTCTGAATCTGGACTCTTAGGAACTGCCAAGCGAATAAAGTAATTTCTTAGGAACTTTAAAAGTTTGGTGCAAGTCAGCATCAATATTTTAAGACTTCAGTGTATTTTTTTTTAAAGTCTACATCCAATTAAAGTTAACAGATTTTTAAATGGATTTGTGAATAAATGACGATTCCCGAAGTCCGCTCGCTCTCCAGAATACCGACACAACTTTAATTACTTAAATAAATAACCCATTTGGCGGGAATCAATCCCAGTGCAAGCGATGACTGCATAATGTATATTTTATTACATATCAATGTAATGGCTAGATATTAACAGAAGCTTATTAAATGGCTAGCTAAAAATTGTGTCTATGACTTTAATGAAGATTCAATTTCTTACCTTGTCATTTTGTTAAAAAATATGGCCAGACATGGACGGACAAATTGATTTATTTTTATGTTTCATTATTCATTTAAGTTTATGTCATTTATTCACAAACAATTTTCACAACATCTCGGAATTTCTAAATGTAAGCGCATTTGAATTACCCATTACAAATACTTACATTGATCTTAGTCTAGGATGTTCTAGGACTGTTACAGATTGTGTCCTGATCTATCGCTCTTATCATCCAGTTTTACCTAGCCAATGGCGTTACAACACTGCGCATGCCATATCACGGATAAGAAGATGTATCTCAAACCATGAACTTTCAATTGATTGAAGATGCGATCATTGAATGTTCAATTGAAAGTCCACACCTAATATGAGTGAGTGAATTGAATAAAAGGGCCGCAAACACCGCTTGATTAGTGAAAAGGATACGTCAATATTTATCAATATCAAGCATTATATGATGCTTACTATGTTAATAATAACAGTCAAGCGTTTGACTTCTATCTACCTCACCTGATGGTAAGCGTATGGTTGAAGATGAAACAATATGCATATCAAGAAAGAATATTATTTTTAATCAAGTCCTAAATTTATCAATATTATAGTTCCACTTCTTGCACACACAATGAAATGATGCGAAACTCTTGGCCCGCTGTGAGAGGATTTTAGACATGTCTATGAAAATTGCCTCAAGTTGCTTCGAGAAAAGTTGGTAACGGCCGTTCTGCTCGTCTTGGCTTCGGAGGCACAACCGTGCCTCCAGTTATCCATTCAGTCATATTTAGTTAAAATTGATTATGATGCTACTTGTGCATCCAAACAGTACCTACAGACCTTGTAAAATTATGGTTCCCTTGGCTTATCCTCTGTAATTGCACGTAAAGTAGCATAATTTTATTTTAGAACCGTAAGTAACAACTGAATAAATGTGGCAGCTATTCAATCGATAAGTTGTTTCAGAGTTAATAAAAAACAAAATTACTGATGCACATTTTGTTTGTTAAGATAATTTAAAATATTCTTTAAATTCGTTTTACAAAAATACAATAAATGATCAGTAAAAATAGCCGCCCGCCCTAGAAACCTGGGCGGCGTCAAAGGCGGTTGCGACACAAGACGTACGTTGTCACGGTGTCACTCCGTCTCTAAATATATGTTGTGTTTCCGTAACTTTATATAATTTTAATTTTGAATTTTTATTTATTACCTAGTTATTTTTACTTAATTTAATTCAAATGAATGTGATGAATTTAATTTTTTTTATATATATTTATTTAATTTTATTTGATTGTTTAATTTCAATTTAGGTAAGTTAATTTTTTTTTATTACTGTGAAAATATTTTTTGATATGTGATATGGACCAATGTGGCTGTCTGAAATAAATAAAATAAAATATCTCTTATTTCTACCTCCACTTTTGTGACCCGGCTGGATATTTCATGGAGAATATTATTCCAAAAATCCGTAACAACAAACAAAAAACAAAGATGGAACCGGCACTAGTGAACACAAAGACAAACGAGGCAAATATCGCAGCATCCATCACCATCGGCGGCATATGTGTATGACAAATGTGTGTATAATCTGTTGGTGCACTGACGTACGAGGTGTTTTCTGCCTCTATGTAGAGGTTTTTTACTGAAGGCTGGAAACAACTATGAGATATTTTCCTTATTTAAGGTAATAGTACATTATTGCAAAGGCAGCGAAATAGGCAATTGCAGGTCGAGTATGAGAGTCAATAATACGAGACAGGCAATTGCCATTTCGGCCGAGGCTTATAGTGCTTTTCTTAAAAAAATGCAAGGAAATAAAAAAGGCCTTTTAAATAATGTTCAATACCGTTTTTAATATGAACTGTACATTTCAGCATAAAAGAAATCGCCCATAATGTAGATGGCTTTTTAGTTTTAGCAATTTCATTGAAGTACGCCAAAACACTGTTTCAGAGAAAATTTTGCATTTTTCTCGTTTTTCCAGAACATGAAAATGTTCATATACTTTCACATATACCAACTATTTTTCTTTTGATTTCGCTGAAAGCAGGTTTTCCGTCGCTAATTTAGCTTTCGATCTTAAATCTGGTGGAGAGCAGTCAATGTCCATTTCATTTTTACTTTCAGAATCATCGGAACTCATTTTAATTTATTTTTAATAACAAAATAACAACGAACTCCGCTTTACCGCCAATTTTTTATTTTTATTTTACAGTTTGTGCCCAAAAAGGTTAAACGCATCTGTAGCTATACGGCTATACAGCCAAGAGAACGCAATGTGTACGATAGATGAAAGAGTTCTAAATTCAAACAGCTTACTGTTTCATTCAACTTTGCCGGCGCGCTTTTCGTTCCAAATTCAAACAGCACATCGTTTCATACAACATTGCCGGCGCGCTCTTCGTTCCAAATTCAAAGAACACGCCGGGAAGTGATTTCAGTCTACGTAAATATGATACTTCGCGTGTTCTTTATTTAAAAGTAATGACAATATTTCCGCGCATGTTTAAGAAAAATATATTTAGTATTGTAGTTATGGCTTAATGTTGAGATCTTTACAAAATATCGATTATATTGAGTCTTCTGCTTTTATGGCAAAAGCATATAAATCAAGCTAAACTACTGAACTGATTTAGCGTTATAAATATGGAAAGGCACCCACACGTCGGGTACCATGCGGACTATCGCTAGTAACCTTACAATCAAAAGTGGTGAAGTTAATATTAACAAATATAAAAATGTTAATATATTTTTTTAAAGCCGTTACTAAATTAAGAAGAGCTCTGACGTAATCTCGGAAACGAGATCAAAATTATAGTTCTATTTTGGTTCCATTTCCGTCCTCAAAAAAGACACTTGGCCTGTCATCAAATCTCTCACAAAAATCATTTCATCCATCGTTTTATCTCATTTGCTACTGCAGCTGACTGTCCTTGATACTTTGCCAATTATTATCTGTGAATGAAAATGACAACTTAATGAATGAATGAAAATAAACAGAAAATTATAATATTAGAGACAACATTTGAATAAATATTTTTTCTTCTTATCGTGTCACTAGTTCTTTTGAACCAGTGTGGTGAAAGGATTTCAAGAGCGCCTCGAAGAGGCTCCTTTCGTTCACTTGACACATGTTTTCGAATTTTTAGGTTCTATGACATGCCGGTTCCCTCACGATGTTTTCCTTCACCGTTAAGCACGTGTTTTAAATACATACATAGATATTCTGGAACAGTAAAATCCATTGGTCTACGGCCGGGTTCGAACTCACGACCTTCGGATTGAAAGTCGAGGCACCTCCCACTCGGGCAACACGGCTTTTTTATTGTATATTTTGTTATTCAACAAAACTTTATGTATTATGTTTATTGACGCATAAATGTGCCTGTAGGAAATGGTTATCAGAAGTAAAACCATAGACGGCTGATCAAAAGAATGGCTAAAATAGTAAAAAGGTTGTATTAAATAAGAAATAGAAAATAAAATAATAATTGAAATGGGAGTGAGTTAGTATAAAAAGCCTTGGCTGGCATCAAATTGCTCAATAGAAGCCATACGCATGTCCGAGCATTTCTAACTTGGCAATTTCTTTGTTGTCTCGCAAAACACGCATGTTTTGTAACATAAAAATATCTATCTAAGTACCTAGACTTAAATGAGATTAGATTAGATTAAAACTCCTTATTGTACTGTACTTGGAGAAACATGCTCTACTCTATAAAATGGCAGAGTGACAGCGGCGCGAGTGCGGCGCCCGAGCCGAGCTTTGCGAGCTGCCTCGAGCTAAGAATCCGTGTTTGCCAAACGATGAATAAAACTTAAATTATTATCAAGAAAAGGTACCGCCTGACGCAAATCCATAGGAAAACGGTAACGGTAACGGTCGGGATCAAATCTTTTAAACAATAAAATATGGATTAAGTAAAAGTTAAAAAGCCTTCATAGCATCCATCTTACCATTTTTGTGACTAGGATCTTTAAATAGGCAAACAAGACCCATCCGTAATATCTACCAGTAGTAATATGGCAGTGCGCCAACTTGCCTACAACTGTCAAATTACGCTATGAAATATCCAACCTTAGGTATATTCGTTTAATTAATCCTGCAACTGGTACCTCCCGGGATATTTATCGCCGTAATTTACGACGTATTCCGGAAAAAAGGAATACAAATACGGCATAATGCGGCCCAAATTATCGCGCACGACGCCGAATGAACACTGAACAGGCCTGGTACAGAATAATTTTGGATGTTCATACCTCCTGGCCTAGTTTTTCAGATCCTACGTCTTGAAAATATTATGGGGATAGATTGATAGATGAATGTTTGTTCCCGAATCACATCAAAACTGCTGAACCTATTTGGTTAAAATTAAGTGTGAGTATAGTTTATGAAATTGATAAGGACATAGGTTATTTTGTTATCTCCCTGCTACGCAGGTGATAACGCGGGTAACAGCTAGCGGGAAATAGCACAGCATATATCCTGCATTACACGTTTATTTAATTGCATTGAATTAATAGCTATCATTTTTCGGGAAATGTATTTGACTTGTAACTTGTAGCGTAGCGTAGAGTTATCAGTTTATAAGTTTATTTAGTAGTGTATTTATTGTTGTACAGAGTTATTAACATTTATGGCATTTATTATCCTGTTTCATTTCACGATCAAACATGAAAAGTTAAAACTATTACTATTTCATTCACAACACTCAGTCGTTTGTTTCACGCTCGACTACTTCTGTACTAAAAAACAAACACTAAACACGTGCAAATGAACGCCAAGTTAAAATTGTAACCGCGTATAAATCAAATGCAGATCTCATGATTCATTGCGTCCAGTTTCAACACGATTTGGTGCTTTATTAGCTTCGAAATAGAGGTCAAAGTCATTTGTGAACCGCGCTGTTGATTTTATTTGTGTAAATACTTATTAAGATCAGTTTGCATGCATCAAACCAATTGCTTTCAGTGAGAGACAGATACACGGAGTCACTCTATTTCAGTTTAAATTAGACATGAGTTGGGAGAAAGAGCTGTTTGTCATTTTGATTCGAATGTGTTTTATTTGTCACTGAAAAGTTACTTACTAGCTAAAAGTTGAATTCTTTAATCATGAGTCATATCTTAACTGAAAAATGTTAAGATTAAATATCCCTAAACAAGAAATATCAAACCTGTAAAAAGACGTGTTCTATCAAGTAGGAACTTTTTGCGAAATAGTGCATAAATGGAACGATTTGTGACGAATTTTATGACATAAATTAAGCAAGTGTATAGAGTAGAATGATACTTACGAATACCCATTGTAAATAGTATCTTTTAACTATTAGTAAAGTATTGTGCTAAATATATTTTCATAAATGAATGATTGAATTTATTCTTAAATTCTCTAGCCTCAAAGATTTGCTGGAAGAAAACTCTTGTTAGGGCTAAGCTCGTCTTTGTACATGTTTTTTCCTTTGTTTTATAACGGGTTTTGCGTACAATAAAGAATTAAAGAACTTATTGTTATTGTAGGTATAACTTACTCTTAATTGGTAATAAACTTGATTTATAATCTAAAACTCACCTATCATACAACTCCAACTCACAACAAAATAATCACAACCACTCGAGTGCTGTCAAAGTCAGCTGTTTGAAACGTCAAACAATTCTAAAATTAGTGGTATTAGTCCACACAACTTCTAAATTTGTCCACTAGACTAGATACCGCTATGACATTACGTGAATAAAAAAACCGGAATGAATCCAAAAATGTCTACGTAAATCCAAAAATCACTACGCGAATCACAACACTTTGCGTCTACGTGAAGGCTTTAGCCAGCCGCCCAGCGTCACGACTGCCGTTAGACTGCCGCCCGCCCTAACGATAGGCAGGCAACTGAAATCCGCTGAAAATATTCAGGCTTTCGCGTTATCTGAGTTTCGAAGTTGCGAGTTGAAGCTTTGGGTAATCTTTACGTATGAAGGTATAAGGAGGTCGGTGATTACGGCGTTTGTTCCGTTGGAATATTTTTCCAAGACCGTTTTAAAAGTTTTGGAAAGCTCCTGAATTTAATTTTGTTATTTTTATTGTACATCAGAAAATATCAAGGACTCACCGTGATCTTTTCTGATGAAAAATAAAACACATAATTATTAATAAATAGTATAAATACACTTTTTATTAATATATAGTATAAATATAATATTTATGGATTCCCGCAAAGTAACGCATAAATATCAATTAACATAATTATTATTTGACGACTTTCGTTATCGAAATATGCTATGAAAGTTTTTAATTATTTATTTAACAACACATAAAATGTTAATACTGTTATTAAATAAATTAGTTACAATTTAACGGATTTGAAGTTTACATGTTTTTCTTGTCTTACATATTATACGAGTACATACAGAGCTAATTTATTTTTTACTGTTCAAAAATTTGTATCAAACCAAGTTAATCCAGGTATTTCAAAGTATCAAGGCCTATCTGTAAGCAACTGCTAGTTCGCGTGACACTGCCGCCCTCTATCCATCACCTAGATAACACCTGCATTACCATAGGTCTAGAAATACCTAGTGTTAATGCAACAGCGGGGATTTCACTCACTTATCGTAAGAATAAATTAAAATATATAAATAGATTAAGCTGAATAAAACCCCCCTTTTTTGCAGTATCATACTGCTACCTAGTGCTTAAAAATACATAAATTCTAATACCTGAGTATTAAGAAATTGTTAAATTTGGTGTGCCCTTCTTCTTATCGTGTCACTAGTTATTTCGAACCAGTGTGGTGAAAGGATTTCAAGTGCGCTTCAAAGAGGCTCCTTCCGTACAGTTGTGCCCTTACAGGATGTATGTTTGATACTATATACATTTTAAGAACTTACTGTACAACATATCAGGAAAATAAAGATTGAGTATCATCCTATAGAAAATACACTATGAGAATTTTATTATTTATTATCTTTGATGTTTTTGTACAGACAGCGTCATAGATAAGTATCCTCCTTGCATTACAATACCCAGCTTCAAATCCCTTTAAAATCACAGTCACGGCGAATGGAGAAGTTTTGCCTTTAAAAAATAGATTATATTTGTATAACCGTATGTAAGCCTAAAAATAATTTTAAGTATTACAATTTTTTGAAAGGATTTATAGCTGGGTGTCTTGTGTAAGGGGAGACTTATCTCTGACGCTGTCTGTACATGGGTAAGTTGATTTTTATAGGTATAATCACGATATTAATTATACCGCTATAAATATAATAAGCTTTGGATCCATTTTAAACTTCAGTTTCACAGCCACTACAAAGACTGAACAGTTCTTCTCTCATAAGAAGAATAAGATTCTTTTGTTCACTGCTTTGACGTAATACGTTCAACATAGGCGGGCAACAATTTGAAATTTCATATGCAAGGATTTTGTAAAAACCTTAATCTGTTGATAAACTGGATTTTGATCTAGACAATTTTAAACAATAGTCAACGATAATATTATATATTGTTTTTTTTATCATTGTTATGTTGAATAAATGATTCATTGCATTCATTAGAAGTAAAATGGTCAGAAATACAATTATTTTTATTTATAGTTTCTTTTGGTTGCATTCTTATTTCTAAATATCGTACTTATTTTCAAATGGCGTTTCCGATTCGAATTATACACATATTGAACATGTTTATCAAGTGTATGTAAATTACTGAAAGTACATAAGTATAGTAACAACGAGCGCCTTACAGCATCATCTCACATTTTATGGCCAATTAAAGTGGTAGTTAACAATGTGCCGTTTGTCTTAATAAACTGCGTAAAACGAGGCGACGCGATAACCTTCGACTAAACCCATACTTGATAATGCAGTCTGTTCAGCACTCTGACTTTTATTGACCCCAAAAATATGTAGAGTCATAAAATTGCGTTTATTATTCTTAACTTCAAGCTGGGTATTAGGTATGACTGCCAATCAAATAGCTATTAACAATACTGTCTTTTTATTTGCCTGTCTGTACCTCACCTTACTTCGAATGAAAAGTAGGGACCTAGGTTTTGATAAATGTTTATTTAATGTTTGCAATATGGGACACAATGACACTTCAAGAATTCGGTACAGGAATTTGCGGGATATGGTAATACCACAAAAGTAAACTCAAAATAAAAATGCATTGAAAATGCGTCAAAAAAAAAGAGATCCACATTGGCTTATTTTTAGTACATTTTAGTCTGATACAAATTTTTGAAAATGAGTAGTAACAGGGCTAGATAAACATTATAAATAAAATCTACTAGGCTTTTTCATTGTTAATAAAACTACATCGTAAAAAGTAACAAACATTATTTTAAAAAAGAGATATTTCATTCTTATTGACAGGGTGTCTGAAAATTTTCTGTCCTATATTCCGCACCCATGTTGGTTAATACTGTCTATCTTGGTGTTCTATAGGACCGTTATTCATTTATGGGTAATACTCATCCATTATTTCTATCGTTTCTTTTTATCGGAATCCTAATCATACCTTTCAATGGTGAAATGATTAAACGACAATGATCTATACAACGAATCGGTAATATGCAAACGCGTTGCAGCTGGTCGGCATTAATTGCAGGGTCGTGTGACCGACCCTTGGAGATCTGCGCCCACGCACCAATTGCTATCGATTAGTTCTCTCTTTGATCGTACCGAGAAATGCCAGTACTTGTGTACTTACAGAATGCATCGAATGTTTTCTTATTAATTTTTTCTGAGCTTTCTTTTCAAAAAAACTTTCCTTTAATATAATTTCAATTTTAATCGGATTGTTCTAGAGACCGTAGGTACCATACCGTACGAAAAGGCACAGGAAGCAAAATACGTAATTTTGTTTACTTTAACGACTTTTTTTCAGTTATTTTGATTTCAAAACCAAAGTAACCGATTTTCATGAAATTTCTATGGGACCAATCTGGAAAAATAACCTTTCAAATAAAAAATATTCTCAAATCAGTTTATAAACAACAAAGTCACGAGGTATAAAAAAATCATTCAACCGAATTGATAATTTTCTCCATTTTTGAAGTCGGTTAAAAATAAAAGTTCCCTAGATATTTACATGAAACATGAGACCTCATGTAAAAATAAATTCAAAACAGAAAAGGTGAGGAATAATAGTTGAAAGCCTATATTTTCTTCGCCATTCAATTAAGTACGTCGATGTAGGCTGTGTTTATTCAAATTATAGGCACCATACTTTATGGCGTGTCGGAATAATAAGTTTGTCAATGGAAATAAAAATGTCAAGACTCAGAACCTAGAAATTACTTCTTTTTATTTTCCTGAAGGAGTTATTATCTTTTTTTGTATTGATTCTTGTTGATTAATCTTTTTTTTTTCATTTATAGTAATTTTCTATCAGTTGCTATCAGTAGGAGGTACGTTTTATCATTGAAGTTCTACTCTTTATATAGGTACCGTTCCTAGCTTTTTGCGTTAAAGTTTAAATTAGCAAGTCATAAAATTTATTTATTGTCAATTACGAGTAAATAAATGCATATTCACTTTTGCTGAACATTTTGTAAAGATACTTACACATACAAGTTGGTAGAGTTACAAGAAGGTAGTACCAAGTGGGTATAGCATCTAATATATATAGCACCAACACATCTCGTTCATTAACTTCGATGAAGCTCTTAACGCAATTTGAGCTTGATTAAACTGGCTTAAAAGTTTGCTGTTATTTTGAATATCACCTTAAGTCTCCTCATTGGCAAAACAAGATAACGACTTTAGCGGATGGGTAAGTAAATGTAAGAGATTATTAACCGACTTTAAAAAAAGATAAAAGTTGATGAAAATATTCAGTCTTTCAAACAAAAAACAAACTTTCCTTGGTTTTTGACTTCCAATATTAGATAAAAAATAAAAAGGTTTTTCGGTTTACGCATAAATCGATAAATAATGATTTATTTAATGTGTGTTTAGCTGACAATAAAAACACTTGAGAGGCGCAAAGATGAGTCAATAACATGGTTATTTTAAACATTTATGACAAGAATCGTAGGCTATAAATACAATAAAAAACAGAAAAGTGTATGAATGATGGTACCTATATTAAAAAAGATACAGGACATCCATTAAAAAAATTACACACCTTCGCAATTACAGAACTCACCGGCGAGACGTGTAAAAATCTAATTTGCGAGTCGCACTCACCTTCAGAATCCTTTAGAAACTATACGTGCGCAGTCGGCTCGGCTCGCCTGCTTAGCACAATGCATCGAGACAATGGCTGGCTCGCAATGGAGACGAACCGTAGGGTTTCAGCGAGCTGCTGTTGGAATGTTGGTGTCTGCGTTTTTTGAAATTCAGCAGTTTGAGCTGAGAATTAGGGTCTTTGAACTTAAGAAAGACTATAGATTTGTAAAATGGGATCTCTTTGAAATGCGAATTTTGGTAAATATTTATAAGTAGATCAAATTATGATTAATTATAGTAAAAATAAAAATTGCAAAGCTCATCATTTTTGAAATAACCGGTATGTTTTTGAACGGAGAAATAAGTTTTACGGCATGCAACAACCACCACGCCGCAATGGGTATGCGTGGTGGAGATAGAAATATAGATAGATGTAATATTTTGCCCACCCACATTGAAGAAAAGAGTGGTACAATGAGTGGCCTTATCGCTAAGAGCGATCTCTTCTCTTCCAGGTAACCTTGGGATGGATACGAAATATTTAAACAATAGGCGGTGGATTGCTCTCTTAGCCGAGCGGTTTGTTGTCTTAGCCGAGAGGTTTGTTAGTTCCCAGTAGTGGTAACATTACTAAGAAGATAATGCTTAATACCTATCAAGTAAATCCAAAAGTTGTCTGGAAGAAGTCAAGTTTTAGCAATAAGATCGCTCTAAATACACTTTGTTTTCCAATGTACCTTTAGTTCTTACGTAGAACAAAGATGGTGAGCAATACAGCATATTCTATCTATCTAAGACTGTATCTAAATAATTTAATTCAAAGATTTTCCTAAGCTTTCTATGGTATAATAAATCACCAACGTATCTTGTGCATGACATTGTATCAGTTACGCTACAAGAAAGACAACCTACGATGAGAAAAACCTATATAACAAAATAATCACAGTTCTTATCTGTAATCAGTTTGATAGAGATGCAGCAGTAAACGTTATCTTGAACAAGCGACGCCGCGTGTAACAACTATCTTATCAGTGCACCGCGTTCAAATCTCTTATCAAAAACAAGAGAACCCAAGCTCTTAGACGAGCGAGAACAGAAATAACCAAAGGTTCCAAGTGGAACGTTAAGTTTAAGTGTAATAAACCTTAATTGAGTTTACTTACTATACGCTACTCCTTTGAGGCGAACTGATGTTCTCAAAAATATATCTACCCATGTCCTAAACAACAACAGAGAATAAGTCTACAACTAGAATTACAATAGTGTAATAATAATATACATAGGTTACATTAATAAAAAAACAAAATGGTATCTATACTTTTAGTATATAAGCTCAGTGTATTTTAAGTTTCGATTGCCCTGCAGTTTTTATCATGGTGCTCTAAATTCGCTAATTAGCACCTGACCAAAAAATTTATTGGTTTTAATAAGTATTTGTTGAATGAAAATGACGCTAGTTTCAAAGCCCAACAAAATTATCTTGTTAAAAGTCCTAGAGCCGTAACGATACCAGAATCTATTAAACAAAGTCAAAGTCGAGTATAAATCTCGAATAAACTCAGCAATCTTTATCGATGTGTTATCGTGTTCAAATTCTATCACCAGGCATCAAGAATATTCGTATGCATTCGTCAATGTTACCCTTGATATCGGAAAAAGGTTTTGTTTTTTTTATAGGTAGGTAAGTATGACGGGCTACGCAGAAAATAAACAACGCAACGGTTTTTCTTAAAATTTTGAGAGTATTATCGCCAAAAGGAGTAAATGTGTCGTGGACAGCTAGTAGTCATTATTTTCCTTAGTGTCCCGTTTGAGATACTCTGACCTGAAATAGGCCTGATGATTCTGGCGTCAATGGTTGGCTATGGAGTTTTCAATTCGCAACGCAAACGCAACTGCGTTTTGGCTACCGGTGCCAGCTAGTTTATTGTAATATACCTATTAACTTTTCTATATCTCCTATTTTTAGTGTGTATTAATTTGTGATTCTTCTCTGTTAGTTTTTAGTTGTTTAAATAATAACCTAAATATTTCTCTTATATAATGTTTGTTAACAATGGAAAATTGTGTGAACTTTTTTGGAATGAGCTTGGAATTTGGAATGATTTTAAAGTTTTATGAAAATTAAAATATGATTTCAATTTGTAAAAGCATATAATTTTACAACGAACTGATCTACTATTGTTGTTGAAATTGGATCAATGAAATGGATTCATTTGTTCAATTAGAGTAAATTATGTTTCAAATTGATGATATTTAATTCATCCTAATTAATTATGTAACGCCATTAATTACCCTGCCGCGGTTAAAACCATACGACCGGTCCTGTGGTTATCTTTACTATAAATAAAATCATGATCAATCACCAATAAGTATAAATAAAAGGCTTAGAACTGACTGACTGACAGCCTATAGGCTAAACCACTGGACGTAAAGAAAATTAGAAAGCTGTGTTTCCCAAGAGCAAAATGAAAATTTTGGAAATTCGCAACGAAAATGATGTTGTGCGGTGTCAGTTAGTTTTCTATATCCTAATAATAGGCTTAAATTGGAATAAATTATTATCTGGGGGCACGGCATCGGCAGTGCCCCCAAACCAAGTCGAACAGCACGGCCATACACATTTTCTCGAAGCTATAGGTATATTAGTGTAGATAAGTTTATACATATATCTGTTTTAATCAACACATAATGTAAGGTTTTAACAACACCAGAATACTCTCACACATGAATACAGGATAAGATCAATTAAGGTAAGTCTAGGTTTAAGTCAGTACTTTTGTGTAACTAATGGTAAATTCAAATTAAATGTTGGTTCCTTGGGCCAAGCAAAAATTAGCAAATCATTAAAAAAATCTATAACAACAACGCCACAGCTTTTAAAATGAATACAGGTACAAATAATTGGCTCTATTCATCCAAAAAGGACCACGAGTCGCACAATCGGTTAAAAAGACCATTAAAATTACGAAACAAAGCGACCAGACGTCAATTACCCATACCAGTACAATATTTGCATAGAATAAAGCTAAATGCGACCGACGCAAAAAGAGCATGCTATTGTAAGTTGAATTAGGGCTGTGTCGGTATGGTAACGAGAAATGCCACTATGGTCAGTATGGCGGGATTGGGAGCTAGAAGAACAGTAAATGGAGGTGGTATTTCAATGAAGAGTGGCCACGAGTGGTTACGATTGTGGCACCGTGAGTGTTGCAGGCGTATCTATTACGGTGCTAACTTTACATCAATTTTTAAAACATATAATTATATTATTTTATAAGATACTTAATTATTACTTTCGATACTGCTAAAGATTGTAAAATAATTCGCAATGAGCTTTACCTTTCTAACTTTTTTTTGTTCTTGGCTTGGTAGAGTGCGTTAGTAACAGAAACCAAATATCCTTTTCCTTAGCGACTCTACTATCTACGAACTTGATATCCAATAATTGATTACATTTCTTCTCACCTTTTTCAGATTCGACGTTAAAAGTTTTGATAACTATAATTGATGATCCGCAAACAACATCATTATCAATTTTTCTTCACGCATAACCCATAGAAGTATTAGAGTAATAAACATTGTAGTACATTGAAAACGCGCCAGGGTGTCTGATTTTTTTTTATCCTGTTTTCAGCCTTCATCTTGATTTAATACTGTCGATCTTGGTGTTCCGTAGTAACACCGATTTTAATCTATGGCATAACCATGTTCAATTACTTATACATATCGGACAATTGGAAAAATATTACCTACACCGATTATTGCCACATCCAAATAATAACATGGCAATACTTTTACCATAACGGCAGCCGTTTTTGCCGCATCCAAACCAGCTGTTGCTTTGTTTATGGTTGCAGCGGGTTTTTAGCTTTTTGCCATATTCGGTGCAAGGACACCTGAAATGTAAGCCCATGGAGGAATTATACGGAAAAAAGGCAGCCATGGGAAATGTTGTGACTTTTTGATGGGATTTTGTTAAAACAAGTATGGCAACTTTTTGGAAAAGTTTTTGGTCCAAAACTGCGGAGGCAGTAGAGTAAAAAATGGATACATTATCATCGATTATTAAGTCCCCTGTTGGATGTGTCATTCGATTTTATTTTCATGGCTTTAGGATTGTTATGTACAGTCAGCTGCACAGACATGTATACACTCCCAAGCTTTCACATTTATTACTCTTAATTTTGCAACAAAAGTGCATGCTAATTTACAAATTAATGTATGTGAAAAAGAATGTCTTTGAAAAATTACGAGTATAGTATGATATAAATGTAAAAGCTTGGGAGTGTATTTGACGACACGGATGGTCGAATGGCAAGTGTATTAGACAACCACGCCCGGTGTTGCGGGTTCAATTCCCGCTTCAGGACAAACATTAGTGTGATGAACATCGGTGTTTGTCTTGAGCTTGGGTGTTTTCTATGTATTATATGTATGTATTTACAAAAAAATTATTTAAGTATTGTATCAGCCCTCCGCCCGGTTCCCATAATACAAGCTCTGCTTAGTTTGAGCCTAGATGGCGTTGTGTGAAAAGTCCAAAATATGTATGTATGTATGTATACATTGTATATGTGCAGTTTCATTTTTATAAAAAATAATGCCTACCTAATAAAGTATTTTTACAATCCCTGTTGTGTAAATTAATATCTTTACACTGTAAATCTATAAGTATTACATAAATAAGTTATTGTTACGAAAAATGGCAAGTCATACCACTGTCTTCTACTTTGACTGTCATCACAATTCGTTCACATAAGCGGATATAAAGGTGCATGCACACAAACGTCCGGAACGCTATAACAGGTTACAACCGACTCCGTGGTTTATAGTTATCGCGATTATAATAGTTAGGGTTGCCGCGAGAGTCGTCGAGACGTTTTTGATGGTCGTCTCACATTAAGGGTGGTTTATTTAGGAAGAAGGGATGTTTCAATTGAGGATAGTTTTCGTCGCTTTAGTTACTTGTGGTTACCTAGAGGGTTAGGTATAGTAGGTCACTTTGTATTCAGTAACTACGAGATCTTGCGTAATAAATACGTTAGTAGCAGTTAATCGTTTGTTAGCAAAATATACAATTTCGTACACTTCGACGATATATTTTTCTCCAGTTATTTTGATATAAAAACTAAACTACTGAACCGATTATGATGAAATATCTATGGGAGCGATCGAAATAGTATCCTCTCAAAAAAAATAATTTTATAACCACCTAAGTTCTGAAAATTGAGAACCTCCCTTTTTTCAGTCGATTGAAAATAAATATTTTAGGCTAGTTACGTCTTGAATCATGTTCTCAAAAAAATCTGGCACGCAGAACAAAATATATTTGACTAGTTAGTTATGTAAATTCAAACCCGCTGTATATCCGTGAACTCAGCTTACTCCGGCCCATAAAGGGAACGCGCGGCGGTGTCGTCCGGGGTAACTGTTGTGCACTAAGCTTTATAATAACGACACTGTCCACATTATTTTCCTTGTCTCGACTTTTGCCCAACGCTTTTTGACCAGCGAATTAAAATCTCACGCAAATTGATTGTAAAATATACTGAACTTTCCTAAGTCCTAGCTTATATGTTTTGTGTTTAAATCCTACTTTGTATTATGAAAAATGTGACGAAACGAGTTAGGCTTTCTCCTTATAGTAAGAGATCACGCCTGCCCATAAGCAAAATAGTACTGCATAGGACTTTGATTCACATAGTTCAGTGCAACACTGCTATAACTCACGTCTACTTTGAGACATTTCAGGTCAGTCTCGAAAGCCCAGTAATTTCACAAGCTACAGTGGTTCTTCAAACCGGAACACAGTAATACTTACACATTACTGCTTTGAGGCAGAAGATCTGGCACTGTACTACTGCTTGCCTACTTATACAAATATAATAAAGGATTTTTTTTGATGGATGTTAAATAAATGGACATTCGCTCCTGCAGTACCTACCCTAAAACGGCAATAGGATCTTGCCAAAACCTGCAAATATTCCGTGACTGCCTAGATAAAAAGTTCAACATTCGTCCATCAGGAGACTCCGGAATGATGTTGTTAGCTGAACATTGATTCTAGCTCTGAGTTTGTTTATTAACTACGGTATTCGACCAAGCTATCAACACTATTATAGGTAGCCTTCCGATGTTTTGAACAAGCTTTTAAGGTAGCCTTCCGATGTTGTCGAGCGCAACCGTCGACCGCGACATTCTTCTTCTTAGCGAGTCAATGGTAACATTAAATGATCTTAGAAAGGAGACCAGCTCAACTGCGTTGTCAGTGACTGTGGCTTTATTGAGATTGGCCCTCAAGCAGATGTTGGGACACGAGGGCGTCTGGTATTTAGACAGCGCGACCCGGATATGTATGCGCGAGTCTCGCGAGACGGTCGCTTGCATCCAACAGTGCTTCATATTAATGTATACTAAGCAATAGGTTGTACAAAATCGGCAAGTATGGCGTAATTGAGAGGAGGCATTTACCCAGCAGTGGGTGTTATCAGCTGAATAGTAGATAGATAGAAGCAGTGGGTCGCGCGACTCATTCGCAGTCGTGTGTCGCGGTCGCCAACCTCGGAAAGCCACCTTTCCGCTTCACAAGACTAGGGCTGTACCGTTCCGACTAGTCTAGTACTCAAAGGACCATTATCCTTTGTAGTACAGTAGTTGCAGCCAAAAACTGCAATATTTCCGAAGCTCCCATGCAAACCGAGTTGAAGTTACGCCCGCATTCCCAGTCAGAGCGTCGTTAAGCTATAACCGTTAGTTCTGGCGCAGCCTCCCGTTGCCCGTTGTTTATTGGAACTATGGAGCCCGCTTAGTGTCCTGGAATTTGTGATCATTTTCACGAAATTTGTAGTGGTGGACGGAATCACAATCATTTTGCTTTATAGTGTGCAAATTATCGTAACCGTCAGCATTAACAATTTTTTTATTTATTTACCGGGATGAGTAAGTACAGCGTTCTTGTAAGAAAACCCCACCACCGTGAATATATCAGTGACATTTATTTAGATAAATCCAGTATAATACTAAAATAGTCCATTTTGGTCAGTTTTTTTTAAACATGAGTCCTTTCCATAAGTTTGCCATTAACCATTAGTTCCCAAAATGTACCTACTTATTTGCAATAATTTACTGAATTTGGAGGACGCGGTGGCCGAGTGGATGAGGTCCTTGCCTTGCGATCTAATTAATGGTCGCGGGTTCGAACCCGATGGCAGTCATGCGTAAATGGGTTTTTTTTGGTCGAAAAAATCTATGTACGCATCCCGCGTTCTCGCAACGGTGAAGGAAACATCGTGAGGAAACCGGCAAGTCAAAGGATAAGAAAAAAAAGTTCTATGGCATGTGACATCCACCAATCCGCATTGGGTCCGCGTGGTAGTAGATTAAGGCGGCGCAGTCACACTTAGGCCGCAATTTTGAGTTTTTTAAAACCATATGAGAAATCGAATAAATTCTGAAAAAAATACATGCATAAGTTGAGGATATAGTCTAGCCAAATTCGTAGCCAGTTACAAGATCATAAATACTTCACTCTATAGAAAAAAATCCCACAGTTACCCCTCTTTGTAGTGTTTTTCAAAACAATGACTAGCCTAATGATATTTTACAATTATTTTTTGCACATATACACTATAGGCAATAAATATTTCTAGACATTTTCGTAGAATTTGACTTGATAAAACGATTTTCTTTTTTACTAAGTTTAAATAACTACAAATTCGCGAGCGCGGCGGCTTGGCAGGCTCGCTCAGTCGCGCGCTGGCGCTTACGGAGGCCGAACCTGTGTCAGTTTTCCCGCGATGACAGATATCACTAATTAAATTATGCACGACATTATTTAGTTTGTGAAGTCTGTCATTCTCTGTCATAGTGCCATAGTTTATGAAAATCAGTATGACTCACAGATCTCGGATACTTTCGGCTGTCGCCCCCAAAAGATCGGTTAATGAAAGAGATGCAAGTATAGCTTTTTATGATTAAGAGCAGTATAGAACTAAGTCACGTCACTCAAAACATTTTGAAGCACCTGAGACCCCGTCAGTTATTGTTTGTAAATTATTTTATCTTTTTACAATAATCTACAAAATGAAACCATTTATTAATTTTAAAGAGCATGGTTACTTGCTCAATCAACACGTGTGGCACAACGCATAGAAATAACCCAGATAATCATTCATTTCACAGGTGAGTAAAGAAAATATTTGGTTTATTTTCGTAGAAAAATTTATGGACAATTTTCTTCTACAATTAGTTATAAAATCGTTGTGCCTTGTGGAGTTTTGATTGCTCTTGCCGTGTGTACAAATGGTTCTTACATATATGGAGAAATAATAGATTTTTCACGTAAAAACAAATATTGCTTCGTTACGCTAGGGCTTGATAAAATGATGACGTCATGAAATATCGATAGTACCTAATGAGTAGGTAGTTATGCAAAGTGGTACAAAACTCTTTTCATTTCTATCGTTAGGGTATTTTTACCTAGTTAAAATAAATTTACCACTTGTGTCATTTTTATTTTGTTTCTTAATATACGAGTATTATTATAACTAATCGTTTTTACTTATTTAATTTCAGCTTACCAAAGGATCCGCAAAACTGAAAAAAATGGTTACAAATTCTTCAGAAACAGAGCGATCATCAAAACAATATAAAAGTTTGCAGCAATCATTTTAAAAACGATTGTTTTTTATTCAGAATACATTAACGTGTTTTGAAGAAAGGTTCGCTGCCTACGTTACATGTTCCAGTAAGTACCATGTTGGACAATGTTTCAATTCAGGCGTAAAGAATGTATTTTGTGACCTTATGCCGACTTGTACAAAGTTGTCAAAGCTCTTAAGCAATCTCGCTTGGCAGTTTTTAACGGTTCAGATTCAGACCGATCAAGATCTGTCAAGCGAGTGAAGTAATTGTTTAGAACTTTGGAAGTTTGGTGCAAGTAGGCATTAGTCAAGTAATTATTAGATAGGTACTTAAATCATAAATCAACCTCTTTTACAGATTCAACTCAAGAAAAAGCGAGATCCAACTTCATATTGCAATTGGATCCCTATTTTATAGTACCTACCTTAGCTACCTGAAACTAATAGGCTACATATATTATGACAGACAGGTATACTTACGTATCGGGCCTACATATAATGACAAAACTCAGAATTAATATTCTTAAATAAAGTATTTTTCAGTCATTGAATAAAACATTTGCATGGGCTTCATTATTGTTTATAATAATAATTTAGTAATATATAATCAACCAACTTTAAAAAAAGAACAGATCACACAATCGACTTTCTAGCTATTACAATCTTATTTCGAAGACTACCGCCTATTTGGATTGGTGAGTGAGTTGTAGGTAAATATTGGTAAGTCCTGCTACTATGTATTATGAATGTAAGTTTGTGAGGATGGATAAGTTTTTGTTCCTGAATAACGCCAAAACTTGGCTATTTAGTCTTTAGTATCTAATAAATAATAACCAAACGCATCTCATTCCTTTGGTTATAATCTTCATATGTACAGGTGGTGACGTAATCAGTGAATAATCTTTCAGCTGCGGGTGGGAGACTTCAGGTCTAATCAGAAAATGAAAATATGTACCCAGTAAAAATTCTAAGTCCGTGGGATTTCTACTGGGAACATATTTTCATTTTCTGATGACCCCCACACGCAGCTGAAGGATTATCCACTCATTAACCCTCTATTAACAACATTATTGTGTAGTAGGCACTATTTTTTTCTCTATTAAGACTTGTGACGCAAAATGGGTAGGTACCACAGTTATCGATGTCGATAAAACATCTTATTTAATGTCCATCACTATTTTTGAGCACCACATAGACAATCACTCGCACATGCTTATTATCATTTCTTGTATCGCATTTGAAATGTCATTACCCCTCTTTACATTCTAACTTTATGGTATGACTAGATACTGAAGATCGTTACAAGTCAATGGGACAGCTTCAGAAAACTGACATAGACGCCACCACAGTAATGAATCTACCACCTGCAGATTCTTTTAAAACACCATACACAGATGTAGAGAGTATGCTTGTATCGGGTACAAGATACCTACAAGAAATATTTTTTGTAGAGTTATGTACTTATAGTACCTACATAATTTTTAATTAGCTTTAGTTTTATATAAAGCTGCATATACCTATAGTAGTTTATAGTAGTATTATTAGCTGACCGAACGAGCGCGAAGCGAAAGCCGAAGGTCTCTACTTCAGGTTGGCCAAATATGCTCGTGTATGTCTGTACGGGCGGCCACCGGCCACTGTCCGGGCGGCGTCTGTCGGTGGCTGTTCTCTTCAGGTCGCATTTCTCAACAGATTCTCGTGAAATTTTGTAAGCAGGTTCGGTAACTGAATATAATGTATGGTGTAAAATGTATGTAATATAATGTATGAGCGTAGCGACGCGCTACGCTCGGGTGGGGAGCTCGATTTACTGCAAAGCAGCTTTTGAGCAAAGCGAGCTCATCTCGATGTGACCCGCAACTCCCGCAAGCAGCAAACGGACAACCTTCGCTTCGCTCAAGTTGTTGCTTTGCTGCGATCAGTGCTGTGTTTAGCTGATGACACAAATTATTTTTACTGATTTTAGGAATTGGTAAATTCAGTGATTTGTGACATTAGGACAATTTTACATCATACATTATATTCAGTTACCGAACCTGCTTACAAAATTTCACGAGAATCTGATGAGATACCTGGCAGTTATGGGTGTATTTTTCAAGTTAAAGATATAGATTTTGATGTCAAAATTCAAATTCAAGAAGGCGGATGATTTATTTTTTTCAAATTATTATCATGAATGTCGATTTTGACTAATTAGGGGTTGAGGATTAATAATTTTGTTTCAGATTTGAAATCCAACCAATTGTTTTTTTTTGTTATTTATTTTAGTGGTATCGTTTTTGACTAATATGGAGTTGAATATTTTGTGTCGGATTTGAAATCCAACATGATGGACCATTTTTTTTTTTAAATTTTTGCTCATGGGTGTCGTTTTTGACTAATAAAGGGATGATGATTAAGAATTGTGTGTTATATTTTAAATTAAAGATGGTGGTCAGTTTCAAATGTGCATTTATTTTTTGTTTTTAGATTTAGGTGAGGTGATTGCACTTTTTACTTATTTCGATAAATTTTCACAATTTTTTAGAATAAGTAAATTAAAATATAATAAAATAATTGAATTTAAAATTAAGAAAGGTAAAAAAGGTTTCAGACTTGGCCATCATCGCCCCTCTCAAAAAACCAGCCAAACAAAATTCTAATTTATGACTACTATAAACAAAGTTCGATCATAAAATATGCATTTCTAAAGTAAAATAAAATTATCCTACTGTTTTTTTTTTGTACTGTAATTCCTGGCGGGGTCATTCAGAGTTCACGGCAGCTGAGTCCGCGCGAAATATTCCGCGCGCGGTTTGTGCCCCTATATGCCTTTTTACAGGACTGCGCCCCCTTAAGACCCAATCGCTCTCCTCCCAAAAGTAGGCCTCAGTCTGAGAACATAGGTTGATTATGTACTGAATTTGATACAAAAAAGCGACGCTCTATATGATAGCGCAATAATACAGAGTGTAATTTGTTTTCAAATGACACTGGTTAAATTCCCGGCTATGATAATTGATTTTTATAAAATCTGAGTAGGTGTGTAATTTTAGTTTAAATTGAAATCGGTATCACGGGTCCTTTGAGCGTTTTTCAATATTCCCCATACTTTAGGATTTCGCCATCCAAATTCAGTTGAAAAATTCAGCCTGTATAACTGAATACGAGTAGAATCGCTTATACAGGGCTTGCACCCACGTTTACAATTGATTGTGTCTCTAGGTGATAATCAGAAAACAATTACAGAGCGAACACAAATCAACAGACTGCAGATAACTTAGAAAGTAAGTTATGGTTTCAATTACTTATCTTCATAGCTAGAGGCACAGTTGAGTCCTACTAACAACTTAAATTGAGAATCGAGTTGTTCGCTTCGAGCAAGCCTATATCGGCCAGAGAGAAATTGAACACTACTACAATTAAGGTACTTAATATTATATAATATCACACGGCTATAATCACACCGAAACTGATAATACATTACTTTGAAAGTTTTGTCATCCACTCAAAGGGTAAAAAAAATCAAACGTACCTAAGTGTTTTACTTTGTTTTACCTATTGAATTTGACCCAGAAGGCCAACTTAAATAGTTTCCATTCAAATATTCAAGCATCAAAATAACGCGTGCTTCTGGTGTGCTGTTTAGTGTTTATATTTTCTTGCATTTATGGTGAAATGTATTATTAAACAATATAAGATTGATGACATCACTGGTACTTATAGGCCTTTAAGCTACTTACACCTAAGCTATATTACCGGTAAGTATATAAATGAAACAATAAATTAAATAAATATGAACTATAAAAAAGTATACTCAACAAATAATCTAAGTAAGAGTTGCATCCTTTGATTAGCAATCTGTAACAATCACAGATATCTCGGTTACTTTCGGCTGTCGCCCCCAACTAACTTAATGGTAACAATACATTGTCGCGTCTAAATTTTCATTCCTTCAAGGCAACCATCTTTGGAGGACGTGGAGGCCGAGTGGATGACCTCAGATCGCAAGGCAAGGGCCTTGGTCGCGGGTTCGAATCCAGGTGGCGGTGGCAGTCATGCGTAAATGGGCTTTTTCGGTCGAAAAAAATCTATGTATGCATCCCACGTTCTCGCAACGGTGAAGGAAAACATCGCAAGAAAACCGGCATGTCAAAAGGACAGCAAAAAATAATGTTCTATGGCATGTGACAACCATCAATCCGCATTGGGTCTGCGTGGTGGTTTAAAACCCATTCGCTCTCCTGCCAAGAGTAGGCCTGAGTCCCAGCAGTGGGAACATTATAGGCTGTTTAAAAAAAACATCTTTGGCGGTAGAGCCTAACCCAAAACATTCACGGTGGGGTCACAAAAAGTAATGAAGGAAAGTCAAGGCCAACTTTGAACCCCTAAAATAGAAGATGATGCTCAAAATGGACACTTTCGGACAACAAGTAAGCTCAGCCAAGTCATGATAAAGCCCTTTAATGTAGTTCAAACCCATTTTCTTCGCTGTCAAGTGCCATTAAAAGTTTAAGCTCCTGGCCTAGGATAGTCTCACAGCTACTCTCTTTTACGGCGCGATTTATTGAGAGTAAATAGGGATTATTTAAGAGATAATGGGAGAGTAATGTTGCGGTGTTTATGAAGCGATGAAATGAGATGATAATTTAAGCTAAATAGGTAGAAATGAGAAATGACACCTGAGTTTTTTTACGAGGGATTTTTTAAGTACCTAACTCGGTGATTACTGCTGCATAAATCTAGAAGTATTTTTTTAAATATAAATATTATTAAAAGTTGTATTTCGTTGGAAAAAAAAACGAAATCAACATAGTTCAACATTGTCTGAGATTTTACTCAAGTTTTAGTGTACCTGTAAATAAATAAAAAAAAAACTTTTTGCTACATAATATTTGGTTATTATCATAAGCCAGTTCTTTAAGCTCAGTAAATACAACTAGCGCTGTGTAACAGTCGCGGTGTGTTTGTGAAACTTGAGTAAGACTCTACCCACACAGAGATGGCAGCAGTTGCACTTTTTAAAAGTTAAATGGTATCTTGGGTCTTCCTAAACTAAGCTGTTGATGTTGGAAGTATAATAATTATAGTAGATACTTAAAATATCACCTTAAAAAAAGGCAAACCTAGATTATAAATTTCTAAAATCCTGATACTTTTTAAAACAAAATGACGACTCTCGAAGATAAATTTTGCTGAAGATCAAATCAGCAGAAGCATCAAAATAAGAAAATATTTGAAGGTTGTGAAATCAAAATATTTTCGTGCAATGAATGTGATCATAACTTTTGTTCACTACCAATCTAGTCACCTAAAATCAATTAAGTCTTTGTAAGCCTTAAATTGATATCAGATATTAGGCAATGGCTATATGCAATATATTCGCTGGGTTAGGATGTAGGTGCCTCATCGCTTTTCCTACTTTGGGTGGTCCAAGTTATAAGCTAACATGTATAGGTACGCGTTAGTCGACCGACAAATTTGAAGCACTTTCAATATATTTTCAGGTCTTGCATTTCAGATGTTTAGACTGAACTTGAGAAAAGGCAATGCTTGACAACGTAGATGTTAACAATGACCCTGAAGGTGATTGCTTCTGAAATTCATTCATCAATATTTATATTTATAAAAGGCTTAAACACGACTGACTAACTGACAGACAACGCACAAGTCAAACCACTGAACCTAGACACTTGACATTAAGAGGGTGTGTTCTTCAAGAGCTGAAAGTACGTTGTAAGAAAGGAATTAAAAAAAATATTTCAAACAAAATTGCGTGCGTCAGCGTGTATTTATATAAAAGGCTGTTATGTATGTGTTAGTCCTGACTGACTGACAGACAATAAACAAGCCTAACCAAAAGACGTGGAGACCTGAAATTTTGAGGGTAAGTTCGTCAAGAAGCGCAAGCGCGTACTAAGAAATTAATTTTGTTAATTCACAATGCAAACGAAGTTACGGGCGTCAGCTAGTTAGCTATATGCCTCAAGTTCTATTATATTGTTGCTTGGAATGAATTTCGAAACAGGCCTTGAAGTTCCCTGTTGAAGAGTAGCGTTCTAGTCTATTATTAAAGCGACGCTGATGATGTTTGCTTCTTAATAAACATTCTTAATAAATAAACATTCACACACTCACACCCCTGCAATAGGATTGCCTGTGTCGCAGGTGGCCTGGACACATACAACACATCACAACATCCAAGACCCGAGAACAAACATGTGTGTTCGTCACACAAATATTTGCCCCAGCCGGGGATCGAACCCGGAACACCAAGCTTCGTAGGCAGGGTCACTACCAACTAAGCCTCCTCAGTCCTCAGTTCTCAGGTCTTCTAGTTTCATGCAGGTGCCTTCATCTCATGACTTGCACTGAGCTTAGACACAACCAGCGCTGGCCGCGTGCCACGGTCGGTTATTAACACGCTGCAGCCGTAGCCGCCGTGACAAATGAACCGCGAGCTTATGAACTGTGTGGACCTTGAGATCGAGATTGCATTGCAGTTTTCAAGAAATCAGGCTTTGTTTTGCTATTTTAACACTTGGGATTGTTTGAACTAGCTGCTACCGTTACTCGATCCTATATAATAATAATAATAATAATGTTATGGACATTTCACACAATGCCATCTAGCCCAAAACTAAGCCAGATACCAGAACCAGATATCTGATTGAATTCTTATATACTTTTTTTTGTAAATACATACATAGAATACATAGAAAATACCCAGACTCGGGACAAACACCGATGTTCATCACACAAATGCTTGTACTGAAGCGGGAATCGAACCCGCGACACCGTCGTGGCAGTCCAACACACTTGCCACTCGACCTATCGGGTCGCATGATGAAGGTGCAAACATGCATATTATATCCATAATTTTTCTTCACAATATTTTTTCTCTTTATCAGAAGTAGGTAATATAAGTTTTTTTAGTGATGTAGCTGCCTCTAGATCTGGATACGTAAAGCTGACTGCAATGCTAGTTTTCCATCCGTACATTTATTATCATGTTATTTTTTAGACAAATAATAATTACCAATTTCCCTCTATAGCTCTTTTGCAGCGTAGTTCATCAGAAAGTTTAATCTGAAATGTTTTACAATCTGTACAAAGACATAAAAAAACCCGAATATCATCATAATAGGAAAGTATCTTCGAATCATAACAGTTATCATAAGCCATAATACAAAATAACTATAAGTTAACATGGTACAGGGATTTTGGAACTGGATGCCCGGGATTGTAACAATGTACCAAGATCAGGCCATACTCATTCGAGGTAACGGGCCATAACTGGCACGGTGCTAACTTCATTTAAGTTCATTTGAGAGTGTTGGTGTAATGGTAGCCTTAAGCCGGGCGTTCAAGAGACCTGAACTTATCAAGGGCTTTTATAATTGGGGTTTGAGTACAAATGTAAGTTTTGGTAGCCCACGGAAAGGTTATGTGTTGCCGTCTATGTAGGTCGTGTGTTTGATTCCCGATAGCAGCAGATGTAAGTTCTAGAGATTTGCACACAAAAAAAAAATACGGATCGGTTCATTATTTTCATAAGGTACAATCGTCGGTATCGTAAAGAATCAATAATGAGTATTTTATAGACATTTGATTAGATATACGTCTCCAATATTTTTTTTATTTTTATTGACATATAATGCAGTTGGTCGCAGATGGCCGTTACTGCGACACTGGACTCTCGGTGAGCACTGAGGGCGCCCATCAAATCATGAGATGAGTTCTTCCCCTTTTAGTAGTGCCTCTCCAGCTAGTGAGAGTTAGCAGTCAGTTCTGCAAATTTCATGGTATTTCAAGAGGTAAAACTATTATATATATATATATTATTATTATTATTATTTAAGCTAAAAATATCATAGGAAGAAACGAAAATACTTCCCAAAAGTTATCCACACATTCCCGCGTGGATCATAACGATGCAAGTTAAACTATGATTCTTCGGCGTCCAGGAGTCGTGAAACAAGCATTAAATTTGTTGGATTATCCCGAAAACTTACTTTATGGGAGTACCACCGATGTTTGAGGACTGGAAGAGGCATTCAATTGCTAGGCTTATGTCCCACAATAGACGAAACACATTATAGACATAGACAACACGGATGGTCGAGTGGCGAGTACGTTGGACTGTTACACCGAGGTTCGCGGGTTCGATTCCCCCTTCAGGATTAATATTTGTGTGATGAACATCGGTGTTTTTCCTGAGTCTGGGTGTTTTCTATGTTCACGAAAGGAGCCTCTTCGAGGCACACTTGAAATTATTTCACTACGCCTGGTTCGAAAGAACTAGTGACACGATAAGAAGAAGATGTATCATATGTATGTATTTAAAAAAAGGTATATAAGTAGGTATTCTATCAGTTATCTGGTTCCCATAGTACAATTGCATGCTTGCTTAGTTCGGGGCTAGGTGTTGTGTGAAATGTCCAAACATTATTTATTACATTATGATTTCCATACCATATACGTAAGTACATTGTCCTTTATGAGTTTTAAATACATATATCTAAAGTTGTAGTTAAGAGGCAGACTATGAACAGAGAATATAAGGATATGTTATGTTCATTGTTGTATTTATTGTATAAAGCCACTTCCAGAGTCCACTCTCTAATCCCACACTCGTGGGTTTCTTCAGTGGGCGCTGTTTATGGCCCATTAGGAGACCAGCAGTTACGGCATGAAGTGGACGAGCTCATTACCCTGGGATTATGTTGGATTATTCGCCAACTTTATGGGTTATTGCTGCAAGTTTAGATGCAAAACATGAAGCGGGGTTATAGCTACTTCAACAGTAAACATGTTTTAAACAATAGAATTATAAATAATAATAAATATTTTGGACATTTCACACAAAACCATCTAGCCTCAAACTAAGCAGAGCTTGTACTATGGGAACTAGATGCTGATAGATTACTTAAATCCTTTTTTTTTTGTATCTATATACATAGAAAACACCCAGACTCGGGACAAACACCGATGTTCATCACACAAATGTTTGTCCTGTGCGGGAATCGAACCCGCGACACCGACATCCGTGTTGTCTTCGACAATTTTATTATGTACTCATTCCAAAACTATATCAGCCATGACCATATGACTGACTTAGCTCTTAAGCATGTCCCTAGTGCATCTTATCACCACCGGAACACGAAAATTGATAAGTGCATTCCCATCTGATCTCACACAGAAGAAAAAAAATACGCATAGTCAGTTGCCGATACTGAACACATATACGGCAAAAAAACTTGAAAAAATTAAGTCAAATTTTTGACAAAATATATTTGATTAAAATTGGATAACTGTTACCGTTATAAATACCCGCGATAAATACCCGTTATAATCAAAAAACTATAATTTAAGTTTTATTTTATACCTCGGCTCGGGCGCCGCACTCGCGCCGCTGTCACTCTGCCATTTTGTAGAAATCCAAAATTCTGACTAGACAGATGCAACGTAGTACCCCGTCTGCATTACCCATTTAAATTTTTTTGGTAATTAAAAATTGGTGGTGTATAACCTTGCAGGTTGCAAGCAACTGCACTCCATGTAAATTTTTTTCGTTGTAAGTTACTCACTGTGACACAATGAACTAAATCTAATTTACCTGAATATATTTTTTGTAAGCGTTTACTATCATATGTGCCTATACTTTTTTACGCAGCTTTCTTATTATGCGTAGCGTCTAAAAACTAAGAAGTTTAAATTTCAAGAACCCTTCTTAAGAGGATGTCTAGAAAATGAAATTAGTCAAGTGACTAGACCGAGTAACTAAAGCCAGTAACTAGCGTAATTAAATTAAAACGATACTCAGCTAAGATTGTGAGATAGGAATTAAGTTAAAGTTGATTTTAACCGGCGGCAGTCCGCGATGGGTAAGTTTTCATTTAATTGTTTTAAACTATTCAAATGAGACTGAAAATCTAAGATAATTTTGAATTGCTCCTTTCATGACTGAACTAAGAGTTTTACATCTATTTATTGAAGACTAGCTGATGCCCGCAACTTTGTTAGCGACGGGAATTTCCAAAATTATTTTCTTAGTACTCACTTTCAGCTCTTGACTAACACATCTTCCAAGTTTCAATAGTCTGCGTTCAGTAGCTAGGCCTGTACGTTGTCTGTCCGTCAGTCAGAACCAACATATTTACATAATCAAATCAATTTATTTATCAAATGATTAGGTAATACAAAGTATACACTAATTAATAGTACATTTAGCGCTATTGGTTGTAGACATGTAGGATACCATTACAGTAGGTGACGGTGAGCCAGTTTAGCCTTAATAATAAATTAATAAATTAAATTTTATTTCATACCGAGCTCCATAAAATACAATACAATACAATTTTTTTTATATAAATTGATAATTATACTAGATGTTGCCCACGCCTTCATCATTCAGTTATCGAAATATATCATATCATATGTGTTTCCAGATCTTTAATTATACCCATAATTTTTTTTTAGCTGATTTGGTTTATTGGTGACTAAGTTACAAAAACACCAAATTATATTTCAAGCATACCTAAAAATTTTCACATTTTGTAATATCAAGTAGGATATCTTTATCAGTTGAGGTCTAACTTTTGAGTTTCCTTATAATATGATCTTACACTTCCTTATTTTAATCGGAGGGGTTTTCAAAAAGGTTTGTTAATATTCCATTCAAACATTTTCACGCCATGAAGGTAGGCAAAAGTGTGAGTCCGCAGTCTGTCGAATTACAAAGTCGGCGAAGCACACGGTCCGAACTTGAGGAAGTGCAGCGCCACATGGCACGGGGGTGAATTAAAACAATCCTGCGCCTGTGCTGGGACTTGCAATCTTGAAAAATGACAAGACTGGCCCGTGCCACGAGGACGTGTTGAAAGGTTAATTGACATGGTTTCGGTACGAGTTCGGTTGTTTATCGAGATCGGATTAGCGGTTTCTATCGGAGAAAATTTATGATTGGCATTTTAGAAAGAACAAGAATGGTCTTGAAGATGATTAAGATTTATGAGAGAGTGGTTGTAAAAGTTGTGACAGTGACAGTAAAAGTTGTTTGTCTGTTTATTGTCTAAATTATTGTACAATATTAGTGACTACTTAATGTGAAGAAGATGTAGAATTTTGTCGTGTATTGTATTTTGGCTTCAGGCAAGAGACGAAAGTTATCAATTTCTATTGTTATTAGAACATCGTTTGGTTATGCTTTCCACTCCATTGAACACCCAGAACTAGGTCAAATTGATTTATAAGCTTAGAACGCAGTTTAGCCTTAATTTCTACTAAGAACTTCTGAGAAATTTCAGGCTTGATTAATAATACACAAAACATTAAAAAAAATAGAGTTGTTCAAAGGCCGGACAAACAGACAACGTAGGCTTATAATGTATCCCATTAGTGCCTTTCAGTTTTGGAACCCTTGAAAATCGTTAATAAGTGAAAAAAAAGAACGAGCATAACAGAAGTCGCAAATGATGTATACCATGTGACATTTAATTTACTTAAATTTTCTGAGGTTGGTACCATCTGCGGCTAACTTTCTGTTACACACTTGTGTTGCATTTGACGAAGTCACTGCCACAAATTGACAGAAAACGAGAAAAAAGATGTTACATATAAAAACGCGCATGGTTTTAACTGAAAAAAAAAGACAACTATCTAAGACTGACACTTTTTCCAGTGTGTTTTCCCATCCCTAGTGCCGGCTGCGACACACCCGGCAAAGAAAGACAAACACGCAAAGTTGGCGTTTGTTGTTCAGATTATTAAATTCAAACAACTTTGAATAAACTGAATCTTAAATTTTGGGGGTCTTGTCCCTTTATATTAATCAAATAACAACTTGGAAATGAAGTGCTTAAATTATAAGCAAAATATAAGAACATATTTTTTTACTTAATTGATATAGACTCAACAGATTGATATGAATGTAGCATTTGTAGCCTAATTGTATTCTTGCTATTTTATTATTTAAAAAATTACACAAGTTTTTTAACATAAAATAATGACTCTACTTTAATATATTAGTGTACTTAAAGAGGCTAAACATTTTTTTTTGATAGAAAATATTAATAAACCCACCAACTTTCGATGACCTCTCCCTCTCAATGCAATTTTTTAACCGAGAGTTCTATAAAATCTGGACTCTATCATCCAACGTTATTTGAGCTCTCCAAACATGTTTGTTCCGGGATTGAAGGGGTCTTGTAAATTCAGCCATGTTCAACCTTTTCAAAGTAGGATGTAGTTGGCTTAGCTACACTAATTACCTACGTTAAAAAAACAACACTTTCAGTTCTCAAAGCGGGACCTGAGAGTTGAAACTTGACCTAGATCGTGGCTTTGGCTTTTGGTGAAATGAGCAAAACGAGAATTTTGGACCTCATACGAGCGTTTTTATGTTGTTTCAGAAACTGAGATGCGAGTGAATCTCAAGACTATTTCATTCAGTTGAAGTATTTTCATTTTAAATCAATTTTATGTTATAACTACATTATTATTACTTGGGCAAAAAATATTAACTATTTTTGGGTAGATTAGGTACCTACCTACTTTTGCCATTTTGCACCAAACTTTCAAAGTTCCTAAACTATTACTTTTCGTACTTGGTAGTTCTTAACAATTCAGACCGTTAAGTTCTGTCAGACATCTTTGACAGTTTGTTTCAAGTGGGCATTCATGTATTAAATACTTACCTACTTACCTATTGATTTTTTTATTATTGTTTATCTGTTAACTGTAGATAATATCTGAAAATGTAAAAAAACAATAGGTAGGTAGGTGCTAATCTTACAAAAACTTAATTTCTTTTATAAATTAAACCTCCTTGAAATCTTAATTCCAGTATTTTATGAGGCGATAAAGACTTAATTTATTTTTACGTTTGTCTATAAAAATGATCAGATTAACAAGTTTAATATAACACAAAACCGCATTTACTCCAAAAATAGAATTAACTAAAAAGTCGTTTGAAGACATTCATTACCCGAGAATTTTCTTTTTAATCAATCGCGTCTGTCAAAGATTTTAAATTTCGAACATTCACAGTTCTGTACAAACGAGAAAAAGGATTGCCGCGTAAGTGTATTTTTTGAGGAGAACCTACCTTTGTCATTTTGACACACATTATTATTTAATATATTGTATTATTATATTGTCGCACTGTTTTGGTCATGAGCTGGCATAATCTCTTACAATCAGGAGAGCGCTAAGATCTTCTCGTCCCATGTTGACATAAAAAAAATATACGTTTGGATATTTTTAGATAATTATAGGTATAAAAAATACAATAGATTTAAATAAAATAAACAGATGATTTGTAAAAACTGAATTTCAAAACATTGCGTAAAATCTATTTAAAATATGTAGGATACATTTTAATGACACACTATCTAAAATACTCGAAAATGTAATTAAAACTAAAACATGGCTACACAGCCGAGCGTTCAAGCAAAAAATTTAAAATGAAAACACGTTCCACATTTGAATAGTGGAAATTAAAAAAAGAACTCACAGCATCTCGCTCGCGTTGGCACATTGAATACCTACTTGTGATGCGACTGTGCCCAAGCCGGGCTGAAAAGACTCGTATCCACGCACCTGGTTTTCAACTACCAAATTTTTTATGAATGTGAAATGTTGAACCTGTTCACGAATATGTCAACATGTTCATGAATTTTTTTTATTGTCTATGTTAATGAATGTGTAACTTATCTCTCTATACTTAAAGGTTTGCTAGTAGAAAACTCTTTTGGGTTCATCTAGCCTGGCTATTAGGACATACCTTTTTATAATACTTATACACATAAAGTATTGTGTAAAAAAAAATAAGTGTAGGTACAATAAAAGTCTTAGAATCTAAGAATATATTGTGGGTTGTATGTATATAGACGATTTTTAGTTTATTTCATTAGTTTTATCATTATTTAAAAATGTATTGTAGGTAAATGTACTTTTTATAAATCTTATCAATGATGAGTATTTTTGAATAGACTGAAAAGTTTTTCGTGGACTTTCACGATTATTACACATAATTATTAGATCGTAACGGGTATTTATCAGGACACAAATAGATAAGGCGAGCGCGATAAATACCCGTAACAATCTAATAACTGTAAAATCTTTACCGAGATAAAACGATTTTTTTAAAATTACTTAGGTATTTAAAATACTGGTTATTATTATTTATATTATTAGTAGCCTGTACTGTCCCACTGCAGGGCAAAGGCCTCCCTCCCTTTTTTCCTCAACTTTCTGTCCAGTGCTGCAGTGGGCCAGTCGGGTTGGTATGTATCAAGCTTATCGCCATCTTCGCCACGGTCTGCCGCGCCGCCTTCTAGCGTTGGGAGGTATCCAATCATAGGCAGCTTTGGCCCAAAGATCGTCTAGCATACGGCAGACTTGTAGTATATAATATTATGGTGTGTATGTAAGTGGATTGGTTATTAAAATAGGAAATTTATCTTAGAAGAAGCTCTTTAATTTTTACTAATACACTTGCATGCGCCTGAAGAGAAGAAAAATATTCGAAACATGTCGAACCCTTTATTCCGTAATACGGTATATGAAAATTCTCACAAGGCTTTTTTATTTTGCAAGAAATTTATGACTTTGATTTCCGTTAGCCATTATTAATGTCGTCATGTTGGTATTACATTGATAGTTCTTTATTCGAATCACGTACCGTTTGCTCCTCTTCGCAATATTTACAGAAGTTTTGGTGAAAGCTAGTAACAATGCCATCGGTGTGGTAACAAAACGTTTCTATATATTATGTAGTCCAGAAGCTGACCAATTTATTACGTCTATATCTGCGAATACCTGCATATAAGTTTTTTTTTAAATAAAAATATTGTAAAACAGCGTACAATAATAGTTTTAAAAAGGTGGTCTTATTGTAAAACATGATTTTTAGCAGATAACCTACAAATTACAGGCGGAATATCTGTATAGATGAATAGACGAATGTTTTGTTCTCCATCACGCCATTTTTCGGATATAAATACAAAGTTTGTTTGGATTTTCTTTGTACTTTTTAGAAGTGAACGGTAGAATGTTCTCAGTTTATCGTATTTCTTTTATATTTTCACTTACCAGTTTTTTTGGTCTAATCCGTGCAGTATACCGTAGAAAAAAATTCGGCAAAAGTACGTACCTGAAACAAACACTATAAACTGAAAAAAAGGAAGAAAAAATTTGGAACGGAAAGTAAAATAATCGTAGGCAATAATTTATAATTAAAAATCCGAAGTTAAAATCGGAAACAAAGTGGCCGTCACTTGTCTCATTTACCCCAACCGTTCACCGTCACCAGGGGTTACAAACTTCCAAGACTATCCGTGTCTATACCAGAATCCATATAAACTGGAAATGTCCAATAATGCCTAAAGTTAAATATTTCTTCTTTTAAAAGTACCTGAATGTTTGTTAACATAAACTAGAGAAAAAATAGGATATCCATTTAATTTATTTATTTTGAAGATTTACATCTACATTTCAATGGTGATAATTATGTATTTCGTATAAACATATTTTTTCAAAGTGTTTATAAAATTATTAATTTATGACGTTTATTTATAATTAGCTAATGTCCACTTGTGTTTGGAATTTATTTACAAAATTAATTTCTTTGTACACTTTCAGCTCTTGACAAGCACATAAGTAGGTATTCCAAGTTTCAAGTCTCTACGTCTATTGGTTTAGTCTGTAAGGTGTCTGTCAAGTCAGTCAGGAAAAGGTCTTTTTGAATAAACTTAGAGTCCAAATTATAATAACAGCGTTAGACTGATTAAAAAGGTTAATATAAAATTTTAGGCATTTATACATTTTGATCAATTATTCTCTTCACGTTTTATTAATAAAGATTCGGTGATTAGTAACTTTTGATTTCGAGTTGGAGTCATTCGGACTAATTATTCGACACATTGATTTATTGCTCAAAAAGTTTAAAACTTTTTGTCGCCATTTTGAAAAGTAGGGTTGTGCTTAATTTCATCACCGTGATATTTTTATTTTCGAAGTAGGTCGGAATCAAGACAGATTAGGTAGTCATCTTTTTCACGTATTATACGTTTTTTTTGTGCCACTCGTAAGTTAAAAATTCACTGCAGCTTAGAAATATGTTTAATTATAAATAAAAAAAAATAATATTAAAGTATCATGTTTACGTTGTCACAATAATTGCGAATGTTTATAACTACATTTATTTATTTGCCGTAATATTATAAACTTATGATTGTTGGACTTTAGTTGTAACTAAATTAATATAGCATTTTTGGAAATGTTTCTCTAACTGGGATTCTCTTGTTAAACTAGGCACTATTGGATGGTCACTCATAGAGTCAGGGTTAAGCTAAAACTCTTAATGTTTGTGTTTGTTATTTTATTATTTTAATTTATTTATGATTGAATTAATTTTAAATATTTATTATAGATATTATAATAACATTGTTCAATAACAGACCTGTAAAATATTTTTTTTAAAAATTAATACTTATAACTTTTTTATATAAGTTTTTTTTCTAGTCAAAGATAAAAAGGCTTTTCACTCCGGATTTCGTCAGACCCCGAGCAATTATTCGACACATTGATTTATTGCTCTCAAAAAGTTTCGTCCCCAGGAAGTTGGGCCTCCGAGACTCGTATAAAATATCAGCTTTGATAACTTTTGTTCGTCGTTCGGATACGGCACGTTTTGATGATAAGTTGAGATAACATTTTAGCGGCACAATAATAATAATTATTATTCGTAAATCGTTACTTTGATGAAGTTCTATTACTCAAAAACTAGAACGTTCTCTAACTCAACTTAATAAAAAAAAATGTTTGTAATTTGAATACCTAAATGAAATTAAAGAAATTATGTAGGCCACATGGAACGTTTTACAAACATATTGTATTATGATTCTGACAATTTAAGTATTTTCATTAGCCAACTTAACACAAAACATAACAACACACGCCAATATTATAAAAAAATATATAGGTAAACCTACGTTAGATAATATGTAAGTATTTTTTTTTTCTAACCTATACTGTCCTACTGTAAAAATAAATGTAACCTAAATATTTTAGCCTAATTTAAATCACTGTCTACGGGCATGGTATCCAAATGGCTGGCGAAGTAGAGGTAAGCGCCCTAAATATAAGCAATATATGCATAATATTCTTCTACAAAAGAATTTACCTATCTTGTTTTATCTATTCATAATTCACCTTTATCGGACAATTTATTTCCTTTGATACATGATATTAATTGAAATCTATTTCAGTCTGACAAAATGTCATAATTAAGAACCCTTTGCTTCATGTCTCGGTTCATAAATTCTACTGAAAAGCATCCACACATTCATTAGCCATGATTTGTTGTGACACGCCTCTCAAAACTTATAAGTAGACAAAAATAACGCAAAAAATATTTTAAACAAACTGTATCTACGAGGGAAGTTTGAATTATTCCCATTTAAAGTTTGAGGTATTGAGTAAAATATGTTTTCTTATGGTCTAGGTATCTATATAGGTATCTCTTTAGTAATTACCGAAAACGATATACGCATATGGACTCTCAGTAAAATACTTCAGAGGCAATAAAAAAACCTTAGAAAATAATCTAAATGTAGTATAATGGCATCTAAGCGAATTCCAAAAAAGTCCATGTAAAAACGCTGTGATATACCGATCAACCGGAAGTATATTTTAAACAGCATTTCGGGAGTGGAGGGGGACCCTTGTGCTTGCAGTGGGACGAACTAATAGCTTAATATTTTTTTTTATCTTTTAGGGTTTAAAACAAGGATTTGAACACTCCATCGGATGATCCTAGCTCAAAATCACCCACTGCAGTGTAAAACCTCCTTTCATAGCATGCAAAGATTTGGACTTGACGAATTCAAATAATAAATAATTGATAGGCTAAAAGAGTCTACAAGTGGCCAGAATGCTGGTTTTTACATTGCACAGCGAATAAGCATTGCCATTCAACGTGGCAATGCTGCCAGCGTTCTGGAAACGTTGTTTTCAGGTGGAGACAACGACTGACTGGGTTATTTATATATTTTTTTAAATTTATTATAATGCATCTGGAATTATTTTTATAAATAGTTATAGTTTATAAATATAACTAGGTGAATGTAAATAGTAAGTATAGCTACTTAAAGTTTAGTTTATATTTTAGTGTTTTATTTAAAATGTATGGATCTTGGTCTGTAAAAAGGTATTAATGATAACTGTAGGATATTTTTGAACTAAATGAAACATCAAAATTACAGCATCAGAAAGCACCATCTCCGGTTGTCGGATATTACGATGTTATAATTTAACAGCCAACCGCGTGTCGCATCCATCTCGGACATCCATTAATTTTTCATCTATTTTAAATCACTTCTCGACTCCATGGCTGGCTTTTAATATCGCTTCGTTGTTGTGCTTTTGTATTTATTTTAAGTTAATTGATACACAATTTTAAATAAAAAATTTGTTAGTGTGGGTGACTTAATGGGCGTTAATAATACTTATAAGTAGTTCAATACTAAAAGCGCCATAGGTTATTTTTATCTACTATTACCCCCTCCACACTATCGAGAGCCGAAGGGGGCAAGAAGTTGTTAGATCTTAATTTCAGTTCAGCGAGGAGGATAGGGAGAGCTCACTTCAAAAATACAAGAGATGGGGCCATAAAAATAAGATTTTCACCTTAGCCCTGTATCAAATCAATTGACAGCAAGCTAGAATACATAGGGATATTTTCTGGTATTTTATATTAGAATACATAGGTAGAAATATAAGTTAACTTAGTTTATTACGCGTTATTTTAGTATATTTTATATTTAATTCTAAGTAATTATTGTGTGTCCGAAAGGATAAGCTGTTGTTTCTTTTTTTTACTCTACCACCTTGTACAAATTCACACAGTTTTTGACAATAAAAATATTTTTATTCTTATTCTGCTGACTATACTATATATTTTACCTACAAATATTTACTTTTGATTACCATTCAGTTTATTGGTGTTAAATTGTCTTCTATAATGCTTTTTAGGATTTTAATTTTATTTTAATGTATAATTTAAATTTAATTTTAGTATTCATTCTTCCCTGAAGTCTTCCTCAACAGATTACATCTTCACTTCCCCAATCTGCATAAACTGAAAGCCGGGACCGCAAACACGTAACACAGTTATTGAATGCGCAGCAATAGTTCGTTAAATGGCCCGCGGCCTTTCCATAACACAGAATTACTGCAAACAGCAAAAGTAGTATGTTAAAGAAGAGAGGGAGGACACTTATGTAGTGACTCTCTCTGCTGTGAAAATTTAGTGTTGAAGATACCAGACTTAGCCATTGGCTTACATGAAATGTGATGAGTACAGTACATAATAGTCTGCTCACTTTACCAAATAAAGGTTTGAAAAAAAAACCTTGCTGCAAAAATTTTAAACTCTTTTGAGTTTTAACACTTTGATTCTATCTTTTGATCAAAATAAATCAAATAACACTTCGTTTATCGAAGTTCATCAAACTGTTAAGCCTACAGAGCATGACAAAGGAATATACTCACATCCATACATAAGCTTACGGAGGTAACGTCGCCAGCCTTTTGGGTACTTTGCCCGTGGACAGTGACCTAAATTCTGTGTATTATCTATAATTTTAGAGAGGTCAAATGTTTTCATTTTTGTAGTTATATAAGTAATAGCAGTTTTATTATGATAAGTATGTACCTAGTTAGTAAAAAAATTATAGTTCCTAAATCAAGTAATATTACTGTAATAAAATATTATTTTCTGTGCCATGCCTAACTGGGACGAACTCCAAGTTTCTTGAGAGCTAGTTAGTCTGGACCTCTGGTTATAAAATATTGATTTTCAATAAGTTTCCTTTTTGTTTCGAATTTTAAATTAACTTTGTTGCTCTTGTATTTTGCTGCCAGCGAGGACTTTTTGTAGAGACACTTAATTTAGTCAGTCAAGCAAATATTAATAAATAGCATTGTAATAAATGGCGAGTCAACATCTCCTGAAGGTGCCTCGTGTAGAGGCGAAACACGTGTTGGCTTGGGTTTTCCATTCGGCGCTTTGGTTTAGATGCAAAAAAAATATCTTAAACTAGAGTTAAGTTAATTGGGACCTTTGTTTGGAAATTAAGCGGATTTATTACTACCTATACATATTTATACTATCTAATAATATTTATGGATTTCCGCAAAGTAACGCCTGAATCAATCAATTATCAGTCAAGCAAAGCTGGAACCAGAATAAAGCTAATTATAAAACACGATCTTAGAGTTATACGCATTTGTCACTTTTAATTATACAAAATGTGTAAGGTTTGTTAACAAATTAGCACCTAATAACTCCTAATGACTTTGTTGAAGTATTTAATGTTAAAAGCGTGTGAGTCACTCAAAAGTAAAATAAAATATCTAAAGTAAGAGTAAAAAAACAATGGTATATTTTTGAAACTGAAGAAGTCTCAATTAATCTTACGTCAATTTGTAACTTATACACCGCAAATTTCTTGAGATATTTTGTTTAAGGGGCATCTTCAAATCTGAATTCCATACAAATTAAACCTACTAACTTAAAAACACGTATAAAATCTAAATTAAAGTATGAAACCTTTCATTTTTTTTGTTCACGAAATCAAAAAACATGGACTAAACGAATAGTGTTAAGAAATTACTATAATACGGCGTACTTTTTGAGTATTTGTCCGAAACATTTTTTATGGAATTCAGATTTAAGGATTACCCTCAAATCCAAAATTCTGACTGCTCATATACAACGTAAGTACCCTTTTTGCAAAGCCCATTTAAGTTTTAATAAAAAAATCGTGATGTATGGTTATGTAAATAAATTGAATAAAATTTTAGCAGGCACGTAAATTTTTAAAATCTTTTGAAAATAACGTATATTCATCCTAATGAGTCACATATTTCCGAGTCCATTGCGCACGCACTAGCGCCCGTCCACCGGTCTTGTCAGCTGAACCGGCGATGTGCATCACGTCGGTCGTAAATCTCGCTGCATCGGACGAAGACCGATCGTGACACCTCTGCATCGCAACAGCGTGTAACGATCAATTCGCCAAATTGTTTGGTTGAATAATTGCTAGTGGTTTGCATAGTAATGGGAGAGAAAGATGGAAGATACAGAATGGAAGGACGATTAGAGAAAAGGAAGGTGTTTGAAATGTTCCAGATAAAACTGGGCAAAGTCTGATTGGACGGGTCGTTCTCCGCTGAATCTGATCCATTGTTCTCGAAAAAAAAATCATAGATTGATTCACATCGGCTGCAAAATGTTTAGTACCTAAAATTAATGATATTTGTATTCCTAAATTGCATTCGAAAAGTTCTAGTACATTTCGCAAGGAAAGTTTTCAAAACGATTTTTGTAGGCAAGCTAAGAAATTCATGAAACGGATGTAGGTTTGAAATAATGGTAGATATTTTGAGAAATCAGTGTAACTGGCTTGAATTAAATTACTTTTTCAGGATATATCATTTAACCTATTTAAAATATTTACATATTTAGTACCCACCTGAAAAACTATACGTTTTAATTCTCTAGTTTTTAATAATGAGCTCGGAATAGTTTTCTCCTGATTAAAACAACATTAATTGATTGATAAAGCACAGAATTCGGCGCGGCGCTATATATTTGTACATTTTTGAATGTATACATTGAATGAGTATAAATTAAAAAAGTGTTATTTTGTTACTACAACCTCACGAAATGTTTTAGTAAAGATATGTTTTGTTTTGGAATGTTTAAAATAAACGAAGTAAATAGGGTAAAACTGTTTTTGACACAATGACCAATTCACTTTGTTTAAATTTATACTCAGCTCAGTCAATTTAAAAATATCTATATCTTCGTATATAATTCGTATATCTTCTTAAATTTAAAAATCCGCGAGCAAGATAGCGGCGCGTGAGATTCTAGGCCTTAATAACACGACTTTACTATTGACGTTTGCAGTGATTCAGCTAGTCCTTAACTCTTCGGAGAGGCACAAAACGCATAATACCCGTCATAAAAATGCCGCCGCTAGTGTTGCCAACGAAATATCTCGAAAATTCTAAAGTATTCTGTTTACCATACGTTTCGAGATATATTTTTAAATTTTCTCAGTGCACGACAATTTGCGAACGATTTCGAATCCGTGGTCGCGTAAATAAGAATTTATATTCAATAACGAAAATGTTGAATTTTCACGGTGGAGTGCAAACATCATCTGCTTTTCTTGTCATGAAAATATTTCAATTCTCGATTCTAACTCTCACATAAAAAATAATTACTAATGGTATTTGAATACGATGTATTTTTTTATCATAATAGGAAAAGACACGAGCGATTCATTCATAAATTCATTCATCAAAATACCATCATATTTCTATGCAAACCTAATAATAACATACTTATCATAAGCATAATTTTTCATTATCACCTAAAAGTAGCAGTACCTACCTAGTATTATTTTCATTGCAGGTTCTTAATTAACTCATCATTTCATAGAAGGTAGTACAAAAACTTTATCAAAAGTTAAAGAGGCTGAAAGCCTCCAATTCATTTACTTTAAAATTCGACTTCAATAATAATAATGTTGCAATATATCAAACAATCAAGTAATCATTTTAGGATTTTTTCAAATACGTTTGTACTAAAAATGTTAGCGATAAAAAAGCTGTTAAAGCTGAGTGCAACTCGGAGCGACCTTTGAAAGGTCATGTCGTGCCAAGTTCACAAATATTTCAATTTACCAAATCATTTGCATCATGCTGCAATATATATTTTTTTTCATTTGTTGATTGCGATTCATGTCATGAGTGTGCCACAAATACATACCTGACCGTTGTTGTAACAATGTATTATAGTGTTCAAATAAATAAATTAAATTAAATATTAATAATGTAGCGTTAATTTGTGTACAGCATGGTTATGTAAAGGTAACTAGCGGGCACAAAGTGAGCGCGGCGTCTGGCCCGCGGCAAATTGATACCGTGCCTCGGCTCATTCGCACGCAGGACACGGATGTACCGATAGCAAATAAATCGACTGTTTTTAAGGAACAAAATACTCGTGAGAGCAAATACAGAGAAAAAAAATGCAGAGACGAAAATGAGTAGAGTCAGGGTCAGTCTTACGAGATTAATTATTGGTGAGGTTATGTTAGTCTAAATTGACTTATCAATAATACTCATCAAAAATATTTATTGGTAATTATTTTTTGGAAACTGAAATTAAAGTAATGCAATAAATTAAATAAAGAAGCCTTTTCTCTAATAAGTTATGAATTTACCATTGAATATGGATTCAATATACAAATTTAAGCATCTAGAGCGTAGGTACTACGGACAAATTTTGAGTGGATTTGTGTAAGAATCAGCGGGGTTATTTCCTAAGCCGTCATTAGTTCTCGATAACGAGTACTAACTAAAATGGTACGTCAAATCTAACAGAAAATGGCCGATCTCTCGAAGCCGATAGCGACAGAAATCCTCGGGTGACGTCATTTTTTCCCCCTCTTGACCATTCAATCCGATAACGAGAACTAATGACGGCTTAGCAAATAGCCCTGCAGTCTGAAAATCCGCCTCTTTGCAGAAGCATCATGAATTTTGAAGAAAGATAGAATATTCTTTGTTGCACATAAAAAATGTATAAAACCAAACATAACATAATTATATTTTTTTCTGCTATCGTTCCACGTGCGATCTCGACACGTCCGGCACCGTCCGGTCCAGTCCGGTCCGGTCCGGTCCAGCCGAATTGGCATGCATTGCACCCCGGCTTTTTATACGCCTATTCCAAACCCAGATCGGGGTGAGGCATAAGCGTAAGCGAGTAAGCCTTTTCGAAGTAGAGTTATATGTAGAGTAATCCTTTCGAGAATAGATTGTAAATGAATATTCAATGTACTCATCTCAAAATGCACACTTTCTGAATGACTTTGCAGAGCTCACCATTAAATGAAAAAAAAACCTGCATATTTTTTTACTTCGTATTTTTTTTTGATCTTGTGTCAAACCAAAGAATAAGTCAAACTACGCAGGGTAATTTTAGTATTCAATATTCAGTGGTTTATTGGGTAGGTATATAGGTTACATTTTAGGTCTTTGTGTTATCAGTTGGTGATAATATTTTTAAATCATTTAATTTTATCTAAATAACTAAAGATAAGATAAAGATAAAGATTTTTATTTCGTAACAATACTATAACTATAAATTACAAAAGGTTTTTGTATGACAAACTTAAACAATCTGACTAATTGAGTTCTTTTTTCGTTTTTATTACGTTTGGGAAAGCAGCGTAGTTTTTAGCCTAAACTTTATAGTTAGTAGTCTCTGTATTTTTAATGAAAAAGTCCATCTAGGGGAGAGACGCTAACAATAATAACACAGACAACATAACAGAATTATGATGTAAGTGTAATCCGCACAGTTTCAGATTATGCGTGAATAGGTGGTTGACACCACACCGGCATTAGCCGACATGCCCCTGTGGACGCTAATCCGATAGATAGGTGCCGAGTACTCTGCATAATGCCACGACACACCTAGCCGTATAACTACACCCTTTGGGATCAACTGCCGAGGTAGGTAGATAGACGGAGAGACGATAGATGAACACTGGCACACCAAGAACAAAGCGAAATAAAGCAATAGAACAAAGTAGGGGATAGATGATGTAGATAGATAGATAGAGTATTCGTTATGGCTCACCATCTTAGTACTATACAAAGTTACTTTGGAAAATTATAAATAATAATAAAATAGGTGTTTACAACCGACTTCAAAAAATGAGGAAGACAATGAGCGAGCAGTCTTAAGGCGAACAAACGACTTCTTCCCGAGGATTTTTAAATGGTAGGCAGGTAGTCGTCAGCAGAAGTAGAGTTTTAGATTCGGAACATAAAAGCGCAGAAGATGACTAATATATTTGTTTCAAATTAAAATGGCCAAATTAGAATCGATAAAGACTACACCAATCCAAGATCGAAAAACAATATTTTCAAACGTCTAAATTTCAGAATGGGATACAAAGGATATTGTTCATTCCTGGCCTCAGTGAACACGATGTTCAGAGAAATCCAATTTGTTCAATAAATCGATTAATTTTGGATATTAATTATTGCGTAATATTTTAGTACCCAGGTGAACCTAAAAAAAGTTTATTTAATTAGTATTTAATATGATAATATTATCCTAGTTTGTCTTATGATTCATCAAACTAGTGTTGTCATTTACTTTCTTCTGAATAGTAATCGAATAATATCTATTTATTTATGAATCGATATCACGATAATGCAAATTGTCATTATGTGATCGAGGGTGTTTATGCATTTTTTGAAAGTGAATACTTTTTGAAGCGTGCTGAACACTTGTTTATTTGTGGGTATTCAACGAGATTCAGCCGTTATGCTTTGCTATGTAACACTTGTTAAGGTAAAGTCAGCACGTGTCACCTTGATGAAGTTTTCACTTCTGTCATGTGGTCAAACACACACATACCGTTTTTTTTTGTTTTTAATAGAAGTTCCTTTACACGACTTTTGCTCAGTTGTTTATTATTCGATCGCTAAAAAAATAAATTCCTTAGAAAAAATCGATTCTTTTAATCGATCGATAATTTTAATCTCTTTTTATACTAATATGGCAGCACAGCACACGTCAAAAAGGATCAAAGTCATGTCATAGTCTTGCTTCTAAAAATAGAGTAGTATGCGAGGCAACTCCTTGACACGACGAGCTCCCTCACTGTGGTACCACGATTGAGTACTCATGTAAGAGCCATTTAATTATTAATCTTATTTCTTGTCGCAAGATACTAACAAAAATAGATAGCGTAGCCATCTCTTATTGTCGCCACGTTTTATGAGTAATATTAATATTAATCTAGTAGAGTATGCAGAAAAATCATCAAAAATCAAGGCCAAGGTGAACATTCGAGGGAAGAGTGGTGAGCTGGCTCGTCAAAACAAACGTGATGCCTCACTTGCTGGAAAGAGACGCTTCAACTATTGTAGCAACTGTGAAAGCTACCCAAGTCTACATTACATGTCATGTCATTCATTTTGGACATTTGACTGAATATTTTTTATAATTTTTACAATAATTCAATACAATGTGCAATAAAACATGTTTATTAAATAATTTGACCACGAATGCGATAAATTACTTTACACTGGCTTATAATATACTATGTGTGGAGCCAAACGCGAAGAATAAGAATAATCATTTTGTATTTTTTTTCCATTTCAACTTATATTTTGAGGAAGTTTTTTTACTCTTAAATGGACAATGGATTCTAATGTTGACCCTCACTTGCTTATGGAATTCATATTGACTGCATTTAGGAGTGGAAACGCAAGCGTATTTATGGCAATGGATGGCTCAGCAAACTGTAAGGTTCATCAATTTCCATTTATTGTTTAATTAATTTAAGTAAGTAATTGTGAAATTCGCTATAACAGATTTCCCTTTATTTATAGATTGGAGCACACTAACATAGGAAGGGAAAATCGTCCCTCAGAACCACCGCATACAAGCAGATTGAGCCAAAATATATACCTATATTGAATTTATTTTATTTGAAAGTAATAATTAAAAAAGGAAAGCAATAAAACAGTACTGTTGTAATTGTATTGTAGGCCGTAAAGACGGTGGGTTGCTGTGCTTCATATTGCAACAGTACGGTTCATAAACTGGACAAGGACTACTAAAATAATATGAATCTACCTAGCCAGCTTTTAGATAATGTAATGTATCATATAATTGTGATGAAAAATAGAAAATATGTGAAAAAAACTCATTTTTATTATATAAAACCCTCCGTCGATCATGAACTTTATGAGTGGGATAGTAGGTCAACCGAACATTTTGATACTAAGATATCCTTATATTCTGGTACCTACTTTTAGAAGCTATTAAGCCTCTATCACAATTATACCAAAAATCACTGTTCACCCTAAGCCATAAGCTCATACAAAGTGGCCAATGTCCTTAATAGACCTTAGTCACCAAGACCAGCATAGTAAGATATTAGATTCTATCTAGAAATTTGTCTAGTTGAGGATCTTATGAGTTAACTAGGATCCCAATTGTGACTCTGTTCCCGTGACCTGCCAAGGTTTGACGACGCATTGGCACTGAGGTAATCGAAGGCATATCAATGGGTTTTTAGGCAAAAAGCCACCAGCCGCTAGCACTCTGCTACTAGCCTGATGGTAAGTCCGATACACCTTTGGCCGTCCCCTGGCTAAAAATGATGCGTACAAGCATTTTTCCATTGTGAAAAATGAGGTCCCAGCATATTGAAAGTTGTGAGCATGTATAATTTATGTTTCAAATAGCTGAAACATCAGCGGTCATCCCACAATCTCCACAACACAGCAGACGTCTCCACTCCGGCACAAAGGAGTAAGGACCATTTGCAGCAATCACCAGATTAATTGTGCAGATTAGAGCGCCACATAGCGGCATAGTATCACTGCACTATTAGCTACACTGTAGTAGCTATAACTACCTACAGTCACAGCAAAGAGACCTAGATACAAGATGGAACATTTTGCTAAGTGTAAGTAGTGACCCTGCCTGTGAAACTTGGGGCTCCGGCTTTGATTCCAGGCAATAGCGGAAATTTTTGGCATTCGATGTTTTTCTAGGTTTAAAGAGACTACATAATAGCCTTAAAACTATTATATATATATATATTATGAGACCTGACACACATTAATGGATTAATATTTTTAAGCATCAGTAGGAGGGTTAAGAAGATTATGTTTATATGTTAATATAAGTATGATTGTGTGTGATCTCTATTCACAATATTCATTACAATTCATTTTAGTTATGGTTTAAAACATTCACCACAGTTAATAAATTTAAAATACAAAGTGTAATATTTTGTTTTGTTTTTACTCTACTGGTAAGTATTAATTCTGTGCAAGCCTACACAGTAAGTAGGGTAGGTAAGTGGTCCATCTTGAGTCTCTGTATTGTTAGACTTAAGGCAACACACACACGGTTGTACCTACTACATAGCACCCTAATCGGGACAACTCGGTGTTTCAACTGACTTGAAGTGACTTTTTTGAATCTCTAAAACGCTAAAGGCAAGTAAGTTTCGAATTAAAACTGCACCTATTTATTGCCTCTGGTAGATTTAAGAATGGTTTGATAATACCTAACGAAGAAAAGAGTAAATCAAGCTAATTATGAAAAGTAAAAATGAAAACTGAATCAGCCCCGGCTATAACGATGATCTACATTGACTCATATTTGTATTACCTATTTGTGAAAATTTTTAATTGGCCATCTATATTTATCTTTGTAATCAATCGTGTACCTAGCTGTAAGTTTTCTGAAAAAATAAAAATAAAATCTCTATGGCACTTTGAAGGTTAACATTATTAGAATATGTGTGTATTATATTAAGTTATAACGAGAAACGATCATGAGTGTAAAGACTAGCGTGTGAGAGAAAGATGAGCCATCTTATTGTAGAGGCTCTACGAAGTGATAGAACAGCAGTTCCTTGATAAAGCTACTCGTAAAACAATTGTACTCATTCAAAACTTAATTAAAAACGTGAAAGGAACAAAGTTGAAGAATAACAGTTACTCCCGCAGTTTGTACAAAACTCGGAATTACCTGAGTTTGTTAACTTTTCCAAATAAATTGCTTGGATTGTGCATTGTAGTAGTTTCATGCAAATACGTGCCTTATTCTTATACTTGTAGTTAGGTATTAGCTTCACGCGGTTTTGCCCGCGTACTATCGAGAACAACGTAGGCTTTGTCTTTTTCAGCTCAGTAACAGCGAATCACGGCATCCCAGCACAAAACGTTCGACTGAAAAAAACTACCTATATATAACACACGCAAGAGAAGACGATAAGAAGCGGTGGGAGGATATATTTTATCAAATAGGTGGTCCAGACTGGATGAGACAGGCCAGAGATAGAAAAGTCGAAAGAAATGGGGGAGGCCTACACTAGACGCGACTATTAATTAAATACATGTATAATAATAAGAATGAATTGTTATTAATTAAAATTTTATAGAATAAAGGCTTTTTACTTTGGCTTTACTTTATCTATTAAACATGGACAAAAGTAAAAAAATCATTCGTATACTTAATATATTTACCTATAGTTAGTATTATATTTCAAAGTCAAGGGATAAATTTTTGAACCGAGTCTTGTCAGGAATTCCCACTTACCACATTCTCCATAAATCTGCTTAGTCTCTATTCCCAATACTTGGAGCAAACAAAGGCAAATCCGAGGGCAATCGCGAGTGCATTCACCGGCTAGACCAGACCGTTTCTTCAGATTGGGTGTCTACTACATTATGTGACGATAGTTGCCCAATCCTGGTTTTCACTCCACGTTCCATTTCTTACAAACAAACATAGGGTGAAAATTATCGCGAAAGACACTAGAAACCATATATCTGAATACTTTTAGGCTAAGTTTTTTATGTAATATTGAAAATAAATTTGAAAATAAAGTTTATCTATGTAGTCATGATTTATAAAGATTGTAGTTAAGTATAAAAAAAGAATTGCAAACCGCGAGCTGTTGCAATAATTTCCATGACGAAAATCTTATACATAACAGTCCTGGCTGGCTAGAGAGTAGGTACTCGTATATGAAAATATTCGAAGATCAGGCTCAGTGGCGCGTCTTAAGAGAGACTTATGTCCATCTGTAAAATACTACAGGTCGATGATGATCGGTGCTGTTCAGATGGGGATCTTGGAACATCAAAATACCTCCCATAGCTTTTGAGTCAGAGTAAGGCCCATGTATATGAATCCACCTACCAAACAAAATATGTTTTTGAAGTGAAAACTTCTTTATGCGTACTGAGCAAAATATTTTGTGGGGAGTGAATTTGACTGGGCTACTGGGCACCCAACGCTCGGATCGTAACATTGGTCAGCTGGTATAATTTACTAAGTGAAGATGGTTATGGTCTACTGTCTTATCTTTTACCTGAACGACATCAAATATAATGGTATCGTAACATTATAATACTGCAAAATAAAGTGTCTTTATTATTGATGCTACGACCGTGAACAAAATGTATTCTTTATTAGAATTCTCTCCTATCATGTTAATGTACTGACTGTTAAACTGTGAAAAATAGTTGTATTTTGTACGACGACACCATTGGCTTAGTTGGTAGTGACCCTGCCTACGAAGCTTGGTGTTCCGGGTTCGATCCCCGGCCGGGGCGAATGTTTGTGTGACGAACACAAATGTTTGTTCTCGGGTCTTGGATGTAGTGATGTGTTGTATGTGTCCATGCCACCTGCAACACAGGGAATCCTAGTGCAGGGGTGTGAGTGTGTGAATGTTTGTTTCTTTTGTTTCTTGTTTCTTGTATTATTAACCTCGCTTTTGATGATGTCTTCACTTCTGTCGTGTGATCATAAGCACACGTTTTAATTCTTTATTGCACAACTTATACATCTAATTGTACAAAAGGTGGGCTTAATGCACGTCAATACACGTCGTTTGTTTTAATACCTACTTTTTGTAGGTTGGTTACATTTACGGTCGCCTTATAACTACAAAAACGGTTATACATAAAACGGTTGTCAGAACAAACTCCTAGATTAAAACGGGTTCAAGTTGATAACTCCGGTTAAGAACCGTGGATTAATTATGATTAATCACTGGTAATCACCGACCCGGTAATCCATCACGCAACAGTCTATCGGTTTTTTTTTTGTATTAACTAGTTTTAACCTTCAGCTTTGCTTGCGAAGTGCCGTAAAAATTAGATAAGTCGTCTTCTAATCGTGTCACTTCGAACCAGTGTGGTGAAAGGATTTCAAGTGCGCCTAAATGAGGCTCCTTTCGTGCACTATTAACGTTAATTTAGTTACCTTATTAGGCACCAAATGTTTTCAAAAACCTTACTCGACCGTTAAAAGTGTGAAATTATGGAATAAAAAAATATTTTCAACATCAACTTAATATTAAAAAAATCGTCTAAAATATAGGTATATTTTTTATCCAATATAAGATTTGAGAGGGTTTTTGAGTTTCCATTACTCCTCTTCAGAGCAGTTGTACCGATTTTTAAAATAACTTAACATCGCAATTTTAATTTACTGTAAGATGTCAAAAGTTTAGAAACCAATAGGTTCAAGTGTTGAACTGACGCGGGTGAGGTGCCCAAATATATTAGGAAACAAATCTGATATGTATGACAAAAAAAACATCCTGCCCGCGGTTTATTCCACTTATCCAGGCTTGAGTTTGAGAGATTTGTCCACATTCATTCAGGTCCAGATTATCTGGACAGCGCAGATAGATATACTTATCCAGCTCGAAAATTACATCTTGGCCAAATTTCAGCTCACAATAGTTCGTAGTTATGATATGATTAAAGAGCAAACGTCTTTCCTTGGTTTGGGTCTAGACGGTGCGTTGAGTGATAGATATGTCTAAAATTATTTATCATATTATTTATCTATCCATTAATTCTCACAATCTTTCATATTTTGTAGGGTACAGTCTTTTACCATCAGGAGAACACTTTACTCACCTTCAACGTCGCCTTAATAAGCCATACGTGATAATGACTTATTAGTTGAATCTCATGGACTTATTGGGAGCTCATATATGAAGATTTAAATTAGTAATATTATTCATGGGCCCATTGGGAAATGAAGAACAATGGGACCTCTAGGAATAAGCCCTTGAAACATAGATAAATAGATAGATAGATAGAAAATACTTTATTGCACTTAACAAATAGTACAAAGGCGAACTTAATGCTATGTAGCATTATCTTCCAGCTAAACCTTTGTGTATTGTGGACAGTTGCGTGGGTAGTGCACGAAGAACAGATTTCATTAAGGAATGATTACTATCCTACACAAATATTATAAATTATGTAATATACATAAATATATATATATATATATATATATATATATAATACTATATGTATATATATCAATAAATAAATATAAAGTACCTACTTAAAAAGTTGATCTAAATAAAATAAAAATAGAAAATAGTTCATGGAGATGATTAGCTCAAAGCATTTTTATCGAGAAAATGTTTATAAATTTTGGATTTGAAGACATTTACAGAGACAGCGTCGCGAAGAGCAGGCGGAATGCTGTTCCACAGTCTGATAGCGGTTATCGTGAAGGAATCTGAGTACGATCTCATATTGTGAAGGGGATAACTGAGTAGGAGATGTTGAGAAGAGCGCATGGGACGATTAGAAGTAGAGAAAAGAGAGAAACGTTCCTTCAGGTAGGGAGGAGACAGAGGATTGTGAAGTACAGAGTAAAGAAGGGATAAGATGTGCGTATCCCGACGACCACGGATATCGAGCCACTGCAGCTGCTGACGAAAAGCAGAGATATGGTCAAAATTCCGGAGGCCATAGATGTATCGAATGCAAAGATTCAATAGGCGCTCCAGCCTGTTTAGCTGTTCTTCCGTCGCATCAGGATAGCACACGTCAGCATAGTCTAAGATAGGCAATAGTAACGCATTTACCAGTGTGATCCTCGTGGATTGTGGCAAGAAGTTTTGCATCCTTTTGAGAGAATGCATGGTGCCATACATTCTTTTACTTATTTGTGCAATATGGCAGTCCCATGAAAGATTGTGTGTGATGTACAAACCTAAGTTTTTAACCTCCTTATGTATTGTACCGGCGGGAGAGTGCTCGTTTTGAGCTTAGCGATCTGGGGACGGTTGCCAATAATAATAACCTGCGTTTTAGAGGGGTTGATTAGTAAGCCAAATCTTTGGGTCCAGTCGTATACAAAACTAAGATCTTCAGTAAGGTTGGCGATACTTTGGAGCACAGCGTCAGGTACAAAGCTCTGATAAAGTTGTACGTCATCAGCGTAAAGGTGATAAGACGATTGATGAATAACAGAAACAAGAGTGTTAATAAAGAGAGAAAACAGGAGAGGTGAAAGAACACCTCCTTGAGGGACACCCGCTAAACATAGGGTTACGCTCGTTGATCCCCACTTGTTGATGTGAGGTTACAGAAGTGTTTACCGCGCACATCTTGTGACTTATACCATAAACCAGTTGTCACTTACCCTTCAGTATTCGCCTGCGTTGCTGACATCATTGTTACGAAGAAATTTTAATTAAGCTTACGTTTCTAATTTCTGAATTATCATTGCTTGAGTGACAAACCGTGCCTTTATCTAACTAAACATTATGCATCAGCAAAACTTTTTTTTTACTTTCAGTAGGTATTTTTTTGAGAATTTCTTGATTTAGGGTCGTACATGCAATTGGATACCTTTATAAGAAAACCCGTGTTGGCCGAGTGGGAGGTGCCTCGACGTTCGATCCGAAGGCCGTGAGTTCAAACCCGGTCGTTCACCACTGGATTTATCTGTTCAAAAAATCTATATGTTTACTTAACACTTAACGGCAAAGGAAAACATCGTGAATAAACCGGCATGTCAAAGAACCTAAAAATTTCGAAAAAAAGTGTCAAGTGCACGAAAGGAGCCTCATCGAGGCGCACTTGAAATCCTTTCACGACCCTGGTTCGAAAGAACTAGTAACACGATAAGAAGAAGAAGATACCGTTTATGTTTAGCTATAAATCTCCGATTCCACATGCAGGCATTATTGTGTTCCAGTTTGAAGGCCACTGTAGCTAGTAAAATTACTGGAGGTCTCGACTCTATCAAACTACATACCTAATGAAATTTTTTATTCAAAGTTTTGTGTAGTACCTACTGTTTCGATCATTCGTATGCGTGATCTCTTGCTATCAGCGCATAGCTTATCTTTTTCAGTATTCTTATGATTCAATGGGCAAATCAATTTCTTCCCTAAAATCTTGTGTTCCACCGAACATTTTTAACGACCAAAATGAGGGTAGTTCTCTCATTTCACCGCGACGGTAGCTCCAATACGCCAGTCAACCCGTGACCACGGCTGTTGCAATACAGTCGAAACGTCGGGACACAAAAACATACGAGGTTAGCGCGATAAATACCCGTTATAATCAAAAAACTATTCTTGTGTTCCAGTCCAAAATTCGCGTTGAGAATCTAGTAAATTGGCTTCTATGCTCTTGCCACTTGAGATGGTGATTGTTAATGGCCTTTAAACTCAGCATCAGTCTCAGGTGGTGAGGTGCGCCACGCCGTAAATGCGCCATAAATGCATCGCAACCTCAGGTGCCAAAATTCAAATGAAGTTTCAAATAAGCTGAAAGTGGAGACGACTGACGAGTGAAAATTTATGGATTTTAGATTCAAGATCCAACGAATAGAGCTAAGAAAGCAAAATAAAATCCTTCTAACATTAGAACTGCTAGAAATCTTGATGATGTTTATGATTTGAATCAATGTTGGCACAACGGTAATACTATTCTTCTTCTTCATATCGTTCAACTAGTTTTTTCGAACCAGTGTGGTGAAAGGATTTCAAGTGCACCTCGAAGAGGCTCCTTCCGTTCACTATGTTAATATTTACCCATAAATTTATATTCGTGAAGACCTGTAATTTTCTTTATGTTATAAATAAATAGAGATACTTATATAAAAAGTACTTATACTACGCTATCTTAGAGGCAGGGATATCCATTTAAAACATTGTAAATATCCTAAAAACCAAACGACACCTCTAAAACATGAGAGGCGAAACGTTAATTCCAAAATAATTAAAGAAACGATTACAGCGACAACCCTGGGCGAAAATTGTTAGCGAAACAGGGCTGTCTTAAGCAATAAACTTTGCTCAAGAATTTCATTAGTTCCGTTCAATAAATTAAGAGGTTATGCTCGCGTGTGTCGACCCTGCTATTACCTCGTCTGCGAGGTGTAATGAAGTACCACTCGAGATGAAGGGAGACAAAAACTATGGATGTGGTACGATGCTCAAATGGATTTTATTGAAGTTGGTAAAAAAATCCATACTCTTTACCATACTCAAAATGTTTTCTTGTGGCTCAATACTAGCGAAGCGTAGAAACTTAGCAATGGAAGCAAGTACTAGAGAAAAGTAAAAAATTATAGTGCAGTCTTCTTCTTATGGTGTCACTAGTTCTTTCGAACCAGTGTGGTGAAAGGATTTCAAGTGTGCCTCGAAGAGTCTCCTTTTGTGCACTTTACACATGTTCTAAAACTTTTTAGGCATGCTGGTCGCCTTACAATGTTTTCCTTCACTTAACGGTGTTTATTACACATTTTTTTCAAACAGAACGAATTTTTTTCATGGTACAGTATTTCACTACTAGCTAAGTCATATAAAATCTTTCTGAACTTTATTTTCTTTTTGAAAATATGCCGCATCTATTGTTAAAGTCAACATCTTTCTTTCCCTCCACTTTGGAACTACTCAGTAGTTGAGTTGTTCGTCTTATAACCTTCCGTTTGAATTAGAATCTAACAAGATTACCTACTCTACATTATTTACGATACTTACCTACAAAATATATTATAGTATAAGCATATATTTTTTTATTACCCTTAAGGCAAATTTCCATACAAAATGTTTCGGACAAATACTCAAAAAGTACGCCGTATTAAAGTAATTTCTTCACACTATTAGTTTTCCGATTGTGTCAACAAAAATTAGTAAGGTTTCATACTTTAATTTAGAATTTAAACGTGTTTTTAAATTAGTAGTGAAGTGTTAATTTTTAAATTTTTGTGGAAATTTGCCTTGAGGATTACCCTGACCAAAAAATTCCGAGTGTGGGAACTGTTAATAAAAAAGAATAATTTTATTATATTAGTACAACATGGTAATAATACAACGAAATTATGATTCTCATTTCTCAGATCTCATTCAATCTCATCAACATCTTAAGCCTGACTGAGCAGTGGTGGATGGAAGCCTATTTATAGGCTTGTCAATTTATTTATTAAATATCTTTATATATCCATTTGCGATAGTAGGCTGAGTTTCAGTTGTGGGAACATTAGGTACGAGTACAAGCTTTACTAATTGATTTTTCATACTGTACCTACTTATATTAAACTCTAATAATATAATACCTAATATTTTGGTAAACTTTTTACAAAACACAAGATCATTTAAACGTCCAAAAATATTGTTCTCTTTGCCTCTGTTTAGGGTTTAGCACCTATCACTTTTTTAAAGGCTATCCACACACATCCGGGTCAGGGCTATCCGTGTTCAGGGTCGTCCGTGTCAGTGTTCCCGGACACTGACGACCCGGATGCCCCTGACACGGAGCTGTGTGAACGAATTTATACAAGTTGTACGTTACCGATTTTTTCCCCGTCCCTGACGGAAAACGTCAGAGCCGGGTTCCCGGAAATGTGAATAGCCCTTTATGCTCTGTAGCTAAAACCAGCTCTAATCCGCGCTGCCAGGTTGTACATTATTCAAACCCAACAAAGGTTTTAAATTAACAGTTTGACAGTTACTTCAGCGTCAGATCGCAATAATCGCAATAAACAATGCCAGTTGACAGCCACACATGGTATCGAAACTTCACGCGAAATATTGTGTTGGAATTTATGGACGCGGTCAGCGAAGGTTGGGTGGCACTGCTAGCGATTTTTAATGTTATTCTATAATCCTGCAAAATTGACATTCAAGGTTGCAATATAATTAATTAAAATACTCAATACGTTTATTGTAATCACCATTGTTTATCTACATAGGCCACAAATACGAATTTTACTAGTAGCCCGGTCAATTTAGCTCCAAAAAGAGGGCGTAAGGTTGCAATTATTCGGACAGAGCTGAAAATTGTTACGAATGTTGGGAACACCATTATAAAATTAGACATATTATCCAGGATTTATTCGTTTTTTAAGTTTTAGTTTAAGGTAGCAAGTGTTTTGGTTAAGAACTGTAAGCTTCTATCTTTTTAAATAAATAAATAGAATACAAATAAATTAAATGTGAAAGTTCTCATCGATCACATTATGTGCAAAAAAAGTTTTTCAAGGTCAAAGGTCACCAATATCGGTTTTTCACATATATCTCGGTTTTTATAGCTGCAATAAGATTCACACCTATTTTTTAAATATGTAGAACATAACATTTGCGACAGATTTTGTTTCAAACATTTTACTAAACATTCGTACTAATTTTCAGCTCTGTCCGAATTATTGCAACCTTACTTACCCTCTTTATAAAGCTAAATGACCGGGCTCCTAGTAAAATTGGTATTTGTTACCTAGATAAACAATAACCGTATGGAGTATTGGTTTGTAAGCATGAATCAAAAATACTGACACACCTTTTTGTCTTGCTTGATTGATCTGTACTAGGTAAGCGCCAAACCATTTATCAAAATAAGGTAAAAGAAAAAAGTACCTACTGACCAGAACGTAGGTACCTAATCCTTTCAAAAGCTGATTCAATATATTGCTACCATAATCTAGAATAAAACTATATAGAATTAAGATCAAATATATGTAATTTTTGAACAATTTCGCTATTTTTCTCTATTTTCGACGTATTTCATTCAGAGTGCTTGTATGTTACAAAATAAATTGTCCGCTTTCCGCTTACACACGATACCTATTGTCGGGTATATTGTTGAAACAAGGAGTCTATAACTAGTTGATAACTGTGCCTTATTACCAGCTGCGCCAGAACCCAGATTTCAATCAGAACCGATGTCAAAGCCGATCGCTTAGATTAAAACTAAGGGATCCTTGCAAGTTAGAAGACAAATTGTTGAGCTAACGTAAGCGAAAGAGATTGAGCAAAACTGTTTTTCATATAACATATTATCAAAACAAAAAATATTCTAAAACATTTTTCGTGTGTTTGTAGTATGGTATATAATATTACTTATTCTTTGGTTGTAGTAACAAATACACCGCTCTAATTTTTTTGATATTTATACTTACTCAGACAATTTATATTATTATTATTTTATATCTTCAAAAATGTACAAATGGGCGAGTGAAATAGCTGTGCGCGGGATTCTAGGCCTTAATTAATAAATGATATTTTTAACGCGGTGGTGTTCAATTATATAGAGCTTAAATGACTCGTCATTTATAATTGAAATTGCATGCAACGTAGTTACTGAAGATAGATAAGAAATGCTCGACACCATGTAAATTTTGTAAAATAAACTAATTTAATTGAACTCGTAATGATACAAAAAATAAAGACGTCTGCTACAATAATTTCGGTTACTAAAATCATATGTCCTTATTATAACAACATATTGTTTATGTCGATCACTGACCTCTATATATGATGTCGATCCATTCTTGAATGTTAGATTTAATATTTTAATCTCACCGCTCACCCAAAAACGTTAAATTTTGAGTTAGTTTATTTTATATCTACTCTAGTCACTGCAGCGCCCCCGATCTAGATTTATTCCATAGATATCTATAAACATTTACAGTCTCTCCTTATTCTAAACATATTAATATGACACCTTATAAAATAAACCTCCTTTTCGCGATGCAGAAAGTTCACTTTACTAAGACAATAACAATGGAAGCGACGACTACACAGCACCTGCAATATTCCTCGCGGGCAAAACCACACATTTACACCCTAAACGTGAATTAAAAACAATATCGTTAGGAAGTTGACGCTCTAAACATTTGTACCTATTTCCCGCATAATCATTGTGCGCACGTGTGTTCTTACGAAAATTTACTGTGTCTAATACAATAAGTTGGCACCCCCGGCCTTAGTGGTGCGCCACAGTTGCGGCTGCGGTAGGACAACTTTGCATAATGGAAATGAGAATGGCACTCACAAAATACACGCAATGGAATGCGAAACTCCCAGAGTATTAACCGTACAACTGCAAATTACGCTTGAAGTAGTTTTCAATTTTTTTTCATCATGAAATATTTCATGCATGTCAAATTATTTCGACCGTTTCCTACGGTATTACCATTGCTCTTCTTACAGTAAGAGGTCAAGCCGTTCGAAAGCAGAACACAGTATACTACACTGGACTTAAAATCTCTCAAATTTCACTATCTACAATACCTTCCAAACCAGAACACGGAAATGCACAAACGTCTGCTTGGTGACAACATAATTTCATAATTAATCTAGCACTGTGTAGCATTCATCTAGCTAGACAAAATCCTATAAAAGAGAAGTATCCTGACGGTGAAATTTAAAACCGCTCAATATATTGATGGCTAATCTAAAAAAATATGAGAAGACGCAATTTCAAGTGAAGAAATAGCTTCCGTCTTCCACTTCACTGTGGCCCAACTTTGCAGGGTTGAACGAAACGGGGGCGCGAGGCTAAATTATGTATTTTATTGTCGCCCAAACCAATTTCATAACCCGACGAGAGGCGGGATGAGTCCGCAAAGGCCCTATATCCCATCCTATTGAATTTTGCAATACATACAAATGTGTTGATAGTGTTTTTGTGTGCGATAAATAATGTTTTGCCCCGGGATATAGAAGATTTCGGGTAACAATTGAAAAGTGTGGGAATCGGAATAGGTGAAATTGATTTTATCTATTCCCATTTCTCAATGAATAATATGCCTACCATTTACAGTATTTCTATATCTACCTACTAAGAATATTTAAACATTTTTTTTAACTTCGAATCTCATTATATGAGATTTTAAACCTAAAGTGCCGTAGCCCTTATCAAGTGTAAAATTAATTTAAGAGTCACTCCGTAGATAGTTCATCAAACTTCCGGGCCCAGATAAGCATAAAACAAGTAAAGAGAAAACTTCTCGTAATGGAAATTGGCTCAAATATTTTTCCAAACTTTAGTTTCCTCAAGTTGAAAAAGTTGGAGAAACTGATAAATTTGCATTTTTTGTTTGGGGACTGAAGGTGACTTCCGCTAATTTGAACCGGTCAATTTTACATGGAAATTAGTTTGCCGCTGTTTTACCTCTACTTACTCAGCAATTTATTAAATATACGTATATCAATAAATAATAAGTCTTCCTAAATTGATAGTCTACTTTCGAGCTTCAAGAAATGAGGTAAAAGACTCTTAGGTGTCATTTCTCATATTTCTTCTTCCTAGCTTAAAAATAAATAAGTATTATACATTACTCTGTGCTTTACTAAGCGTAAATTATTATTCCGAAAATGATATTCTTGTCCTTCTTTTGGTGTTCCAGCACTTAGCGATAAATATAAAAAATGCAGCACTTTAAGCAATCATTTGACACAATTTCTATCTTCAAAATCTTAAAAAATGGGACATTAAATGCTTACTATCTCACTGCATTTCTACAACAAAGTTATTATTTTTAAATACACGCGAATTTAACTCTTGTGTTATTGTCTTAAGGATTTCGTCGATTGTTAGTGAGGCGCACGTTTCGTCATTACGCTCTCAGCGGAAAAAGCGCTTTAAAGCGCTGGCTCTGCTGTTTGCAGTACTAATTAATCTTTCCCTACGGACTGTAGTCTAAACCAATTATGGAGCTAGCCGAAAACTCCGTGTTTTTCACCGACTGAGCTAAATTGTTTTACACGCAACCTTTGAAGTGTTAAACGCTTATTAAATTTGAATGCGCAAAGGGAGATATTGTGTGCGTGCTGCCACAGAACCTGTATCTATCAGTAAACAGCCAAAAATATATTCACAACCTACGTATTTCCACTGCTTTCTAATTGCTCTACCTAAAGTTTTAAAAAAATCTGAAAATTCTAAACCAAATGTTTGTTTGCAGTCCTAGTTTTTGATGTGAACCGAGACAGCGAAATGGAGCATTCGTGGTATAAATGGGTTTTAGCTGGTTCAAAAATCTGAAAGTCTGAAAAGTAGACCATGGTTAAACATAATGGTTGCGATAGGTGTTAGTTGTAATGTTACTACTGATTTGAAAGCTATTTATTCTGTGATTGCATGAGTGAGTAGACACGTTTGATGAGACTCGAGCGAGCTCCGACTTTGTGTCTTTGCCGCCGAAATCATTGTGCTGCACACTTTAAAACGAGCTATTGTGGCAGTGCCATGAAAAAACTCCATGCTTAGCGTCAATAATCTACTTACATATATGTCTCTCAACGAAAGCTGGCGCTGTCAAAGTACTCACACTTATGCAATTTCACTACACTTTGACAAATTTGAATTGATAATTTTAACAGGTCACAATAGGGATACGCCGCGCTATTATTCACAGACACAACACAAGCGTACGTGTGAATGTGTTGTTCATGCCAGCTTTTGTTAATATACCTTTTTATAGGGAAAATCATTGCCTATTTAGACGTGCACCTACTTTCTTTTGCCCTGTGTATTCTGTGCTACTATAAGGCATGTGGCAACCACCAGATCATATTTATTCTTGTAGCCGAGAGCTGGTGTGATTTCCAGCTGTGGGAACATTATAGGCATGAATTATATAGATGCGACGAAAGGCAAAACTTTTTCATACAAACCCTTTAGGCCGATATACACGGCACGCTCGAGATTTTGCAGTCATAGTCAACAGCTTGAAGCTACAATTGATAACTGCTCGAACAGTTTCGTATAAGTGTGTACATAGAAGACTGTAGTTAACTTGACGACCACTCTAGCTCAGCGGGCGTGTGCCCGGCTGAGACGCAGGCGATTGCGGGTTCGAATCCCGCGAAGGCAGAAATTGTTGCGCGAAGCGCAAATGTTTCTTTCCCGTCTGGATGTATGTAAATTACCTATGTATGTATTTACAAAAAAAATAAAGTATTTAAGTATTATATCAACTGCCTGGTTCCCATAATACAAGCTATGCTTAGTTTGGGGCTAGATAGTGCTGTGTTAAATACTAAAAAAACTATGCAATCGCAGCTTGAAGCAGTTCATCTTGACTGCTTCAAGCAGACCGTGTAGCCTGCGCCGTGCCTTATGCCGTATCTGTATAATTCAAAGGCTGATATGATATGCTGTACCTTCCCCATGACATGCTTTGAATAGGTAAGCTTTTCTATCTTCCAATAGTTCAATTTCTGAATTTTGTACCAAAGACTATGCGCATCTTTCAGAAGACCCATTGAGGCTGAACAGTTTCATAAAAGCTGGGAAGATTTATCTCGTAATCAAGTTTTAATCAACGTGCGGGAATTAATTCGAAATTAACGTCGTAAGGCGCTCAACGGGCCCACAATAAACCTGAGAAATTGGACCCTCACACAATTATTTAAGTGGCTGGAATGCCGATAAATTTTGCATCGTTGTCTACTCAGCAAGGGCTTTTATTAAAGTCTCTATGATAAATAATTATTACAATGATGTCAACAAAATATAATTCAAGAATGAAGTATTGATTTTCCGGAACTTGTCTCTAAAGCGTAACGTAACACCGTGTGTTCGAACACACGGCTTTTTTACACGCTACAAGCCAGCGTTTACGCTTGTAGCGTGTTAAGTCAGCCAGTGTCATCGGCATTTTTACAAGCAGATTATTTACAATCCTTCCTAAAAGCTAACACGCTCACACGCTAGCTTTTAAAAACGCCAACAATAAGCTTGTAAAAAGCCGTGTGTCATCGACGCTTAAGACCTGATTTATACAGAAGCGACTTAGGGCGAAGGCACAGTCTTTTTCATACAAAATCTGTAAGCAACGCGCCATGCGATTATATTTTTGTACCGCGCGCCTGCGCCGTATCTTCGCCTTATGCAGTTTCTGTATAAATCAGGCCTAAGAGAGTATCTATTGTTTAACTCTACTTTTTGGCTTACCTTTATAATTGAGAAGGTCCGTGGTTCTCAAACCTGGAACATGAGAATGCAACATATAAATATCGAAGTAGTTCGTGAGTCTTCTTGGTGTGTAACATCTTTTCTTTCGCTTTCTGTTAATTTGTGTGAGTAATTTCATGAAAATGGGATAGAAACGCGTAACAGGAAGTTGGCAGTCAGATGATTAGATATATAAGTTATATGTTTACATTTAATTTGGAATTATGAATTGACAATGAATGTATAATTATTTCGCAGTCGGATTTTACTGCTATGCTTGTGACGTTTATTTCTACAAATCGTTGCACCACCAACCTAATCTCTTTTCAACTCAAAACTACCGATAAACCAAACCAAAATTAAATTTCACGTCTCTCAATACCTCAATACGCGAGCTGAATACGACTTCTAATGAAAAATTCCTTTGCGCCGTTAATGAACACCTGTATTCAAAGAAACCATAATGAGCTCCGGATGAAAGCACACACGTGTACTTTCTAGAAAATTCCTTTTAAATAAGGCTCAAGCCTGGGCTGAGACGCCCGTAAATGAATCGGCTCGATCTTGCGAATGAATTCAGCCCTGAAATAAAACCAGCGCCTTTCATTTAAGTTTGTAGAAAATTATGCAATCGTAGTTTGATGTATTTAAAGGTAACATACCGGTTATATGTCGAGTTATTGGATCAGATTAAGTGTTGAAAAAAAATAAAGTTTTCTGTACTTACTCAGATTATTATATATTGTGTACAATTATAAGTGGATAGCAAATTTAAACATATACTATAGAAACTAAGAATGTAATTAATCTTTCGTGGTTTGTTGTCTGTCATTGTACCGAATAAAATAAAATAAAATTATTATCTTTTAATTAATATCCCTATAATCATGCCCTTGGTAATAAGCAACATTTAAATTTGGAATGATCCTATCAACTTCATTTTTCTGAGGTTGGTACAATCTGACAACTAACTTCCTGTTACACACTTTAGTCACGTTTTCACGAAATAACTCCCACAAATTGACAGAAAGCGAGAGAAAAGATATTACACATCAAAAAAATTAAAGCATTAATAGGTTCTGTTAGTCTATTTGAAAGAAAATTACAAATGAAGCGAAAAACATTTTCCCAAGACGCGGCGGCGATCAGGAATAAAGATCACAATAATGAAAGAGCGTTAAACAAATTCGAGAGGAAACGGCAGCAGGTAAGGAAACTAAATAAGGCAGGTCTTTCAGAGACGAAGCCTGGCCATTGTTACCCTGGTGGACAGGAGTTTTTACTGAGATCGCACGCCTCAGGCGCGGTCCAGAGCTGGCCCAAGATATGGGAGCTAGCGGGACTAATCTCATTTAGAAGTTGATTTTGTTTTGGATAAAAGCTCTGAGTTTTTCTAGATTTACCTAAAAAGTGGTAGAATAATTAAAAACTGTAATTTATGAGATATATTTTTCATCAAGGCCTAACCGAAAAATTGTTTACGCTTCTTATCTACTTTTATAACGAACTTACCTCTCGTAAGTGAATAATACGTGATAAGAGTAATAAGTATACTTTTAGATAATTATAACAAGACATAACAAACCGAGCTAGGTTTTAATCTCCTCGAGAGATGAAAACTAAGCCCATGTGTTTTTTGGTCATAACCTATACTTAAACCAGATTTTAGCTCAATTCGCTCAGTTATTGAGGAACAAACATCCAACTAAACTCTAAATTTTCCCCTTTTAAATTCTAAAGAATAGGATATGACTACAGGTACAAAAACAAATCATGATCAAGACTACAGGTAAGGGCCTCAGCTATCAACCCTTAGCCCTAACCTAACCTTGCATCTCGCTCCCCTCTTATGGCCGGACCACCCTCAACCACGAACGTGATCTTTGAATAGTCGGATCGCTTTGAATACCCACCCGGGTGCAATTGACGACGGAGTCGCTAAGGCAATGCGAACACGCTTTTTGGATACTACGCTACTTTGGTTCGATTTCTTCGTATTATCCGATGGAGATTTTTTTTAACCCTTAAGGCGCGCAAGACAGCGCTCTAGCAGTGTTCTAATAACGACGTCCTCTACGATGGTGTCCTTTAAACCCAGACAACTTTAGTCACAATATTTTTTCATAGTTTTACAACTCTAGCTACCAGGTAAAATAAATAATAAGTAAATAAATACTAATTTTGACATTTTACGCAACGCCATCTAGCCCTAAACTAAGCAGAGCTTGCACTATGGAAACCAGATAACGGATAGAAAACTTAAATACTTTTTATTTTGTAAATATATACATAAAATACATTGAAAACATCGCATCAAACATCTAAGACTCAGGACATACATCGATGCTCATCACACAAATGTTTGTTCTGAAGTGGGAATTGAACCCGCAACACCGGCGTAGTAGTCACACTTGCCACTCGACCAATCGTGTCGCCAACCTTCCGGAACACACTACAATCTAAATCCCATCAGTTATACCATCTTCACCTGTGTTCCTAAACTCGCTGTCACCTAGTCTCTTCAATACATCAAACACAGAGCATAAAGGTCGGCATGGTAACGATGCTGGCACATATTAAGGCGGGCGGCCACCTGCGACTCATTGCACGTCGGAGCCTTGCGGTGCAATCGCCTGAGTTGGCAGTTCGGCCTGTCAGTGTGTGCATGCTTTAATGTTGGTAGAGTTAGCAAAGAAACCACACATGCTTGGTTTTTTAGGATTTTTTGCGTTAGGCGGCAGGTTTTTGCATACAAAAATGACGTGTCAAAGGCAGAAAGTCAAAACTAGAATAACTTTAAAAATATTTTCACACTATGGTGTGTGTGTTTTGGTTTATTTTCCTTATTTTTAGATCATTAAATTTATTTTCTGAAACATGCTTGGAAATTTGAACATAATTTTGACAAACTTTTTCGAATTAAATCTGAATTGCTAGCCTAGGCCAAATAAATTACTAGGAAAGTTCATATCGTATTAGGACGTATTTAAAAAGGGAAATGGTAAATAAGCGCTAATGTTGCGAGCTGCAATGCACAATCATAAAAAGTGTTCTTTACTATAAAATTTAAATTTAAATTCTTTTACTATCACTAGTCACGTCTAACCATATATTTATTTATTAGCTAGATATAATAAAGGGATTATCGTGTTGTTGCTGACGCTACTTCACTCGGCATTGTCTCCTGCGACGAGTGCAGCTTCTAATTGATTCCAGTCTATTCAGGACGGGTCCGCCGATGACGACCAATTGCTAATGTTCTCGACAACAATACTTGACGATCTTAAAAAAAATCTTATATCTTATCGTCATTCCACATTTTTATAAAAAAAGATTTGGGAGATTTTTTTTGTTACCTCAGAATTTTGTCGTTTATAAACCGATTTGAAAAAAATAAATCATTTGAGAGGTTAAACTTTTAGATTGGTCCCGTAGAAATTGTAGTTAAAATGAACAAAATTGCGTATTTTGCTTCCCTGTGACTTTTCAGTGGTACCGTCACTAAAACAGTCCGATTGAATCGGTTGTTTTTGTAAAACCTTGATTATTAAAATTAAAATTCTAGGGTATGTTTATTATTTTTGTATTCTATGTTTCTAAATCTATAATCTTTAAAAATATTTCAGTATAATGCTTACACTCCACTAACGCCGCCATAAACATTATGGGTTCCCATTGAGTAACAGTGTTCCTCGTTGGATTTTTTTCCCCAAATGCCTTACTTAGGCGTATTGAACCTATGTAAAGGGACATTCACTTTTAGACTAAAAGATTTTTACCAAATTAGCAATTGTCAAATATTGCATTGGATAATAAGGTTTCGAGCTTTTCTCATCCAAACTAGTTTTATTTAAAATAACCCTTATAAAAGGTTTAATTTACCAAACAAACAAAGCATAGATAATCCAGGCCCATCTATTTAACCCTAATAACCACTTGAGTGTCACAAAATGTCCGTAACCATCGCGCGCACAGCAGGGTTCGCAATTATTTTGCAACCAACTATACCGGCGATCGTCGCCCACCCAGCCTTAACGATTTTGAACAATTTCATTACAAGGTAAGGCTGAATTTAAATGCATTCTAAAATGGGATTTTATTTTAATATTATAAAAATACTATGTTTGTGTAAGTATTCGCATTGTGTGGTTAGAATTGAAGTTTGATTTTTTTTACTATTGTATGAACAAACTTGAACGACTTGTGGATTATAGTGAAGGTATATAATAAGATAAATATTAAATATAAAAAAAATATTAGTAAATTTATTTAGATTAATTAGCACTTATCTCTAACATTAAGTATAATTTTATGAATGCAGAGACGACATTATCTTCATAAAAATGTATATTATTAAAATCCATTTTCAATTTTAAATAGTAAAACAAACTCAAGAAGCAACGGACACAAAAAACATTTATCTATTCGAATCGCATCCGCCGCGTAAATAAAGAGCTTGTACCGATAGCTTGTACTAAATTAGTAGAGTTTAGAGCACAATGACGTCACAATAGCTCAGAGCGCATCTACAAATTAATCAGGAACACCTGAAAGATCGCGTGTCTGCGTCGCCCGAGCCGACAGTTAGTCCGTGCAAAGCAGCTGGTGGCGTCTCAGTGAGAGCGGGTAGCGGATTTTACTGATAATGCAGATTATTATAGGCTTAAAATTCCTACCACCAGAGAGGGCAGGTTTTTTTTTGTTTTTCATTTTTAATATTAGGTACACATTTATTTGCTAACTTCACTTAAATTTGTTTCACAAAAGATGCTTGGTTGAAATATTTAATTTAGCTTACATAAACAAAAAGCATTGTCATTGATAGGTGGCGCTGTGTGAAATGTCCAAAATATTTATTTGTTTATTTTATTGCGTGATTTTTCTGCAAAAATCTAATATTTCACTTTCGAATGAACGTAGACTTGGATTTTTTCCTGATTTTGAACTAAGCACTTCAAAATTTTGGAGTAGAAGCCAGATGAAGCAGTGTTGATATGTTTAGGGTAAGAAGCGCTGAGAAAGACGGACACCGGATATACAAAAGCCACGTTAATAAAATTACTTTAACTTTGTTTAGACTAGATTTTTTTCTTGCATTTGAGTTAAACTAGTTACAGTGAAAGAACAAGTCTTATACGGTTTATGCTCGCTGTTCGCAATCAGTGTTGCCCCACCTCAGATGCTCGACAACGCATGTTAATCAGAGAGATCACTGGTAATTGCCGGGTGGAGTGTGAAATGCGGGCTTAGCGATGAAATTATCCACAGTTTACCTGTGATTTACGTCTGATTGTGTTATCTGATTTACACGTTTTGGTAGTTTTGATGAGCTGATTATGGCGGTCTGATTTTTTGTTCACATTGACAGCTGTCGTTAGCTCTAGCAAAGCATAGGTCACCCGGCCAGGGTGTTACTCGCTGGGAAAATAAATCCCAACGAGTCACACTGTTACTCGTTTGGGTGTTACTTGATGGGAAACCCATTATGTACCAGCTCTAGTTCATAACGGCTTTTTTTTCTATTATGTCAAACGAACTATTTTGGCAAATTATATTCATTCGTTTATTCTCTACGCGAACAAATAACTAACAACCTCTTAAATGTATTTTGACAGGGTTGTTGTTGTTGACCACTAAACTTTTTATTTATGTGTGTTTTTGCTTCAACAAAAACAACACAAGGTCTTTTAGAACTTAGTAAGTGCACGAAAGGAGCCTCTTTGAGGCACACTTGAAATCCTTTCACCACACTGGTTCGAAAGCACTAGTGACAAGATGAGAGGAAGACAGGGTGACCACAAAGGTAAATTATGATCGATCAGTAGAATATTAAAAACATAACCTTTCCTCGGCAGTCGGGTAAAAATTATACAAGTCGAATTTGCTACGAAGTTACTCATGAAATTTCTTCCTCTTTTGGTAACTTATACGTTTCTCTAAGTAAGTAGAAAACTGCTTCAAATTGTGGTAACTTGAAAACTGCGATAAAAATATGACGCCACTGGGCTTTGGCTTACTCGCAATATATCTCTATTTGACATAAACATTGTCTCCATAGTCCAAGAGCTAGTAGCCTTATAGCGCAAATGGTCGAGCGAATTTCGTTTGAGCGTTCATAAATCTGTCACACGTCAAAGTAAGCCGCGTATCGAACGGGGCAGGCCTCCGTAAATTATGAACTACCTAGAAACGCCGCCATGCATTTTACAGTTTTGTGTTGACTGGTAATTGCGTTATTGTTAAAAAATTCCTTGATATTTCCAAACAATATTTTGTATGAAACTCATCATCAACCTATAGCAGTCCACTGCTGGACGTAGGTCTCTCCCAAGGCGTGCCACTGAGCCCGATCTTCGGCTTTCCTCATCCACCTTCTGCTAGCTATAGCGCGCAGATCATCGCTCCATCTGGCCAAAGGTTGTCCTACACTGCATTTGCCTAGACGTGGTCTCCACTCAAGAACACGTTTGCCCCAACGGTTGTCGGTTCTTCGGCAGATATGGCCGGTATGACACTCTAACTATAACTAAATGCTTAAAAAAATGTAGAAACATAGAATATAACTAAAATTATGTATTTTTATTCGGAATTAACTAGAAACTGTTTATTTTAATTTAAAATGTGTTAAATGGTAACTACTTAAAACAACCGAATGAAATAAAGTGATATAATAAAAACGAGGTGAATAAAAATTGTAATATTAAAAAAAAAACTTATTTCTCTCAAGTACTGACATATTAGTCACCAAACTAAGTTTGACAAACTTGTACTTTGTAAATAATAGTGCCATCCAATTATATTATTTATTTAACTAATAGGTACCTTTAGACTATAATTCATTAAGAATGATACTAAAAAGAGACGTGAGCTCGGATCTGAAGGTTTAAAACCCGGGGGCACGTTCACCACCACTAAACGTCTATTCAAAGGCTTTCAACAAATCAAACAGGAAAACTATCAGTTCAAATACGAAAATAAAGCTAAGAACTGCTCGAACCCATTCTAGTGGGAGGTCACGTGCCGGCCACGTGACTACAATTAATGGACCAGGTAAAAAAAATGCGGTTGGCTCCTAAACTAACCCTGTATTTGGAGAGGGGCAACGATGGAATTCATCATTTGACTTTTGTAGTATACATTTTTTTAGCGAAAAATTTAGCTATCAATTAACTTTATGCGAGTTTTTTTTATTTTAATGTCAAACTATACATTCTACACATATTTTTATAAACGAAAATAAGTAGCTTATGATGTAATAAAACATGTATTTAGCCACTTATGTATAAAAATGTTACATAAATATTTAGGCAATTTCGCAATCGGTATGAACTTGAACCTATTTGAAATTTCAATAAAACTAATTTCCCAAAAAACTTAATCAAAACACTTTTCGATGACACACAATATTCTATTTCGCTCGCAGCGGGATACCCAAAGAATTGTCACTCAAGTTGACAATCTCCGAAATAAATCCGAGATCTGGTGACGTCAGCAATCTCGTTAAAGTCAATTAACTTGAAGAACAAACGTAAAGCACATTTCAATCTGAATGGTCCTCGATCGACCTATAAATCATTAAGGCTCGTGTCCTCATTACAGCGAACAGAAAAAAAATATAAGGCCGGTATGAAAACTTCATAAGCAGAAAATAATCTTTAGGAAATGGGCGGACCTCATCAAAACAGTGCATAATGGTTGTTAACACGAGTTACTTGAAATATAATGAACGATGAAAAAGTATTGCAAATAAAAGAGATGCAAATGAATTTAACTAATAAAAAAATTGCTTGTCTGTAAAGTTGGTTAACTGACGATAGTTTAACGTGACAACGTTATCATAACCGCGTAACGGGACGATGAGCGTTACCGGACAATGACGTCAACGTTTTCGTGCATGCAGCCGGCGTTCATCGTTGTATTAGACGTAGTCAGTCATGTCAAAGAGGCTTTTAAAGAAAATGAACGGTATTTCATATTGGACAAGAATAAAAGGAGTACACAAGAAGAATATAAAGTTCATCCTATCTCATATACATCTGTTTATAAATTACCTACTGAAATTAAATATTAAATGTATATTATTATTATTGGGACTACTTGTAACCTAAAGTCGATTCCGTGTTTAGGGGTCCGTAATCTTAGGGGCTCTTGTGAGGATATAGATGTTGATTTGGGCTGAAGAAATGATTAATGTGGACGGTCCCTCAAGCACCTCAAGTAAGTTTCCGTGTAGAATATTCAATACTACCTCATATTATATTAAAATAAACATACTACATTATAAATCTACATAATTTGCAGAACGGTAGAGCTTATAAATGATATGTTGTCGATAAATCTGTTTACTAAGCTGAAACTTATTTTTAACTAAATATCAGTTTAGGTATTTTGATTTATCTATGAAATGAAATGAAATTATTTATTTTGCTTGAAGTATGGTTACATTTAAGGTCTTAAACTAGTTTTGGTCTCGCACACTTCACCGTAAATACAGCTATTTACGATTACTTATTTATCTATTGGTCCCTATTTATATTTCATTAAAAAAATACATACTTAATCTCATTTTGACGTGACTACGTCTAATAAATTGATGACCGCCGGCTGCATGCACGAAAACGTTGATGTCATTGTCCGGTAACGCTCATTGTGCCGTTGCACGTTAAACTATCGTCCGTAAACCAACTTTAAGAATATTTTTTTTATGATTAGTACCTCTCCTAAAACATATTTTACTTCAATTCACAACATTTTTATTTCTATTTCAACATCCAATTTCAAAGACGCTTGTTCAGCACATCATTATTCCGAGAAAAAACTACAAAAATCTCAAATCGGCAAGAGTGTAGCGGACAGCCCTCAGACAATTAGTGTTGATTTGTCGAAGGAGTAATGAGCCCCCCGCTAGGTAAACGGTAGGGCGGGCGCGGTAGGGCGGGCGCGGTAGGGCGGGCGCGGTTGAGCGGGCGGGACAAGCGCGAGTCGCCAGATGGACGATGGACCAAATTGGTGAGACATGAGTGGAGTTTCTTTGGAATACAAATGCTGAATTGTGGGTTATTTACAACACTTACTCTTAAATAACGAGATTTATTAAAAAAAAACATTTTATTGGTTAATAGGAGGTAGAGACAAAACAAATAATTAATACACGGAGAAAAAAAAATGGAATAGCGATACAAAATAGTAACTAGCTAGAACTATTATATTTTAATCGTTACTAAATTTCGTTAGCACTAATTATTATTATTATAATCGTTGCTAAATTATTCCCGCTGTCACAAATTCAAATAGAATTATAGTAACTATAACGAGATTTTTTTCACCGTGTAGATTACTTCTTTCTGCCCATGACCAAAACAGTGTTGTGTAATGCTGGACGCTGGACTTTCGATTATAAAGCAGGTGCAAGTAAAATCATCAACATTCATAAAATCCTCTATATTTTTTTAAGAAAGCCGCCTTGAATCAAAAGTGGGCTTAAACATTATTCATACAATCGTAGGTAATCTTCTATACCCCATAAGGTATCGAGATACAGTCAGCGATAAAAATGCTGATTGTTTAAGAATCTCAATTCAGGACTGGCTGTGTAGATAATAACGATTGATCGAAGAATGGGATCAAAAATAATACTAATATCTCGACGACTGTATCATAGGTACACAGACTAGTCGGTATTTATGATCCTTTCAACGACTTGGCAATCAGACGAGTAATCGAGTTTCACGCGCTACTATGGTGAACATAAAAGAACAATGTCATTGTTGATAAAAGAAAATTGATTGATTCAGGCGTTACTTTGCGGAAATCCATAAATATCAACAAATTATAAAAATATATTTAGTAATAAATCCGCTTGATTTCTAAACAAAGGTTTTAATTAACTTAACTTTAGTTTAGAACTTTAGTACATATTACTAAAGAGTCAACGAACAGAAAACCAAAGTTCAAAGATACGACACATGTTTCGCCTCTACACGAGGCATCATCAGGAGGTGTGGACTCGCCGAAGTTCGAAACGAGAGTCGAGAGTTGTTGATCTTTATTATAAAAAAATGCGCGAAATATGAAAGTCTGGCACTAAAGATAAGAAGCACTGATAACTTTAGCCCTATTATCATGTCAGCCTTAAGTATGCTAAAGGCATTTTAAGCCTTTTATTTTATGTTAACACACTGTGACAAACTAAACATATAATGTATTTGTAATAATAACGGGAATATCAGTGTAAAATATAGCAACACAAGATAGTAGCGTAGTTTATTTAAGCAGGCAATAATTTCTCACTTCCTGTAGGAATATTTTCTCAACCAGTGCCGTGTTATTCCATAAATATAATTTTACTTTAATAAAGTCAATTTCCGTATTATGTATAAACTTGCTTGCTTTTTCTATAACACAACTTATTCATAGCTATTTTACGAAAAAACAATGTTACCAAAGATTGGCCCTCATAAAAGCGAACTATCTGGAGAGTGCTCTAAATAATCATCAAATCCAGCTTCATAAATTCCTAGGACATACTCGTTGTCCTTAAAACTTTACTCGTTTTATTCAAACATCGAACTAACAAAAGCTTAGAACTTCAGGCTGAGATCGTCAACATTTTCCACTCCTTTACACCGTTCATAAAAAGTCAAAGGACTACTTTGAATAATTTTGTTAGTGGAACGGTCCATCAGCCGCTCCCATGTAAATGTGGGTTGGTCTAGTTGGAGGACATCTTTCGCTGCGGGACAAAATGTTATTTATACAGGAACTTTTTGGTACGCTATCTGATTTTGCTATTTTGAATGTAGGTTCATGCAAATGCTTGTCGTTTAAGCCTAGGTTACTGACTGGTTGGTGGCCTGGCTGACTCTAGTGTAGTTTTCAAGCCACCTTATGGCTTCTGACATTTATTAATTTCACATTAGCACAATAGTATTGTGTGCGATAAATAAATTAATAACATGTTGTTTCTTTTTTTCATAAATCCAACGCTATCAATGCGAATGATATTTATTGGTTGTAATTAAATTATATTGCAGACCATTTGTAACTCTTAACCAAATTAGAATTAGAAATTATAATTAAAAAAAAAACTAGCATATACATCAAATTATCTTAATTATATTCATACATCTAAATAATAAAAATAAAAACCTTAATCAGAAAATTTTGTTATTTATTCTAAAGTAAGAGTAGGTAATTATAAAAGAAGAAGTAGTATGAAGTACTGTTGATTCTATGACAAACGACAAAAAAATTAAGAGTAGGTATATGATACATTGATGAAGAAAATAAATTTTAAAATGTTATATACACAGAAAGCCTTAAATCAAACCAAATAAGTATAGAGGCTTAAGAAAAGAAATTGATTGATTCAGGCGTTACTTTGCGGAAATCCATAAATATCAACAAATTATATAAATATATTTAGTAATAAATCCGCTTGATTTCTAAACAAAGGTTTTAATTAACTTAACTTTAGTTTAGAACTTTAGTACATATTACTATATTATAAACCAAAGAGTCAACGAACAGAAAACTAAAGTTTAAAGATACGACACGTGTTTCGCCTCTACACGAGGCATCATCAGGAGGTGTGGACTCGCCGAAGTTCGAAACGAGAAGTTTGTTTAGAAATCAAGCGGATTTATTACTAAATATATTTATATAATTTGTTGATATTAAGAAAAGAACTCATAATATGATCAAAGTCCCTGATTCGGTGGAATTCCTACATGTTTCATCAAGAAGTGAAACGCTCTATATTTTCTTGTTTGAAGTTAAACAAAGACATTCGAACTCGCAGATACTTGGAATCAGCTCCGAACAAACAGACTGAAAACTCTTTAAAGTCGAACTACCAGTACGTATTACAAATTTCAAGTACGTTGGTAGCTGACATTCTAACATTGTGTGTGATTATGGAGTCTGTACCTGGTGTAATTCAAAACTGTGCGTGATACGCGGACTCAATGACGCTCTGGAAGAGAAATCTGCATTTTAAAAGCAGAAATAAGCAGAGTAGGAAGTATAATTTTTTTATGCAATCAAGTGACGAGACGAGCTAGACGTTTTCCTGATGGTAAGAGGTTACGCCTGCCCATGACCAAACAGTGCCAATTCGAACTTTGATTTACATAGGGCGGTGCAACACTGCTATTTGCGCTTGTCCACCTTGAGACATTTTGATGATCAGTCTCGAAAGACAAGTACCTAATTACACTAGCTACAGAGCCCTTCCAACTGGAACCCAGTAATGCTAACACTGTGTTGCTACCCATCTAAACGGCATCCTGCAGGGGACTCCTTCCAACGGTGAAACTATTTTTCGTCATACCCCAATATTTTGAAAATGTCCTGAGTCAACTTGAAAAGAAAGCATAACAATACCTATTTATTGTTTAAAAAAGGGGGTTCTTGGTTCTCCAGCAACTAACTGTCCAGAAAAGCTTCGTAAGCCTTCATCCTTCCAGCAACTGAGAGATATATCGGTTTTGTTTCAAAGTCTCCGATCGAGCCTTCATTTTCGGGATAATGAAAGTTTGGGACTTGGAAACTCACTTTTCTGTGAAGTCAGCGCGGGATTAAGTGACATGTAAATTATTGGAAGTCCCTTCACAAGATTTGTGAAGAGTTTGACACAGTTTCCGGCATGCGAAGAGATATTGAAGGATAAGAACAAAGGCTCTTTGGTTCCTTTTCATATTAGAAACGCCGACTTCAAATGAGACTTCAAATTTACAGTTGTACCAACAAACAATTTCTGAAAGAAGAAATCTTCATTTTAAAACCTAGCTTTAAAGCTGGGTTTTTAAGTTTAAGTTTTATTTCTTTTACCTTAAGGTTAAAACTAACAAACGTCCGGCACTTCGTTTGATTGCGAATTAATAAAATTGATTTCTTGTATGCGCCGCGCCTTCTTAACAAACAAACCATCCAAATTTCAAGTCTCTACATTATTGGCTGTAAGTTTCAATAATAAGTCTAAGTTATATTAATTCTAAAGCTGTGGATTTTGTAAAATAAAAAATTCAATAATAAAATAAAATTCAGCGGATTGGCCAGTACGTTGTCTGTCAGTCAGTCAGTCAGGTTCAAGCCTTTTATAAACATTGATGATAATGATTGATTGAAGATGGGTGTAGACTCTTCTTCTTCGTATCGTGTCACTAATTCTTTCGTACCAGTGTGGTGAAAGGAATTCAAGTGCGCCTCGAAGAGGCTCCTTTCGTGCACTTGATACAGTCATGTTTCCGATTTTTATGTTCTATGACATGTCGGTTTCCTCATGATGTTTTCCTTCACCGTTAAGCACGTGTTTTAATGCACACATAGATTTTTGAACAGAAAAATCCATTGGTGTACGACCAGGTTCGAACCCACGCCCTTCGGGTCGAAAGTCGAGGCACAACCCACTCGGCCAACACGGCTTTTGGTGTAGACTCTAGAATCTTAACATGCATTACTTCAAACTGCCCATGCATTCCGCCAGTCTAACGCAGGGTAATCACGTGTCGCCTCGATCGAATAAAGTAGACAGGGTGAGTCCTGAACCTCCCCTCGCCCTTGAGGACAGTCGTAATGAAGCGACCTAACGAACGCGAGCTGACGTCACCTGCTTCCACGGAAGCAAGGGCTCTCAACCTTTTCACAATAATTTTGATAATGACAATCTTGTCTCTTCTGATGATGATAATTTAAATTATTACAAATATTTAATTTTAAGGCCACAATATACAAAACATAGTAATAGGCACGTAGACGGTCTAACGTACATATTTATTTTAATAATTAAGAACATATTATCTCAAAACCTGAAAATGGTGTTCTTGTCGTAATCATGGAAGACTGTCCTGGTCCAGTCTAAAGGTGCAACAGCCTATACATATAGTACGTAAGTAATAGATAAAAAATACATAGAATAAGTGTAGTATTTAATATTTTTTGTATACCAATTTTAAAGATAAATTGTAATTGAATGATACAACATAAAATATCATAAACTGCATTTCCTCTTGAATGCATTTCTATTCTTAACACTAGGTACTTCATAATGTCGCTACAAAGCTTTTGTCCGCCTCAATTTAGAACCATGTCCCAAACAATACATTGTGAAATAGCCAAAGCACAAACAATCTCCAAGATTGGACCACCAGAGCGTAACATCACAATCTTGCTCCACTTACCCACGGGGTTCCATTATTTCGTTGTGTGCTTACAAAAAAGCGTTTCTTTGTAAAAGTTTGAGAGCCTCTCCCGGCCGGGAAAGAATCGTTTTGTAACTCAATTTGTGGCGAGTGCATCGCTGTGTACTATTCAACGTTGCACGCTGAACGTAGGCATTGAAGGAATGTGCGGAGTTTTAAATAAGCCGATATTACTTGGGACATGCAAAAAGTTTCTAAAAATTACCGCTTTATATGAACTAACTATAGCAAAAATCTTTTCATTAATTGATTTATTTCACAGTCATCACAATATTTTCGTAACATGATAAAATGAAAAAAGGATGCCTCATTATTTATTTTGATATTTGTAAATGGTTTATTTAAATCAAAAACCTTACATAAATACTTTGAAAACATTAATACTTTGAGTATGACAAGTATTTTCTAAAATTTTTCTTCCTGCAATCTGAATCTTCTTATCGTGTTACCAGTTCTTTCGAACCAGTCTGTTTAAAAGATTTGAAGTGTGTCTCAAAGAGGCTTCGTACACTATCAGCAGCAATTTTGTGCAATAGCAACAACAAAGCTCTACCAACCTTTGTGGAATCTATACCACAAACAGCCAATGACTCACTGATAAAATGCCTCCAAACAAACACAGCTACAAACGCTTTCTTAACCGTTACAGCTGTAATGAAAGCCATTTGTCTGGGTAATGTTCGTCCAGGATATAGTCTTAATATGAAATAACGTCTGCCAGACGATGGGGTCATTATATCTAGGCGATGTGTCTTCATGAGTGCTGATCGGGAGATATGGCTCGAGGTGCTGCTAGGAGATGTTTTGGCTCTATTTAGTCTGATGTTCTTCGAAGCGCTCTTTTCTTTTCTAATTTTCTGAAACCAGTTTTAGATATCGAAACGAGTCTGACGAGTTCAAGTCCATGGATACACCTCAATACCCGCGCGAATTTTTCAATACTTTGATTAATAGCCAACAACCGTAAGAGGAATAATTTTATAGTAATCAAAGTTTTTCAAAAACATACAACAACTAACTTCAATCGGACTGTTCCAGTGACCGTAGGCACCACTGAAAAGTTCCAGAGAAGCAAAATACGCAATTTTGTTCACTTCAACGACTTTTTATCTGTTATTTTGATTTAAAACTTAACTTAACTATTAAGATTTCTATGGGACCAATCTGAAATGATATCCTCTTAAACTAAAAAGGATTTTTCAAATCGATTTGTAAACAACAAAGTTCTGAGGTAACTAATGATCTGTACTCATCATCATCATTAGAGGACAGTGGAGGTAACAAACATTATAAAAAAAAAATGGTTATCTGTAAAGTTGGTTTACGGACGATAATTTAACGTTACCGGACAATGACAGCGTTACTAATGACGTCAACGTTAACGTGCATGCAGCCGGCGTTTATCGATTTATTAGACGTAGTTACGTCAAAAACGCAACCCAACGCAACGGAGCAGTGTGGCTCGTATTTGTTTGCTGATATCGACCCCTAACTATTAACTTAGACGGCATCATAACTTTAGTTACCTACATTTATCTCAGGATCATCGTAGCTAATCATAACAGCAAGTTACCTGAATCGAAGACAAACAGCAACGGCCAGTTGTCAATAGGTCGGGGCTGGCAATCACTCAGCCGGCTATCGGCGGCCGTCAGCTCGCTAGGCGCTTTGTTTGCATTGCTCTTATCACGGTGAAGCTCAAACACGCGCGGTACTGACCGGGACAGAGAGTGAAGAACCTTGGAGGTGGTAGTTTTACGTTTTTGATCATATACAAAATCCAAATCAAATACAAATAATTTATTGGTAACACCATGGTTACAACCTGATATACGATAGTCCGGACGAGCGCTGTAATAGTTTTGCACCGGCATAACTGAACCATTGTCTTGTGTAGCACTGTTCTGATCATACGTGAGTCCTTAATATCAGGTGAGCGCCTAGCTCGTCTAACGGCGTTAGATCGCTAGGCGTTTTGTTTGCATTGCTCTTATCACGGTAAAGCTCAAACTAACTTCAATCAACTTTGGAGGTGGTATTTTTGGTGGCAACCTACCCCAAAGCCATTGGGTAATTTTGAGGGGTTATTTGGATGTTGGCCTCTTCAAAGCGCCTCCAGTACACAATCATCTTTAATTAATGATGATCTAAGGCTCAGTCCTGATTGGCTGAGTGACTCACTGATAGATAGCCTACAGGCTAAACTAGTGGACTTGAAATTTAAAGGATGTGTTGGTCTAGAGCTCAAAGTGTTTAGGAACTAAGAATGTTCTCAGTTAATCTTAATTATATCTCACCAATCTCACTGATTTGCTTGTAAGTATTTTGTTGACATTAGCCTGGAAGGAATTGAATTTATTTGCTCGTTATTTTTATTTTATAAAATATAATCGATCTAACTATGATTGTACCCTATGCTTTTGATGATATAATATTTTAATTTTAAATCAATCATTTCACGATTACCCAATAAAACTTGATTTTTTGAAATTTATACCTCTACTTTCCAGAAAGTATTCATCTCAATATTTTTTTTTATCAGCCTATGCTGTCCTTTTGTTGGGCAAAGGTCTCCCCCAAATATTACCACCTTTCACGGTCTTTAGCAGTTTCCCACCATATTTTCATTATACGTAAATATTTGCGCCTGACTACCATATCCATCTGCCCTAGATCCTAGATGAGTCAAACAACACAGGAGCCGGTACGAGCTGATTAATAGCACCACGCACCGTCCAAATGAATGCTGTTTAGAATCTAGATGTACTCAGATACACTGCGCTGATAAATCGTACCTGGACATGGTGAAACTGGAAACTCTGCTTTTATGTGATTTGTTAAGTATTTTCGTATCAAGTTGCGTTTCCGTGTTTTCATGACTTATTTGTATTCTGTCTGATAAAAAGTGAACAGTCATAAGCAAAAATTTTTATATTCAAAGAATCTAAATATATGAGAGCTAAATCATGAAGGGTGAACGCGTTTAAAATCTATTGAAGCAGCTTTTCAACAGGATTTTCAGGAAACACTGTACGTAGTAAAGTAGTGCAAAAAAGACTTTTCCAGTAGAAAATTACTCGACAAAATGCAAGACTGATCCTTATCAGCAGAGCTGATCAGGTCTGCTTAAAGAAATTTAGATTAAAATGAAAAAAAAAACGTTTTTATGCTTTTGCTCTATCTCAATTACTTTACAAGATAAAGCTCGGTTTGTATGGTTTTTTATTAACGTTAGGTCGGCATTGCAATCTAATAAATAGATTTAAATTCATTGTCATCGAATTGTTAGCTACCCTGAAAGCTTCAGTCGGATAAAATCGGGATGTGCTCAAAATTTGAAATCGATCGATTACACAAAATAAAGTACTTAACATAACAAAAACGTAGTAAAAAATATGCTTAATTGATCACTGACAAGGGGTCTTCATAAAGACCATACACAGGAAACCTACCAGCCACGCGCATTCATACACACATCCGGACCACACAACTAATGGCTGCCATCCTTATCAACTTAATGAGATAATTCCTCAGCAAGATCTATTGTGTTGAATTACACGTCCTATTGATTTGCTTTGTCGACTGATTTATTGCTCATTGACTATCCTATCTGTCTTTTATGGTCATCGCCAGTATCGTATGACACCTTGCTACAGGTCTGTCAACGAAAGCTGGAGCCGTCAAACTATCTTTTGCCCGTCCGTTTTTTCAGGGCAGTTATATTTTTTAATAATTTTAAGTTCCCAGTTGCGCTATATTAGAAGACTAGTTTCGTTTGCGTTGCGTATTTTCAAGTTAATTTTTTTTGTACCGTCTTTCAGCTCTCATCGAACACATCCTGTGAGTTCCAAGTTACTACGTTCAGCGGTTTGGCCCGTACGTTGTTTGTCAGTTATTCAGTCAGTCAGGTTCAAGCATTTTATACATATTGATGTTGATGATCAGAAGCGAAAGGATAGATAAATGCTCAATTAACCCCACAATTCCCGAAATTGAAAATGGTTTTGATCGTGTTATATTAACATATTTCAAAAAATAACACGGCTAGGTTATGGATGAATATTTTCATTTCATTTCATTTATTCACAAACAATTTTTACATTGTGTCGGAATTTCTAAAACTAAGCGAATTTGTAAATAGTACTTACCTACTTATCATGTGCACAAAACAGTTACTGAGATAGGCTAAAGAAGATACCTACAGTCAGTTATGGTAATAATGACTTGGATGGATATCTTTCAAGTATTTTGAAATGGCATGGTAGGCATTGTGGGCCGAAAATTAATATTCAATACTCAATTCATTTATTGTAATTAACTAATATAAATAGGGACGAATATGGCATAAATTATGAAAAAGTATTTCTTTCTTCCTGACTGACCATGTTAGAACAGTGAGTATCGTCTTATCCACATCAAATCAAGTACAACCTTAATCCATTAGATGTATCAATGCGCCCTCATTAGAGGGCGAGTGCACGGCAAATATTGGAGGTTTAGCCAACTGTTTGGCAAATGGAGTGGTCATCCGGCAAATACTCATTAGTCGATTAATTGTGGATGTTAATGGAGCACTTGAGAGAAGTGCTGATCAAACTTGGCTCGCGTGATTGAAGAAAAACATGTACCTGCAGGTAACCTATTTACATCTTATCGTGTTGTATAACTTTATATCTTGGATTTTTTATGCAAACATGTGACAAGACGAGCTAAGTAAGGGCCTTTGTTCATCACAAAAAAAAAATTGCGACCTACTTCACCTAGTTATTAAATTGTAACGGATATTCATCGCACTCACCTTATCTATTTAAGTCCCAGTAGCACACATTTTTTCGAAGAAATTCAAGATCGCGGATTGTGTTCGCAATTTCCAGCCCGTACCTACTGGTTTGCAAAAGTTTTTCGTATACTTTTGCAATTATCACACATACTCGTAGTTATTTGATTGTAACGTGTATGATTAATTTCTTCGGAGAAAAGTGTGCTACTGGGGCTAAAACAGATAAGGTAAGCGCGATGAATACCCGTTAAAAGCTAATGACTTTGTGTGATAATCGCGAAAGTCTACTTCACCTATTAATAAAGTTTCAGAAATGATACTTACTGTTTCAGATGTTATTTAGTCAACATTTGATCGTTATTTCGTACGGATGTAGGTAGATACTTCCTTACTCTGTACTTAATTTAACCCGTTGGGAAGCGTCCCTTGCAGGATGACATCTAGATGGGTACCAACACAGTGCCAGATATTCTGCCCTAAAGCAGTAATGTGTAAGCATTACTGTGTTCCGTCCGGTTTGAAAGGCACTGTAGCTAGTGAAATTACTAGGCTTTCGAGACTGACCATCAAAATATCTCAATATGGACGAGCGTGTTAGCAGTTTTGCGCCGGCCTATGTGAATCAAAGTCCTGTGTAGCACCCCTTACCATTGGGAGAGCGCTTATCTCGACTCTTCTTATGATTACAAAAAAAAACATTCGTCATAAAAAAACATATGATATATAGTTAATAATTCCGAATGACTCACTCAAAGCGATTCGTCTCACACGAGCAACTCTAAAAGACACCTAAATAAGAATTCCCGGAGTAAAAATATACCACATGGCTGCAGTAAACGAATCGAAAGGTATGAACAGTTTTACATACTATGTTACGGTAAGTTGAGTTCAGTAAGATAAAGCGATGTAGCTAATATGAAGAGCTAACCAGTGAAAGGCATTTTTTAAGAGAATATTAAACGTGCAACTTTTAACTAAACTTATGATTGAAAAGATGGAAATTCACGTACCGTATTGTCGATAAATTATGGCTAGTTACTAAAATAAATATCTGACATCTCGCCTATATATACTCGCGTATGCCTATTAGTATAAGCAAAAAAAAGGAAGCGAATTTAAAAAAAAAATATTATACTTATTAAATTTTTCAGAGGTTGGTACCAATTGATGGTCAATTCTAGCACCACTTCCCGACACACACTTCCGTACCTTTTCACGAAATCACTTCAACGGATTGCAGGGATAGCGAGAGGAATAATGGTATAGTACAATAAAAAGGAGCCTCTACAAGGCGCACTTGAAATCCATTCACAACACTGGTTTGAAAAAACTAGTGACACGATACGAAGAAAATCAAAAAACTATTTACTTTAGCGTTCCATCTCACTTGCTCCACCCCTAGATTATTATCACTCTTCACTCCTGCTCCTGCCCCAAGTAAATCTGGATGCAATCCAAACTAATGGTGAACAATACTATCGATCATCGCAACAATAGAGTCCCTACAATACAAATGGATTTTTGACACCAAATTATATTCGGTGGATTTTTTTGATAGTTCTTGCAAAATGTGTTCGCAATCAGTAATTTACTACAACGTACCCGTATAAATGTACCTTTCTGAACCTTGATAATGTTTTTAACCAAGTATGAATATGATATGGCTGTCCATATTCGAGGTTATCTATTCGGTTGTTTTTAATTATATTTGTTACCTCAGAACTTTGTTGTTTATAATGAAAAAAATATTTTTTTTAGAAAAGATATACTTTCAGATTAGCCCCATCCAAATTTTATCAAATACAAAGAGCATTTTGTTTTTAAAACTGAAAATAATAATATGTCGTCGAAGTAAACGAAATTGTGTATTTTGCTTCCCTGTGACTTTTCAGTGGTGTTTACGGTCACTAAAACAGTCCAATTGAAGTCGGTTTTACTATGTTTTTGTAAAACCCTGATTATCTAGGCATCTACATTACACTTCGAGAATCTAGCCAAAGGAGTTGTTAATGCAAAGCGTACTCCTCTGTTGGTCATTCACGTTAAATAAAACTATACACTGTAGGTATTTGATAACTGTGTGCATATTTTAAGATGGTGTGCGAGATTATTATAGTGTGCGATTATAATATGAATAAGATTTTGTTAGGCGTGTGTGCAATGCGTGCTAACCTCGTCCTCCGTAAAAAATGTCAGAAATTTATGTTTGCAGATTCTGACGTATGACGTCTCCTTTGGCTAGATTCTAGAAGACATTACATGCTTCAGAAGGTGCTCTTCACTATTGCTTGTATTAGACAAGGTATCCATCGTCATGATTCGCTTTTCATATTCAATATAGTAAACTTTAACTTTCATAAACAAAACACATTTCACTGGTCCACGCACAGCATGGCTTGACGCGTTAGAAAAATGACCTGTCAAGTGCGGAGATAAATCTTAGGCCACAGTTAGATGCACTCTAAAATTGTTTCGATATATCAACCCTTCCCGGTGAACCGTGACGGCAATCATAGCGGACAGTCGCCTGCTAAAGTGTTATATCTTTTTCGTTGTTTGCTTTGCCGAGCCAAGCTAAATGTATTAGCTTACTATGCTTACTTGCTGTTACTGTGCTTCTTGTGGTTTTATCTGCAGGATATCGGGATGTAAGTAGCGTAGGTATTTTTACTGGCTTAGAAACTTAAATAAATTCTGAATTCGGTTAATTCTGTTTATAAATTTTGTTTTTGTTTAGTTTTTAACTAGCTATGAATTAACGAAATTCTTTTCATACGAGTAGTACGCCTCTTTAGCCCTTGACAAACACCCTCCAAATTTTAAGTATCTAGGTTCAGTAGTTTGGCCTGTGCGTTGTATGTCAGTCAGTCAGTCAGGTCTAAGCCTTATGAATATAATATTGATCAAGCAAAAAACGTCACTTATGTATATTTATTCATCCATCCATCACCAAATTTTCGCATCCCAATTACTATTTTATCAAAAGTGAAAGCGATAGTTTACGAGGATAGATGGATATTTGTCCCACAATCACGCCAAAATAACTACACTGATTTATCTCAAATTCGGTATGGATATAGTTTATGAATAAAAAAGGACAAAGGCAACATTTTATCCCAATTACCACGCGCGAGTATCCACGGGCTCTCTTTGGGAACCCATTAAAATAAACGGTGCGTATCACTTTTGCACGCTATTGTACATGTCGCATCGGCCAGTAGCGGATACTTGCAAAAAATATTATATACGATATCTATTCGGGATTGTGAATACCATCAATATCAGCTCAGCACGCCTTCGCTACACTTTTAGTTACCGAAGGGGAGATCGGGGACTAAATTCGTTGTTTGATGAAAGATCGCATCGAATTAACAGCTCAATTGGTCTATGTCAATGTGTTTTCAACCAACTTTAAATAATAATAATCAAGGTTTTACAAAAACATACAACAACCTCATTCAATCGGAATGTTCTAATGACCGTAGGCACCACTGAAAAGTCACAGGGAAGCATAATACGCAATTTAGTTTACTTCGACGATATATTTTTTTAGTTATTTTGATAAATGAAAACTAAACTACTGAACCGATATCAATGAAATTTGTATGATCTGAAAGTATATCCTCTCAAACAAGAAAAGGATTTTAAAAATAGGTTTACTAACAACGAAGTTCTGGGTAACAACAACAACTTTTTTGTTTGACGACACCGTGGCTTAGTTGGTAGTGACCCTGCCTACGAAGCTTGGTGTTCCGGGTTCGATCCCCGGCCGGGGCAAATATTTGTGACGAACACAAATGTTTGTTCTCGGGTCTTGGATGTTGTGATGTCTTGTAGTCCATGCCACCTGCGACACAGGGAATCCTAGTGCAGGGGTGTGAGTGTGTCAATGTTTATGTTTATGTTTATGTTTGAGAAGATATGCCTACTTTCAGATTGGTCCCATAGAAATTTCATCAAAATCGGTTTAGTAGTTTAGTTTTAAAATCAAAATAACTGAAAAAATATGTCGTCGAAGTAAACAAAATGGCGTATTTTGCTTCCTATCGACTTTTCAATGGTAGGTACTTACGCTACGGTGACTAGAACATTCCAATTGAAGTCGGTAATGGTATGTTTTTGTAAAACCTTAATTATCTTAAGTAATGATAAGAGCAGACCTTGTAAAACAAAGTCCTGTGTGAACCGGACCATGTGACTTTGTTTCACATGTTTTTCTTTTTTTTTTCGGATGGACGTTTAATGCAGTTAGCCGCAGATGGCTGTTACTGCGTCACCGGACTCTATTTTATTCACATGGTCCGGTGCAACACTGCTATTTATAGCGCTCGTCCACTTTGATTAATTTTGATGGTTAGTCTCGAAAGCCAAGTAATTTCACTTGCTACTGTGCCGTTCATACCGGAACACAGTAATGCTGACACATCACTGCTTCTAATTCTACTAGACACGATAAGAGGATTACTGCTTCACGGCAGAATGAATAACTGGCACTGTGTTAGTACCCATCTAGACCGCATCCTGCTGGGTACTCCTCCCAACGGTAAATTTCTTGACTAATACACTCTGGAGACTCCAGGGTACTTGGGTGAAACACGTCTTGCACCTTTCCCATCAATGTCAAAACAAGCGATTTTCCTTCAATAATTTATAGACGGAAATGTGTGCGCCCTATCTTATTCAAATCCCATATGACACGGCCACGCCTGCGCTGAGCCGGCTAAATAGTCCAGATTACACAGAAACACCATCAGCTCGACTTAGCTAGGAATCTTTAGCTATGCTTAGTGTTGTGCCAGGGAAGACCTCAGCTTATCGATCCTATCGATTTGTAGCTAGTAAAATTCGTCACTTTTTTAAATCTATCTTTTTATAATAAGCCTCGCAATACAAAGAGGCAATGCAATGCCAGTATCCTCGGCAAGCTGCCAACGGGTATCGAGTTAGAGCAATTGAGCTACCTATAGATCATTGCAACGGTCTATGGGTGGCCCAATTGTTTCCTTTTGTAAATTTTGTAATATAGATTGTAGGAGTTAGCCTATGCTGTAATAAAAATAAATAATATGTATTTTATTTTTTTATTTTTTATAAGACTATCTCTTGACAAATGTTAACTATCTTTAATTAGTATAGTGGGTGTAAACCGTGCTAGTTAAAGTAAATAAATAAATACAAAACGACACTACGCCCACTTTACCGTTCCATCATCGACTGCCACGTTCCATACAAATTTATATTTTGCTGGTGCTGATACATTACGTGAATGGCACGCGACGGAGTAGTGGGCAGAGTCTTTAAGAATAGTAACTAAAGTGGGCTGATGATGATGATATGGGTATAATTACTTCTTTAACACATTCACTATGCATGACCGATCGGCGGTGCATTTTTATCTTGTCACCGTACGTGTATGCCCCATGCATGGGGTATTAGTCCAAACAAGTTTAAAGGCTTTTAGTACACGCTGGAGTTTATTCATTTTTATCGACATACACGTGTGAGAAAACCTATAATCTACAATTTGCGTTTACAGGTATGGGTTCATACCCGTAATCTTAGCTGCACAGGGAACGTGGTTAGGTATCGATAAATATCGAAATGATGTTCGGCACATCACTATAATCTTCAGCGGCAGCGTCTCAAGCAATATTTGTTCCGCATTGTCCGCGGTGGCTTGTTCCATTATTCATGCCATTGTTTACTAATATCCACTCCCTGATATCAAACAATCAGCTATTAAATATATTATTAAATTAAATAAATTGCGCTGTGTCGAAGTCAATGCATTTTTTTAATATTTTTTTATTTTCTTGTTAGGCAGGAGTTGTTTGATAAAAAATAAGTATCTCAGTATTATTGTGTATAATAAAAAAACCGTACCTTTGGCACAAAAACAACAAATACGCTTCGATAGCAGTTATCCAGGAATGCTCTAGCAATACCATAAATTATTAAAACGTGTTCTAAAATAATTTTAAAATGTTCTATTCAAAACGTTTTGTGCAAAAAAAAAATATTTATTCATGTTTCCATAATTATTATTAAGGAACGTTATTCAAATAATCTTTGGAATGAAATTATTATTTTACAACATACTGATGACTGATAAATATCACATCATCTATCATCACAACAACTTGAGAAATAATAACTCCTCAATACAATTTATATTCGTACCTGGCCATTAGACGTGCAAGGCAATGGATATTTTGCAGACAAAGCCGTCGCACAGCCCGCAAATTACATGACTTCGACACCGCCGTCGAACGCCAATTAACTTTAAGATTTACCTTCTCAGTGTACAGAAGGTGCACTCTACTGAGAACCAATGAGATTTGCCAAGTTTATTTAATATTTTTTAACACCACCTGGTCTCAGCAGCTAAGCAGCTAATCTAAAATGGGACTGGGCCGGCCACGTTTGTCGCATGTCCAGTGAACCACCACCGAATGGAGCCCACCCAATGCCAACCGACGACGTCGTGGAAGACCCAGGAGACGATGGCGGGACGAACTTGATTCGTTCTCCAAAACATGGACCACTGATGCCCTATGCCGAGATGTATGGAAAGAGAGAAGGGAGGTCTTTGCCCAGCAGTGGGATGATCATGGCTGATAAAAAAAAGAATGCCCTTATGGTATTATAACGAGGTTTTTTTTAAAAAAAGGCGCGATATATAAGAACGCGAAACAAAAGACGGTGTTTGCTGCTGTATAGGGTTCAGATCAGTGGCTGCTAGAACCCTGGATTTTGATTGTCTTGCAGAAGGTGTGTAAAGTAGAGTATGCCCCTCTGAGATAAAGCCTTGCTTCGTCTTGGGCAGGTTGAACCGGCTTACTCAGGACTCTACATAACACCCTCGCTTAGCTTAGGAGTTAACTGAGTCCCTCGTTGCTCTCAGGGTTTAATATATAAAAATAATTTCCAATTATTTGAGTTCATGTTTAAATTTTTAAAACACAAAATATATGTTTGAACAAAACGTTTGACAAATATACATCAAAGCCTCTAAGAGGCTAACACAATGCAGGCTTTTATGTTTTTATGTTGATTCATCTACATAGTTCGTTAAGTGCCACCCACGCGGTACTGCGGACACACGCCGTGTTCTGTTGATTTGCAATAGTTTACTCGCAAATTGCTTTGTTTTATTGTTGTTGTCGAATGGAATATAAGTGATATGGGCTATAAATATATAATTTTGATTATTTTTCTTTTGATGGTATGAGATGAGAATCAAAGACAAAACAGAAAAAGAATGGAGAAAGTCGAGGCCCTGCCACTCGGCAATCACGGCATTTTTCGGTGTAAATAAGAAAGGAATTTTGTTAATTTGCAATTCAAAGAAAGTTGTGGGTTTCAACTAGTAGTTGTTTAATTTTACGCCATTCGTGATAAAATAAACGCACTATATCATGTTACAATCAAGCAAACCCAATCAAAATTAACGCGAGACGGACAAACAAACACACACCCTTACAACAGCATGCGCAAACATGTAATCAACGAGACATGTTACGATCTTTTTATTGGTTTGTTGTCTTTCTGTACGATTTTTGTTATTTAGAGATAAGAATGTAATGGTTTCTTCCTATAGTTACTTTTGAGCGTTCTTTTAGTTAGTGCGGTTTCAGATTAGCGTATTTTTCCAGGCGCAGAATGGTACTCAAAAAACTTCAAACGGATCTACGCCTTATTCAATTCAGTCATTTATTGGTCAAAATGTTACATTGCATAACTCTGGTAGGTCAAAAATTGTATACAATTTGAAGTGCAGTTCAAGTGAAGTCCAGTTTGGTGTATGCCTTGATCACACGTACGAACAAATGACCGACACAGTGCTCTCGGCCGAGTACTCGGTTCGTATAAACACAGAGCTGAGTACTCGGTTCGTATAAACACAGCGCCGAGTACTCGGTTCGTATAAACACAGCGTCGAGTGCTCGGTTGAGCGAGTGATGTAAGCTACGAGTACTATCTCGCCCGTTTGCTTGGTACGTGTGATCTAGGTATTACCGTGTTATTCTCAAAATACCCACTGACCATCCCTACTAGTGGGAACGTCTTGATACAAGCTGTATAATGAGCTGCTTCAGAAATATATAGTAACTTATTTTTGGTAGAAATGATTGTCTGTGATGGTTATAAAAAATATCCAAAGGTGTATTAGTTGAAATAAATTCATTATTCATACTAGTGGGGATTTTGGAAAAATGAAATCCCGCAATCGCTACTGCGGTCTGAAGTGGTGATTTTGAGATTTTTTTTTCTTTATTAACCACTAGTGGGGATGGTGATCTCGGAATAAATTCCCCTTACCTACAGTAGGTAGAATTCCCGCGTAAATTCAATTCAAATTATTTTATTTCGGTGGTTCACCATAATTGTTGTTAGTGCACCTACCTATACTATGTTATTATGTAAATCTTTAGCAATTTAGTCAAACTGGTTCCTTAACAAATATTTTGGTAGGTAAGTCAAATTTGAGCCCTCAAATCCCGCGTAAGCCCGCGCCGCTCAGGCGCTCGATTGATAAACCCCCTTTATTGGACAAACAAGCAAGCGTACACAAATCAATTGTCTTTTTCTCGGAGTTGGCAAAAAACTGACGACAGGGTTGATTCGGGAAATGTTTACTTGGTTCCTACAATTAAACACGATTTTTTGGACAGCAGTGTCTAAAATATAAAACACTGAAAGTATGTTTGTAGGTTTTTTGTAGGTAAATTGACTAATTGGTATAGACTTAATATAATAGGTATAGTATTATGCATTAGGTAAAAAGGAAAATGAAACAAAAAAAATAGTTTAAAAAAAAAGTATAACAAAAATTAATACATTGAGCGAAAACCGCACCTGCGTGAGACTTTTACTTTTTGTGATGTATGTCCCAAGGTGGACGTGCAAACCTTCGCTTCACGTTTGAGTTTACCAAGAGTATTTTTTGAAAGACTTAAACTTTTGTTAGGTCTAGCCGTGATCGGCAAAGAAATCTTTCAAGGCCCAGAATCCCACGGGCCGCTATCTCGTTCGCACAATTTGTACATTTTTGAAGATATAAATTAACTGAGTACCTGTATAATAAAACAAAATGGTTCGACGAATTTGTTACTAAAACCTCACGAATTGTTTTAGTAAAATATGTTTTGTTTTGATATGTTTAACATAAAAGAAGGAGATTGGGCATAACTGTTTCCCCCGGGGGATTTTGGATCTAACGATAAAGATGCGTGAGGTTGCACAGTGTTGAGGAACCCTAAAACGCAAGAAAAATGTCAACGGGCAAAGCAAAGCTCCCTAATTTGATGTTGCCGCACGTAGGACCCAATACATCATTACAATCATTGAGGGTAGTTCCTATTCCGACAGGGTTTTCGAGGGAAAATGTTATTGTTGACAATTTCGTACGTCGGGTATTTATTATGCGGATTTATCTATTGTTTTTATTTTATCTTGCTTGGTAATATCTTAACGCATCCTAATATTTACAATCATAACATAAAATATGTATTGTACGTACATGTAGCTCTATAAATTAATATAAAATACAAATAAAATACCATTAATATAAAAATAAATAATATTAATAATCAATATCCTATTGAAATTGTAACATTTTTGTCATGCATGAATTCATGTAAGGTTAGTAACATTAACTAGTCAGTAGTGTTCTTAGCTGTCTTTGGAATATAGAGCAAGGCAACTGTCTTAGTAATTATGGTAAGTTATTATAAAAAAAGGATTCATTTCGGTATTAATGACTTTATTGGTTATTGATTTAAAAATATTTCTTGAACTCGGTAGTTTTAGATGCCTTTGTATTATTTTATGTAAAATAACATCAAAATTGTAACACACGCCCAATTCACAACCACGTTCACTAGAACGTTTAACTGTAGACGTAACAAGAAACCTAATAAATTTCAAGAGTCGATTTCGCTTAAATATAAAGGACTAATATTAACGGAGCACTCACTGAGGGTATAAATGTAAATTCTATAGTGAGGGCTAATTGCCTTCCTCCAGGGGAGGGTAAATATTTATACGCCGCTATGCCTGACGTTTAAAATTCTAATGAAATTGAATCTCAATTGAGACGTTTGGGTTTTTACCTTAGCGCTGTGGTGAGGTTGATCTGGAACAAAAGATAAGATAATATAATTTTATTTGCCAGGACACAAATAAATGTTCTTAATTAATAAAATGTTCCTACGCATAAGCGTTCACAAATTTGAGGTATTATAAAATAGTTTATTAATTCATTGCCCATTTTTAGGGCCACACAAGACAACTTAAGAATCGAAAATTTTTAACACCATAGAATCGAAAATTTTGTGAGCTTAAGGGGAGCTTTTAGATTTTATACGTGTTTAAAAATGAACCCTACTAACTTAAAAACACGTATAAAATCTAAATTGAAGTATGAAACCTTTCACTTTTTTTGTTCACGAATTCAAAAAACATAGAGGAAACGAATAGTGTGTAGAAATTACTATAATACGGCGTACTTTTTGAGTATTTGTCCGAAACATTTTTGTATAGAACTCGGATTTGAGGATTACCTTTATTCCTTTTTCTTAAAATTTTGGATCTAACGATTTGAACAAAAATTATAATTATTATTTATTATTTTTGAATCATTAAGAACTTAAGACATAAGGACAACAAGAGTCTCTAGCTCTACAACTCTACCACTCGGTAAAAATTAAGAAGATTGAACGAATCCATAAAGGAATACTTAGCATTACCAATACAAGAATCAGATTTACCTGCAACATTGCCCAAACTCGGTAACGCAGGCATCCTCCACAGTCAAAGCTTTGACGCATACCAACTGTATACCGTATCGCCATTTGTTTTTCAAGGACTTATTCCGGGAAAATTCAAATTCAAGAAACTCGTTGTAAAGTTGGCTCGTGAGTCGTGCCCCTTCGACTTAGCAATCTCTATGTCAAAGGATTTTGATTTATATGCACACTTGTATCTGGTTTGTGTTTTATGTACCTGCTTGGACCAAAGACATTTTTGTAAAAGGTTCCTCTTTATTTTATTTTTGGCTTAAGCGTAGCACTTTCTTATAATATCAAACAAATAATAACCAACAATGCATCCGATACTTTTATATAGAAACCACTAAAATATTTATATGCTAATTATGTACTTAGATTTAAAAAAAAAAATTGTAGGTTGAGGGCCGAAAATTGACAGTTAGTTTTATTTATTTAAAAACATCGTAATAAAAATAATTTAATTTCGCTAAAACAATGTTTTAGCATTTGCCAAACACAATTAACTAAAGTAAACGTCTAGACTTCAAAAATCTTTTTCATTGTTGACAAACAGTTTTAATTTGATAAAGTAACCGATCCTTGGAAGCTTTCGACATTGTCAATATCCTTTGAACCACCAAAAGTTGTAACTATGTACAAGTTTCTGTACTTTGTACACTATTGTAGTCTATAATACTGAGAATGGAGACGCAAGTTCGCGTTCAAATAGTAACTTAGACAAAAGAGGGGTGGTATCAGAAGTAGTTTCGCAGGGAGCTACCTTGGGCCCGCCACTATTCGAATTGTTCAAACTTTCCCACTTTCACGTTTCCTTTTATCCATTCAATAGTGTTTCGCTAGATTATTATTTTTTTCTTCAGTCCGCTTCGTGCTTTATGACGCGAATGTGCCATCGAGACGTGCCGAGTAGAAAACTTTAAGTCAGACACGGCTAACATTCTTATCTTGCTTGTACAATTAATTCCTACTTTAGCAATATTTTACGTATCTAGAGCGAAAAACATAGTTATTGCAATAAATTGAAAGAAAAAAAAACTTGTTTCCATAGCTTATAATTAAACAAAAATACGTGCATAACAAGACAATAAAGGATGTGGACAGGAGGTTTTTTGTGCTTGGCTCTTTTTGTGCATATTGTGCAAAGTTTTACCGTTAGTTAGCTGTTTATTTACTGGTATGAGTCTGAAACACAGAGCAAAGACAAAAATAACATCAGCATCAATATTAATTTTGCTCTTGAGTGAGCGCAGAGTGTTCAATTGTAGAGACCCTTGTTTATATATTGCCTGCGAGACAAGTAACTAATGAAAACTGAAGGTGTTTCAGTTGCGGTTTTTAAGCAGAAGACTGTTTTTCAACAATATGCACATTCATTTTTGTACGTATTCTTCGGTAGCCCTTAAATTGATAAATAAAATTAGACAAACAAGAAATGGGCTTATAACTATTTTTTTCAATTAGGAAATGATTCAAATCATTAATAATTTTTCAACATTTTATTTATTTTATTACGAAATATTATATTACGATTTTTTATAATTCAATTACGATTGTAATGCATTTTCGTGCATGTATGATTATTATGATTATATTATAATGACCTCACACCATGTACTCTACTTTCTGCAGAAGTTTATTCAATTTGGATCATAGCATTACCGAATTTAATATAAAAATATATGTTTAAGGGTTAAACCTCATTCACTTTCCGTTGAATAGTCTATTTAATTTCAATTCTACCTAGTTCTTCTTATACCTTGAAATGCTTGCCAATAAGTTGTGCAACACGTGCTGCCACCTATCACACAATAAGTCGGCCTAATCCGGACACATCCGGATTTATCGAGTCAGATCTGCACGCTCCAGCGGGAGGGGCGACGCCATTTTTATCATGTGAAACACTTTTTTTATTATTTTTTGTCTTTTATTTCTATTATTTTTTGACAAATTGATTCACGAATTTTCGATGCGTTTTGGCTTTTTTACGTACGTATCTAAAAAAAAGCTTGTTACAAGCTATCCATAAATAGAGAAATTTGTAGAGAATTCTATGTAGGTATTATGAAAAAACAAATAGTACAGTAATTACCGTTCTCTACTAGCTATCTTCTGTGTATTGTAGAGATTTGGTAGAGCTAAAGTTGTGGTAGTGGTAAAGAAATAGCATTTAATAATAATCGATAAATTTAAAACCATGTTTTAGGGGTAAGCCAATTGCATCAGGTACAGTGTAGAGAAGTCATTTTTATCCTTAACGCAGTGCCAACTAAAACCTCCTTAACCTTTGTTTCCATAACCGAAAAATTTGTAACTTTCAAAACTGTGCTTTATGAAATTTTGCCAAAATTGGCGGCGGATGGCGCCCTTTGTGTAGGAATTAATACGACAAGCTCGGATGCTCGCGTCTCATTCCCAAACTACAAGTGAGCAAAAGGGCACGATATGTTTTAATCAGTATAGATCTGCTAAATCTATAAAAAAACGCTTTGTCCTGGTTGACTGACTGACTGACAGACTGGCAACAGGCTATTAGTAGTGGACATAGAAGCTGGATTTGGTAGGTCCAAAAAAAAAAGTTTTGTCCTGGCTATCTGACTGACTGATAGTAAGGCAACAGGCTAAACCAGTGGACATAGATGTCCAAAAATATATAAATATATTTAGTAGAAGCTTAGATTGAGGCTAGATGGTGCTGAATGATTAATTCTAAGATTATTTATTTATGAAATCCAAACTATCTCCTCAGTTAACAAACTTTGGGAGACAGTATACTATACGTTTATCAGTAAAACGAAAGAGGCAATATAAATTGTAACAGACAGTGACTCTACTGATGTTTGCACTACTGTGGTACAACTGTAACGCAAAAGTGAACCATTAGATTCTCGCCCAACTATTATTGTCATAGTTTCAAAGTGTTATAGATTCTCAAATGTTTGTGGTTCCCGCGAGGTTTACTTAGAAAATCTTTGTAAATAAGTTGTGTTAATTTTCTTATATCTTCAACTGGAATTTTAAATTTTGAAGTTAAATGACTTATTTTTACGATGCATTGGTTTGCAAGAATAGATGTTTCTTTCTCAATCACGTCATAACTATTGAGCCGATTCAGTAGTAGAGAGTTTTTGGAGTAGATAATCAAAGTTTTACAAAAACTGTAGGTACAATCGACTTCAATTGGAAAATTCTAGTAACCGTAAGCACCAGTAAAAAGTCACAGGGAAGCAGAATTAACAATTTCGTTTACTAAGACTATATAAATGTTTTTTTAGTTATTTTGATTTAAAAACTATACTACTGAACTGTTTTTTAGGAAATTTCTAAAGGACCATTTGAAAGTATATCCTCTCAGCCAAAAAAAAAACAATTTTTATATCGGTTTATAAAAAAGTAAGTAATGAAATAACAAACATAAAAAATAACTTAATTGAGAACATTCGGTTGAAAAGGGCAAAGGCTGTTTTCATCCCGAAATCTGACGAGTGAAGATGCGGGTAGAAGCTAGTAAGTCTTATAAGAACAAGACTTATAAGAAATTCAAGTTAGAAAAAAGTATAAATATCAAAAATGTTGGTCAAATAATATACTTCCTACTCTATTCTTCCATACCTATTGGATTGAATTAATTGATTGGGTATTTCTCGCTTTACCAAGAGAAAATGGACATTTTGTGCCAAAATCCTGTAATTTCTGATTACATTCTCGCCACTGCATTGAGCCTTTGAACAAAAAGATCCGAGAGCGAGATACCGTCGAGACGGGAATCGAACCCACGATTCTATAAGATCACTGATAAGCGTCACACGGAGAGCTTCATATAAGCTTCATAAGGGAAAACTATAGCATAACATAGCGTACCTAGTGATTTTTAGCAAAAAAATTATTTCTAAGAGAAATTATTAGTTTTAAGCAAAAGAAGATGATTTTTTTTTTACTTACAATACAGTGTAGGAGGTTTTAAGTAACTTAAAATGCATAAGTATAACAGCAACAAAACATGTCTAACCTAGGCTAAAACTAATTTTAGCTACCACCGATGGCCTTTTAGCTCTTGGTTTTAAAATTATCGGTTTACTGTTTCGACTTAAAATTCAGCAATAGTTGTTTAAATTTTGAGTCTGGTTGTTATAAGGCATTCAATAAGTTGCTCCACTCGAGAATTATTGCTAATTTTAGGTTTACAAAAGCCTCCAAAAATGCCTCCCCACCCCATATTCCGGGAGTAAATTTATTGGATAGGTGGGTTGCCCATTCGGACGATCTAACGGCAAATCTATCGCGGCGACGCCACGCCATAAGACGGTGAAATGAAGCGTAAAATTAGGGGCTTACGATGACCAAGTCAATAGAAATGTCCGATGGAAATAAACATTTATATTGCAGTTTTTATTCGCTTGGAATTGGTGGGGAAGATGACATGGACAATGAACATTTTGATAAGGGATCAAATTGTTATTTCGACTTCCTATTATATTTGTAGCTAGATAAGAAAACTGCACTTTATTCAAAAGTATTAGTAGTTATTGACTGGGATTTTGAGATTGTTTACATTGCGGTTTTTAAATCAAACCTTTCGAGATTAATTTTACTTACTGCTGCTCCTGGCTTGTTGATTTGGTGGCATGCAAGGTTCTGTGGACTCGCACGGCGAGTCTAGGTTCGAAAGTCTTTCGAAAACGCACACAGCTCGGCTATGAACCCACGACACTTTACGAGTATAAAATATTGAGATGAAGATTTGGCACGGCCAAAATAGGAGGGAAAATCAACGGAATTTTATATAACGTCCACACTCATCCGAACACAATGACTCCCGCCAATGTACTGAAGAGCCTTGAGCTCTTCACGTTCGGGCAGGCGGTGATTTACCAAACTACCCTCAAAATAACAATAGAAATGCAACATTACTAAAATATCCTAAAGTCTCAGAAGTATTAAAGTATAGAAACACAATGTAGTACCTACATTGAAAATAACAAAAGGGAGCCACTTTGGCTAACCAATAGTACGTTTTGGTCCGATGCAAATTTTCGTAAAAGAGAAGTAACAGGGCTAGATAAATATTATATATTAAAACTACTAGGCTTTTCATTATTAATAAAACTACATCGTAAAAAGTAACAAACATTATTTGAAAATGGAGATATTTCATTTTTATTGACAAGGTGTGTACTTGTGATCTAGTCATAAATGTCAGAACATCTTCAGTTTTGATTCATATAAACTAATATTTAAAATATAAACTGAAGAAAAAACCAGTAGACAAACCTTATCGATAGTTTCATACTAGAAGTGATGTAGAGCGCCTTGCTCATAGAAATCATCATACATTTTTCATGCATCTCAAAGCCATAGTAATTAACGAGCGGTATCATGTTTTCCCCATCAGTTCAAGAATCAGAAGTTAATTTAGGATTAGTTCCCCGCAATCAATTATCGGTTAACATTGTGGGAGCTTAACCCAGCACCTTATCTCGGGCTCACACCGTAAACCGATTGCGAATGAAGGAAAGGAGGAAATGTGTGATCAATACGTTCGCTACAAAATTAGCTAAATGTCTTTCAAGTTACCAACTAGCGACTTATCATATCAATCTTAGTCGCTTAGATTTGTTTATTTTCAAGATTCGTAATAAAATATAAAGGGCGAAATTATACCTACCTACTTACCTATCTACTTATTGTGTTGTGTTAAAATCATAACCTATTTAACTTAGAATATCTAATAATAGCATAGACCATAGAGAATAAGAGGGGGCTCTTCTAACACAGGTTTATCACACCTACCATAAGAGCCTTGTAAAAAATTTACTTGTAAAACTATAATAAATACTTATTTTCAAGTTTTGATTTTAGGTATAATTATATTACTTGAGTGTTTAACTTTGTTTCTAAATCAAGATCATAGGAACCTTCGGCAAAGATTATTGCCTTTTAATTATTATCAATAAGTAGTTATATATATAGGACAAACTGTACCCGTTGTGTGTCCGTTGTGTGTGCGACTTCGTCACCCGTGGAAGAATTGTTTATTGTCAATGTTGTTTGTTCCACCCGCGACAGAAATGTCACGGAATAGCAAAGTGTCAGTACTAAGCAAGTCAATCAATATTTGCACATTTTAAATCCCTCTCTTTACCCACTCGAACATTGAATTTAGTAGATAACTGAAAAACTTGTCGGTACTTATCTTCGGAAATCATAAAAATGCAACTTTCAAAGAGATATTGTGTATACTTGAGGAGACAGGCTCATTCAACTTTAGGTCCAATAACTCCTTCATTCCGTACTTTCACATCTTTTAACTTTAAATTTGAAAATCGATGAAACCCGTATCTTATTATTTGTTTTGAAGAACATAATTCCAAAGTTTAAGATAGATACACTCATAAAAAAACTGTGTCCATACAAACTTTAAACTTCTATATTTACCCTCTGAAGATATTTAGCGCAATATTATATAGCCTATAACCATTTCAGGCTTTGTAGCTATGATATCGTAAAGTTTCAGTTAAATTCGTTCGGTAGTTTTTACGTGATGGACGAACACACAAACCCACAAACAAACAAACAAAGTCTTCCAAACAAAAAAAAAAAATTTGGGGCATATTTATTAATATCGTCTGAACGCGTTTCCGTAAAAAAAAAACATATGTTCAGAAATTCGGGGTCTTCTGCTTTATTATATGTATAGATAAGTCCTAACTGACTGACTCTGACTGACAGACAGTGCACAGGCCAAACCACTGACGTAAGAGATTTAAAATTTGAAGAGCAATTTTTTAAGAAGAGCACGCGCGTAGTAAGAAATCTCTTAAGTACTAAAAAAGCCCGTACTACATTTTATTAAATCGCAAAAACAAAGTTGTGGGTGTCTGCTTGTAGTAGATGAAGCTGACAGCAACGAGTAGTTACTCGTATATCTTATAAATTATAAGGCTTAGGTACATATACATAGATGTTTAGTGAAAATCAATTTTCGCCGAAAACCAACCAGTTGGCACACTCGAGATCGCAACACAGGAAACTCGCAGCCCCTTGCAGAGTCACCAGACTATGATAATTAACGCCGCGATGAACGTGCGTTCCGTTATAACGCCGTAAGTTGCGCGAATTTCAAGAGCAGATTGGGTATTGAACGGTGGTTGTGGTTTGGTTGGGCTTCAATAGGCTTTCAAACTTTACCCTCGGCTTGTATATTTTTCGGTTTTGGTTGGTAAATTGTAGTTAGTGAAATTGTAAACGGATACAGACGGACAGTCATATTTTTTTTTATTTAAATATGTGACGAGACAAGCTAGAGCTCTCCTCATAGTAAGAGATCACGCCTGCCCATGACTGAAACAATGGTAAACAAAAGCTGTTGCAATACTGCTAAAGCTCTCGTCCACTTTCAGATATTTTAATGCTCAGTGCCGAAAGTCCAGTAATTTCATCAACTAGAGACGGACTCGGAGTTTTTTTATAAATATGGAAAAAATAGTACATATATGATCGTATATGTTTGAGCCCTTTGGGGTCGGGTCCATGGAGAATGGGGGCTTTCCGAGTTTTCAAAATTATTTCAAAGCGTCTGGTCGAAGCGATGCGTGATCAGAGGGCTGGCAGCTATCTAGGCCAAAGAATAAGCCTTGCTATACAAAGAGGTAATGCAGCCAGTATCGACACGCTGCCATCAGGTATCGAGTTGGAGCATTTGAGCTAGGTACCTATAAAAAGTAAAATAAAATAAAAATAAATATTTCAGACCATAGATCCATGTTATGTTATCTTAAAAACTAGGGCACTAAGTTATGTAATATACAATTAATACATTTTGTTATTAAAACCAAATAATTGAATTGATATAGACCGTTTGGAACGGTCTATGGGTGGCCCAATTGTTTCCTTTTGTAAATTTTATAATATAGATTGTAGTAGTTAACTTATGCTGTATTAAAAACTTTTAAATTAATATTATTTGATAAACATATAGATAGATGGACGTGCCCAAACAAAGCAATACGTATGTAGACAGCTCTTTCCTAGGGCGCACTGAGCCCGACCTTTAACACTTATCTTACAGTTTCGACCAGCTATTATAAATATTAGACAATTGCAGCAATGTAAATTTACAATCAAAATAGCGATCTCGCTGGTTCGCAGGCGGAGGGTCATCCAGCCCCGAGCTGTGACCCTCGTGACCGGCGTCTGGATCGAGGTTGTGTTACATCTTCATTGTCTAATGAGGTCTTCGATTATCGATACACCTGATGCAAGTTGTGACGATAATCTTTTGATATTTTGGTTACTAGTTATTTAGATAAGATAAAAAAAAAACTTTATTTGCACACACACATACAACATTAGAACACAAAGACACATTATAAAGAGAGAAAAAAAGTGTAAGACAAAAAAGGGAATCACTCAGCATTTGCCTCAGAAGTAGTGGGACCTACTTCTGAGGCGCTGGTTTTGTGTGTATTTGGTTATGTACTAAATTCTTAAAGATTTTTATGGTACAGTACAGTAGAATAAAAATATATGATTTTTTTATAATAAATCAATACATCTTTAACTGATATAATCTTTTTTTTTATATTAATAATATTATGATGCTTTCGCCCAATTAAAAAAAATATTTATTCATTCTAAAACCTATATCGTAGTACCAATTCAACTTAGATTTATTGGTATAATTTTACAGAAACCTTTTTGAAAAAAATATGTTCTAAAAACAAATTTGGAAAATTAAAACACTTTCCAGAGATCATTCCACCGTCTAGATCACCTCAATAAAAAATCACATTCCAATAATTCACACTGAATATCAAACATCAGACAACGGCCATAACCATTCAGCTCACACCGCTCCGGAATTTCAATCTACCCTCAAATCAATTACAAAATAAAACTCGCGTCACCCACTGCATGAAAATCGGCCCAAAGATCATTAAATCACTTCGGCCCACAAAACCTATTTAAAAAAGCGATTTTTTATCCCGCCCTATTCAGCGTAGAAATGCGCATTACTCTCCCTGCTTAGGGTTACCAGCAACTTGGAAGGATAAACCCATAACACTACCCGAAATTGTATGGCTTTAGATACACAAAATAACTACTTACTTTAAATACTTTGCCTACATGGTATCATGATAAAGACTAGATGTAAACATCCATCACAACTATCATTTATAAATTATCAATTCTGATCTGACAGACTTTCACATTCATAAAACTTTGGTAGGATTTTCTTACCAGCTGATAAAAATAAATAAAAGGCATCTTTTATGCAACTACTACTAACCAACTCCAAATTTTGTAAAAAAAACCCAACTGAATCAATTACATGGTCACCCTTATTTCTGTATAAGGTGCTTACCTTGCACGGCTGTTCGGTTTAATTTATTTCTCAGAGAATGTTAATTCAGGCCTTATTTGCAGAAGTGCGCACTCCTTCTTAACATCGTGAAAAATAAGCATAATATTCTTTTCAATATTCAACTTCTTCATGATTTAGAATTTTGAGGCATTACAATTAAATAAAACAAACTGATTTAACTAGATTTAAAAAAAATAGCATGAAGAACAAGTATAAAAGGCCTCAAGGAGGACGAGCGTTACAGTATAGGCTGATCTGCACCGACCAAATTTTATATCAATAAGTACATATAATATCAATATAATATAATAATTCAAAGCACTGTTTTGAGTTTGACTACTAAATAACATAGCCAAAACGTTGACAGTATATTACGAGAAAACAAAAAAAATGTATTTAAAATAAATAAAATAATAATAATAATAATAAAAGAAAACAAATAAATTTGCTAGCCCAATGCACGATAAGCTAATAACAAAGTTACATAGATAAAGTAGATTACAAAACCGTACAAAATTAATTCCTTATAATTTAAATAGATATTTTGTAACACCCACTGTGAGCTCATTTTCATGAAACATCTAATAAGTGTGATATTCGTAAATAATTGAGCGTAATTAGTAATTACTTCGTTATGTAAAGCGGGTCCCGGCGAAATGTGGAGGTGCTAAGATCTCCACCGCTCCGTATTTATTATTCAGGGTAACTAGATTTATTGCGCTGGCAATACTGGCGAAGTGTGAGTATTAGAACGTCTTGGGAATCGGGCTTTACATTTTCGTTGCAAATTTGTTATTTTATTTTGTAGTTTAATCAGTTTAGAGGTTCTCACTGCACAATAAATAATGTGGATAGATAATAGATAATAAGTTATCTTCGGCTTTGTTGAGCTCATAAGATAAAGCTCTAGAAATTCAAAAGAAGATTATGTTTGATAGTTGTGTTCTTCTATACCGACTGCATTTTGATTGTCGACGCGACGCGTCGTGTCGTTGTGAAAGATTTTACTTACACGAGAAAAACTTTAATTTATTTTTTAACTTGTTAGTTTAATGATAAATCAGTGGAAGTAGTGCACGAAAGGAGCCTCTTCGAGGCGCACTTGAAATCCTTTCACCACACTGGTTCGAAAGAAATAGTGACATGAAAAGAAGAAGAAGTTAAAGTAATTTTGTTAAAAAGTTCTTATTTTCAAGCGCACTCATAAATATTACATCAAAAAAATTGTTAACCAATAAATAAATATAAACCAACTCTTATAACTATTATAAAATTAACTAACCTAACCTACGCTTATTATGGCTATTATAAAATTGCCCCAATAAGTTGCAGTAATAGAATCGGGCCCAAGACATCGCCTGGAGGCAACCTCTCAATGTAATTAATGGATGTTAAGATCATTGCAAAGAATAACTCGAGCCATCAGGAAATTGATAGAGCTTTTCCAATTCAATGGAAGATGTAATAGATTGATTGTATTGTGGAAAACGAATAAGATTTTTTCAATTATTTCGAACGTTATTAAATAAATAAATAATTAATATTTTTGACATTTCACACAACGCCATCTAGCCCCAAACTAAGCGGAGCTTGTACTTTGGGAACCAGATGGCTGATAGAATACCTAAATACTTTTTTTTGTAAATACAAACATAGAATACATAGAAGGTACCCAGACTCAGGATAAACACCGATGTTCATCACACAAATGTTTGTCCTGAAGCGGGAATCGAACCCGCGACACTGGGCGTGGCAGGCCAACACACTTACCATTCGACCATTAGAGTATAATATTTTTATAAGTGAATATACAATACCAATTACCAAAAAAAATTTAATGGGCAATGCAGACGGGGTACTACGTTGTATCTGCGCAGTCAGAATTTTGAATTTGTACAAAATGTGCGAGTGACAGCGGCGCGAGTGCAGCGCCCGAGTCGAGCTGCGGCGAGCTGGCTCGAGCTAGGTACCCGAGTTTGCCAAACGATGAATAAAACTTATATTATTATCAATAAAGGGTACCGCTTGATGCAAATCCATAGGAATACGACTAACAGTAACAGTTATCCATTTTTAATAAAGTTTGACCTAATTTTTTCAGGTTTTTTTGCCATATCTGTGTTCAGTAACGGCAACTGACTAAGTGTATTTTTTTTCTGGTGATTAAAAATTGACTATGTATATTTGTTGTTATTTTTGACGCTAACTTTTATTTACACATTTGGGATGATTGTTCTAATTATTTTAAGAGTAGAACTCGAAAATATATATAATCCTCTTTTAAGATTTCTAAGACTTTACATAAATTAGCACCCAAGAGTTGGATGGTTCTTTCTACGGAGACGAGACAAGATAAAACACTTAAGAGATCCCCCACTATAAGGTACCTCCGCTTGAGAAACCTCAGTTTGAGGTTTGAGGTTATAATTTAAAATTGATGAGAACTGAAGCGGATTTCAACGTGATTTTGTACAAGGAAATGGAAAACATTATATTTGTTAAAAGTTTAGATAAATAACAAAAATAATAGTTAATTAAAAACGACTTCAAAAACTCTTTGTATTGCAAGGACTATTTATTGGGAACCTTCCGCGTTTTCAAAATTTTGTGGGCATTTTTGGGCTGGCAGTTATCTCGATCAAAATTAAAATTTTTATTTAATTTTAATTTCTTCTATGTAATTTTTTTAAATATGTTTTCAAATTTACTAACATGATGCTCTACATTTAATATAATTTGTAATAATATTATTTCATAGCTAATTTTAAAGTTACTCGCTCAAATAACTCTTGCATGTCGTCTTCACCTATGTAGGTATGAATCAAATTCCTGAAAAAATGTATTAGTGTACTCTGTGTTGGTGATCAATAAGTAAAATATATTAAACAAAAAACATTTTAACCATATACTTTTATTACATTACACACATAAACACTATTTTCAGTCTGTCCATCGACACGAAAATACAAGGCTACGATAAATCAACCACAAGTTTTCTGACAGTCCAAAAATAAACGTTCCCTTGGAAAATGTTCCTGCATTTTGCCTTCACAATATTAAAAACCGTATAAAATTGGATTCGTGCCTCGATTTCAGAGGGTACAAAAGTAATGCTGACCTTTTGTTTCACGCCGGCGGCTCGCATTGTCTGAAATTAATTTTCCTGTTCCTGCAAATGCATATTTTATGAGATAGTGGCAAAAAAATGGGAAAAACTGGCGTTTATTAGGGATTTAATTCCTTGACGGTGTGATTCGTATCTAGGTAATTGTGGGTTGGTTGTGTTGGGATGGAATTTTATCTTATTGTTCGAGTTCTTTGACGAAAAATCAACTTAAGAAGGGTTAGCTGGGTCGTAGAATGTTTTATTTCGAAACAATTGCATGACAATCTTAGATCAAGGTTTTTGGAAAAAATTAGAAGTTAGGTTTTGTGATTTTTTTTAGATTATATAATGATGTCTATATTATCTACCTACCTATTCTCGTACAATAGATAAAGATAAGGTATTTCAGAGAGATTCTTTGAAAATACTCTCCTAATCAACCGACTTCAAAAAAGAAGAAGTTATCAATTCGGTTTAATGTTTTTTTTGTTACCTCAGAACTTTGTTGTCTATAAACCAATTTAAAAAAATATTTTTTTATTTGAAAGTATATACTGGATTGGTCCCTTAGAAAAAAATAATGAAAATTTCTTCAGTAAAAAGTCGTTGACGTGAAGAAAATTGCGTATTTTACTTCCCTGTGACTTGTCAGTGGTGCCTGCGGTCACTAGAACAGTCCGATTGAAGTCGGTTGTTGAATGTTTTTGTAAGTTTTAGTCACTTACCCTTATTTCTTTCATTAAACCAAAACAAGATTTTCTGACATAAAACCTACAAAGATACTAAACACAGACGTTTCATTGTGCACTAAACTGTTGCGTAAAAACTTCACACCCTGTTTAAGTCTGCAATAAAGGGTGTGTGTTTAATTTGGCCGTTCATATATTTTAAAACGTACTTGCAACTACATTAAGGAGGCATACACTGCGGCAGGTTAATGGTACCATTGTTTTATAGTCGTCATTATGAGCGAATCTTCCCAGTGTGAAGGTCACTTATAGCTAGCTCACTTGGCCTTGTAATGATTTTTCTTTGTCAGGGACATACAATTAGGCAGTGGTAATTTTTAGTGGGTATTGGGAAAAGAACGCTTTGTATGATAATCTATCTATCTATACATATAATAAAGCAGAAGACCCCGAATTTCTGTACATATGTTTTTTTTGACGGAAACGCGTTCAGACGAAATTAATAAACATGCCCCTAAATATTATTTTTTGATTGGAAGACTTTGTTTGTTTGTTTGTGGGTTTGTGGGTTTGTGTGTTGGTCCATCACGTAAAAACTACCGAACGGATTTAACTGAAACTTTACGATATCATAGCTACAAAGCCTGAAATGGTTATAGGCTATATAATATTACGCTAAATCTCTTCAGAGGGTAGATATAGAAGTTAAAAGTTTGTATGGAAACAGTTTTTTTAATGAGTGTATCTATCTCAAACTTTGGAATTATGTTCTTCAAAACAAATAATAAGATACGGGTTTCATCGATTTTCAAAATTAAAATTAAAAGATGTGAAAGTACGGAATGAAGGAGTTATTAGATCTAAAGTTGAATGAGCCTGTCTCCTCAAGTATACACAATATCTCATTGAAAGTTGTATTTTTATGATTTCCGAAGATAAGTACCGCCATGTTTTACAGTTATCTACTAAACTCAATGTTTGAGTGGGTAAAAAGAGGGATTGGAAATGTGCAAGTATTGATTGACTTGCTTAGTACTGACACTTTGCTATTCCGTGACATTTCTTCCGCGGGTGAAAGAAGCAAAATCGACAAAATAAACAACTCTTCCACGGGTGACGAAGTCGCACGCGGGTACAATACAATACAATACAATTTCTGTGCATATGTTTTTTTTTACGGAAACGTGTTCAGACGAGATTAATAAACATGCCCCGATTTAAAAAAAAAAGTAATAATCAAAAAGTAGAAGTTGGTAGATCTATTAAGGAAAATATTTCTAACAAATAAAAACCATTTTCGGAATATTACACGACAAAAGATTTACCGAATTGACTAACGAATCTCTCGCTTCTTCAAATTTTATCGAGTGAGCTATCTGCCACCTGCCTCACCGTGTTTCTAGTGGGTATTAATTTAAGGCGGAGGAATCTTAGGATATTGTACCCGGGAAATATTGTACGGGCATAATTGGTAGGAACGATAAAATTTTCATTAGATGTTGGAACGTAGTTTACGGAAGGGTGAACGGACTTAAATTGATGGACCAGTTTCTGTTCTTCGCTGAGGAAACAAATTACTTGATTAGAATTCTCGGAATCTTATTTGGCCAGAAGAAATTAAGCATCATAACTATAAACCACCAATTTTAATTACCTAAAAAAATAAATAGGCAATGCAGACGGGGTACTAGGTTGTATCTGTGCTGTCAGAATTTTGGGTTACTACAGAATAACAACAGTGACAGCGGAGCGAGTGCGGCGCCCGAGCCGAGCTGTAGCGAGCTGGCTCGAGCTGGGTACCCGGGTGTGCCAAACGATGAATAAAACTTAAATCATTATCAATAAAGGGTACCTACCGTCTGATGCAAATCCATAGGAAAACGACTAACAGTAACAGTTATCCAATTTTGACAAAAAAACGACTTAATTTTTCCAAGTTTTTTTGCCATATCTGTGTTCAGTTAACGGCAACTGACTATACGTATTATTTTTTGGTGATTTAAAATTGACGGTGTTTAAGTACCTACTGCTTGGAAATAATAGGTAATTTCACACAACGAGTCTAATCTCTCCTACTGTTGCTAAAAGGTGGACAGATAGAGCGTTTTTGTCCCATCTGTCCCTCTAGGCGGATAAAGCAGGGTGACAGATGGGAATAATTCGTAATCTAGCCCCATATTTAGCAAAGCTCGTATTATGGGAACCACATAACTGATACTAGAATACTCTCTTTTATTTTTATTGAAATACACCATTAATAATAAACATCAAGCGCAATTATTTTGGAAAGCTTTTGGAAGGCCTTTTTTTCCACAACTGGCATGTTTTATTTGATTGGCAACTAGAATTAAGACTCTATTTTATTATAATATAATTTTTTTTTCCTGGTAAATATTGGCTTTCTGACTTAAGGGATGGTGGATAATAAACTCCCTGCTAGCGCCCGTCACATAAGTCCCGATATAAACAAAAGCGGGTTATTCTCAAAGCGCTTGCGTAATGAGCGGAACACTTGATAATTGACACGTCTCCGAAGATTTACCCGGATCCGGCGGGATCCGACAACTTCTGATATTTCACATACGAATTTTGGGTACTATAGTGACGTTGGACTGAATTGGCTTGAGAAAGAATGTGTTTTTTGACGTGACTACGTCTTATAAATCGATGAACGCCGGCTGCATGCATGAAAGCGTTGACGTCATTGTTCGGTAACGGTAAAGCTGCCATTGTCCGGTAACGCTCATTGTCCCGTTACGCTGGTAGTCACGTTAAACTATCGTCTGTAAACCAATTTTACAGATTACCATTTTTTTATTACAGTATAAACTTACAAGACCGTTGCAAACGATCTAAAGTTATTGAAATGTTCAGAATAATAACACTTTATCCCTAAAAGGATGTAGAGCTAAGCTATTAAATCAAAATGGTCAATTTTATTAATTGTATTTGTTTTTTATCCAGGGAAGAAAAAAGTTGGTAAGTAGAAATCATTAACTAATAGAATTAAATGATCATTAGATTCCATTCAGCGTACGCACTTTTAACGCAAAAATCACAAAGCCTGAGCATTCCGTGATGACACAACGTGAAAACAAAGTTGCCTTATAGTACGATGACACACAGCTTCTTTACACGCTGCACGCCAGCGACTTTGCTTGTAGCGTATGAAGTCGCCCAGTATTATCGGCGTTTTTACAATCTTCTGTTGATAATTCGTCCCAAATGCTAGGAAGCTCACACGATATGACGATAGCGTACAAAAACGCCAACAATTAGCTTGTAAAAAAGCTTCTGTGTCATCGACGCTTTAAGGCCAATTCTCATGAGTGCAATAGTAAGCCGTCATAGTAGAAAACGTAATTAACTCAGGTAAATCGGATTGGGTGAAAGTTTTCGCACGATAACTGGGGCGGAACCCTTTCAGAACAGCACAGAATAAACACAGGTTAGGACTTAAAGTAAATTATTGTAAACCTACTCGAAGGTTAGTAGAGCCTACTCGTAGGTAGGTAAGTATATAAGCTTAGAGTTTATAAAAATTGAAAACTCTACTGCTGAAATGTTATTGGAATATTAGTTTTTTTTTTCAGTTTAGTTTTATATAATTTCAAGCACGACGAAACAAAATGTGGTTAAAAGTGTCGAAAAACCATCAAAACTACAGATGGATTTCGAAAAATGAAAAATCTTTGTATTTGTTAAGTCATGAGAATGACATACAATGAAATGAAAGTGCCAAAAATCCAATATTCAAAAAAAAACAGTCGTAGGGCTTTAATTTTTTTAAACTCTAGGTAGTTTTAAGATAGTATGTAGTAGTGTATTATAAGTGTTCGAAATTTAAATTACTTTTCTTGGCTTATTTGTTAACGCTAGTAACAAACACTGGTATAACTGTATTTTTAGTTGAAAGTTAATATTATAAATGATTTTAACAGTTTACTTTATCTCAACCGTATAATATGTTAACAATTTTTTTTTATTCTCTATCAAATATTTCTGTCAGTTCTGTATCTCTCTTATTTCTCATTCTGTGTCCAAAGCCTACGTAACGAGGGAGGCTTATGACGGTCATTAAAAATTGAACAGTTAAATTTTGGGATGCAAAAACATTTGTTGCTGCAATTGCACAATTAGGCATGGGGTGGTAAAAAATAAATTTGAATATAAATATTTTATAAATGAAAAGTGCACGAAAAAAGCCTCTTCGAGGCGCACTCGAAATCCTTTTACCACACTGGTTAGAAAGAACTAGTGACACGATAAGAAGTGTAAAAAAAGGCCTATTTATCCAGAAGAATCATCAAAAAGTTGTGTAATCAATATAAAAAAGATACCTGTCTTGACTGGCTACTCACTGACAGACAACATACAGGCCAAACCAATGAACGTAGAGACTTGAAATTTGGAAGGGATGTTTGTCAAGAAGTTTAGGCGCGTACTAAGAAAGGAATTTAGTTAATTTATAACGCAAACTAATTTCTAATATAATACTCACATAATGTTGGATTTAATAATTTTATTGACATTTTAAGAAAAATAAGAAGATTTTAATAATGAACTGTATTTTTTACAGTAAATGGGTATTAGTATATAATATTATAATTAAAATAGGTTTATTATATTATGATGAATATTGATCCTCGACGCTGAAATCTGAAAGTATAATTTATAAAACAAAAGTTCAAATCGGTTCATAAACAACAAAGTTCTGAGGTGACAAACATAAAAAAAGTTCAAACAATCTGATAACCTCCTCCTTTTTTGAAGTCGGTTGAAAAGTGGTATAACCGCTATACCTACGTAAAATATTTGGGGGTGAGTTTTCTTTGTTAGTTAGGAGGAGAGTTATTGGGGTAAATAAATAAACGATAAATTAAATACTTATTATCATAAAATGTCATAAGGAGATGGCGCTTCATTGGTTATTAATTTGTCCCCCTACATATTTTTATCGTAATAACACTGTAGATTTTTTCCAAAATCAGCTATTTCGCGAAATTACAAGCTCGATGCAATAACACAAACAATAAAAGGAAAATTTCATTTGCGCCGTTCCGTAGATGCGAGAAATGAATCTGCTACTTTGGAGTACGAGCTGAGAATCGCCTCTGAGCCTTAGGGTTGCCATTTTGGGGCAAATTAACAAGGCCTAAAATATATTTTATAATCTATGGTTAATATATTTCAAACATGAACAACAATATATTATCGTTAAATTAATGTTAAGGGTATCAAAAGTAAATAATAAAGAAGTCATCACTTCAAAAAGGAGTACCTTTTTCCCACAAAAGTATTAAAGTATAGAAACACAATGCGAAAAATTTAATATGCGACCAATAAAAAAGCCACATTGGCTAACTTCTAGTACACTTGGTCCGATGCTAATTTTCGAAAAAGAGAAGTAACAGGGCTTGATAAATATTATATGTTAAAACTACTAGGCTATTTCATTGTTAATAATACATCGTAAAAAGTAACAAACATTATTTGAAAATCGAGAAATTTCATTTTTATTGACAAGGTTTCTGAAATTTTTTGGTCCTGTCTTACGAGTCCATTTTGTTGATTTGATACTGTCCATTTTGGTGTTCTTTATGAACACCGTTTTTCATCTATGCTTTTTCCTAAGTTTTATCTTGTAGTTTTCTTATCATCACATAGAAATGTTAAAAAAAATATTTTAGTAGGCTCTATCACTAATCCAATAATATTTTTTATGTATTTTTATATTATTTCGAGCCTTTATTTAGATCCATCTATGTTATAACTCTGATAGAGCGAATCTATTGCAGTATGTAGATTATAATTAACACCAAAGCTGGATGCATAATAGACGTCTACAAGCCTTGTGTAGCAACCCTACTCCTGTAGTTGTCGCGGTAATAATATAAAAAGTACGAGAAAAAGAGGAAAATTGTTATCATAAGACGTCGCCCTCGGAGGTAAGTTTGGATGGTGTTATGCAGGATCAACCTTTTAATTAATAAAATTAAAATTATACGAAATCTATTTATTTAAAATTTACGCCCATCTACTTCTGTCTAAGTGAGGGCATTTTTAAACTGAAATATACATGTGTTTTGTGCGAATAACGCCTGTATGAAAGCTAAAGATTAACTGATTATTTGTTTAAAAGAAACTGCTTCTCGCTTTCTAGTGATAAGGCTGCCAATTGTACGACTTGTTCTTGTATTTTTTCTTGAGCATAATAAAATATAAATCTGTGTAATGCAACCGAAGTCATTCTTAAAAAAAAATATCACAATTTCACACCATTGCACTCATTGCTGTTTTGTTTTTTGTTAAAACCATAGGTTTAAAAATCGTATTATGATTTTAGCTAGGCATTTATCGTTATTTTATTGTTTATAGCTAGTTAAGTAATTTTAGTGTTTATTCAACAAATTAGCCATGCAATTACTAGCTTGACTTCATATCTAATAACGCGGTCCCAAGTAAGTTGTGTTCTTGGCCTGATAAAATGCAAATTCTCAAAGATTCTTCTCAAGTTTTCTTATTACCTGCGCTAATAAACGATTCAGGGATGGTTTTACCTATCTTTACCTAATATTGTAAAGTTTGTAAAATAAAATATGAGGTGGCCGAGTATAGAAGATATAGAAGAGATATAGAAGACGACACGGATGGTCGAGTGGCAAGTGTTGTGGACTTCCTCGCCGGTGTCGCTGGTTCGATTCCTGCTTCAGGACAAACGACATACATTTGTGTGATGAACATCGTTGTCTGTCACGAGTCTGGGTGTTTTTTTTTCTATGTATTCCATGAATGTATTTAAAAAAATGGTATTTATGTATTCTATCAGTTATCTGGTTCCCAAGTTAGTAGTTTGGCGCTAGATGGTGTTGTGTGAAATGTCGATCAATGTTGAATAAAAAAGAAAAATCCTTCTCGTTTCTGTTGTAGTAACATGTTGTAGCACTCGAGAGGGTTGTAGGCGAAGACCATAAAATTTCCCTCACAAATGTTCCGGGGTCATTAACCTTTATTTTATTACTGCTTCCACTAAACAGCTGGAGGTCCTTCAGTTGCTAATAGTTTACTCGCCGTGAAATTACTGTTATTGGATTTATAATAGATAGATAGATAGATTATTCTTTATTGCACACCATCACAAAACAAACAAAAATATACATAAAGAAGAAAATAATGTTAAAAATAGTGGACAATGGGCGGTCTTATCGCTAAAAGCGCTCTCTTCCAGACAACCTTTGACAACCTTTATAATAATTGTATTCACCTCAAAAAAATGCTTAGAATACCAGAATTTTTACTTCTTCAACTTTTGTCTCGATTGCACTTTCTCTTCACTTCAAATTTAAGCGACAAACTTAAAAGAAAATATATTGTAAGTAACAGCATAAGTAATAGTGACTTATTTGCAAGGCATTTTTGTCAACCATTTGACTTTTTTAACTGTCTCATCTCAATCTAATATATCTATTTACCAACAATTTATAGCGGGATAAAACGTCGTTGTACAAAACCATCTGAATCTAAGGACAAAGAAAATGAAATTGGAATAAAAGTCAAAAAAATATATGAATACGTAACTAAAAATTAATTTATGAGTTAAATAAATCGATAGAAATATCTTTATTGCACATTATATAAATAGTTAAAATGTCACCGTCCAGCTAAACATATTTGACAAGAGTTACCATTGAAAAGAAATCAATAAAAACCTTCCTAGGTTTTCCAAAAATCGTAACCTTAATCTACTCCAAACGCTCCAAATAAATCATTCGCACCTCAAACATTGGACTTCATTAAATCCTTTATTTCTAGCACTTCTGTAAAAATGCTGACAACCGAACTAGGTCAGCCTTCAACGTATATTCAAGCCTAGCCTAGAATAATGAGGTGTAGAGGCAGTGGTGAATGGAGACAGGAAAATTAACTTTAAAGTGATTCATCTTTTTTTTTATTGAAGTGAATGACAATAGCGGATGAGGGGTTAAATCTAGAGTGACGATTTGAATGGAAAAAATGAGAAATAACTCTTTTTTTATATATTTGCTAGATTATCAAGATTTTATCCCTAGCAACGATGACTTTTAACTGTATAACTACTCAATGTTAAAGGTAAGTAAATAGCAGATATTCTAATACGGAACTTGAATTAGATTGTTCATTGTGATTCTAAGTCATGTAAAGCACTGTTCCACTATATTGGGAGGTATGATATCGAACCACCAGAAGAGTACCTACCTACTACTTTTTTCCGTTACTTGATTACAAAAAAAAGAGAATATCGATATTTTTTTACAGATTTTCTGTAAAAATCTTTAGGCCCTAAATTTTATTTCAAACTGCGGACCTCAACTTGGCTCTTCTCTAACTAAGACTATCTGCCTTGGTCTACTACCTACAGAAAAGATAAGTAAAATTAAAATATGTACGTTTGAGTACCTAACTTTAAATGTATAAATTATTTTTACTGGCAAAATAGTCACAACCAAAAATATGAACCACTATGATTTGTGCACCCTCCGCTATAAAGTGCACGCTTTGCCCAAAATATCGACAATAAACCACTTTTGAATCTCCTTGCCATTGTTATTTCAACCTTAGCAATGTGGAAATAGGGTTTTAGATGGAGAGAATGTTTAAATGGAATAATGTAAGGAAAATATGTTTCTAGATTCTGTAGTGCTCCATCGCAAGAGTAAACAAGACATGAGGCTGCATCTCTCACCTCGGTAGCCGTTGGGTTTTCTGTGGATTAGGTGAATATATTTCAGTTTTGCAGCTGTCGATTTAATGGATATTTTGTGTTTATAGCTTATACATTTGTTCCGTTTTATGCAATTATTTGTTCCACTAATATAACTACATAAGTACCTAAGCTGCACAGATATGTATACACTCCCAAGCTTTCACATTTATAACATTTTCTTAATTTTTCAAAGACATTATTCATCTAACAATAATTCTGACAAGTAATAATGATTATATTTCTTTACAAAATTAAGAATAGGTTATAAAAATGTGAATTCTTGGGAGTGTATACATGTCTGTGCAGCTGACTGTACATAGGTTTGAAAGAAGAACTAGTGGCACGATAAAAAGAAAAAGTAAGAAATTTTGTGAGAGAGGATGAATAATATTTATTGCTTTATCACGCCAAAACCTACTTTTTACGACGTCTACTTTGTTATTTTTAGTATTACTTTAGTAGCTTATCCTTACTAATCCATAATAGCACAGAGTACTAAGAGATAATAGTAAAAGAAGATTAAAGGATGTATGTATTTGTCAAGTACTGAAAGTAAGTTCTACCTTTGGTTCTACTAAGAAAGGAATTTTGGATATACGCAACACAAACGAAGTTGCTGGCGTCAGCTGGTACGAAATAAAATATATTTTTTAACCATTGTAATAATTCCTCGGTCGACAATGAAAGCGCGGCGTAAAGTTCGCAGCGAAAGTTGGTAACTACCGGGTCGCTATTTCGAGTCCCGGCCAAATTTGCTGCACGCGGTTTTACAGCGCAATTTACAAGTTGAGAAAAAGTTTTGACTAAAGGTGAAATTACCTGGGAGATGTTTATTTTGAAGTTTGTTTGATGCTCCGATTTCACTCACCTGAAACAAAAATATGAGTATCTAACAAGTTTCATACAAGTTAATGAATTAAAACTCTAGTTAATTAATAGTACATTATGATATAAGTGCGGTAAGTTGAGAATTACAGCCGAGGCGATATTGGTAACCCGAGCCGTAGGTGAGGGCTACAAGAAAGCAGAGGCTGTAATTATCAAAGCGCACGTATGTCATACGACGTTTTATAACACATTTGCGAGGAAATAAATAAATAAATTCATCATTACTTGACGACATTTTCAAATAAAAACAATACAGCGAAAAAAAACAGTGCGCGGAATAATTTTTACTTGTTTCAAATTAGCGATGCGCGCGCAACAGCGTTTTTTTTTAAGGCAAAGGCACAAAACAGCCAGTATTATAATAAAGTAAATTAATATTTTTGTGTTTTGTTACATTTAAATGGTTGTAATTTATGGTCACTATTAATTAAATTAAAGAATTAAATGTTTATTTATTATATTTTATCTCCCAAAGTTAAATTTATTCATAAAATGTTGACCACTTTTCTGACATAAAAACTCTTTGCTAAGATTTTAAAAAAGTATCGTTCGTTTTAAACGGAGAACATTAATAAACCTTCCTTTTTTAATTACATTACCGCACTCGTGCGTTTTACATTACATTACCGCACTAGTGCGTAATGAGATACAATACGATATTGAAATTGGTGCAATAATAGACCCTTTACGAGCAAATGTGTTATAAAAGTTTTTGACGTGACTACGTCTAATAAATCGATGAACGCCGCCGCGCCGGCTGCATGCACGAAAACGTTGACGTCATTGTCCGGTAACGCTCATCATCCCGTTACGCTGGTAGTCACGTTAAACTCCGTAAACCAACTTATAAGACAACCATTTTTTTATTACCCACTTTTTCTTTTTAAGAGGCTCCTTTTGTGCACTTGACACATGTTTTTCGAACTTTTTAGGTTCTATGACATGCCGGTTTCCGCCCGATGTTTTCCTTCACCGTTAAGCACGTGTTTTAATACACACATATATTTTTCGAACAGAAAAATCAATCGGTGTGTGACTGGGTTCGAACCCACGACCTTCGGATCGAAAGTCGAGGCACCTCCCACTTGGCCAACACGGCTTATAATTGGCGATAGTATACATAAATCTGTTACAGTAGAGTCAGTTATAAAAGTAAATAAATACGTTAACACAAACCTTTGAAAAATATAATTTAAGTAAGAATATGGAAACTAATCTTTACCAACATCACACGCACAGATGCCATCTAAACGGGCAATATTTTCTGGGATCCAAAAGCGCATATTTTCTACAAAATTTAACCTTTACTCGATTTTATCCTTCCATCTGAGCTCATTCGCTTCACTGGCCCTGCTCTCTTCGCTCGCCAGGACCTTTACTCTAAGGTCTTAAGTAAAAGCCACTCAATAACATTGCAATAATCTACACTTTTAACAAATCTCAGTTCTCTTGATTACATAGTTTCATTAACATAATAAGTATCTAACTGCACGAAAGGAGCTTCTTCGAGGCGCACTTGATATCCTTTCACCACACTGGTTTGAAACCTTTAGTGACTCGATAACAAGAAGAAGTATCGCACTTTCAAAATTTGACTATACGAGTACATGTAATATTCAAATTGTGTAATTGCAAACCGTTGCAAACGATCTATAAGTAGCTGAACTGCTCCAACTCGATACCCATATTACTCGATACATAAAATTACTTAACTAGCAGTTACTTTCAAAGAAGTTCGGTTTAGGACGTTGGTCGGTCGGTGGTATGACATGATAGTACAGCCACAGGCGCGGCCGTATCGCGATGCGATGGAGACAATATCGACAGTTTATTGAATTTGACTCTGGATTTGAATGGAGTTTAGATAAACTCTATCCTACGTCTGTCATATATTTATTGACTAGATTATTGGACGTCTCGAGGGTTTCCAGAAAATGCGTTGGAGACCAGAACCAGTCACAAGCATTGTAACTTACAACGTCGAGTCAATTCTTATCGAATTCGTAAAAAAAATTATTATGACAAAATTGATTTAGCTAGTTTTCGTTAAATTTAAAAATCTATGGAACATATCTGAAAGTACAATCAGTTGCACCAACATGTAAAAACTCCCAAGCTTTCACATTTATATGTATAATATTACTCTTAATTTTGCAAGGACAAGTGCACGCAAGCATTTTCAAATAAATACAGTCCTCTTACTTGTCAAAATTATTGTCAGAAGAAGAATATCTTTGCTTATAAATGTGAAAGCTTAAGAGTGTATACATATTATTGGTGCAGCTGACTGTACCTACTACCTACATCGTAACAAACAAAAAATATTTACCAAATCGGTTGAAAAGAGACAAAGTACTAAGTTAACAAAAATAAAAAATACAACCGAATTGAGAACTTTCCTTCCTCCTTTTTTGAAGTCGCCTGAGAAACTTGAACCAAATAAAGAATATTATATTAGCTAACTTAAGTTTAAAAATTAAATCAGTTTGTTTCAGATCAAAAAGAGGTGTTTTTCTCACGATAACGAAAACAAGGTACCGTCACGGAATAAACGGTCTGCTAGTTAACTCCCTAAAATTCGGGTAAATGCTAGTCGTTTGTCAAAAGCTAGGCAATTATATCGTTATTTATGCATTGGGGCGCGCTCACAGATTTATTTACTTACCGTGATAGTAGGTACAGATAGTGTATCATAAGTCATAACTTATGAGGCCTGTACTCCAATAGTCGATAGTTTCTTTCTATTCGAGTAGGTTAGGTCAGATCGGTGGTACTTAGAATTTTGACATTATTCCAATATATTGTAATGTAATATTTTATTTTCATAAAGTCTTTAGTTTTTTAGTTCTTTCGAACCAGTGTGGTGAAAGGACTTTAAGTGCGCCTCAAAGAGGCTCCTTTCGTGCACCATAAAGATAATAAGGGATTCCGCTTCACCAATTGTCACCTAGAAAGATGTGTATTATTTCAACAAAAAAAAATTGCGCTGGGAGACCGCGCCATTTTGTTGAAGATTTTTTTTCGTAATTATTCCTATATTTATTAGTATATGAGACAATATAGCTACTCGTACTGTGTGCGTCCTTTCTCTATTGCAACCTTTATAACCGTATTCGTAACAGGTACATATATTGAACAAAGTGATAATTATCATGTTTTTTTTAGTTATAATTAGTACCTATACAGTATATGGACAAGAATTATTGCTAAACATAAGCAAAATATGGTTTCGCAGAATGAAAAAATAAATCAACTTTTTTATTCTTAGTTTCATAATTTTATTAGAGAAAATTACCTAACACACATGTAATCTTTCAACTAAGTAAACGAAGTAATATTTCACGCTGAAATAGCTGCACATTTTCTTCTAAGCATGAATAAAATTAACAGCTATTTGAATATAATCATTGGTACAAGGACGCATTTGCATACTCGCTGATTATTATACGTTGATAACGCGTGTTTTCAGGAGAAAGTAGGGGGGGTGAGTGGGGGGAGGAATTCTGATAGAATTTTCAGAGTCGGTGATATATTACTCGACCGGTATGAACGAAGTTTTGCTTACGGGGAGGCAACTTCGTAGGTAGATAAAACTTAATGATATTATCGCGCATCGCTTGCAGGCTAGTCGGCTTCCCTACCAAAAGTTTGAAAGCCATAAATATCATTGATAAGGCACCATCAACTTTTTTAAAGTTAGGTATACAAAGAGGCATAATTTAAGAAAGATACGGACTAATTTAACGTAAACTTTTTTGTCTTAGCAAAATAAAACACACTTTAAAAACAGCTTGTTAGTAATAATATAAATAATACTCTATCTTATTTGAATTTGGAAGAATTCTATTTACTTAATCTTTCTGAGGTTGTTACCATCCGACGGCTAATTTCATGTTACACACTTCAGTTGCATTTCATGAAATTACTGCCAAAAATTGACAGTTAGCGAGAGAAAAAATTATACACATAAAAAAATCATAAAAATATAACACAACAATACATAATTCTCAATATAAACTAAAAAAGTAATGCGAAATGTCGACTGTGGCGCGCACCTGACGCTATATTTTGACACCAAAGGCACCTCTATAAATCGGCTGAAGAAAACAGTTAAATTGAACGGGCCCAAAGATTTATACGGATAGAAAAAACACTATTTCACGATAGCGATAAGATGGGATAGTTGTTTGTGTTGCTTTTGTTATCGGATGAGATGTATGGTTTGTGTTTTACAGAGGTTTTATAAGTTATGTTAGTCTTAAATTTATATTTTTGCTTGAATCTAAAAGGAGTTATCTCGTGCTGAAATCATTGCTAAGTTATGATATGATAACTCATTTTATTTGCCAGAATGTAGATACATAATTAGTACATACATATTCTTTCAAAAGGTGAAAAATAACATTTAAAAGTAAAAAAATATTATTATAGTTAAATTTATTTAAATAATAAAATAGCAAATTAATAATGTTCGTTGTGCTAGTTTAAATAAATATAATATGTTTAAATAATAAATGAATTTGGATAATTTTGGTCTATGGAAGGTACGTGAAATTCATAACCAAAATTCACATTGCACATACTTACGTAAGTTTCAAAAATTATATGTATCAATTAAAAAACCTTCTGAATCAGTCAGCTTAAAGCTGATGTGTGTATATCTTGACTATTTTTGCTGTCCTTGGACATCTTACGAGTTAGACCTCCTCGACTCGTAACGACCCTAGAACACCTTAATGTCAGTCATATTGCGCTATGAAACCCAACTTGAAATTAATTTGCATAAACAGATCCCTGGCACTACAACTTCCCTCAATATATCAGTCCCAACAACACCCGATGAGTTACTCCAAATAATAAACCGAGGAGCTAAAACGGGTCCGTTCTGGACCTTTCTAGAATTTATGCCGACGGGTCCCTTCGGTTACAATTAGTTTTTGCTGCTGGCTCGAGTGTCTTCCGGCGACCCGACAACCGCAGACGGACGGACAGAGGCTACGAAACTAGCGGTAGACTCTATAATAATAAGGCATATGACAGCGTCATAGTATCCTCCTAGCTTTTTAAACTGGGTGTCTGGTGTCTGGTGTAATCTATGACGCTGTCTGTACCTTCTAGCTATTGCTCGCGTGGTTTCGAGAAAAATGTAGCTTATAACACAGTAATCTTCTGACATAATTATTTTTTATCACTACTAAGTTTCAGTTATATCCGCCTATAACTAAGGTGTCTTTAAGGAGCGCATCAGGCGAGTCGTGTTCAGACGTAAGCAAATAATAATAATATTTTTATTTTGTAATAAAAAAATTATAAAAAAATATGTCGTTTTGGCGTATATGAGCAACAAATATGCATTCATCAGTCAAATGTGACATGTGGAGTAGGGGGCAGTCGGTATTATATACCTATATATTTTTTGTATTAAAAAAATAAAATTACTCCAAATAAAAGAAATCATTGTTTATGACACATAATTTAGTTTTTCTATTCCTCTTATTTGGTGGCCTCAACATAACGACAAAATTCACAATAGTTGAGGCACCTCCGGAATAGTTGGCGACCTCTGCATCGCTAGCCGTGACATATTCATTGCTCGCCAACATTCGGCTCGCACAATTTATTGTTTTAATTAACAGTCGCGGGACACTTCGGTTTCGCAATATAACGCCTGTTTATGACGTATTTTTGAAGTATGTGTTTGCTGGCGTGTATTTTTGGACGTATTTGTATGTTTGTTGATTCATGTTTCAATCTAAATTAAGTTTATTTTTGGATGTTGTGTTTAAGTTTATACGGCTATTTTTATCGACTGTTTCATTTGTTTGTAGTTTGATATAGCTGTAAACAACAGAGATAGCAAACAACTGTTATTGTCTTCACTGTAAACTGTTACTCTTACAGTACATTGAAACTTAAAAACACTTACACTGTAAATTTTTAATCACCAGAAAAAGAAATACACATAATCAGTCGCCGTTATTGAACACAGATATGGCAAAAAAACTTGAAAAAATTTAGTCAAATTCTTGTCAAAATAAATTTGATAAAAATTGGATAACTAATCATTAGTCGTTTTCTTATGAAGTTGAATCAGGCGGTAGCCATCATTGATAATAATTTAAGTTTTATTCATCGTTTGGAAAACCCGGGTACCTAGCTCGAGCCAGCTCGCAAAGCCCGGCTCGGGTGCCGCACTCGTTCCGCTGTCACTCTGTCATTTTGTAGAAATCCAAATTTCTGACCGCACAGATATAACGTAGTACCCCGTCTGCATTGCCCATTATATTTTTTTGGTTATTAAAAATTTGTGGTGTATACATTTTTATATTGTAGGTCCCACATTAAACTCCATAAGAAGTTCCAAAGATTTTAAGTAAGCTCAAAATCTTCGCTCTAATTACGTCATCTTACTCAGCATTGTCGCTTAGTGACGTCATATCGCGACAGGATGACGAGGCAAAAACTGGTGCGGTAACTAGAAAATTATACAGTATGTGCTGAAGAAAATTTAACTTTGCCCAAGAAAAAGGTAATGTTTTAATAAGTTATGGAAGATTTATTTAAAGGAAGTTTCATAATTTAAGAGACTTTGGTTATAGGGCCTGAAAAAGGTTGAATATCTATGTACTGGTTTTAAAAACTATTTTAACCGATGTAAAAGAAGGAAGTTCTTAATTTAATTTAAACGAAATTATCAAAATACCTAAAAAAAATATTTATCATAACCAGGAAAAGAAGGAGCGAAGTCTTTAAAATAAGTATTCTAAAATTTTGACATGGATATAAGCGGGATATTTAAAAAAATATATAAATCTTTACTAAAAAAACAAATGAAAAATGACTGTTTTGTCTTCAAGCAGCGACATAAATTATCAACATAGAATAGAAGCAAAAGATATTTGACTAACAGATATTTATGGACAAATTATTTACTCCTTTCTACTCGTATGAGATTTAATAAAAAATATTTATTTTAAAACCGTTGCCAAGTCCTGGCGGTTTAAATTGATTCCTCAAGTTGGTAGGCACGGCACGGGCTCACTACACGTAATGTATTTTAAGCAGTGCTCATACAGCCTGTACTACTAAAGTACAGCTCAATTAAATAAATATGGGCTGTTTATATTTAGTTTGAACTTATAAAAGTTAGTACTGCTCCATTGAAATTGCAGCAAACTGACTCTTTGACTTACAGAAAAGAGCAGTGGTCCCAATCGTTACCTGATGTTAAGAGGCATACCTACTCTGCAGGATTAATCTTGCAGGAGACGCATCATACTAGTCAATGACTGAATAACGCAACAACAGAGAACTAGATATTTTGCCGTAATTTAGTAATGTAATGTAATGTGTAAGCATCTCTGTGTATAAAGAAAAAAAAACTCAACTAAAAGAGCCAATTACTGAGGTGGATCGTTAGAAACTGTTGGTTTGTGACAAATACTTGGTCATCACGGTAAACCAAGACATATTAATGACTAGCTGTTGCCCGCAACTTCGTTCGGATATTTTTACCAGCTCCAAAACTATACCTAGGTAATACTAAATTTTCGCTCATTCAAATAATAATATAAATAAATATTGATGAGGAAAAAGCATGCATCTATCCTCATTAAGTTAGGCATTTATTATAATACGTGGATTTTAAGAAAAATGTACAGCCCTAGATTTGAAACCTGTCTACAGGTATTCTTTTATCAGCAAGTAGGTGGGAAATCTTAATAAAAATAAATCAAATTTCTTTCCCATCGAGGAGCATCATGACACTTGGTGTTACTCGTTCGGAAAAAAATCCCCACGAGTAACACTTGGGGTGTTACTCGTTGGAAACCCACCCTTTTAACTTACCGGAATGGAAACTCGCAATGATGTAATTACTCTAAAAGCAGAACAAATATTTTTATACGATCCGCGGAGGCTGTATTAATAGAACGTTGGCTTTTAATATTAGTTTGAACAAATCCATTAGTTAATGCCGTATTTGAGTGTTTAACTTGCTTTTAAATTGTAGAAATGTAAGAATATTTTTTTTTTATTTCAACTTAGAACTATAAAAAATTACTTACCCTGTAGACAGGGTTAAGCTAGAGCTGTACATTACTTTTAAAATCCACCTTATATAATAAATGTGTAAACGCATTATTCGGAACTTAGTTTGCGTTGCGCATTAACTAAATTCCTTTCTTATTCCGCTAAATTTTAAGTCTCTACGTTCAGTGGTTTTACCTGTGCATTGTCTAGCAGTCAGTCGTCGAATTCGTCGTCTTACCACGCAAAATCGTAGAACGGCCGAACACCGCGCCGTTATATGGAGCTAACGGGCCTACGAACATGCTACGCCGTAGCACCGTAAAGTTCGTAGCAATGCAATTACATTATTTTTAATAATTCTATCATTAGTATGAGTTTTTTTTTATTGTAAAACACATAAATAACTTAAAACTTACGTCTTAAAAACTAAAAACACATGATATTAAACTTCGTAAAACTTTGACTCTCAATGAAATAAGTCGTAAAATAATATTACAGTCGTTAATATTAGATTGAAATCAAAAGATAATTCAAGAATTTTTATATCATTTCAATCAAAATGAACAATATTTTCATAACTGCAAAAGTTCTCAAACCTTTCAAATAAGTACTTATTTTTATTCCAGAAAATTTGAAGCTAGGATTTGTAGGACGCATTTTTGGAATTTTTGGAAACAAATAGGTTTGTGAGAATTTCTAGTATCATACAATAAAATTAATTTGAATCACTTACCAATGCTGACGTCACCAGGTCTTTACACTTGAAAGTTCAAAGTTCTTAACACTAGAGATTAAAAAGTCTATAAAACTACGTACACACTGACTAACATCAACTATGCGACTACTATATTCACAACCGACTGAGCAGCGTTCTAGCCTAAGCCTAATTTAAGTTTTATAAGAATTTAATTAAACGGAATACTCTAAAAATAGAACTATAAATTACGAGTAGATAGCGAAAATATTTCGACGTTCGATTCGGATTACAAAAGTCTGTGAAATAGTTTTTATGAAAACAAAAGAGCGCGTTCGATTAGGTTCAAATTTCGAAGCGCTTTCCAAAAAGTTTGCAGTAAAAACTTTTTTCGTGAAGGTAGTTTGAGGTGAAACGTGCTCCGTGGTTCGCCGACCGGGTGGCACTGGCGTGTCAGACACTGTAACGAGACTATATGCCTAGGTATATGCCTAGGTCTAGAAGTAGGCACAGCACATGAGCTATGCTAGCGGTCGGGACTGAGAGGAACGAAGCGGTGAAGTTGAGTTTCATTGCTAAGGAGTTTTTTTTTAATAATTCCAAGTTCGAACATTATTTTTTCATTACATTATTTCAGTTACACTTTTACCATCTTAAGCATACTTAGATCGTTTAGTTACAAACATAGAAAGTATTAAGTATAGAAACTTAGCACAATGAAAGCGCCAAAAAAAGTCTTACATTTTGGTCAGAGGCTAAACGAAAAAGAGAAGTAACTGAGATAAATATTTTTTTTATGTTTATATTACTAGGTTTTTTAATCTTAACAACTCCATCGTAAAAATAAACAATTTGAAAATGGAAATATTTTAATTTTATTGACGAGGCGTTTTTGCCCTGTTTTACGAATCTATTTTGATTTGATATTGTCTATCTTGGTGACACTATACGAACACCGTTATTCATTTATGGTTACAAAGCTATCAAAAAAATACTTTTCAATTTTTTTATCAATACCCAATTTTTGTTAAGTTATTTATTATTTAAAACCCGAATTGCTGACGTTGGTCAAAAAGCAGCCAGCCTAAAGTGGGACTGGGCTGGACACGTCTGTCGCATGTCCGATGACCTATGGGCGAAAACGACCACAGAGTGGACCCCAAAGGCAAATAGACGTATAGAATAGACGTGGAAGGCCCAGAAGGAGATGGCAGGACGAACTTGACGCTCACCTACCAACCTGGACCACAGACGCCCTGAGCCGAAAGGAGTGGAAGAAGAGGAGGGAGGCCTTTGCCCTACGGTGGGACGATAATGGCTGAATAATAATAATAATATTTATTATTTCCGTTTAAATTGAAATGCCGTGTTTGATATAAAAAAAAGTAGAAAAGACATCAGTAATTTATCAAACATCACAAGAATTCCAACGAAACGACCACAAAGTAACAAAAACAATTTGATCCAATCACTTTGATCAAGGAACGACAAGGACATTTCTTGGAACTCAAAAAGTTATGTCCGAGAAGTCAAAAACATTGGATTCCAAAGGTGAACTCGAGCAATTCGTAGTCGCTTAGAAATAGGCTCGGGTTCCGAAATACGAATCAAACTTCAGCCATTATTGGGCTCTGCTCAAAAAGTGTAAGAGACGGTGCTAAATATTTGAGGTAGCTATTTATTTCCAGGTAAACAACTGACGAGACGATCTAGTCCTATAGAAATATTAAGGTATAGTTTTTCATTTTTTATTTACATTTTTCATTGTTAGTTACTGAATGAATGGTGATAACGAATGAAAAATGAACTGTCTGATAGCACCTTTAGTCTCGGAAGCCCAGTAGTCTCAGTAATTTCAGTACCCTTTGTACTGGAACACCGTAATGTCTGTGTACAATTGCAAACAACTTTTTTTGGAAAAGCATAATAGTTTTTTTACTACAATTATTTTCAATCATAAAATAATCGTAAGTGTCGTTGCCACTGGGGTCTAGCAGAACACCAGCGCTGCAGCGTGCTGTCAGTACGCTGCAGCATGAAAGCTGAGCTAGGCCCCCATTGATGGAGGACTCTGTTACTCTGGCCTTTTTTTGTTAATTTATGTTTCATGTGGTTTTCATCAATAAAATTATTTATTTTCTTTCTTTTTTTTCTTAATCTTATTTGTGTTATAAAATATCAACTCAACTAATATCGATTAGAAATTAAATAAATAAAATCAAACTACAAACTCTACCAATAGTTTTGTTCGTTACCTAGTACCTAGATAGATAAGTACTTAGATAGATAGGTATCTAGTATTATATTCCAACCAACTTTTTGGCATCGAAGAGAAAACTTCACTGCTCCTAGACTATGTGGATCTGACGAAAGAAATGTTCGGAATCACACGAGAGCATTCGAAATAAAGGGCAGAGGGCGCACAATAGACGGACGAAGCGCGATTGTGTTTGGATTGTACACTCAGCTGCAAAATTTACTGACTCTAAACTACTTAGTCTTATCACGTTCTCTCTCGTTCAAATTAGATTCAAGGTAAAAACTATCCAAAACGAGTTTGTTTAGTACTACAATGCAATCTGGATAGTCCAAATTTACTTAAGAATAAAATTATTGTAGTTGTTAGCATAGTGCTGTAATTTTAGAAAAAAATAGGCTCTTTTTTTTCTATTTCGTTGTTGCTCCATTCTCTTAAGTCCTAATCAGATTAAAACCTAACTATTCAAGAAGATTTTTTTATGTGATGCAGTCACCATCATCAAGCGATTGTTGTTCATATTAGTTATTCATATCGAAATGCAAGAAAACTGGGGACTCTCCATCCACTTAACTTAATTATAATTATTACTCTTCCATCGTTCGGATATCAACTTTTGTCGCTAACTGTACCCTACCAATGATTGTGTGAAAGCGCCATCTCTGTGCGGAAATGGGAACCGCTTAGTCGCGACTCTGATTGAAACGTTGCAATTGCTGCGACTGCAATTCCACCCTTTTGTTGGGCCGCGAACGATTCCGATTTATGATTCGTTTATCGAGTTGAATGGGTTTTGTTACTTTCGATTCGTGACTAGCTACTTCCCGGGGTCACTGCGTGCTATGAAAATGAAAAAATACCCGTGCCACACTATAAAAAATAATACTGAATTTCAGCGAAATGAGTTCTGTATTTCTGGAACCAAAGTCCGACTATTCCAACAAACTTGGGCTTCTCAATTTTTTTTTTTTGTTCAGTTTTACTTGTGTTCTGTGCTCTTCCGACCATCTTGTTTTATCGTAACCGTCTTCATACTGGTTGTCTGGACGAGATAGCTTAATAGCGATAAGACCGCCCATTGTACTATTTTTTTTGTTATGTTTCCTTCTTATGGTGTACAATGAAGCATTTTTATTCATTAATTCATTGATTCATATTATAAGGATATAACACTTCTCTAAACGTAGATGTCACGTCTGCCCATGACCAAAACAGTGCTAAACCGCACTTTGATTTACATAGGCCGGTCTTCTTCTTCTTATTGTGTCACTAGTTCTTCGTTCGAACCAGTGTAGTGAAAGGATTTCAAGTGCACCTCGAAGAGGCTCCTTTCGTGCACTTTGCACATAGGCCGGTGCAACGCTATTGGCGCTCGACCTAACCCAGTAATTTCACTAGCTATACTCAGTGCCCTTCAAACCGAAACACAGTAATGTTCCTATTACTGCTTTAGCAGAATATATGTCTCTATCATTACTAACCCCGTAAAACCCTAGAAAGTTTGAAATTAGGTTCTTAAACACGACACGGGTGGTCGAGTCATCACACAAATGAATGTCCTGAAGTGCGACACTTGGCAGGCACTTCAGGACATTCATTTGTGTGATGATAATCGATGTTTGTCCTGATAATGGATGTTTTTTTACAAAATAAGGTATATCTTATTATTAAGTATTATCTGGTACCTATAGTACAAGCTTGCTTAGTTTGGGGCTAGAAGGAGTTGTGTGAAATTTCCAAAAAATATTTATGTAAATACGCTTAAATTTGATTTGAGCTCTAGTATATAGATAGATATAATTTTAACTATTGATCGCCTTAAATAAATCAATACAAAAAATACAAAGTAAAATTACAAGGACGGTCTTATTGCTAGATAGCAATATCTTCCAGACAACCATACAAATCATATTATTGTTTATTTCATTTGCTTACATGTAAGATCGTCTTATTCTTAGGTTCTAATATAGTAGCTAGCGGTGTACATGACCCTGTCAGGGCACTGTAAACATTCTGTCCTATTAAATGATTTTAAATATTTTTTATCAAAATCTAAATGTAATTTTAAATAAAAAATGATTTTTAAAAAAAAGTTTTAGCATAATAACATTAGTAAATTGGTTTTGATAGATAGATAATTCTTTATTGTACACATTTATTTTTACTGTTTTATTGTTTTATATTTATTGTTTTGAATGTCATAAAGAATTTAAATCATATTATCTATACATATAATAAAGCAGAAGACCCCGAATTTCTGTACATATGTTTTTTTTGACGGAAACGCGTTCAGACGAAATTAATAAACATGCCCCTAATTTTTTTTTTTATTGGAAGGCTTTGTTTGTTTGTTTGTGGGTTTGTGTGTTCGTCCATTACGTAAAAACTACCAATCGGATTTAACTGAAACTTTACGATATCATAGCTACAAAGCCTGAGATGGTTATAGGCTATATAATATTACGCTAAATCTCTTCAGAGGGTAGATATAGAAGTTTAAAGTTTGTATGGAAACAGTTTATGAGTGTATCTATCTCAAACTTTGGAATTATGTTCTTCAAAACAAATAATAAGATACGGGTTTCACTGATTTTCAAAATTAAAGTTAAAATGTGTAAAAGTACGGATTAAAAGTGTTACAAGAGCAAAATTTGAATGATCCTGTCACCTCAGGTAAACACAATATTTCATTGAAAGTTGCATTTTTATTATCCCCGAAGATAAATACCGTTATGTTTTTCAGTTTTCTACTGAATTCGATGTTTGAGTGTTAAAAATAGGATTTGAATATGTGCAAGTTTTGATTGACTAAATTTGTAATTGCCACTTATCTTATCATGTTTATATTTAAGTTCAGCTTGTAATTTACTAACCTGAGGGTGGGCGCTGATGCCTATCATACAGGGTAACCATTATCCTAGTTTAGGTATCAGTAGTTACACTAAAACTGAACCTTGTTTACCTTTAAGCTATCTTTAAAAACTAAATTGCTTTTTTATACTATCCTAAATGTTATAAGGTGCCAATAAATCATTTATCATTTATCATCGATTTTCAAAATTTAAATTAAAAGATGTGAAAGTACGGAATGAAGGAGTTATTAGATCTAAAGTTGAATGAGCCTGTCTCCTCAAGTATACACAATATCTTATTGAAAGTAGCATTTTTATGATTTCCGAAGATAAGTACCGCCATGTATTTCAGTTATCTACTAAACTCAATGTTTGAGTGGGTAAAAAGAGGGATTTGAATATGTGCAAGTTTTGATTGACTTGCTTAGTAATGACACTTTGCTATTCTGTGACATTTCTTTCGCGGGTGGAACAAACAACATCGACAATAAACAATTCATCCACGGGTGACGAAGTCGCACGCGGGTACAGCTAGTTAAGACATAAAACAGTTAAATTTCAGTAGTTCTTAAGTAGGTAAAGCTACGCAAGGTAATGTTTCAATACTTAACCACGTTGTCTACAGACTAAAATAGTCGGCCTACGTTACACAAAAGAAAGGCAAGGATACTTTACTGGGTTGAGTCATGTCCCGCGAGTAACCTACGGAACCCGCGGACAGAGGAATTTACATAACAAATTGTATGAGGCCGACGGAGCGCCCCGGACGATTTTTGTAAACATAGTGATGTATGTAAACTTAGCTTGTTCAGACTTGATCTGGCAAAGGTTTGTGATCACCTTCGATCTTGAAAAAATAATTAAAACCAAAACCTTTTTTTCATAATTCATAGCCGATGGCGCTTCACGATAATTTCAAAAGTAACAAACAAAATTAAAAAGACCTTACTTGTACCCCCTTCAACATTGTCCATTTAATTTTTTGTTGTTAATTAAAAATTTGTGGTGTACCTATAAAGTTCTAGAAAGTTCAATTCAAACGTACAAATAATTGTAAAGCCGATGTTGGATGTTGGTAGGTAAATGCAATAAATACCACACCAATAAACCCAGGACATGTTATATATTTACTTTATTTAATATTATTATGTATATTAAACTCAAAAAATATATTTTTATAACATTGAAATTAAATGATCAATAATAAGAAAATCAGTCAGTTTAAGATTATGAGCATTTTTTTCTAATAGTCTTCTATCGGCATCTACTTACAATAAATAAATAACTATTTTTTTAATTATAATAAAAAGGTTCAGCCTTTTTTAGAGAAGAATAGAAGAAAAACACATGTTGGGCGGACTCTACTTAGGAATGGGATAAGGAGAGAGAAACAATGATGATTTTTTTATTGAAGATTGACCTTGTATTGACCACAATCTCACCTGATGTTTGGTAATGATGTGGCCTACGATGAATATCGAAGGTTTAGAAGACACCTATTTACTCGTTTCTTGAAGAGACCAAGACCATAGTTAATAGTCCGGAAAGACAGAGGCATGTAGCTACTAAAACCTATTCATATAGTCAATAGTCTTGGTTTTGTCCCATCCCTAGCGACGCAAGTTAGTGACGGGGCCGGTTAGAACACGTTTATCTTTATTTATGCAAGGTAGTACCAGTCCCAGCAGAATAAGATAAAGCGAGTAATTCTTCAAGTAGTTGCCTTACGCTATGTGACTTTTATTTACATTTTGTGTGTATTATGAACTAGATTGCTTATTTGTAGAAGTTCCGAGTTATTTTCTTAGTTTCGTGCAGAGTATTTATACTACTACTTATAAGTAGGTTATTAACCAGCTATAGGTAATTTATCGGTTGATCGGGTTGGTTTGAGGCATAATATTACTTGTTAATTCAATACTCAATACATTAATTGTCTTCACATGGTAAAAATGCTAACAAATACACACTAAATTGGTAGAATCGCATGTGAGCCCCTTTTGGGCACTACAATATGTACATCGATTTTACATCGATGAATATGTATAGATAGGAGGCAGGCAGACTAAGGTTTTTTTCTAGGAACATTAGGAATAACTAAACAAAAATATACTTAACACAAATATAAATACTTTCACAATCTAATATTAATTTATTTACTAGTGAGAAGACTGCTAAAAAAAGTGTAAATTGAATAATGTTAATAGGGGTTTTTTTTTATAGCGAGTTGTCAGAATCATTCGATCCTTTACTATATGTAGCATTGAATTTTACAAAATGAAAACTTGCACCTGAATTATTAATTTCTAGACTTTTGATTAGCTTATGTACTACTAAGTACTTAACTACTGTGACCGAGACGAATCGAATTATAGTGCATCCTACTGCCGGGAAATGGCTACCCTGTTCTTTTTCCGATCCGTTTTATTTCGTGTAGAGCGGGACCATAGCGACACTGCAAGCTCTATATTAGGTGGATATCCCGGCTTCCCTTGCAGCACACCTGCGGCTGCGCTCAGAACTGATCTGACAAACTAACAACTCCGAAAACAATTTACATGCCGCGGCGGCCGACCATTTCCATAACTAATTAAATTGCGGGCCCAAGTTTGCACAGGTGCGCTCTGCTTACTGCCACCATGGAATTCGGCATTTTCATCAAGAAATATGTCTTGTGTTTTTAAAGGTATTCTTAAACATAAGTCAGGGCGTAGCAAATGGTATACCGCGTTCTTCTCGGGTTGCCGATGATGCGGTATACCGAATACCAGCCCATTACATACGAGCAGTAGTAATGTAGCCTTGTAGCAGCGTAGCTTTGTAGCATTGTAGCAGTGTAGCAGCGTAGCGTTGTAGCACCTTAGCGTTGTAGCAGCGTGGCATTGTAGCAGCGTAGCGTTGTAGCACCTTAGCATTGTAGCAGCGTAGCATTGTAGCACCTTAGCATTGTAGCACCTTAGCATTGTAGCAGCGTGGCATTGTAGCAGCGTAGCTTTGTAGCACCTTAGCATTGTAGCTGCGTAGTATTGCAGCAGCGTAGCATTGTAGCATCTTAGTATCATTGGCCTTGTAGCAGCGTAGCGTTGTAACACCGTAGCATTTTAGTATCGTAGCCACGCAGCATAGTATAGCATAGCACCGTAGCAAACCGGAATCGTAGCACCGTCTCTGCATGACACCGTAGCATTGTAGCATCATAGCACCGTGATATCGTAACGGAGTTGTCTTCGAGTTTTCTCTTAGTTATAATCAAAATTGAGATTGAAGATTACTTTTAGCCGAATATGATTCGATAAGAAAATAAACGATTTAGCATTTAAAATATAGGTTTTGAAACAAATGAGCCACCTGTAGTAGGGCCTTTAGTAGTTACCCATCCATTTATATCCCATTCAGTTTTATCTTATTGGGCAGTATTGAATTCGGCTCATTACAGTAACGATTCAATCCCGGATGTGGCCGTAACGATTATGAGCGAATCGTTTTCGAATGATACGTTTCACTTCCGGTGAGATTATCGATTATGTGTCAATCTGTGATATATTGTGTGAATTTGATGGGATGGGAGTTTCAGGTTTATGTGATGACTTCCATAAATACTGAGTCCGATGGTATTTCTGGTATTTATGGGTACAATACAAAATATTATCATTTTTCAGTTTATAAAACCTATATCTATACGATGTTGAATCGATTCAATTGTTTTGGCTGTATTGGGCAACAAATAGCTATTCTCGATTTATTTAAATTTATTTTATAAAATGTGTTTTTATTCAAACATTTTTATAAAATTAAATAATAATGGTATTGTTATGTAGTTCTAAATGCCGTACCCTTGGCCTTCACTTACACATATTTTGGTATTTCTGGTTATTTGGGCTGTACAAAATATTATCTTTTTTCAGCTTATAAAACCTATCTATACGAAGTTGAATCGATTCAATTGTTTTGGCTGGGTTGGGCAACAAATCGCTATCCATCCTCGATTTGCTTTAATTTATTTTATGTTATAATATGTTTTATTCAGACATTTTTATTAAATTAAATAATAATGATACTGTTATGTAGTTCTAAGAACCGTACCCTTGGCCTTCACTTAGACATATTTTTGTTAACCGAATGCAAAACAAACAATATATTTCGCCTACAACCAAGTCGCTTCCGACTATACACAACCTTCCACACGATTTTGAACCTCCATGACATGCGAATAAGTTGTTTTTCCTCTGGCGGCAGAAACCACACAGTTAAAACGATGCAGTAATATAAGTAGTAAAATTTTACTGTTATCTCTGGGCTTACAGATAAGTGAGGAGCAGGTAAAGTGCAGCTCTTATCGACTCTACTGCTTCTTGTTGTACTGTGGAATGGTTTGTTCTGATTGAGTTTTGGAAACTGTAAAGTTGAAGGAATTCAATTATGTTTATTATTAAACTACAGATAACATTTATAAGTAATTATATCAACGTGATTACTAGATGAATCATTATGATATAGTTATTTTAACTTAAACCTCTAAGTTACCTCCAATATTAAAAAGCAGCTCTGGATTTGACTTATTATTTTTAAATTTATTTATTTTTTTCTAATACTACCACTAATATACTAACGTAATATTACTGATTAAATGTATCCACCTACCAGGAACCATAAGTAAATTGGCCCCAAAATTTTTATTCTTACAAATTGAAGATGTAAAATAAACATTTATGAAGCTTATAAATGACAAAGTTTTTCCATCAAGTTTCGTGTGAGTGAAGAAGGGTGCATATTTTAGAGGAATAGGGGACTGATTGCAGCGTTTGATACCGATTATTATACAAATAAGATGGGTATTTTGAAAAGATAAATAGGCTTCTGACAAGCTACCTCATGGGAGTTGAGGTAGATAGAATAACAAACATAAATATATTGGATAGTGTATGAACATATAATATTTAAAAATGAGATAAACTCTTAAGCAATTGTTTGTAAACCAAAAGTGTGCAGGGCAAAGCCGAAATTATCCATTTTCAACTGACTTCAAAATAGAGGAGGTTATCAGTAGATTAATTTTAATATCAAAATAACAGAAAAAATATGTCGTCGAAGTAAACTCAATTGCGTATTTTGCTTCCTTGTGACTATTCAGTGGTGTTTACGGCCACTAAAATTTTATTTAAATGCTGCATTATACAATCATAGTAATAGAGTAATAGGTACATCAAAAACTATCACCTATATTCTAGTACAAAGATCATGAAGTCAATATATTCTAATTTCGGAGAACATCAATCAATATTAAGTATTTAAAAGGGAAAACGTTTTCCAATTGTTGTTTGAAATGCAGTACCTAGTGCATTTAGTCATCAAGCCAAGTCGGAGACCTTGATGCGGTTTAAAATCATCAGGTGAGGTCGGGTCAAATGCTTGTCTAATTCAAATAAAAATCAGACACCACGGCAACTGGCTTACAGAGTAAAAAGAATATTGAAAGTCCAAACCTTTTGATTTTAACAAAAACATATTCTAACATCCTTGGATGTATTTTTTTACTTATAATATAAAGAAAAAATTTTGATACTTGAACTTGACATTTGAACAAAAAAAAAACACAGCCATAATTTGAATACACCCCGTCCCCATAGCTCGACTCCATGAACCCGCACAGACAGACAGACCAAACGGGCTATTTAATGAATATTCGTTATAATAAAATTCTATAGCGCGGAAACAATGGTGCTATTGAACTAATGAAACTACTCTGACCTATGTTAATGCTACACCCTGTATATAGACAGCTGTGGCTTAGTGACGCATCATGTATAACTACTATACATTCATTATGAGAAGACAAGCAAAGCATACAAGGATCATTAAGCTGTTTTTCTATGTGTAAATAATGGTTTTTATTAAATAACCAAAACAATCTGTAAAAAAAAACATATCCCTTCCTAGGCAGTCAGGTAAAAATATGATATTTCGCATTTATCATGTTAAAGAGTATCGAGTAATATTCGAAACAAATCGAATAGGTACCTAATTAATTTTTTTTACCCATTTTTTTTATAATATTTTTAAGTATTTCAGCTTGTAGTACTCATTTAAGTGGTGTGCAGTACCTACACTAAGTATCTAGTATATTTGTATTGTAAGCACTGGAAAATTGGTGATTAATAAAAATACATGAAGTTATTTTCTCGTCTTTTAAATCATGCTAGGAGTAGACTATTAATCGAAACTTTTAAATGTTATTTAAAACTCGTAAATATATATTCATAAAACACGCTTTCATAATTTTAATTCAGAATTCTGTAAAAATGTCTCAGATGTCAGAAACATTCGTCTCATTTTTCAGGGTGAGTGTGACTAGTTAGAACCAAGGGGATGTCAACAAGTAATGAAAAAAAACTTTGATAATTATGTTTCTAAAAAACTAAAGGACTTGGAATATGATAAAATATAATACGATCTTATTTTGAGGAATGGCGAATAATTATTTGATTATCTATAAGTAGTTATTTTTAATATCAATTTGTAAGCGAGATAGTTTATGGTATCAAAACATCTTCCATGATATTGATGATCATTATTGCGATTAATTTTATTATTTCGTCCCAAAATGCGAAAATTAAAAAAAAACGTTATTTATGTTTTTAATGTGGCAATAACATAAACCGTGATTTACATTTTGTTAACACATGGATTTCATATATGTATGTATGTACCTACATTTTGTTTTATAATATTGATTATCCCTTCAAATATTTGGAACCCATAGCAATTCACAGTAAATTTGCAATTTACAATAATGACCTTTAAAATATTCGAGGACAGCCTTTTTAGTTAAATAATGTTTTATGTTAAAATTCATACATCTACACCATACCTAACTTTAGCATGATTCTAACTAGTCTAGCACGCCCTACCTACCCGAGCACTATTTACGTTCATGCGTCAGTAACGGCAGACGGAAATGGCGGCAACGTCAATATCCGGTAACGCCGTGTAACGACACGACACCTAGAGCGACGTTTCGATTCGCTCATGGCTTATAAATACTTTACAGCGCTAAAATATTATTATTTTTATTTAAAAAGTGAATTAAACACTACACTTCATACTTTTTTTTTACTACCCTGGGCAGTATTTCTTTGATTTTATCGATGTTTATGGCAAAGTCGCAAACGGGCTTTACCTTTCTAGTAATCATCATGGCTTGTATCTATTACGAGTATGTTTAGATATACATATTGTATTGTGTATTTTACCTTGGGGTCAACAATAAAAAATATTTTACCAATCTTGTACTCCACTAATAAATAATAATAACTAATCAATAATTCTAGAATTGTATGAGTTGATTTTTACTCGTATGTTTGTTGTATATATTACATTTTTATGAATTGTGAGTGACTAACTCACTCATCTATTATTCAAATCTTACTCACTGGAAACTACATTTTTCAAGGTAAGCTACAAGTATGTATCTATGTGTAAAACATTTTTGTCTTTATCAATAATAATATGTTCCAGACAACATTTCCTCAGCCGAGCGCCGCTCAGGCGGGCGCAGGTCATTTTGCTCACAATAGCCAGTTAGGCTTTGAAGCAATTTGCATATTGAGGGGCTCAGTGGCGCCCCCTGCCGGCAATTGCAGGCTGATTCGATGACGCGATGATTCGATGATTGGTCGATCATCTGATTCAATGTTGTAGTGAATATTGATTGCAATGTATGGTTCAAGATCAAATTAATTTAATTCAAAGCGTCTCATATATTTTACTTTGCATACCTGTATGAAGAAGATACATATTTTACTATAGAGAGAAAAAAATATGCAATACCTAAATATATAGTGTTCTTCGTCAGTTCCTGAAATGTGTCACAGTTTTTTAGACTTAGGGCAACTATATTAAAGTCAAAAGTTTGATGTTATAGACGAAATTTTTGCTCAATCGCGTCAAAACACCTATTTTTTTTTATTATGAGTTAAAAAAGACGAACTCGCCGTACAGTCGCTAATTTGGCAATATTAAATCCGATTTATATGTTCATTTATATCAGCACGTAACAAATAATAAGTCGTTAATTTTGAGCATGTACATAATGAGGTGGTTGATAACAGGATGGCCCCCATGGGTTCTATTACCGCGATTTGCGAATTTTGCGATGGGAAGCACCTATTAGTCACTAGTTTATATGTTTATCGAATTGAACTTTAGTTAAAATTATTTGACATCCACTATATTATTTGCGTTGCGAAAAAGCAAAATTCCTTTGTTAGTACGCGGCACTTTGAATCACAAGTACAAAAAAAGTTAATGTTTTCTACATCTGAGATGTATAAAGTGGCAACTTGCCAACTTACCCGTTTGCGATATCAGCTGCACTGTACGTATATTGATGTATTAATAATCTACTTTAAAAGAGAGTCGGTCGGCGAGTCATTGTGCCCGCCATACAGGCTTTCTAGACCTAGTGCGGGGAACATGGTTTACCAGTGGTACGATTTTTTAATATAAGGTTAATAAGCTTAGTAACTTAGTATGTACCAGTTTGTTTTTGAGATAATAAACGTTATTTTATTTTATTATTTATTTTATTATTAAAACTACACATTCATGAAATATTAAACTTACCAACTACTTTTAAAGGTACCTAATAACTTTACAAACTAACAATAGTCAACATTAGAAGACAAATCTAAAAAAAACATGTTCCCTTTCCGTATCTTGTCCGTTGTTGGCTGTTAGTCTAAATAATAAGTTTAAGTTGTATTACTCTTAAGAGCAGTGGATTTTGTATGATAAAAATTGAAAAATAATAAATTATATATTTTGATAACATGATAATACTCGTATAATAATAATAATATAGTTAAAAACGATAAAATGATGACCATTATTTAAAAGTTTTATGCGTTGGCTTGAATAAAACATCAACATTACATCCCAATTGGAAACTGCAAGCAAATGGGCAGTGAGCGGGGTATTCGGACTTTATAGAGTGGTGCAGACCGCGCCGGACAAAAGATACATTTACATAGTAAATTGAAGGGCTACAGCGCAACGACGCTACGTACCTACTCGTAGACTGCTACGAGCACCGTTACTAGCGTAGCTACTAGCGCCGCTACGAGCTTTGATACGCCTATTTTGCGGACTTTGAGATTATGCCTCGAGACGGGGGCCAAATCGGTACGAATTGTGACTGGTTTCTTTGTTAAACGTATATTATTGATGTGTCTGTAGATATAACGTGCTCTTAAAGTTTTACTTAGTATATAAACTAAACGTATTTCCATAGTAATTGTCTTGAAAAATGTTCTTGAATCGGAATTAGAATAATTAAAAAAAAAACCTCAGGTAGTTCATCCGTTTGGTACCTACAATATTACAGACTTTATATCTAGAGTCAAACACAATTAATATTTTTTCTGCGTATTTCATTATTCACATTATCAATCAAAACTTTTTTAAGAACAAAATAAAACCATTTAAAGCTTTCTAAACAAAAACTTACGAAAGAAACACCGATGAGTTTTAAAAGCGTTTCTCGGTTTATTTGCAGATAACCATTAATTTATTATTCAACATGTAAATTGTTGGCAACTTAAATCGAAATGTAACTCAAATCGGGATTCTTCAAAAGTTACTGAAGTTTCTCTCTTTTAATATTTCCATAGAGTCGTAATCCCTACCCTCGTTCAGTTCCAGTTTTTCAACCAACTTCAAAAACAAATGATGCCCTCAATTTGGTTATATATTTTTGTAAACAGAATTATTTAATAAACGTTAAGCAGAGGCCCTTGCAGGATTCTGATTCCGACGGGTACCAACACCGAGTCAGATATTCTGATACCAAGCAGTACTGTGTCATAATCATATAGCCTTAAGACGTCGTCCACAGCTGGACAAAGGCCTCCCCCTTAAGACTCTACGACGAAGTACGTATAAGGCGGCGTCCTAATTGCCATTGATTGTACGATCAAACGGTGCGATTTGGTCGCGCGATGAAAATTAGCCATATGAATGATCTTACGATCATACAATGCCAATTAGGACCCTCTGAAGACATAAGTGTATTTAATCTCGTCGTACGACCAAATCGCATCGTTTGCTCGTACGAACATTAGCCAATTAGGACAGCGCCTAAGAATTTTATATCGCATTTTAGGGAACTTTAATGTAACGTTTAACTAATATCTTTACCTAAGAAATAATAATTATTAAGCTGAGTTATTTCGAGTCCTGTTGTCATCTATCTATACTTATAATAAAGCAGAAGACCCCGAATTTCTGTACATATGTTTTTTTTGACGGAAACGCGTTCAGACGATATTAATAAACATGCCCCAATTTTTTTTTTTTGATTGGAAGACTTTGTTTATTGTTTGTGGGTTTGTGTGTTCGTCCATCACGTAAAAACTACCAAATGGATTTAACTGAAACTTTACAATATCATAGTTACAAAGCCTGAAATGGTTATAGGATATATAATATTACGCTAAATCTCTTGAAAGGGTAGATATGGAAGTTTAAAGTTTGTATGGAAACAGTTTTTTTTATGAGTTTACTATCTCAAACTTTGGAATTATGTTTTATTTATGAACAAATAATAAGATACAGGTTTCATCGATTTTCAAAATTAAAATTAAAAGATGTGAAAGTACGGAATGAAGGAGTTATTGGACCTGAAGTTGAATGCCTGTCTCCTCAAGTATACACAATATCTCATTAAATGTTGCATTTTTATGATTTCCGAAGATAAATACCGCCATGTTTTTCAGTTATCTAATAAACTCAATGTTTGAGTGGGTAAAAAGAGGGATTGGAAATGTGCAAGTATTAATTGACTTGCTTAGTACTGACACTTTGCTATTCCGTGACATTTCTTCCGCGGGTGAAAGAAACAAAATCGACAAAATAAACAACTCTTCCACGGGTGACACGCGTCACACGCGGGTACAGCTAGTTATTAATATTTTAATAATAATAATATATATTTTTAACATCTGACGCCGAGCACTCCCTTCTTATAAATCTGATGTTGTTTTAATATATTGGGTTCAATAAACATCTTACAATTTCCGTCTCCGCGCCTTATCTTTTATTATTTCGAAGAAATCCGAAAAAACTTCTCGATTAAGGCATTTTTCCGAACGTTTCGAATTAACATGAAAACGTACTTTCCCGTTTATCTTTCGGATTAATTTTTTTACATAATCATGAGATTTTTTTTACAAAATGAGCATTATAATATTCATGATTGTGTAACTTTGAAACGGTTTCGTCGAAATAAAAATTGGATTCATGAATTCTTAATGGATGGTTTGTGAGTATTTCAATTTCTCATTAAATAATTTGTTTTTATTCAGTGGCAAACCTTTTAAGTTATCTATCTACAGCTAGCAATAAGTTGGTATGAGTTGATATATACCTATATTAAATACGCAACGCAAACGAAGTTGCTTGCTAGTGTTGTAAAGAAGTATCAATCTAATAACAATATATTTTTTAGATCAACTATACAATTGCGAGCAAAATAAGTATCGTCAGAATGTCGCCAAAAATAGATGTAATAAGGTACAATATGAAACCGAATCCATGATTACATCCATAATAGAAGGGATTACTCACTGTGATGGCAAGTTATTACCCGTGTAGGTAATAAATGTCCCTAATAAAACCAGCCTCTTTCGGGAATTCAAATTATTAATCTTTGTATGTGATTTAATCTGTCACTGTGATTAGAATGTGGTAAGATTTTTTTTAATTCGACTAATACAAGGTATAGGTGGTATAGGTACCTTGAATTAAAAAAAATCGTTATAATTTGTATTATAGGAAAGCGAGAACAATTATTTATCATATTAACTTCCAGTATTAATGACATTAGTTGGAGTATTTATGATAAGCAATTAATTGTTGAGTAATTTATATTATTTCAATGATGATTTGCCACAATAAGTGTTGCTCGCGGTTTCGCCAATGAGATGTCGAGATAAAAATAAACATGTATATTACAGCTCATAAAAAATAATTTAAGCTTATTTGCCTCAGTAGTTTTTACGTGATTAAAGAACATCCATCCATCCATCACAAACTTTCATATTTATAATATTAGTATAGGGAGAGGAAGTAGGATTTATTTTTAAGGGCATTTGATGTAACTTTATGAAATAATGGTTACCTAGCAATTTTCGCTTGTGAAGATATATATTATATGTTTTTTTTATAAATTTTGAAATGAAATGTTGTTTATTTGCTAAAAGATTGTGTTTACAATGAGGTATTTTTTATTTGTATTTGTATTTATTTACCTTTTGAAAGTGCAGTACTGTTATAAGACTATGGACATCAGCTTTAACACAAGCTGTACGTATTACGTAAAATAGTCCATCATTTGAAATTCATAGTAAACGCATACAACTAAATACCCCGAATGCCAGGGGATGGTGGTCAATGGTAGTTAATGGTAATGGCGGCTGATTTACCAAATGGCCCTTTAACTATGTGCAATGGCTTTTGGATTTCAATCCAATGTATAAACAAAAATATACCCAAACATTTCCAACTCTAGTTGGGTTATTAAGTTGTACAACGTAATTAAAGTGTTATTATTTTTATTTGAGAAGTTTAACACATATCAATTTTGAAATACGAGTAGAGTTTATAAATACTATGTGTACGAGTACATATGATTACAAGATTTTAAATACTAGATTGTCGCGAAAAACTACGAACAAAATATTTAAGTCTAATTTGAATAGGTATGCTCAATTTGTATTTAGTTCGTAAGTAATTTACCTATAGGTAAAATATGTATGTACTGAACATTGAACTTTTAATTAATGTCTATTCTTATAGATTTCATTATAGTTTTTTTTTTTGGAAAAACTTAAGTATAAGATTCTCATCACTAATAAATAAAATAATAATATTTTAAAATAAAAAAAAACATGCACCACAAAAAAAAGTCACAAAAATAATTGAATTCGTTTACAAACAAATGCACAAACCTAAAACTAACGAACCGAGCAAGACAAGGGGCAGTCTTAAGCCGCACCATACATCCTCCATCGGCTATACTCCATAGATAAAGCATTCGAGCAAAAAGATACGTCGAATGAATAGTAGGGGGGCGAGCGTAAGCCCCTGTAGCACGCCAATGGATTTATTGTCCAAGATCGCGGAGCGGACAAGTGCGCGTATAAACAGGATGGCCACTGGCTAGTCCCTGTCTGATAGAGAACCCTCTGCTGTTGAAGAACTCATTTTTAGGGCCCCGCTTTTAAATCAAATCAAATAAGGTTAGAAACATATGTGTAGGTACATTATGTGTTAAATTAACACTTATCCAGTCATAAATATTAAATTGTATAAATTGGAATTAAATTGAAATTGGCATCAGAAAAATAATAAGAAATAATTGAAAATAAAATTGAATTGAATTTTGCTCTTATAATTTATATGCACTTACTGGATGGACCTTTGAGTAGGCAAGTAATGGTGTATGGTTGGCATTATTTGGCGTACCTCGTTGTGGGTATTACATGCGTTTTAGTCCAGTGGCTAAGTATTGGGCCATCCACATCTGCCACTGTCCTCAGGAGGCTGTTGGTGCCGCCGCGCACCCACTGCACCAGGGAGGCGACCCTCTTACGCATGATGGCCGGAAATCATCCGTACGCGCCTACGCGAACATACCTGATGCGCTACAGAAGCGCGGCAGCCCCAACAGCATGTTTAAAAGAAGCATTGACTTATTATACCAATACTATAATTACTGATGTCACATAATTTATGTTTATCATCATTATTTTTCTTCATCATAATGTATCCAAGGCTAGCGACGTACGCAACGTAACAAAACGCAACCGAGCCGCATAGCTTAGCTCTTACCTGAAACTAACTTCACAGAGAGTTGGTTTCGGCCGCTACACTATTGAAATTCAAATAGCAAGTGGGCAGCGATAATACAGCTCAGCAGTATTGCTGCAGTATATCAATGAGGGCTTCCATTCTCTTCCCTGCTCCTTTAGTTTGGGAAGGTTTACAAGGATTTGTTTAGTCAAAAAGCGAAACTCCAATGTTACGGATTAGGTATAACCTATTCATTCGATTCAAATACTTATTTTATTTTAGACTCTTACGCCTACTTGCACCAAACTATCAAAGTCCCTAAGCAATTACTTTACTCACTTGGTAGTTTTTAACAGTCCAGATTCTGCCCGTTAAGAACTGCCAAGCGAGTAAAGTAATTAATTAAAAACATAAAAAAAAAACATAAACATTGACACACTCACACCCCTGCACTAGGATTCCCTGTGTCTGTCTGGACACATACAACACATCACAACATCCAAGACCAGAGAACAAATATTTGTGTTCGTCACACTAATATTTGCCCTGGCCGGGGATCGAACCCGGAACACCAAGCTTCGTAGGCAGGGTCACAACCAACTAAGCCACGGTGTCGTCAATTGCTTAGGAACTATGAAAGTTTGGTGCAAGTGGGCATTAGTCCTTATGAGTACAACCTTCATTTGTTAAATAATTCAAAAATCCCATCAACAACAACATTAAACTAAAATTCATACATTAAAAATTAAAATAATAAAATTAAAAACTAGTATAGAGCATTATAAGTGATAATGAAAAAAAAAGCTATAATCAAACATTATAAATACATAAATCAAACATCAAACATAATAAAACGTCGCCGTGGCTTAGTTGGTAGTGACCCTGCCTACGAAGCTTATTGTTCCGCGTTCGATCCCCGGCCGGGGCAAATATTTGTGTGACGAACACTAATATTTATTCTCGGGTCTTGGATGTTGTGATGTCTTGTAGTCCATGCCACCTGCGACACAGGGAATCCTAGTGCAGGGGTGTGAGTGTATGAATGTTTATTTATTATTAATTTATTTATAATACTACCTATCTTTACATGCAACGATGAATCGAGCGCTACCTATCGGCAACAACGCGTTGGGTGCTATTGGCACGGTACACGTGAAATTTTACTTTCTAACTAATCCATTTCAAAGTGATTCTACTTTCCATAGCGAATCGTCAGGCCGACTGACAAATCCCGATGACGGTAAAAATGAGTCACGGGGCCAATCGCCCTCCAATCAATCGGTGCCACCTGCAAAAAGTAAAGGAACGTTCCATCTACCACAGTATCGGTACAAGCAGTAGTGAAACGTGGTTATCTGCAGACAACATACCTATACTTAGTATAAAAATACTTTATACTTATTTTACTTTATAAGAGAAAATAATCGTCAATGAAAAGGTGGAGGTCAGTGGAGGGGATCATGAACTCACAAGCATTAAAGAATACAAATACAAGGAGAGGATCTAAGCACCGATATACGACGTAGGTGTGTGTCCCAAATAATATACGGTAACTTTATAAGAATCTAAGATATAGCTCTTTAAAAGACAGATAACATAGGCTTAGTGGTAGAGTAACTTAAGAAACTTATTATAATTTTTTTTTTTAATTATAATAGGCACTTTAAAAATCACCCTTTATTTATTTAGCCTACAAACGCTGTAGAGGTAACTCCTGTTTACTTAGGCGTAACACAGGGCTAGTTTACAAGCTACAAACGAACTCGCTGGCTTGTAGCTTGTAAACTAGCCCTGTGCAATCGAGGCTTTATAAATAGAGACCGACATAATTAGTACCTATATCCTGAATTGATCGCAGAGCTATAGCAGAGATATTCATTCTTCAAAATACCCAGACTCAGGACAAACATCGATATTCGTCACACAAATGATTGTAGCAGTAGCAGTAGCCGTAGCAGTCCAACGTACTTGCCACTCGACTATTCGTGTCGTCTTAATATTAAAAGTGTCAGTACTGTATTAAACTTTACTCTGTCCATCTACTGCTAATAAGTTTGCTCGCTCTTGCATGGCGAACGAAATTGGTGCAATTCCCCTTAAAACTCCCAATCGGGACGTAAACGAGATTTTTTTGGTGCTCGATTTTCATGCGATGAAGTTTTCTGTAAGGTAGGTTGTATGCTTGTTAATGATATGAACTTAATTTTGATGTCAAAAATTATAAGGGAAGTGACGGATGAAGAAGGAATATCAATGCAAGCTAAGAAGATTTTTTTCATTTCATTAAATCGCTAGTTTAATGGGTAAAAGTATCTTGTGTTCTTTTTTCAGCTCCTAAACAGTATTCATACTGAATTTTAGCCAAATATATTCGGTATTTTCAGCTTAAAGGTAGAAAAATCCTTCTAGATATACATATACATCCAACCTCAAATACCTTCGCCTTTATGAGTAGCAAAAATGCACAAATTCGATTCCTTTAATAGGAATTGGATTTTTACCCACTAAACCGTCAAAAAAACTAAGAATTAAAGAAAAAATTGCAAAAAAAATATTTCTGCTTTCAGAATTTGGTAAGTATTGGAGTATTGGAGCTTCACCAACATTTATACCTCGTACATTGTATTTAATAGCAAAATAACTGAAAGCAAATAAATAATCTAGAACAAGTAAGTGGTTTCTGAAATGTAAAAACACCAAAAGCCAAACGATGAAAAAGCAGCAAAGATCCAAGGATATGTGAGGCTGTGGATGCGAATCCCGCTCGTTAGGCATCCGGGAAGCACACGTCTCGACCAACACTATTACAATAATTGATTAACTAAACGCAAAGAGAAATAATCACGCGTCAGCGTTTTGCAATAAGGCTGGGTTCACACGTCCGCTGACACTGTTCGTTTTCATTCTCGGTTCGAATCCCGGTAAAGTTTTTTGGGTTGTCTGTATTTGTATAATATAGGCCTATTATACTATTACAGACGTAGTATTTACCATACATTTTAACACAATTCAATCAAAGTAAAGAAAATTTTTCCAAAAACTTGAAAATCTTTAATTAATTACTTAGCTGTTTAGATTTGGATTTCATTCATTCATTTTTTTTATATTTTCCAAAATTCGAGTATTCAAAATACTTGAATTTTGGAAAATGTGGATAGCCACAATAAATATTTGAGAATTTACTGCGAGAAATTCCTGAAACTAAAAATACTGTTAAGTCTAGAATTTTGACATAAAACATGCCATATCAACTCAATGATACCTGATGTACATATCACTCGTGTACAGCCGGCCTAAATGGCGGCGTGCCGGCAAAAATGATTTATAAAAGCTGGGTGCGAATCGTCTATCTCTTTTGCACTTTTAATTTCTCTATCTATCTTTCTCTGTCTGTTCTAGTCCAATTTCACAGGCTAGTGAATACTTCCAGGGCCTCTAGTAGGTATGGAAATGATTGCTACTTCTATTTCATTGTCACATGGTGCTATAATTTCATTTTGTCATAGTGAAATCACCGGTGATTTTTCATCAGTGGCCTAATGTGATAATGTCACATTTTGTTGAAATAATTCACGCATGACGCGACGCACGCAATCATTCCCACTCACAGTCAGCACGCTACTGTCTGTTGTTGTTATTAACGATACGAATGAAATTGTGAATGGTGACAAGTATCATGATATCACAGCGTACAAAATCGCCTGCCGGGGCGCGCCGGGCGGATTTCACAGGGAATTTTGTACTACTCGAGCGAATGAACATGACACCTGGCTGACACGTGGCTCGGAACTTGTTGCTTCCCCCGCTGCCCCGCGCGGCGCCCTCCGTGTTTCTTCTTCCTCTAATTGCGAAGCGTTATCATTACTTATCATTACAAAGTATTACAGGACCTCTTCTCTAACAAGATTATCCAATTCCACGCTGTGCTTTGCACAAAAGTCATGCGAGCCAGGTGTATGTTCATTCGCACGAGTTGTAACAGATTGATCTCAGAAAGTAACAAGTGTTATGTTATGTGTGATAGTGTATAGTATTATCTCCATGCCTAGCCTCTAGTAATGCCTCTATTGATTAAGAAACCTGAATATTCATCCAATTATATGGGCGCGCGGTTTTCTGATGAAAACGCTTGTGCCGTTAAAGGATTGTGTTTACATTTTGGTTGTAAGTAGCTCGGGTTTATTCATGAGTTTGCGTGATTTAATATGGTGAACACCGATGTGTTGTCTTTTTGCGTATGTCTATGTGTGTGCGTGAGTGTGTACTTATACAGGGTGTCCCACAGCCATGCCACATGGGTACTTTAAATAATGGAGTTAGAAAGTCTAGTGACTTGAGCAAGCGATTTCTTTAAAATATTTCAATGCAGTACGACTTCTTCTTATCGTGTTCTTCTTTCGAACCAGTGTGGAGAGGCTCCTTTCGTGCACTTGTTGCAGTACCACTGAATTTCAAAAATGAAGGTGAGTGTCCATTAAGAAAAACTTAATACTTCTATTATTCAAAGTACTTACCCTTTATGTGGCATGACCGTGAGACACCCTGTATACCTGTATCTTATAATGAATGCATTGTCTTTGTTGAATTTATTCGTGTTATATTTTAGTTTAAACTATAAAATATAAACAATGTTTTACTTAGTCTTTGCCAAAAAAGAGTCAATTGTATTAATGTTTTTTATTTTGAATAAACAAGCTTTTGACCACTACATAAGATGGATAAGCTTTTCTATAAGAGGGAATTTAATATTTCTTGTTTTGTACGTCTATACGCGATTGATATTTCGAAGCCTTACATTTTCGAAATATTTCCATAAACAACTCATAAAGTGAGAACTAATCAACCAGAAGCAATATACCGGTAAAACATCTCTATTTGCCTCCAACCAATAAATAATATCGCGAAAAGGAGTTCGAATTTCAAATGAGCTTCCGTATTCGTGTAAACAATATATTCATGCGATAGATTTTTCCCGGCAAAACGAAACGTATTGTCGGGAAGAACCTAGCTATCTATCCCGTGTATAATGGAGCTGTTAAAGACAATATGCTGGAAACATATTGGATGCAGAGGATGTGTAAGCGAGCGACGACTAGTCCAGGTAAGGGCACACCGGGAGACAGCACAAATGTAAGGAAATCATCACCATCATCATTCGCAGCCTGATTTGACCCACTGCTGGGTGTGGTCCTCTCTCTGCTCTTGCCATACTGCCTGCTCTTGAGCTAAGAAATAAAATAAAATATAATAAAATAAGAAATACATGAGATGGACGCCAAAACGATTAGGTATATATTGCAAAAAAATTTTTTTTTTCTTTCTTCCGATATTTTTTTTTCAGACGTTTTAAATAAGAACCACAAAGCTAAATTTTGCTAATCAATAACGCTTACAAAAGTAGCTTTTATGAAATTAATGAAAGGTTTTAAAAGCTACAATATGCCTTACTTTGATTAGAAGGTATTTTCCAAGTCCTATAGGTTTGGATTCAAGACTCAAAATTATTTAATTTACTCATTTTGTACAGTCCGATAATCACTTACACTAATTATTATTATTAAGTAATAGGTTCATTTAAACTCAAAATAATTGAAGTAAAAAAATGATTTTATTTTAATATTATTAAATTTTTAAGTCCCCAGTGTGCCCCGCACTCAACGAAGCGATAAATCCGTAGCTACATCTGGGCCGGGCGCCCGCTCCGTTCAATTTTATTACCATTCTCTCCGACTTATTTGATCCAGCCGTCAAAGCGAGCTGTCTACGGCTGCATTATCGCCTCGCGTCGCTTATCTTCCTTTGTGGGACATGCTCACAGGAGCGGGATTGGATGGGCGCTGGGTAATGGAAGAGGTTATCAATTCTATTGACATTATTCTTGGGTTGAAAAATGGAGAATTCATCAGTTATTCTGCCTTCTGGCTCCTCCAATGGATGAAGGCATTTTATTTCACCTGCTGGTGGTTCTAGGGATTCCAATTTTCTAGGATAAATTTGCACATAATTTAAAAAAAAATATTTAGAATATTAGAATTTTATAATCTAGTTACTTCAACAATATAGGTTAAAGTAAATCTATTTGTCTTAATTTTGGATTTTTTTTAAAGGAAAACTCTGTTTAAATGTTTAATTTAGTAAAGGCGTTTAATTGCACCCAAATCTTTGGTAGGTATGTTTTTAAGCAGTCAGCAATAAAGCCTCCATTATTTTCATAACATTACAACTTATATTTTAGATAATTATTATTTTATCATATTTCACGGATAGGTTTACTCACTTATTTTCGTATTATATTCAGTAAAATACGTACGCGGAAATTGTTCAATGTTTGGATTTTATGTTCATCATATCGTGTTACAATTTAGTTTTGCGAGCGTGTGCGAAATTGCAGTTATATTATCCAATGGCAATGTTTTGCACAGCATGTTGTGGAAATTGCTGGAAAACTATTAAATAGAATATAGGCATAAGCTACACAGTAAATCAATGTTGAGAGAAAGGCCTTCACGATACAGGCTCGACCTAGTGTGAGGACCACCGCTAAAGAATCCTATTCAAACTTATCAACAAAAGATCTCAGTGTTAGCCTTAATTGTAAGTTTGTTCTGTAACACTTATATTATGTAGTATCTTTGTTGTATATCAAATATTTTTCATTAAAAAAAAAGAATGCGATTATCAGACAAAATTAAAGGGTTTGAACTAAAAACGCATAAAATCGGATTTTTTTTCGTCGATTTCTTTTTCTTTTGAATACCGGCTCTTGCGAAAACTTGAATGTCTCTATTTATAAATAACAAAGTAGAAGTGCACGAAGAGAGCATTTTGAAGGCGAACTTGAAATCCTTTCACCACCCTGGTTCGAAGGAACTAGTGACACGATGAGAAAAAGAAGACAGTAGAAGCACAGAGTACTTGTAGAAGTAATTAACATACAGCGTATTTACATTTTGTAAGCAAGTAGAGTGAATACCTACTACAAAAATACATTAATAAGTAATTTGCTGGATCAAGTAAGTTTGGTAAATATACAACCTAACGGAGAAAAAATACTTGTAATAGTTACTAAAATTCTGTTTGAATTTATGACAGCGAGAATAATTTTACAAATAAAGATAATTCCTGCTAACGAAAAGTTTACAATATAATAGTTCTAGCTAACAAAAGTTATTTAACGGTACAAGTAAATATATTATAGGTTACTTTTTATTGCTATGAATTTTTTTCTCCGTGAATCTCTTATTATCAAAAGAATATTTTTTGAAATGTTATTGTGATCACCCTGTATAGTTTCCTGTGGCCTCAAGCTAAACATCACAATGCGTATATACTTTGCCATTTCACTTCTCGTAAAATTCACGATTTTTGTTCACTCAATCTTTATAAATGCTAATAATAATAGTTGGGAAAACAGCCTGGCTCTGGTAAAAATTTTTTTTTTTTACTTGCAAAATATTTTTTAATGCAATACAAGCATTTTATTTTAAATTAATAATATAATTTAATTTGCGTTGCGAATTAACGCTTTCTTAGATAAATATATAAAAACTTTTTGGTTGGGATGTTTTTGTGTCATTTTCATTTCATGGTTGTAGATCGTCGAAGAACTTTGATAGTGGGTGTAGAGTTGCATCAGCAGTTAAGGTCCTAAAAATTAAAAGTAGAGACGCAATGTTTTAATTTAAAAACAAAACCATCTCTATTGTTTTTCCGACACAAATTTATTTATTTCATTCTTCATAATTTTAGGAAGTATTCAACGCAGGAGCCAATAGCAGCATGATGGTAGCCACACTACCGCTCAGACTGTCTCTTATTAAACTCGCGTCGTTGGCTGAAGGAGCAACCAAAAACCAGCTGTTAGCAACATTGGGATTCAAAGATGATTCATCGGTACGTACCTATAGCAACGTTCAAAAGGCTTCCGCTAGAACTTTACATACAGAATTTTAAACAGAAAAACGTGAGAGCGAGAGATGTTCCAATTTTCCAAATTTTATGAGGTAGGTATAATTAAATTAAATGATTTTATTAAAAGATAAGCTAACTACTACAATCCCGAATCTTTTAATAACTTTTTTATTATAGAATTAAAGCACTCGATATGTATAGGTATAACTTATCTAAATTTTTCACATTACCATAACAGGTTCTTACTTTTTAAATAAGATTATTTTTAATAATACGTCGTAACTAATTTAAATTTAAATTTTCAGGCAAATCATTACATTTCAAAAATAGGTGATATGCTTAACGAGATGAAGAAGACAGACTTAACTTTGATAAACCGATTTTACATAAATTATACAGCAGGAATCGAAGAAAACTTTATCACAAACTCGAGCAGGAACTTCGGAGTGGATGTGGTCAAAGTGGGCTTCAATCTACCGAAGACTGCATTAACTTTTATTAATAATGGGGTGTGTAGTTTTTTTAATTATTTTGATTTAAAAACTAAGCTACTGAACTGATTTTGATGAAATCTCTATGGGAAGAGTCTGATAGCATGTATACCTTAGAAGAATGAAGTAAATAGAATCAATCCTAAATTTGACAAATTCGCTATCTTCTTTGCGCATACCACTTTTTGCACTAGATAAAACGAGACAAAACATGCATTTATCGTACGTCAGAATATAGGGGGAATCTGTCACTCGTTGAGCCACAGAGATGACCCAAGTCATAAAATATCGATATTGATATTAACAGTTCGATGATCCACAATTATTCTCATCGATACCGATATCGATATATCAATCCTAACAACTTAAAGTCCGTGACTATGATAACGTTATCTAGATTCACTCTGGATTAAAGGAACCTTGAACTTTGCAAAAACCACGAATTAGGATGACAATTGTTTATTAGATAAAATAATATACAACATACACAGGTCAATGAGTACATTACAAAATGTATACTTAACACAAGTTCACATTTGAGCTAAATACTTTTTTCAGCTAAACCTTGTTCTGCCTGCCCCCTACCTATAGATTAGTTCCTTAACTTTAATTATAATAATTATAAATAAAGTTAATAAAATTATTATTATATTTTCTTGGTATACTTTATCAGTACTTTTTTTCAAGGCTTTTCGTACGCTGTCTAAAACAGTTAATTTTTAGCAAACTGGAGTAGGCTAGATTTTTATCGACCATCTCACACTGCACATTCTGTACATTCTATGCTAGTGTTCTTCGGTGGTACGTCTAAAAACACTGATGAATATATTTCTGTAATATCCGAAGGTTCTGGTTTAGGAACATTGATGAAAGGGATATCCTGAAACACATTATATTTTTAATTTATAGTTCATGTAATAATAATTATAATATACCTATAACACGCAATTTTAAGTTCAGTACTGCGACGTAGTGCGTTAGCTTGCGACGCTTCACGAGCATTGCATTTGGTTCAAGTTGAAGAATAGCCGGAAGAACATTTTAGCTCTTGCCGATCGTTATTGGACGCCAAAGGGATACCCTGAAATATTAATAGTGTAAACGTAATATTTGCCGTGATTATTTTGAAGCTCTCTTTTTTTGTATATTACACTATCATGGTTGAACACATAGATATTGTGTTTAACCATGATACAGTAAGCAGGACGGCAAATATATAATACCAATAAATAAAATATGAATCGAACGAAATACAAAAAGTGTGAGTGTGTGTAAGTGAGATGGGTCAGCTACGGAATCCCTCAATGGCTCACTTTATTCGAAAAATCTTACTATACTCAGTATGTATAGCCTTATCGACAAATATTTAACGTTTTATGACATCCCTAGTTAGTATATCATAGCCTCGAATTATTCATGATTTTAGCATGAAAAACGCCGATTATTCATATTTCTATACTTATTGGACGTTATTCAATGTTTCTACGTAATAATTATGTGTTTAGTATGGGTTATTAATGAGTAAATACACAAATAGATACTTACCGCTGAAAATTCAGGTTCTCTTGATTTTTCATGATACTTGCGGAAGACTGGCATAATACGAGGGCACAATTCGACATTTCACATATTTTTTTCACTATTTACAATAGTTCAATACGTATTAAACAATATAAAACAACCAAAACCCCGTTGAAAAATAAACAAAAACAATGACATTTTATGAGATTAAATTTGAAAGATAGTCAATGTAGATGGAAAGCGACAGAACCATTTAACAATACACTTGGTTGGATAATTATGTCCCACATAACAATTGTGGGACTTTCTTTGAAGTTTCCTATGATTATCTCTATTATAGGTATATCCAAACTCTTTGATGTATACTATCTCAAACAATAATTTATCAAATCGGTTTATAACAACAAATTTCTGAGGGAAAAAAACATTTAGAAAAAAAATCAACCGATTAGAGAACCATCCTTTTTTTGGAGTCGGTCGAAAATATGTTGTATTTGCGGTTCGACATTTTTTTTCCTTGTTTTACCACCATATGTTTTATTTAGATATCAATGGCAACGTACAGAAGAATTACAGACGTTTTAGAACGAAAAGACATCACAGATAAAACAAAAATGTTAATGATTTCTGCCGGTCATATAAAGGTACGAATTTAATCTTACCAATATTTTTAAAAGTTTATAAGCAAAGCGCTCGCTCAATGTTCAGAGATCACCAGTGTCTCGTATTCACTTTTGAGAAAAGTACCTACCTAAGGTTCAGTTTCCAAATCCCAGTAATTTCAGTAACTACAGACTGTACTTGAGAAATTAAAAAGAAAACATTAAAGGTACCTTTACCAATAATAATGACGAGGACTTGGTGGCCGAGTGATGGCCCTTACCTTGCGATCTGATGGTCGCGGGTTCGAATCCCGGTTGCAGTCTTGCGTAAATGGGTTTTTTCGGTGGAAATAATCTATGTATGCATCCCACGTTCTCGCAATGGTGAAGGAAACCGGCATCCCTTTTTGTGATCCCTGTAGTTCAGTTAAGTAACTGAGAATTATATGCCTGATTTAAAATACAGTACTACCTATATTATTTCAGATTACTTGGGAATTTCCATTTGAGGCTGAGAAAACGAAATCAAGGCGATTCTTTCATTACAATAATAGTCGGGTTTCTCAAATACCGATGATGATCAATGACGACTCTTATCTTCAATTCTATGACAGGAATTACAAAGTAAAGTAGATTTTTCCGTCTGAATACCCTTACTAAAGCGTCGATGACACAGGGTTAGTTTACAAGCTACAAGCCGGCGTGATTAAAAGCTAGCCAGTGAGCGATTCAGCTTTCGGGAAGGATTTTCAACTATCAGATTGTAAAATAGCCGATGCCACTGAATAGTTACAAGGCAGCAAAATACGCAATTTCGTTTTCTTGGATCACGTCATTTTTTTTTATTATTTTAATATTAAAACTAAAGTACTGAATGGATTTCCATGAAATTTCTATAGGACCAATCTGGAATTTTATCTTTTGAATTTTAAAAAAATCAAATTGGTTGAATAACAACAAAGTTATGAGGTAACAAACATTAAAAAAAAAACCCAAATTGAGAACCTCCTCCTTTTTTGAAGTCGGTTGAAAAGGGAAATCACCATTAAAACATAGACAGATAGATAGATAATAACTTTTTAACTTTTAAAGAACTGGACAATTAGGTAATAACTGTATATACTAATCTAATTAAAGAAATAAAAAATATGTTGTCGAAGTAAACGAAATTGCGTATTTGCATACCTGACTATACAATAGTGTTTACGGTCACTCAACGGTCGGTTGTAGTATGCTTTTGTAAAACCTCGATATTGAAATATTACAAGATGCTGTCGATGTTGCTAAGAAGCACGGGTGTTATTCTGACGCTGGTAGTCCCAAGCCTGGATATGCGCGACTTCCTCCAGAAACTGAAAGCCAACCCGGATCTGATCAGGGAGACAAGAAAACGGATGTCGAATAAATATATGAGGCTGGTACTGCCGAGGTTTAAGATAAAAAGCTTTATTGATCTCACGGAAAACTTTAAACGAGTAAGTTATTTACGTCTTCTTCTTCTTGTCGCGTCACTGGTTCTTTCGAACCAGTGTGGTAAATGGATTTTAAGTGCACCTCGAAGAGGCTCCTTTCATGCGCTTCAGTAAACGATATCCTTCCATCCAGTAGTAAGTATTAGCCTGCGCAATGCTGGTTCGATTCCCGTTTCAGGACAAACATTTCAGTGGTGAACAACGGTGTTTGTCCTGAGTCTGGGTGTTAACTATGTATGATTAACAAAAAAAAGTATATTAAGTATTTTATCAGTTTTTTTTTTCGGATGCATTTTTAATGCAGTTAGCCGCAGATGGCTGTTACTGCGTCACCGGACTCTTATCAGTTATTTAGTTCCCATAGTACAAGCTACCTTAGTTTGAGGCCAGATGGCGTTGAGTGAAATGTTCAAAACCAAAAAAATCTGGTGGACTGGTACGGCAGAGGATTTTAAATTTATCAATTTAATTTAATAATTTTTGAATCTCTTCAATCAGTGATTTGGCCTATGCATTGTCTGTCAGTCAGTCAGTAAAAACATTTTATGTTTGTTGACCTATGTACCTTGTATAAACGTCAGATTATCTTCTGATGACCCAAGCCTCTCAAAAGCTTTCAACTTGACTTATCGAATATAACTTCAATTACAGAGTAAATTCAAAGAGATTATGGACAGCAACACTACCAGTTTAAACAGCATCTTGAAGGAAGGTCACAGGGATGGAAACATGTTCGTCAGCAAAGTGAAACAGAAACTATTCCTCGAAGTAGACGAGTTCGGTGTTATGAGGAACATGAAACCTGGTATGAATGATGTTTAAAACCGAATATACTTCTCTTCTTCTAACTTAAGCGTCGATGATACACGGCTTTTTTAAAAAGCTCATTGTTGGCAATTTTAAAAGCTAACGTGTGAGCGAGTTAGTTTTTGGGAAGGATTGTCAACAAGTAGATTGTAAAAAAGCCGATGACACCGGGCGAGTTTACACGCAACAAGCGAACTCGCTAAAAGCCAGTGAGTTCACTTGTAGTGTGTGAACTCGCCCATTTTAAACTTAAAAAGCTGTGTGTTATCGAGGCTTTAGGCTCAATTCCCACAGTAACTGACTGCGGCTGGCAGTGACGTGGCGGTTTTCATGGATCTGACAGGCCATGATATTTCTCTTTCTTGCTTCACAAGCGATACCTACGTGTCTTTTATGTTTGTAGATAATGTTCCGAGTTAGCACTTAAATGCTCTGCCAGCCGCTTCCATCCCAGTGGAAATATATCCTAGACATAATTTGAAATGAGGTCATATCTGCCGAAGAACTAACAACTGTTGGGGTAAACGATGATCATCACTAGAAGAAGCTAGCTATAACAATCCAACTTCTGTTGGATGAGAAGAACAAGACTTGAGGAGGAAGTGTCTTAAAATGGATGGCTAATAGCAATGTTGCACCAGCTTATGTTAATCAAAGTCCTAAGTAACACTGTTTCGATCATAGCCCGGCGTGATCTTTTACAATCAGTAAAGCGCCTAGCTTGTCTCCTCACTAAACATACTTGGTATTTTAAGACTCAACAAGCTGATGCCCGCAACTTCGTTAAGCGAATTAATGAAATCCCTTTCTTAATACGCGTCTGCACTTCTTAACGAACACAAGCTCTAAGTGTCATGTCTCTACGTTCAGTAGTTTGACCTGTTGTGTGTCAGTAAGTCAGTCAATCAGGCCTTTAATAAAATTAATGATTAATAAGTTTTCGGCATGTTTAGACTATTCACGGAACCATAACACACGGGAACCGCCGATGCTACCGCCCGAATTTGCCGCCGACCGCCCGTTCTTCTTCTCCATCGACCTGGAGGAGAGGATCCCGATGGCAGACCATCTCGAAAGGGTTCATCATCCGCTGCTCTGCGGGGTGTATAATGGTCCCGAATAAATAAAATAAAATATAAAAATACTAATTAATACGAAAAATGCTCATTAGTTTAATTATTTCCTATTACTCGTATAATGTCTCTATCTACCTACACCTTCCCACGGAGGAGCAACCGCTTCCTTTCTAAGAGACATTTTTTTTTAAAGTTTGAATGAATTGTTGAATGAATTATTTGTCTCAAGTATGGTTAGTTACAGACTGGTCTTATGAATGTAGGTATAAAGTAGAGTCACCTACTTTACTGTAGAATAAAGGATACAAATTTTCTCTTAATTTATACTTATGGCTTAAGTTGCTCATGATCTCTATCTCGATCAATGTATCTAAAAATTACATAAAAATTAAGTTTGAATAAATATGTCCAGTAAAATAAATAATATATAATTTAAATTTTGTCTGCCCGTGGTTTTTTTTTTTTGCAGGTCACGAGATTATACATTCTACACCCATTATCTCATTTATCATAATCTGTTCTGTAGTTTGGGCGTGGTTACACTGTAAACAAAACATCTTCACAAACTTTTGCATTTGATTTCAAAGATTTTATTAATATAGTTTTATAGATTAAAACTCAATTATAATTGATTGATTCAGGCGTTACTTTGCGGAAATCCGAGAATTCTCGTTTCAGATTTCGGGGAGTCAACATCTCCTGAGGATGCCTCGTGTAGAGGCGAAACACGTGTCGAGTTCTGACTTGGGTTTTCTTTTTTCGGCGCTTTGGTTTAGATACAAAAATTCTAAACTAGAGTTAAGGTAATTATGACCTTTGTTTAGAAGTTAAGTGGATTTATTACAAAATATATGTATAATATTTATTTATAGTTTTAAGGAAACTACACTTTTCATCAGCCGATTTCAAAGAACATTTCCCTTCAACTTATTTATTCATTTCTCCTCTATGATTAGTTGAGAATGTCAAATTAACACACAAAATAGCCGAATAATAGCTAACTAGCAGCCACGTGTAGTCCACGTGTCCGCTCCAAATGGATGTAAATGCGACCCCTGCCGGGGTGACAAAGGGGTTGAAATAAAAACTAGCTACTGACCAATTACGTTGTGTCATTGCAATGAAATTTTAAACTTAATTGGCTGACTTAATTTCAATTGTAGAGTCCCCTTCGACAGCTTTATGATAATTTGTTCGAAAATGCTGAAAAATATTTTCTTTCTTAGGTAACAAGGAGCTAGGTTTTCTCTGTATATTGAAAAATTACGCCTGCCTATGACCCAAACAGTGCTACACAGAACTTAAAATAACATAAGCCAGTGCTACAATGTAATTTTAAGCATTTTGATGATTACTCTCAAAAGCCTATTTCAATTTACAAGGTAATACTTAGTAAATCAATTGAAGTTACTGGTTTTCTGAGTACCTAACTTGATAAGCTGATAAGAATGCTACCTGCGAGCATATTTTGCCTTTTTCATTTTATGTTCTTGAATGAAGACCACGTCTAGATAGTGTAGCGAGTAGAGCGAGCGACTCGATAGAGCAACGTTATGTACATTGATACTCAGTAAATGTATGGGAAGAGCCAGAAATCGAGCTTAATGCCACGCTATTGAAGTGACCTTCGTCCACCAGTGGATTTCTTTATAGTTAACTAGCTGATGCTCTCAACTTCGTTTCTTCTAGCACCTACATATCTTATCAAAATTTACTTACATACCCTTAAAATTTCAAGTGTTTTCGTTCAGTGGTTTAACTTGTGCATTGTCTGGCAGTCAGTCAGATCTAAGCCTTTATAATGCCATATTAATTGATAAATGATTAGATTAATAGATTATGTACAGTTTGGTGTTATACGTTTTTTGTAATGAGTATCATTACTGTATGTCTTTTGATATCCAAATAAAATGCAATATACCTATCCTCTAGAACTCCCAAGCAGTTTTCGATTCATCCAGTCATTCCTCACAGCAATATTCATATTTACATAAAATACACTTAACGAGCATTGCTGACACCCCCGACAGTTTATAACTACCCTAGATTGTTATTTTAGTACATTTGAATAATCATAAGGCAAGCTATGCATAGAGATCTTGATTTTATTACGGCTATGTTGGTTTTCAGTGTTTGTACCACTTGTTGGGAGCTGAGGATTTATGCTTTTATTTATTATATATTATTAACCAATTATAATTTAAATCAAATTATTATAAACGAGACTAGGCAAGACGACACGCGACGGCGATGGTTTGATAAAGCGACAGCTAGTGGTGTACTTTTCTAGCAAAAATCGGGGTACATAAGATTAGACTCAGTGAACCACCGCTGATTTATGAGTGCATCTGAAATAAATGAACTGTACGTACGATACATCTTATTAAATTTAAATGATCAAAAAAATGTATACAAAGTATTGTATTGAAAGATGAATTGTTTTAACTGACTTCATAAAAGCAGGTTCTCAATTCGGTTGATATTTTTTGTTAATGTTTGTTACCTCTGTAATATAATCTGTAATAGTATAGAAGCCAAAGAACTTGTATACTATGTATCTAGAATACCGACTCACACGAAAACTGCGAGCCGAAAGAGCTAGAACCAGTAAGGAGTGTGTCTCGTTCTGTAGGGCGACCATAATTTTTGAACTTTGAATATTTCATTGAGACATAAACAAGCAACCAAGGGAAAATTCAATCTGCTCAATAAGCTATCAATGTTATATACATACGTTACTTTGCATTATTGTTTTAAAATTATATTATATATAGGTGCATTAAAATATCAACAAAAAAGAGGGCGGTGCTCCGCATTCTAGTGAGGTATATCTGATTCAATGGTTTTAATACTGTTTCTTTCGAACAGTAATTATTATTCTCGGCAGTAAGGTACCTAACCTACATGACAGCGACTGTACTAAACCTTTCAAATGAATCTGAATAACATTTAGAGCAAATCGTCTAATTTCGAAAATTGTCCGACTTATTTCAAAAATTATGGCCATGTTAATTTTTATTGTATGCTGGCAACTGTGTGAACGAGACACACTCCTTAACGAGAGGGTCTCTATCAAGCATTAAAATCCTTATATTTAGATTTAATTAAAAAATAACTTTATTTCCAAGTCATAAGGTTCAGAATTCTTAATCCTTAAATAAAACAAAATGGCGTGTTAGCTCTCTAGATACATAGTATAAAAGCTCTTTGATAGAAGCTCTTTGCTCTGGACTTCGTCATAGACCAACCGATTTGGAAAATTCTTTTTTTGTTATATAGGTATGCTTTATTTATTATATCACTATAGGTATATATAAAAGGCTATGCCCTGGCTGACGTAAGAGCCAAACCACTGAACGCAATTTTGAAAATACGCAACGCAAACGAAGTGCGGGGCGTAAGCTAGTTATATTATAATAAGGTTCCATTAGCTCCTATCCGGTAGATACAGAACTCTAAAAACCAAAAACCTGGATCCATTTCCAGGCTTAATAGTGACCAATACAAACAATTCCGTGAATCTTCGTTATAAATCCGTGACAAGTTTCAGCGGTGATCCGTTATCCGACAGGTGGCGTCCCACCGGACTCAATTAGCTACCGGGACGAGACGGAACGGGACGGATTGGGACGGGATGGGACTGAGTTGGGTTGGGGCTGGCCACGACGTTTCTATTGAACAGAAATCGAAAGGTTTCTACGTACCTAATTTGTACAAATTTGATAGCAACAATTTTGTTTGCGTTTTTTAAAATTCATTTCGTAGTACGCACACTTAGACGTAGACACTTGAAAATCGGAAGGTGTATTCGTCAAGAACTAACTTGACGAATACACCCTCCGATTTTCAAGTGTCTAGTGTTTAGTGGTTTGGCCAGTTAGTTGTCTGTCAGTCAGTCCAAGCTTTTTATATTTAGGTATATATAGAAGAAGATAGATGGATTCTTTCGACGGCTCACGAAGCGTCATGGAAGATGAGAAGTTTTCTCTACGTGAGTTTAGCGATGGGAAAACGGAAAACGGAAACTGGAAATGAATAAAATAAAATGGCGGAAATCATTTTAATTAGAAAAAAAATAATTTTCATATTAATTACAAGATAACTTCTTCTTCTTATCGTGTCACGAGTTCTTTCGAACCAGAGTGGTGAAAGAATTTCAAATGCGCCTCGAAGAAGCTTCTTTCATGCACTTGACATACGTTTTCGAACTTTTAGGTTCTATGACATGTTTTCCTTCACTATTAAGCACTTGTTTTAATGCACACATCATTTTTCTGAATAGAAAAATCCATTGTTAAATTGGCAAGATAACTTAAAAAAATCAAAATGAAATTTTCAGTTTTGCAGAAACCAAATCACCAACTACAACCACATGCTAGGTACAATGTACAGTCAGCCTACTCAAGCCTAGGCCTCCCATAAGCTCGACATCAATTGTGCCAACGTAGCGGCACGGTGCACTACCGACCGCACCTACATCACGGGTGGTACGGTGCGCAGAAAAATCGTGTGCCGCGCGCTCACTGACAGCAGGTCATTTGTTAATTCGCTGAAATATGGCGGCGGGCGACGGCTATTCATTATAAGGCCGGCTCGTTTGTGCCACGTGTGGGACGGTAGCGTTGGCAGAACAGTATCCACAGGTTATACGTTTTGTGGATAGGTTAAAGGGATGATGATGAAGATGTGGGATGTTTTTTGTATTAATTAGGTAAATACTTTTAGTATTACTGGATATAACGCATTGGATATAAATCTGTTATGTTGTATCTTAAAAATAAGTAATAAATAAAGTATTTGAATTTTAATTACGTATCATATTTCATTTATTCAAACTGTAGGTATTATAATTTACCTACTCTTAATCATGTCTTAACCTAGTATTAGTCTATGATTATTTCATATAATGTGGAGCTAAAACAATACTTTGGTCAGACAGCAGATGAAAAAAGAGGCTGTTTGTTAGTTTGTTTCATAAATACTTCTTACTACTAAATCTAAACATTTCATTGTAACAACTAAATCTGTATGTATCTTTTGATACATTTTAATCACTTTCTTTTAACTTATTCTGTGATTAAGTGAATGAAACGTTGTTTTTCTAACTTGCATGCATAATATTTTAATTTGTATATCAGCAGATACTTCGTGATACTAAAATGTTGATGTTAATTCGGAAAAATGCGTTAGTTTTACAAGATCTATTTTATTTTTACTGAAAAGTAAAGTTTTTTTACAAACCATACAAGTCGACCTCAATGTTAATATCGCGCTATGCTGACTGTACTTGCAGTCAGTGCATTAACTTGCCCATTGACTGTGAAGCTTTTAAAATTATACCCATCTCTCTCTTACATCTAAGTATGGCATATCGTTGTCTCTTTTTCATGCATATTACATATTCAAGAGAAAAGGCCCATATCACATGGATCCTATATTAAATTGTTTAAACAATGTGAATTATTTTACTAGGACATAATATATTTTTTTCCCTCGCTGGTTTTAAAAATGCAATATATTCTGCTCTATTACAAAACTACTAAAATACCTACATAATGTTTTCGTAGTTTATTTTCGAATGAATTTTCGTATGCTAAGTACATAATCATAAAATAACATTATAGACCAAAAGTACGATTGTTTAATAATGTGCACAGTTTCATTTATTTATGTATGTAGATTAGATACCTCCTTTGCCGTCTGAACTTGTCATCTAGAAGATAATAATTAACAAATAGTATTATTTAAGTAGTATTTTTTATAGCAATATTATCTAAAAGGCTTAGTTCTGACTGACTTAATGATTGATAAACAACGTATAGGTATATATACCAAACCACTGAACGTAGAGACTTGAAACTTGAAGGATTTGTTCGTCATTATCTGAAAGTGAGTAGTAAGAAATGGATTTTGGAATCGCAACGCAAACGCAAACTAGCTTCAGCTAGTTCTTCATATTTTTGTTAATAATAATAATAAAGTTGATTTTTTTAATTATAATCTAATCATTGTTATACAGTTAAGGCTTAGTCCACAGGCGCGTATCGGATCATCCACACTGACCGTATTGATCACTTCTCGTATTGAAATCGTATTGATCTTTTTATGTCAAAAACAATATATCATGCTGTGTTCGCCTATAATAGGTTTTGCATGCACCTAATTAAAAAACAATATTATTGTTAAATAAACATTTACTCATGTAAAACTGTTGGTGAACCAATAAATCATCATCATCATCAGCCCACTTTAGTCCACTGCTGGACGTAGGCCTCTCCCATAACGCGCCACTGAGCCCGGTCTTCGGCTCTCCGCATCCACTTTTTACCGGCTGCCTTTCGTAGGTCGTCGCTCCACCTGGCCGGAGGGCGCCCTACACTACGTTTGCCGATACGCGGTCTCCACTCAAGAACCCGCCTGCTCCAGCGGTTGAACCGCTGGAACCAATAAATAAAATAAATAATTAATCACTATTGGCTATTGATCCCATTTGTAGGATTAATAGCTGGGAAGAGATATGTATATACATAATGTATATAAAAAAAATTGCTAGTTATCATAATCCACCCTGTATACCTGAAAGATCGTAACTGATGAGTTATGAGGGTCTCGAAACTTGTTGAGATCCTGAATCCTGAATGTTCCCTGTAATCGAGTTTGCTCCCGCTTCCGGGATTATAAAGTTTTGGTAACAAGCCCTCGTATTTATCCTAGACAATGATGAGATTGGTATTAAGTACGTGAAGGTAAAGGCAGAAGTGGGGTTGTATATACCTGCCTTTAAAATAAATGAATGAATGAATGGTTTATTTTTCTCAAGTATGGTTAGTTACAGACAGGTCTTATGAATATATAAAGTAGAGCACATACAAAAAAATTCTACAACCGACTTCATTGGACTGTTTTAGTGACAACAAATTATATAAATATATTTAGTAATAAATCCGCTTAATTTCTAAACAAAGATTTTAATTAACTTAACTTTAGTTCAACTAAACCAAAGAGTCAAAGAACAGAAAACCAAAGTTTAAAGATACGACACGTGTTTCGCCTCTACACGAGGCATCATCAGGAGGTGTGGACTCGCCGAAGTTTGAAACGAGAGTCAACTTCGGCGAGTCAATCAATTATCTTGTTTTAGTGACCGTAAACACCTTACCACCGTAATTGAATAGTCACAACAACAACACACAACAGTGAACAGGGAAGCAAAATACGTAATTTAGTTCTCTTAGATGACGTCATTTTTTCAGTTATTTTGATTTCAAAACAAAGTACTTAAACGATTTTTAATAAACAACAAAGAAAATAACAACCGAATCGTTTTTTGAAGTCTGTTGAAAATAGATAAGGTGAAGAGCGCGATAAATACCCCATTCGATTTAACTCTTGTTTCTGGTTTTTTTTGTAGATAACAAAATTATCTGAGCTTTTATACAGTGTTGCCCCTATCGCTGAACTAGCGAGTGTAGTGTAGCTGCTAAATTGGTATTAATTAAATGGATGCGCCGCGTCTGCATAGTTGTCTGTAAGTCTTACACCACTCCAAATGGCTCATACAGGGTAACTGTTCCCTAATTTTAAAGGTCTTCTGTGAATCTGTTTTTATTGATATATGCCATTGTCAATACATTGCTTCAATAGATAATTAACTTACTGCAGCACTTTTTGGCATAAACTTTAACTTCTATATTGTAATTTCTCTACCCATATGCCTCCATAAGCCCAATGTTATTTAATACCTATTATATCGTTGATTTCATCATGGACCTAAATTTTAGAGTCAAAATCATAGAGTTATTTTTTTAGATTTTTAAATAAATATACCCTGTATATTTTAGTGCCACCACATTAAACTAGATTGCTTAGTTATGTGATTAGGACTTATTAGTTTTCAACAGTAAACTCTATTAAAATTTTGATTCCAATTGCATTACAAAACAACTTTATATGAGAGGTAGGTACATCCTTTACCGTTAAATTATTTAAAGTGTCTTTTGTTACAATTCTGTATACATAAATACAGGGTGGGCCATGAATTAGTTAACATTTAAATCTGATTTCCTGCGTAAATCCGAACGGCGCGGGGTGCTCGGAGAGGTCAAACGGCTAACTCGTTTCAGGGAAATTTAGTGGCAATAGATCGGAACACTGGGTCTCAAGGCGACTTTTGCGTAAAAAAAATTTAGTTCAGTCCCTTTTTTGATACATTTGTTTCGCTCGGGATCGCGTCGAACTGAAGCATAATTTCCTACACGTTCTCTTCACTCTGAGAAGTCCGTGGATCGCCGATTTGCTACGAATGTAATGTCCCTGCCGTCTCTTCGAAATTCTTCACCCATTTATTTCTACATAAGGACTCGGGCAATGATTTAAATGTTAAATTGAACTCAATACGAAGCAAATGTATCAAAAAAGTGAGCAAACAAAATTTTTTTTACGCAAAAGTCGCCTTGAGACCCAGTGTCTCGATCTATTGCCACTCAATTTCCCTGAAACGAGTTAGCTGTTAGACCTCTCCAAGCACCCCGCGCCGCTCGGATTAGCGCAGGAAATCAGATTTAAATGTTAACTAATACATAGCCCATCCTGTACAACCCTCGCAGTTTTCCCATCAGTATTATAGACCTTATACTTTTATATTTAAGGTACATTTCAGGTCAGATTAGTACAACAACATGCAGTGTGTAACTAGTTAGCGGCCGCAAACAGAATATGAGCCGGTATCGCAATCAGGAGAATTTTGTTTGATTTGACGCATCTCGTTAACGTACGTGTTTATCGTTTGAAGTGAGCAAAAGCTGCATTTGAAATTATTATTGTTAAAATGGTTGTAACAATTTAACAATAATAATTGGAGAATTCATTATAAATTTTAATTTTAGATACGTTCATTCTTTATTTTTATAGCTAGTTCAGTAATTTTGTATATGTTTAAGCATTTAGTATGTAGTAGTTAGTTGTGTAATTAAAATTATGAAGGATATAATTTCCTAATTATCTTTAGAATAGACAGTTGTTCGATTATATATTGTAACGGGTATTTATCGCACTCACCTCATATGTTTTTGTGTCCCGACGTTTCGACTGTATTGCAACAGCCGTGGCCACGTCACGTGGTGGTGGAAACGTCATGACACAAAAACATATGAGGTGAGCGCGATAAATACCCGTTACAATCTAATAACTATGTGTGATAATTGCGAAAGTCTACGAAAAACTAGTAGTTCGATTAATTCAAATCATTTATTTGTAAATGGCTTAGTTTTCAAAAATGTTTTTCTGACTTTACACTTCAATTTTTAGTTGACCACTAATTCACAAAATAGTTAACCTTTCATAAAATGCATTTAAAGGGATTTGAAGCTTTTCAGCAATAAAATTATGAAATCGATTAAAAGTGTAAAACAATTTGGGAAACTGTTGAAATGAACAACTCAATCGCGACCATAAGCGCCGGAATTGTTACGTGTGCGAAATGCTGAAACAAGTTAACGTAAGGCGAGCCGCATACTTGCTACTCTACATTTCACATATTTACAATGTCCTAGTAACAGTGTTACTCGTTTGGGTGTTACTGGATGGGAACCCATCATATTTACAGGCGAGAATAAAACCGATAGTACACTGTTGATATTGGGATTATTAGGTAATAAAATATTGTTTATATTATATTTACGACACATATATATTATATTAGTTTTACGATACCTATATTTCCGACAAAATATAAAAATATAGATATAAGAATAAATTAAACGAAAATGAAAAATTAAAATTTAACCAAAAAATACTCAAGGAAGTACCTGGCACATGCTAATAACTTTTTATCAATTTCTATCAGAATTAGCATCGCTATTTAACGAGGTAACGTCGCCAGCTTTTTGGCTACTTTGCCCGCGGACAGTGACCTAAATTCTGTGTATTAAATTTAGATAAGTTAATTCTTTATTTTTATAGCTAGATAATATTTTAGCATTTAGTTAGTAGTTTGTTGTGAAAATAAATATTACCTATTCGTAAAATGTTGCAGCTCGTAATAGCAATAAGTTTATAATGTCACGTTGTAAAAGTGGCAAATGTACGCCTATCCTTTCCGTCATTGCGTTATTTAGCTATTCCAGTCAGAGCCACATTCAAAAAGCGGCGAATAAACGATTATAATTCCGAATCAAATGAACACGCCGTGGCACCAGTACAGTCGGCAGAATAAAGTGTTAAGTTTCTCTTCGAAAAAATACTATAAAAGTATTGTTTTTGCTGCTTTATTTTTGTCATAACAACCATAAAAGTTAAATGTGTTTATTTTCTTATAAGGTGATTATAATACAAGCTATTTTCATAGTTTGTTTTCCAAAACTTACTTACTTCCTACACCTTATAATAGAAAAAAAATATATATTATGTATGTAGTTTTGTACTTCGTAAATTTATGTATATTATCATGTAGTTTTCTTGCATTTGTACGCCCTGTCTTCTTTGTTCAATAACATGAATTCATACCTACATAATACTTAGTGTGCTATTTTCTAAATTTGTATTCGTTGTTATAATAATATACTAATCTAATAGATTTATTGGTGCAAACGCGCAATCTCAATTACAACTTAAATAAAAATTATTGTCACCATTATTCCTCGCTGACTGTACGCACGTGCTCATTACGCCCGTGTGTCCGGCGCCGGACACGCCGATTGGACAATTAACGAATTAAAATGCACGTTTATTTAGTGACGGTCGCGCCGTCCCTTTCGCCATTGAAGCCGCAGGACGATTCTGCTGCTTTTACCCTGTAATTTTATCAATTTGCTTCATCAACGTTAAAATCGTTAAAATTTAAGGCCGTATAAATAAAAAAAAATAACGTAATAGTCAAGAAGTCTTTGAAGATTCATTTTGATATAAATATATTTGACTTAACTTTACCATATACCTACATAAGACCTGCTGAGGTATTTTGCAACATGCAGAAGTCCTTTAAAATTTTAAATTAAAAAGCAAATCAAAAAAATTATATACCTACCTGTCATATATATTTTTTTTATTTAAAGAGACGCTTCTACTTTGGTTGTCTCTTTTAATTTTACAGTCCTAAAAAAAATATGTATGCTTAAGATCACATGACATAAGTGAAAATTTGTCTATCTTACTCGAGCCGACTCGAGCCGACTTTACCTGAACGAGCGTTACATAACCAAACCTGACGGCTCAGTCTTACTCAATACACTCAAAATAAATTGCTCAGTGCGCCTAAATAAGTTTTTACTTCAAAAACCAGGAGATGTATTTACTATAATGCATCATACATACTCGTAAAAAATCAAACACCCTGCTGTGTTTTCTCACGACGGCTCACAACCCTTCGTAAAAGCTTAGCTAAAACATTATGATAATACTAATCCTTATTGTGTTGTAACATACACTTTGTTGGTGTGAATAGAATAAACAGAGATAAGAAAAAATAATTAAACGTGTTGCTTTAAAAAAATATAAAGAATATTTACCCTAAAACTGACCCCTGCAAAAGCCCGATCATTTTTGATACTTATGCCAACTGGCACCATAATTTCAAAGTTCCTAAGCAATTACTTTACTCGCTTGGCAGTTCTTATCGGTCAGAATCTGGACTGTTAAGAACTACCAAGCGAGTTAAGTTATTGCTCAGGGAACTTGACAGTTTGGTGCAAGTAGGCATTAGTCATCACGTTCTATATGCAAAGTGTAATCTGGCACCGCAAAATCCAACACCAAATTCTAAAGGTGTAATCGGGACCCGAATACCAAACGAAAGTAAACGGGTACCATCAACTTCTTCACTTATACATAAATGCATTCGTAAACTCGATCCCGATTGAATTACACATTAAACATTGACGCTGCGCTTCCATTATGTAGAAGCAATCTAAGTTATCCAGGTCATAGTTCTAAGTCTAATTTAACTAACCCTTACATCGGTTTCAAGTAACGTTGATGTCCAATCTATGTTCGCTATTCTGTATTTGCATCTAAAGATATTAGAACTCTAACTACATAGATACCCTCTTACCATGTGACGACAATAAAATTATTGAGTATTGAGTATAATAAAATGTAGGTATTAAGATAATCTATTAAATTAAAATATTAATCTATGCTACCTTACATAATATATAATGTTTATAATTGTAAGACCTTTTTTAAACACATTACTTACATAATTTCATCTTTATAATAGGTGTATTGTATACGTATTATACATCGTTTGTTATGTGTTGATAACTCTTTTGATACGTAACCATTACCAATAAATAATAAATTTTATGGAATCATGGTCCAGATGTACCTAGTATGAAAACTGAAATTACGTATTAACGTAATTTCAATTTTCTAATTAAGATGTCTCAATAAAAAGCGTCTTGGTTCTATTGGTTTTTACAAATGATGAGATGTATACGTATTATACATCGTTTGTTATGTGTTGATAACTCTTTTGATACGTAACCATTACCAATAAATAATAAATTTTATGGAATCATGGTCCAGATGTACCTAGTATGAAAACTGAAATTACGTATTAACGTAATTTCAATTTTCTAATTAAGATGTCTCAATAAAAAGCGTCTTGGTTCTATTGGTTTTTACAAAGTTACTACCGGATAGATCTGATTAGTTTTGACTTCTTGTATCCATGCTCACAATTTTCACCTTGCAATTCATTCCATTTTTTTTTTCAGAATTACATTAATCCCTTACAAAATTTCATACGAAAACGAAACTTGTTAGATAAAAACTTGTAATAATAAAAAGGTAGAGTCGGTACCGTGTTCGTGTAGGGCGCAGCACGTATCTTCAGATCTCCGTGCAATTACACGTGAACAAAGATAATAAAGAAGGCGGCCTTCAGCTCCACACTAGGCGATTATTACGGCTAAATGACCGTCTTAAGGCGTAAGCTGTGGTACAAGTTAGAGGGAAAAACGAGTGACCGCATAAATAATATGAAACTGTTGCTAGTCCAAGTGTGTTCGCGGAAAGTCGTAGGATGGAGAAGGCTCGAGACAGCTTCGTCAAGGCCACTTAAGGTTAAGGCCGATGTCCAGCAGTGAACCAAAGGCTGTGCATGATAATGATATGATGTTGACTCTAAGGTAAGCCGGAACGGCGTGTAATTAAAAAAAACAACCTTATCGTGTAGGTACCTAGACTAGGAGATTTAGATAGATAGATATATAGATAAATAGAGAGACCTATTATATAATAGAGATTTAGGTACCTACACGTTAGGGAGGGCTTATTAAAAAAAATAAAAAAATATATATAAGTATATAACTTTTTAAGTAAACCGTGCAAAATCTCATAATAAATGGTGGCCCTGTAGCATCAATAAATCTCCGGATTACAGACAGCGTTCCACATCAAAGCTTTCTTCTATTCTTTCTCCTTCTAATCTACCATGACTTGGGCCGCACACAGAAAGCCAGGCAGTAGCGAGGGTTCCGTCCGTATTGCCATCATTATGGGATCTCATCTCCCGCGCGAGGAATTGATAACTGAACCGTCTCTTACAAAAACTACTCACAAAGGAAACTCTTTCAAATGGGGCTGTTGTTTCTTTGAAAATTTTTCATCGATAATGTTCGTTGTAGAGTTTAATACTTCTAACAATAAAAATGTGCTTAGGTACCATTTGGTCGTTTTTGATTTAGAGAATACTAGTTGACATTGATGTTGACGTTGCAACTCCATTTGCGTGGCAAATTAACAAAATGCTTTTCTTAGTACGCCCCTACACTTTTTGACGAACATACCCTCCAAATTTCAAGTCTCTACGACCAGTGGTTTGGCCTGTGCGATGTCTGTCAGTCAGTCACGACTAAGCTTTTTATTTATAAAATTACCAAGTTCAAGCAAATTTCTGTACCAAATTCTTTAGGAGTAATCGTCTCCCGTGTCTTCGCTCACATTTGCCATGATAACAGCTAACATTTACAAGGACTTAACCTGCTGAGTAGAATAATAATTATATTAATGTTTGGACATTCCTCACAACGCATCTAGCCCCAGACTTAGTAAGCTTGTTCTATGGGAACCAGATAACTGATAGAATACTAATATACTTTTTTTTTGTAAATACATACATAGAATACATATAAAACACCTAGACTCAGAACAAACACCGATGTTCATCACACAATGTTAGTCCTGAGCGGGAATGGAACCCGCGACACCGGGCGTAGCAGTCTAACACACTTGCCACTCGACCATCCGTGTCGTCAGAATCAATAGAATGCATTACCTTCTACGTAAGGTCAACAACTGTTATCTTTTCCGTGGTAGGGTTGAGATCCTTCAACCCTTTCCTTAACTATCAAAATAACAATATCCTCAATGTTGATACCATCATTTCCATATTCCCATGCAGCCTGAACTAAGCGTCCATTCGCCTGCGTCATTTGCCCACCCTTTAAACTTTTTATTTCAATCTGAGTCCAGTTGACCCCCGAATCAGCCCTTAGGGTCCATTGTACTGTCACTGGCCAGTTATTTCGCGTCACTAAACTTATTAGAAGGGTTGTCCTGATTGGCTCCGACCTGCCCTTCGAACGGTCGGCGTGTTTTTTTTAAATAGTTTCAGGGAAAGTAAGGCGATTTTTTGGTTAAATGAATCGCCAAATTGGTCTCTCTGTGAAGTCTTTGATTGTGATTGACCTTTGAAAAAGGGGGATTTTCTTGATTTTCGAGATTTATGTTTATCGGATTTTAAAGACATAGAATTTAAAAGGTAGAGCAAGCTATCAAACAAGACAATACCTATATTACAGGTTAAAGTATAATAAATTAATATTGATTTGCTCAAAGTAGATGGATTTACGAGAAGAGGATGACCAAAGAAAAATGGATGGACTGTGCGAAAGAGGATATGAACAAAGCAGGCGTGAGTACAGAGATGAGGGCTGATAGAGACGAATGGAAGAAGAAGATATGTTGTGCCGAGCCCACCTAAGTGTGGCCAGGGAAATGATGATGATTTGCTTAGGCTAAAAAAATACATCTATTTGAGCTTAATGGCAGGAAAATGGGAGGAAGAGTTGCTTAGCTACCATTCCATTATTCATCTGTGCTTTGGCTCGCCTGAACTCTATTAAATTGTAATTTGAGCCGAATCGTAGGTATTTTAATTTTGAACACCTCTAAGCTCGAATAAAAACCCAAAGGCGATAGGAACTGAACAGAATAGTCAATTCGCGCGATTTGGTCGAGACGCAGACTCTCCCAATCTCAGGACCGAATCGTACGGATTTGAATGTTGAAGAGACTTAACATTATCATAATCCTGCATTTGTTCCTTTAAGTTTTCGCTGCATTATTTGCAGCTTAGAATTGGAAGTAGATCGGGACATTGAGCTGCTTGCTTAGGAAAGGGTAACTTTTTGAGTCCTTTACGAAATTTAACACGTCGCTTTTAAAGTGTACTTGGTTTTTAGTTATTTTATAATTATTCACAACATATGATTTTATTCAATGATTTTAATGGCTTTGCTCCTCTATGGTTTTCTAGAGTTAAAAGTTTCGAACTACCCAATCGGGTAATCCTGCCCTGTTTGCTTTTGTTTGATAAGCTGCTGCCAAAAAATGTTGCCAGCAGTTAACATTTTTTTTATTGTTTATTTAGTTTTTTTTTTTATTTGATTTTTTTTGTAGGTTAAACTTAGAGATATGTATAAGTTCGTTTGATTAGGTATGTAATAAAAGCAGTTTAGTTTCCCTCTTTGTGTACCTATAGGTCTGTCTTAGTTAATAAATTGATTTCTTTAATTCTTCTTTCTTTTCTTTCACAATATATTATGATATATTTGTAGTCGAGAACTCAGTACTATCCAAAACCAGCCAAATCTTCATACAGGGTGTATAGGCATGTAATCACCAAGTTGTCTGACAATCGAGGCGACACAATATTTGCATATGCCTGCAGGCGCGAGTGTGGTGTGGACACAGCTATAATATTACAGCTGGCTATGTATAGTTTATCAGTTTGAAAAAATATAATAATAACAACATTTTCACTGTTTTTATTGTTGTAATTTTTCTATAAAATGAATGAGAAAATTGCTTAAATATTACAAGTTTACGTGATTTTTTAAAGTAAAGTTAGGTACGTATGTGAATATATTCTCGTTCGACTCGTTTCCAAAAAACAATTAAAATATTGAAACTATCTAATGCAAATGTTTTCCCTATTCTATAATCCTAAAAGTATAGAGCTAGCTAACATTGTTTATGCTGTGCCACGAATGTAGGGGCGTGAACAACCGCCGACACTAACTTTCATTTACAAATCATTTGTTGTTGTGCTGTAACACCCTGTATAGTGAATGTTTCAATTGGGATGACATTTTCATACAAATTTCGACGCTGAATTTATTTTGACCCTAATGGAGACATATTTTATATTAGGATGGATGTATTAAATAATGTTTATTACTCAATGTCGCTGAGTGCACGAAAGGAGCCCCTTCGAGGCGCACTTGAAATCCTTTCACCACTCTGGTTCGAAAGAACTAGTGACAAGATAAGAAGAATGATAATGCTGAAGCTACTGAAACATTTATTGTGGGTAGAAAAAAGCTTATGACTTAAATAAATGAATAATGGTTGGAAACATTTTTAAATACATACATAGAAAACACCCAGCGACACTGGCGTGGCAGTCTAATACACTTGCTACTCGACCATCCGTGACATCAAATATGACAATCCTAAAGATAAAAAGATAAAGATAATGATATTTTACTTGTCAGAAACGCTACTATTCATTCTGTAACATAGTTACCACGCGAGCAGCAGCTGGAAGTCTATAAAAGCCAAATCAATTTCAAATCCAATAACCTAAAACGGCAACAAAAATCCAATAGAGGCCTAAGTCCACTCAGCAATTCGGAAGTGATAAATCCGCGTTTGAGATACGACTTTGCGCACCTAATTCGCGGCCATAAATTACGTTGCGACGCGATGCGAATTAGCGAAGCCAGATAATGAGCGAGTGAAGAATGATCCCTTCGTAGGCTCTGAGCTAGAATCTTTATTCGCTTTCCATGTAAAGTCCTCTATTATATATACAAGCAGTTGCCAAGGGCTTTACGCGGTCGGGTTAAAAGTAGCGTGTTTTTTTCAGTTGCTTGAACCAAATTTTAGCTCAATCGATCCCGTAGATTTTATCATAGATATAACTTCTGAATAGTTAAGATACAATTATTACATAATATTACGTATGAAGTTCTCAATTTTGATTGAATGTAAAAAGTTCTTGTATACCTACATTAGTGTACTTAGAGGAAGTAATGTATTATTCATCTTATTCTTAAGGCGGCGCAGTCCTGTCAAAAAGGCATATAGGGTTGTCCCAAACCGCGCGCGAAATATTTCGCTGCCGTGAACTCTGAATGACCCCGTCAGGAATTACAGTGCATAAATAAACAGTAGGATAATTTTATTTTACTTTAGAAATGCATATTTTATGATCAAACTTTCTTTATAGTAGTGATAAATTAGAATTTTGGTTGAATATATAGGCTGTTTTTTTGAGAGGGGCGATGATGGTCAAGTCAGAAACCTTCTTTACCTTTCTTAATTTTAAATTCAATTTATTTTTATATTTTAATTCACTTATTCTAAAAAATTGTGTAAAAATTTATCGAAATAAGTAAAATGTGCAATCACCTCACCTAAATCTAAAAACAAAAAATAAATGCACATTTGAAACTGACCACCATCTTGAATTTAAAATATAACACAATTCTTAATCATCATCCCTTTATTAGTCAAAAACGACACCCATGAGCAAAAATTAAAAAAAAAATGGTCCATCATGTTGGATTTCAAATCCGACACAAAATATTCAACTCCATATTAGTCAAAAACGATACCACTTAAATAAATAACAAAAAAAAACAATTGGTTGGATTTCAAATCTGAAACAAAATTATTAATCCTCAATCCTTAATTAGTCAAAATCGACACCCACCCATGATAATAATTTTGAAAAAATAAATTATCCGCCATCTTGGATTTGAATTTTGACATCAAAATCTAAATCTTTAACCCTGAATTAGTTGAAAAATACACCCATAACTCTCAAGTACTTGTCTCGCTACGCTCGGGAGCTCGCTTTACTGCAAAGCAGCTTTTGAGCAAAGCGATCTCATCTCGATGTGACCCCCAAGCAGCGAACGGACAACCTTCGCTTCGCTCAGGTTGGTGCTTCGCTGCGATCAGTGCTGTGTTTAGCTAATGACACAAATTATTTTTACTGATTTTAGGAATTTTTCAATTCAGTGATTTGTGACATTAGGACAATTTTACATCATACATCATTATTTTTATTGGTTGAAAAGTGTGTTTTTTTATGTTTTGAACTCACATATCTCTGCCATTTAAAAAAAAAACAAAATCAAATTCGACAAAAAAATATATTCAGTTACCAAACCTGCTTACAAAATTTCACGAGAATCTGTTGAGAAATGCGACCTGAAGAGGAAGGAGAACAGCCGCCGACAGACGCCCGCCCGGACAGTGGCCGGTGGCCGCCCGTATAGACATACACGAGCATATTTGGCCAACCTGAAGTAGAGACCTTCGGCTTTCGCTTTGCACTCGTTTGGTCAGCTAATAATACTACTATAAACTACTATAGGTATATGCAGCTTTACATAAAGCTAAAGCTAAAGCTAATTAAAAATTATGTAGGTACTATAAGTACATAATTCTACAAAAAATATTTCTTGTAGGTATCTTGTACCCAATACAAGCATACTCTCTCTACATCTGTGTGTGGTGTTTTAAAAGAATCTGCAGGTGGTAGATTCATTACTGTGGTGGCGTCCATGTCAGTTTCCTGAGGCTGCCCCATTGACTTGTAACGATCTTCAGTATCTAGTCATACTGATTTTCATTAACTATGGCACTATGACCGACTTCACAAACTAAATAATATCGTGCGTAATTTAATTTGTGATATCTGTCATCGCGGGAAAACTGACACAGGTCCGGCCTCCGTAAGTGCCAGCGAGCCGCCGCACTCGCGAATTTGTGGTTATTTAAACTTAGTAAAAAAGGAAATCGTTTTATCAAGTTAAACTCTACGAAAATGTCTTGAAATATTTATTGTCTATAGATACGTGCAAAAATTAATTGTAAAATATCATTAGGCTAGTCATAGTTTTGAAAAAACACTACAAAGAGGGGTAACTTTGGGATTTTTTTCTTTAGAGTGAAGTACTTATGATCTTGTAACTGGCTACGAATTTGGCTAGACTATATCCTCAACTTATGCATATATTTTTTTCAGAATTTATAACACTATTTTCGTTTTCTCAGATGGTTTTAAAAAACTCAAAAATGCGGCCTTAGTGTGACTGCGCCCCCTTAAACTTTTTTGCATGTTATAGTACGATGACACACAAGCTTTTACAAGCTGATTGTTGACATTTTTTAAAGCTAGCGTGTGAGCGTGTTAGCTTTCGGGAAGGATTGTCAACAAGCAGATTGTAAAAACGCCGATGACACTGGGCGACTTTACACGCTACAAGCGAAGTCGCTGGCGTGTAGCGTGTAAAAGGTTGTCTTCGTACTGTTTTATTAGATAGTTAATGCATGTCAAAGGAAAGGATTACTTTATTATGTAAATGAATAAACGGTCTTGTCGTGCAGATTACATTTATTTAGTGTCAGATTTTATATGCAAAAATATTAATTTACAGAATAACCTAAGTGTTTTCTTAGAAGACGTTTTCTTAGAAGCTATCTAAGAAAACGTCGTATATAAAGAATAATTACTTTAGTTTTTCGTAGACTTTTGCCTTAAATTAAACTTGTATAAATATTTTTATGTGTGCAATAAAGAGTTTAAAGAATTTCACAATTATCAAAGATAATAGATTCCTTCCGGATATATCTCTAAGCATTCTCTATTCGGGAATACCCGGAATAATCTAATACCTATGAAAAATTACTTTGATTAAAAAAAAAATGATTTATTAGCTCTCAAACGCAAATATTGACCTAGCGATTTCCGTGCACCCTAAAACCGTCTGATTGGGAGCCGGACGGACGGACGGATGGTTCGTTGGGCGCCACTTGTTTGGCGATCGCAGAGACCTCTGCATTTTACTACAATCAAATTTGGTCTGATTGAGCAGTGTCCAAATTAGATTGGGTACCTTTGTACCAATATTAGGGGCCAAATACTTAATACATTTTTTACTCAACATGTTTTTTTTTCTTTGAAAAAGGATTAACTTGGTTTATTAGTTTTTCTGAAAGGAGCCTGCTCGGTATAAGAATAAAAGACCGCATAAGAAACACCAAAATCAGACAGAGAACCAAACTTATAGACGCTGCTACTCTAGCATGCCAACTTAAATGGAGATGGGAGGGACATGTCGCACGAACACTAGACGGCAGATGGAGTGAACGCGTGCTGCACTGGTACCCGCGGGGAGCGGGGCGCGCGCGCGGACGCCCGCCCCGCCGCTGGCGGGACGACATCGAGGACGTTGCCGGCCCTACTTGGACGAGACTCGCAAACGATAGAGACGCATGGAAGCAGATGGAGGAGGCCTTCACCCTTAGATGGGTATCCAATTAAAAAAAAAACCATAAGAAAATATATACCTTGTAAATTACTATGTTGGAAATAAATGGCTTATTATTATTATTATTATTAGTTTTCAGCGTGTTGGATTGATGACATTACAAAAGCTGTTAGAAACACCTGGACGAGAGACGCCCAAGACTGGGAGGGGAGGCACAAAGGGAGGGAGGCCTATACCCAGCAGACGATGACACCGAGCTAATGATGATGATTAGTTTTTAATCGATTTAAAGCCTATTATACTACTTTTTGTTAAAAAGTTAAAGTTAAAAAGTAACATGAATGTTCTTATGGTAACTCAATCAATCCATATTAATTATGCATTTCTACCGCAGAGCTATCCTCACACACGCATCACTTATTAAAAAAAAAAACAAAATGTCAAAACAATTGATTGTCGCCATTATTACCAATGTTGCCAACAAAAGGGCGCTGGTGAAAAAAGTTTGACAGCTCGTTATAAGCGAGAGGAAGGGAACTAATTGGGAAACTTACCTACCACCTGGCCACAGAATAAATATTTAGGTACATCCTAGTAACAACAGATCCTTCTGATAAAAGCGAGACTTTATCAGGACCTGAAAAGTAGGTGTAAGAGGTTGTATTGATGAGGAATTTCTACTTTCACCACCTCAATGTCCTTCAAACCAAACCTCAGAGATGCTTAGGTATACATTATAATTTAGCAGCAAAGTGTGCAGTTTTTAAACCAAACCTTTTTGAGATTAACTATGCTGGCAATTTTAGAGTTACCTATGTGTTTTGAGTTTTGAAAGTTCAGTGTCTAGGGCTGAAAACGTTTCTACTGATTTCCGAACGCAATTTAATACCGCCTACCTTTGAACTGTTGCTCTTGGCTTGTTGGTTTGGTGGCACTTGTACCTGAAATAAACGACTTTATTTATTATTTTATTATTTACGGTCCTGTGGACTCGCACGGCGGGTCCAGGTTCGAAAGTCTTTGGAAAACGCACACAGCATGGCTATGAACCCGCGACATTCACGAGTATCAAAATGTTGATATGCAGATTTGGCACGGCCAAAAATTGAGGGAAAATCGACGGATTTTAAGTAGAACGTCCACATGCATCCGATCACAATGACTCCCGCCAATGCACTTATGAGCCTCTAGCTCTTCACGTTCGGGCAGGTGGTGATTTACACAAACTACTCTCAAAATAACAATAGAAACGCAAAAGGTAGTGTTGGTAACATATTTAGGCAAAAGCCTGCAGGTTTAAAAACTGCCCTATTTCTTATTTTTCTCCTAGACAATTTTACAGCTCTAAAATTTTAAAGAGGAACTCTATTTTGTGCATAAGTTTTTTGTTTATCTCGGTGTATCTTTACTGCGTCTAACACATTGTTTCTGTGACATAGGGATGATAGGGGATGTAGGGGACAATCGGCAACTATCGCCCAATTTCACGTATTGTGTACAAAAGAAACGAAGAACTTGCGTTTGACAACCCTGAGTGAGACATGCAGGGAAACTACTTTTTATTATTATTTTTTCTTAAAATGCCTTACAAATATTTCTAAATAATGGTTTCGTAAAGAAATTATTATTAAAATAGTAATAATTTGATTTATTCAAACAATCGAATGATGGAAGCTTTCTGACTTTACCATTATTAAACTTTTAGAAACTGTAGGTAACAGACAATGCTTTTTGTATCAAAACAATTCTCAACCGGTAACACTGTTACTCGTTTGGGTGTTACTCGATGGAAACCCATCATTTTTTATCGGTAAGATGCAGATTTCATTTCATTTAAGATGTTACCTGCTCGCATTAAATTTAAAAAAAATTGGTTCTCTGTAAAGTTGGTTTACGGACGATAATTTAACGTGATAGCGTAACGGGACAATGAGCGTTACCGGACAATGACAGCGTTACGGGACAATGACGTCAACGTTTTCGTGCATGCAGCCGGCGTTCAACGATTTATTAAATGTATCACGTCGAAAAAAATAAATTAAAAGCCTTAATCCAAACATACCGTAGGTCAACTTCATCATAACATACCTTAACTTGAAGCGTGTAACAAACATATCAAGAAAACCAACATGGCCACGTTTAATCTCGGTAATTGGCCGCGAGTGCTTATCAAACTTGTTATAGGCGCATAGATTAATTATTTCATAGAAACACGTTCAGTAATATTTTGGTCCAAAAGTCTGGCTGGGTGATGGTATAGGTATATATATATAGTTTATAAGCTAGAAAAATATAAAAGCTACATTAAATAGTAGTAGTATTTTATTTTATTTTATTTTATGGATCTCAATCTGAAATAAAATTTGATTTATTTATTTATTTATTTATTAAATCTTAATAATACCATCTGGGCAACAGAATTTATAATAAGTTTTATTGCTCATCTGCAAATAAGTAGATACTAGCTGATGCCCGCAACTTCGCTTGTATAGCGAATCAACAAAATTCATTTCTTAGTATTACACTTCTTGAAGAAAATACCCTCAAAATTTCAAGACTCTACGTTTAGTGGTTTGGCCTGTGAGTTGTCTTTCAATCAGTCAGGACAAAGCCTTTATTTAAATTTATGTATAATATTGATTGAAGAAATAACTTTTGACTTATCTAATTAGGTACGTTGGATGCAATGAAACATTAATATTACAGGTTAATAGATATCTATTGTCAATATAGGGTAAAGAAAAGTTTACAAGGATGTCCGAAAACCTTCAGTAAGAATAGCACTAATAGTACTTAGTGGGTAAAATATGAGGTATCTAACAGTAAATGTTCTAAGGAAAACTTGTTATGAGTATTACGATTCGCTGTGCGAGTCGCGACCACTCGCGGGATTAAATTACATCGAAAGTACCGCATTTTAAACCGATCATAGAGTGGGAGTTAGATATCAGGTACCTATGATGATGTTTCCTCAGAGAGGCAAGTTGGACTATGTCTAGGAGAATTTATTCAATCTTTTATTATGCGTTATCCACTATGCGGAAATTTAAGTAATTAGTAAAGATGGATTTTTTTATATTTTATTAATAAATCAATGTTTTAACGAAACCTACCACAACTGCCTTCAATTGGACTTTTGTGACCGTAAACACCAATGAAAAGTAAAGGAAAGCGAATTACGCAATTTCGTTTACTTTGATGTCATTTTTTCAGTTATTTTGATTGAAAACGAACCTAATGATTTTGATGACATTTCTATGGGACTAAACTGAAAGTTTTTTGAATTCGATTGAAAAGGATGCACCTGTATACTTATTTTTTAGGTAGTAAGTATTATTAGTAGTAGGTCAACTCAGGCTGCGGATGATGATGATGATGATGATGATGATGATGATGAATATTATTATTATTATTATTATTATTATTATTTATTAAATTAAATTAAATGATGAAGTATCATTAACATATTAAAGAATCTAATCGAATCGAATCACTGTAGGTACATTGTGTTAATCGTAGTAAAAAATGTTTTTTTATTATAGCTATAGGTAAGTACTTTTTATACTCTTTGCCGTGCAGGTAATACATTTTTCGATATTGCTAAAAGAAGGCAAAGTTTTGCGTGCGGCGGCGGCAGCGGCGCGACCTGACCTGTGAACCAAGCATTTTTTAAATAAATTGAGTTTGTAAGTCTATTTACTGGTTTATTTATTGAATAATTATAGGTACCACTCGGGTGAATGAACATGACACCTGGCTGACACGTGGCTCGGAACTTGATGCTTCCCCCGCTGCCCCGCGCGGCGCCCTCCGTGTTTCTTCTTATCATTACTTATCATTACCAAGTATTACAGGACCTCTTCTCTATCAAGATTATTCAATTCCACGCTGTACTTTGCACAAACGTCATTCGAGGCAGGTGTCATGTTCATTCGCCCGAGTAGTACCTAACCTACTAAGATCTGAAAACACTGTGTCAAAATTGTTTATATTTTATGTAGAGGAAACATGATTTCCGTAAATATTATAACTTTGGAAAAGTTGCATCAACCGTTTCTGATTGGTCGAATGCATTCGTTTCCAGTCGAATGAACGCGCGCGTTCAATAACAGTCGCCAATCATGCGGCATTCGAAATTTAAAAAAGCAAAATGGGCGAACGCGACCGTCCCTAATTTGACACGTGACGTCACATCTGTTCTGTGACTGTCATTGGGCCATCAGGCACTGAAATACAAAAATTAATTGATAGTTAATTATTTTTTTTAAAACTTAATGATTTAGCTTATTATTGAATAGTGCTCTATTGTCTAGAGTCAAAAGAGAAGTCGCAGTGTCGCTATTATAACGAGTTCAAAAGCCAATAGGGTTGACACCAATTACCCCGGTCCGATTCAAAGTGCCTAATGGAAATTTAAACACTCGTTTCCGCAAGCCTGGCGCACAATGCAGCGGCGACAACCCTAATTGATACTTTTTTAGATTTTTTTCTCACTTAAAATGTCAAATTGGCTATTGTAAAGGTGCAATCGTGTGAATGTACGCGTTCTCTCGATCGCTTTTTAGTTTTTGTCGCTTGCGATGGATAGAAAGTGGTATTTTTGTTGGACGATACGTCCGACAAGGAATGCCGGCTTTTGTGTCATTCGCGCAGTTTTGATGAACTTTTTACAAGACCAAAAATTGCCGAAATTTAAATAAAATTTTATTTGTTTTTTGCGATATTTCTTCATAGTTTGTGACTGGTAAAATTTAGAGTAACTTTTGCATCAATCTGAATTTTCAACCGACTTCCAAAAGGAGGAGGTTCTCAATTCGGTTGAATGCTCTTTTATCCTTGTTACCTCATAACTTTGTTGTTTATAAATCGATGTTAAAAAAATATTTGTTTGAGAGGATATGCTTTTGTCCCATAGATCCCATAGATTTATCAAAATCGGTTCAGTCAGTAGTTAAGTTTTTAAATTAAAATAACTGAAAAAAATCTGATTGAAGTCTGATATGTTTTTGTAAAACCTTGATTATTCTATTTATATTTGATTGCTTAAGTCTAAATAACTTAGTTACTTCAACTTAGCTGCAAGTGTTGGCAACTATCTAATTACCTAGATTAGATACATAGTTGACTTCTAATTTATAGCTAATCAAAAAATGTATGAATTCCAATCCAAATAATCGATCATAAATTGGAATCAACTGTGTGACTTGATTGGCAGATTCGTTAAAACTAATACGGGATTATCCTGATATCTCTAATGGAATCGAAACATAGGGGACAACATCGACAAATAGATTAAAATTATCAATATTGTTAGATGTTCATCTAATAATGAGTTTTGCTGATGGATGTGTGACGTTTGATTAAGTTTTCAATTAGAAAATTCGTATTTTCTTGTACCTATTCTACTTTTCCATTATGTGGTAACATTCAAAATGTGCCACAATTATTTAGTGTACATTGGATTATTATCTGAATTATTCAGTTTATCTTTTTTATGAATGTTTAAATAACTTCGAAAACCCACTTTTGCATATTGCTCGGATCTTAGTAAAAACAAAAAAAAAAGTCAAAATCTTTCTAGAATCAACTTAGGCGTCTGAAATCTGTCTTATCATTCGCGGTTATTTTAAGCTCTACAGTATCTGAACATTGCAAAGTTATGCTTATTTTAATTTCTCGGAAACGCTCCAAATAAAGCTTATACGTTACAACACTTATCTACAACGTGAATTTTCATCAGTACCTATTGGCACGCTTTCATACCTATACGTATATTTGCATACCTTTTATAGTTTGCAAATATACAAATGAGTAGGTTGATTTAAATATTTTACCTTTCATTGCGCTTTAGTCTAATATATTAGACTAAAGCTAAGACTATTAATATATATATTTCATATAACGAAGCAATTTCCATTCATATCAACAGATCGTTTATAGAGGCTCAATCAGCAGCATATAACAGCATCAAATTTTAAAAGACTTCAAACCGGAGTTTTTAAGCTGAGCATTATTAGCGTTTTTTAATTTTATTATTGTTTAATTAACCAATAAGCTAAAATATTTTAAACACTGAAAACCCGACTGCGAAAATATTGCCAATTCATTATTTCACATTAAATTTAAATATATAATAGAATAGAATATGCTTTATTGTATCATCTTAAAATAAAAATAAACAAGAAATACAAACTAAAATTACAAGGGCGGTCTTATTGCTAGATAGCAATCTCAACCAGACAAGACATAATGTCTTATACATATTTTTGTAGACTCCTTTTAATTTCCTTCATTTTGATACCTTACTCGATAGGTTTGGACAACAAACATTTATCAACGACTTACTATTTAGCGCCAAAAATCCACCATTTTGGTATCATAAGCCCAATACTTTCACTAACTACAGCTCCCTTCAAACCAGAACACAGTAATGCTTACACATTGATGCTTTGCGGCAAAATATCAAGCATTGTCAATACAGTTACAGGTAGATATTGTGTTGGTACGTGATAAGTGTGCCGCTCGCCCCCAGGTGAATTAGCCAGTAATGCATGCTGGGGGCGTGCGATATGAACGCCGCTTACACGTAATGTCACCTGATTGGGATGCCAATGAGGGACGGAGGAATACCCGTTTAACTCCAATAAACCTGCAATCAGTGCTGGAAAATATGAGCGTTTATCGAAATGAATTTTTTAACGTGATAATGAGACAGATTGGTAATATTGATGAACTTCAGGCAGGGGCTTATACGAAGGTATTTTTTTTTAATAGCTATAATTTATCAAAAACTGATACCAAACAAGCAAGACGACACCGTGGCTTAGTTGGTAGTGATCCTGCCTACGAATCTTAGTGTTCCGGGTTCGATCCCCGGCCGGGGCAAATATTTGTGTGACGAACACAAATGTTTGTTCTCGGGTCTTGGATGTAGTGATGTGTTGTATATAAAAGGAAGCTTAAAAACAAGCTTCAAGTTTATAAAAACTGACAACTCGAAAGCGAAAGTATTATAATTACATTGATTGCCGATTAATTATTCCAAAATTAATTTAAACATGTCATAAAAATATTTTGTTATCTCCTTTAAATTCCTTTAATTTTGATACCCTACTCGATAGGTTTGATAAATAAAAACTTTTCAACGACCTCTATTTAGCGCCAAAAAAACCGCCATTTTGATTATTTAAAAACCCATCTAAGGATAATGGGGTTATTGAAACGATATCTTTATTGTTTAAATCCATCTAGCCATTTAGAAGATACGAGGTAACCCAGAAATTTACATAGGTACAATACATACATACATACAAGATACGCGCGAAAAACATAACCCTTCCATGGCAGTCAGATAATAATATATATCCCAATGGATATCCTGTATACACCTCCCAACGGTGAAGTACCTCACCAATATTTGTTGATGGACATACCTACATAGATCTCTCACAACACGCGCCACTGAGCTAGGTTTTGGGCTCTTTCGTCCAATTTCACCTAACTTTGGACGATTCAAATTGTATTAAAGTCTTGATTAAAAGAGCTCGCTTAGCTGGCGTGTAAATCGCGTTAGTATACCTCAAAGCGCAGACGTGTACTCGTATTTGCCTATCTCTGTTTCATTTGAACAGCACTTGTGTGCGCGACTCTACCTCTGAAGAACTGACGGGATATAAATTAATGTCTGATTGGGATTGCAAATCTGTGAAAATATAACTTTTATGGTATTGATTTGTACCTATTCTTAATTGTACGAAAGTTTATTTAAGTTTCGACTCCAGCGTACCACATTTAGCAAAAAATATCCGCCTTATTAGATAAGAAATTCGAAAACATGTGTCGAGTGCACGAAATGAGCCTCTTCGACTTGAAATCCTTTCACCACACTGGTTCGAAGGAACTAGTGACACGATAAGAAGAAGAAGAAGATAAAAAAAAATTAAAATTCTTTAAATAACTTACATTGACTCAGATGCAGCTGAGAAGACCCATTCCAACTTGTAAATACGCACTATCTATCTTCATAATAAAAATTGATATAAGTAGGTAGGTACTCTATTTTTAAAACAAAAGAAATAGGAGTTATTTGTGAAACTTAGAAAGATCTAAATTCTCAAAGTGACAAAATGTAATCCTAGAAAGTGCTTAAGCACTATCTTGGCCAGTAAAACCTTTTTACGAGTTTTGTTGATAAAGATGTATTAAACAAGACCTACTTATCTGGAGGTCACGAATTTTATTAGCAGTATCAAAAGGGCCTTCCCCGGGGATTGAAAGCTGCTTTGTGCGTGGACGGTACCCAGTCTTACTAGGTCTCTTGGTTTTGGTGCAAATTCATCATCTGGAAAAACTATTTGGCACGAAGAAAAAAAAATACGTTAGCTAGCAATTATCTATGAACACGAATACCAAAAAATTGGTAGGATAAAATACTGTTTTTTTTCTTTTGGCCACGATTCCATTGAGTGTAGAGTTTTTTTATTCTCTATAATGTGAGGTATTTTTATTAGGCAAGTATTAAATGTGTTTTCTTTACCTATCAATAATACTATAATGGGCTAGCCTAAAATATACAATTCTTATGCGAATAAAATTCTAACGTGTACTCTACAATAAATTCAGGCCGGCTTAAAGCTACGATGACAGAAAGGCTAGTTTACAAGCTACAAGCCGACGAGTTTGAAAGTAGCGAGTGAGCGAGTTCAACAAGCAGATGACAAGGAGCGAATTTACAAGCTACAAGCGAACTCGCTGGCTTGTAGCTTGTAAACTAGCCCTGTGAAATCGACGCTTAACGGTATAAATATGGACTTTTAAAAAATGTCAAGCGAGTAAAGTAATTGCTTATGATCTTTGTCAGTTTTGGTGCGAGTGGGCATCAGTATTTTTATAATCTAATGATTTTTTGACGTGACTACGTCTAATAAATCGATGAACGCCGTCGCGCCTGCTGCATGGACGAAAACGATGACGTCATTGTCCGGTAACGCTGTCATTGTCCGGTAACGCTCATTGTCTCGTTACGCTGGTTGTCAGGTTTAACTATCCTCCGTAAACCAAGTTTACAGACAACCAATTTTTTTAATGGTAAACCACCCATCGCAATCCATCTTTCTTAACTTCTACATGCACCAACCACCAGGTCAGCATATGCTGGTCCATCTGCGAATAATCAGGCATTCCTCACTATTGTCAGCGAGGGTTTATCAATTCCTAAATAAGTTGACCCTCGCCGGCCGCCCTTATTGACGTATGAGTATACCCTTCGATAGAGACTCTTTGATTCGGACTCCGTATCAAGATCCAATCTGACTTATCCTATGGATCCTAGATAGATACAGTAAATGTAATCTCGCATATAAATATTTTTTTCATAAATTAGGTGGACAGATAGACGCTTACCTACATAATTTTTTGGGTCGTTCTCAGCTGTATTATATATGTATATATAATTATGTATTATTATGTATGAGGCATTGTTCTCGAAAAAAAAATTCATCTCTTGTTTTTTGACGGCTGCAAAATTTTTAGTAAAGGAACTACTATACCAAATATTTTTCACTCAATATTCAAATGTGCTAAGGTATTCCAAAGTAGGTACCTATTTGAAAACAACGGAATTCGCTTCATAGCGCTTTATATTTTTATTTTTCCAAAATTATTAATTTAAAATACGAAATTTACTCTTCTATAAGATATGTATGAAAATTATTTTCTTACTTTATAGACACTTTTGACGTGACTACGTCTAATAAATTGATGATCGCCGGCTGCATGCACATAAACGTGTCCAACATTGTAGTGCAAGAAAGAAGCCTCTTCGAGGCGCACTTGAAATCCTTTCACCACACCGCCGCTCCGAAAGACCTAGTGACACGATAAGAAGATTGTCCGGTAACGCTCATTGTCCCGTTACGCTGGTAGGTAGGTTGGTAGGTATGTTTTGTTATGAACGTCTTCACGTTAAACTATCGTACGTAAACCAACTTGACGGACAACCAATTTTTTACATAACATCACTTAAATCTATGTATGTATGATATTTTTTTTACAAAAGTACAATAACTATGCATCACACCCCTGATTTCCGATAGTCCAAAGTGTCAAATCAGCTTATTCGCTGATTACATTTAATTGGTGCCAGAGGGATGACCATGTGACCAATCGCCGTGCCGCGTGTCAGCGCACCCTTTGATGCGCATTCCTTTGTTGCGTGCGCGCAGACGGGCGGGAAAACAGTTTTTATCAATTACCTAACCCTCTTCACCTCTCTGCCTCTTCGCACTTGAAATCCTTTCACTACACTGGTTCGAAAGAACTAGTGATAAGAAGAAGAAGAATCAATTAATCTTTTTTTTTACCACATTGCATGACTTGTTCCTAAGCTAATCGTTCTTATTGACCTTCCCAGGTTATTAGGGCAATGCAGCTAGTATCCTCAGCACATCTAAGTACGCCACATTGGTATCGAATTTGGTGGATAGAGCTTGATACCTAAAATCATTTGTTAGCCCTAATTGGGCTGAAACTAATGCCAAAAAACTTAGATGAGGATGGAATAGACAAATATGAAGTCATAGGTGTTCTATGTCAATTTTTTTTTTGAATAGACAAGGTGACCAACCTCACCTGATAGTAAGTCATGATCCGGTCGCAGGTAGAGCACGCTTGCCTGGAAAAAACCTATACACTCTTGATCCTCCGAGATAAACTCCGAGGTTATAATATTTTGGAAAAACAGTCGCTGATAAAAACTAGTACCTAGGTAAATCTGAGCGTTTGACCCGCCCGTCTGCCGCGCCCAGTAAACCCCGTGGGACGCACCGAGCACGTTGCATGTGACGGATCAACATTATCATTTGACACTGCATTTATTTAACTCAATCTTTTGTTTATTTACAAAATTGTTTATTTTAAAAACCCTAGTTACAAAATTATGGTACCTACAGTCGCTGTTTTCCGTTTTAGTTTTCATTTACTACTTTTATTTGCAAAAGTACATCGATAAATTACGCAATACAGTATTGATTTCTTCACTAATGTTGTGAGTTCAAATCCTTATTGTTTGTCTAACAAAACACATCCAAGATTTCTTAGCAAATAAAGTACCTAAATTACTTTTTTTATCTTTTGAGAAAGATTTATTTCTAAATTAGCGGGTTTAGGTTAGGTTAGCTAAACGATTGGTTTTTGCTAAAAAATTGGTGGTCTGTAAAGTTGTTAACGGACGATATGTTAACGTGACTACCAGCGTTACGGGACAATGAGCGTTACCAGACAATGACAGCGTTACCGGACAATGACGTCAACGTTTTCGTGCATGCAGCCAGCGTTCATCGATTTATTAAAAGTAGCCACGTCAAAACTGGGCAACAAAATTTGAACTTTGTCGTGCCACATGGACTTTACTTATATTTCTTACTTTATTGACTGATTGTTAGTAAAAATAAGGAATTCATCTATTGGCCAAGAATTTTATTTGTAATGTAATTGATATGTTTAAAAAAAAATTACGGTCTGGTAAGAAAATAGGTAAGAAAGTTCTAATAAAAAAATATTTTTAAAGATTTTCTAGCATATTTAGTTTCTCTTAAGTCCCTTTTCATTGTCCAGCAGTAATCGGCCAACATCCTTGGCTGCCATTTGCCCATAGAGCGGTTTTCCATCTATAAAATGTCCTGATGGAATCTCTCTCCGTGCTCATCATATTGACTGCTTTTTTTATAAATTTGAGTCACTAACTATGTCGTTTAGAGGTCTGCTTGAGTTATCGTGTGTGTTTTGGTTGAGCTTTGTTCAAACTCAGGGTCATCGTCGTCATCAGCGCTCCGCTATTGGCTTGGAATTGAAGGCTGTGAATCTTAACTCTCAACGGACGCAGATATAACTGGTATAGCCACATTTTCACTATAAAGTGCTGGTTTTTTAGCTGACTGTAAATCAGGCTAACTAAGAGTGTGTATTTTCATGAAATTGATGTGTCTTAGATAAAAATAGCAATCTGAAACGTGAACTCTTGGTTCGGTCCAAACCAAGGGTATAGCAAATGGCATATGGCGGCGGCCTCTATTTCAATCAGTTAAATTCTTTACAAAAATTACCTAACATATATAAGGGGCCCACGAATTGTGTTGATAAGCCACAATGATACCAAAATACTGGCGATAACTCTCGAATACAAATTTTGTAAAATGCCGCCTTTGTTTTTTACTTAAAATACTATTCACCACAAATCTAAGAAAACGAGTCAAGATCATTTTTAAACTATCTCGGCATATTCACACAAACTCAATAAGTGCTTTTAATTAACAAAATTTAAATAAATCCCAAAAAAAACATATTTTTTTTGCTATTTATTCGCCGTATTATCGACGTAGTACTAGCTATACTTATTTACACATTACAAGAAATCTGAGGCCAACCGAAACAAAACTATTGCTGTTTATTAATGGGGGTAGGTGCCTGAAACAGAATTAGTTAATATCAACAAATTATATAAATATATTTAGTAATAAATCCGCTTGATTTCGATTACGAGAGACTCTCATTTCGAACTTCGGCGAGTCCACACCTCCTGATGATGCCTCGTGTAGAGGCGAAACACGTGTCGTATCTTTAAACTTTGGTTTTCTGTTCGTTGACTCTTTGGTTTATAATATAGTAATATGTACTAAAGTTCTAAACTAAAGTTAAGTTAATTAAAACCTTTGTTTAGAAATCAAGCGGATTTATTACTAAATATATTTATATAATTTGTTGATATTTATGGATTTCCGCAAAGTAACGCCTGAATCAATCAATTATCTAGAATTAGTTAACAAGAGTTCTTGTGGCATGATCAGTGTTGACCAGTGTAAATTAGACATGTACGATTATTCATGTATGTTTGATATGTACGATTTGGGACGTAAGATTTTTATGTTTAAAAAGTATAATTAGTTTTTTTATTTCAGGAAAAACGAAATTCATACGATACCTTATGAAGTTCTCTGACTTTATATGACAAAGCCGAGAAGCTCATCAAGCGCTACGAAACGAGTTGCAGCTGAAACCACTGCGAACATTTGAAACAGCGGATTGGGACGGAGTGTAATGTAACTCGTACATTGTATGGATTCAGTGGCTCTATCACCAAAATTTCTAACAATTGCATTCGTATCGAGTCCGTCAAAGAAAGGCTATCAGTTTGTATACGTTTTTTCAAAACTTCATAGAAACTTTTGACTTCTATGTGACGAATCCCATACGAATTCGATGGTCATAATATTTCGTGATCCTCTGACGGTCGCCCCTTTGTTGGACGGTCGTAAAACTATTGTAACTTTAAAGCTGATTAATTTTGAAATTGGTCTACTTACTTATTTCCTTGTTTTAAAAACTATGGAGGGTATATTATGCAGCCTACAATAGACTCAAATAATTCTAGACACGTAATTATTTTTTTTAGTTTCTATGTATCGATGGTCAGCGAGATAAGCGTAAATCTGAGTGATAGATTATTTCATGTTTTAATTCCCTACGCTTGTTATAAATATTTTCAAGAATTATTATTTTTTGTTTTTTTTTGTTCAATTGAATACATATAAGAGAGTGAATTTCGTTCTTGTAATAAAAATCTATCGCCGTTACAGAGAAGAGAGAATTAATATTTGAATCATAGTGGAAAGCAATGCAATGAACTTTCATAGAACCAGATAGGGGAGGTGGGGGAAAACAGGCAGCGTTATGGAAATTTAATTAGTTTATAGTGCACACAATAAAACGCTATATTTTAGGGGAGATGGGGGAGGATGCCGTTTTGAGGCTGTGTGCCTAATTTATTGTAACAGTGGCTCGCAGTTGCGAACTTTCTGGGAATTATTCGGCTGGTGAGCATCATTCGGGACGTCATAAATAGACCTTTGCTGTGGTACATGAAACATTTTCACGCTATATAATATTCTCATTCGTATTTTAGGCCGTTTTGATCAAATAATAAAATCCGACTCTGGAATAAACTTTTGATAGACATTTGTAAGGCGGGCTCCATGAAAAAAATTTAAAGACTTACGCGCCAGTACTTTGTTAACATCCTTTATCAATAGGTGACAGACATATCGTCGTTAACTGTGTAAAAAAATCTTGTACTATTAAAAACCGCCAACCAAGTAAGGGAATTGCTTAGGAACTTTCACAGTTTGGTGCGAGTCGGCAAAAGACTACTTTTTATCTTGATACCACGCAGGCAAAGCTACAGCTGGCAGCTAGTCTTCAATTAAACACATTTACATTTCGAGATTTTCAATTCTATCCGAAGGCTAAAATTATAAAGACAATTGACAATGAAAGGAATCCGAGATCCGGATGAGAGCAGCCGCGCGAGTGACGCGGAGACGACCGGCGCGCTCCCACGCCTGATGAGGACGGAGTTTGGGGGCAGTGTGGGCCAACATCCCCTACCCCACAAGAAAATAGGGATTTTTTAAGTTTAAATATGGTCTATAAAACTAAGCTCTATTTCCAAAATTCCAAATTCCAAAATTAATTATGCTAATTTTCTTAGGCGTGTGAAGATACACATAAAAATTAGTGGCCGTTAAATTTCTAGCCAATGAGGGCTTTTCAATGAGACATTAAAAAAAAAGTGGTTGCCATAAACTAAGATAGATAGCGCTCTATGAAACGAAAGTGTCAAAAATTTGCCAAAAAAAAAAACCAGAAAATTTAGTTGTTTATTAAGACACTTGATATTGACAATTGACTTTTGTGCAGCGCCATCTAGTGACCAAAATAAAAAGCGTGATTGTTTTTTTTTATTGAGAAGCACTCATTATTTTTATTTTCCACTCTCACCTGACCGGTGACCGGTCAAACGTCAACTGAACGGAAATTATGTATTTTCATAATATTCAAATTAAGAAGTCAGATTTCAAGGACTCATTTTTACTGAACTCTACAATTGTTTAGTAAAATTTTTTTTTTAGTAAGAAATGGAATAAAGCTTTTATTTATTACATAAAAACATAATTCCTTTTAGCAACTGACCCCACAGTCGGAATCCTTACGCCACTCCTGCGCTTCTAGCGACGCTCTCACCCGGCCCGGTAATCAGATGAGATCCGTCAACCGAACAGAAATTAACCGGCATTTTCATATTCAAACTTAGAATCCTGATTCCAAAGACTTATTCGGAGCGAATTTGTTGTTGGAGTTGATTAATTTATGGGCAAATTGGAATTATTTTTGAAACTTTTTTGAGTATATGTAAAAAGTAGATATTTTATAATAATTAATATTTTAATCATAGCGGAAAGCAATGCAATGAACTTTCATAGAACCAAAAAGGGGAGGTGGGGGAAAATTAAATTATTTTTATAGTTAAAATACAATTATATGTTCATCAAAATACTATAGATGTTCTACGCTTACTGTTAACAATAATTTATCGAAGAAAGTAAACTCTACATAGGTATTTTAATATCATAAAGCTGATGAAAAGTGTTTTGTTTTTTTTTATTTTTTTTGGATACATTAGCAGTAATTAGAGGTAGTAACTAATTCCACATGTGTACCATTTTATTTGGACCTCGCACGCATCTTCGTCCTTTTACGCTTTAGCCTACGCATACGCTTCTTACGCCACTTAGCCCTCATATTCGGATTATTAGCACTTGAAACTCTGCGATAGAGCCTAAGCTCCTGTGATCAACTGGGAATTTAACGATGCAATATCCCGACCTCCGCGAACAAGATCTCAAAATGAAAAGAACGAAAATGGATTTAGTGTTGCCAACTCGATATTACAAATATGTGTCGGTACTACTCCTACACTTGATTTTTTTATTAGTAAAACGTCGATGACACAGGGCTAATTTACAAGCTACAAGCCAGCGAGTTCTTTACAATCTGCGAGTTGACAATCCTTCCCGAAATCTAACTCGCTCCCTCACTAGCTTGTAAACTCGCCGGTGTAACTTTTATGCGCACTTATACAAAACGCTATATGCAAAGGGCGCACGCGAATAACCCGAAAATATCGGAAAATGTTGAATTGTTCAATCAGCGATGCACAACACATCAATCTCCGCTAATAACCGACACGAATAATTACGTCGTCGGTGTAAACGCATACGTGAGTGCGGGGTGCGGGGCGAGGGGTGCGGGGTGCGGGGTGAGGGGTGCGGGGTGCGGGGGGGTGCGTGAGCGCTGACGCGGCAAATTTGATCGCGCGGTTTTGGCTTACCGGGTACGTTTAGTTATGATCCTACAGGGTGTTTGAGAACTGCGCTCTTGGGAAACGTCATCTTGTATAAAATAATGCAATTGTTAGAGGTATCTAAAAACACATACTATAAATACGAGTAACACCATGACTTATGCCGACATGCACGAAACTTTCAATGTTCTTAAGCAATTACTTTACTCACTTGGCAGTTCTTAAATGTCAGAATCTGGACTGTTAACAACTACCAAGCGAGTAAAGTTATTGCATTATTACATAAAGTAAGTCCAAGTAGGCATTAGAGTGTTACTGGATGGGAAAAAAAATCTCAACGAGAAACACTGTTACTCGTTTGGGTGTTACTCGATGGGAACTCTTCGTGGTTTCTAAAAATTGTTAACAACACATTTTTTTTAGATCATGATTAATTTGAAATTAAAATTTAATGGGTACTTACAATAATGCCGTGACATCATGGATGCCTGAGGACGGACGGCGTCGGGGTGGGCAACGCAAACGTTTTCGAGATGATCTTATACTCTTCGATGGGAAATGGTGGGAAACTGCCAAATATCGTGAAAGGTGGAAAGGGGAGGCCTTTGCCCAACAATGGGACAAGATAGGCTGATAAAAAAGGTCCAATAATATTGACTATTTAAAAAATAATTCTATAAACGTATTTTAACATATTGCACGAAAAGAGCCTCTTTAATTTCACTTGAAATCCTTTCACCACTCGATATCTAGTGATACGATAAAAAGAAGACAAAACATATATTACAAAAGTTATTAACAATTTTTTTTAATTATAATGTACTGTATGTGTAGTCAAAACAATTTCTAACATCAATCAACTAACAAAATCGTTCCTATGAAGGATTGGAAGATGATGAATAAACTTGGTGGAATGCAAATTGTCTCACTCACCGCCCCCTGTGTAACTGCAGCGGCGGCGGCGGCGTGCGATTCGCGGGCAAAGAACCGTGAAATTGGTATATTCGCTCGATCCAATGAATAATTAATATTGTAACGTAGCCATATCTAGATTAAAGCAGATCGCATCTGCATGCATCAAATATGTGGGAAGCGCCGCGTGCGGGGCTAGGCTTAAAGGAATTGATGGTAATGGATTGCTTGCGCGTATGTGAAGCGAATTCATTCTTTAGGCGTTTTGAATAAACTCTCATACGAGTATCTTCGTTTGATATGTTCAATGGGATATGTGTAGGTTTTAAATTTCATTAAGTAGGTAATATTTCTTATCATTTTTTTTTCTCTATTTATACCTGCGATCAGTCCTTTAGACCATAAGCTGATTGGTTGAGTTGGTGATGGCTTTTAGGATACGGACTCATTAGTCCCTCTTCCTTCTTTAAACAGGTTGATAAGAACATGTCTCTTCTTCAACCGCTTCGTTGTAGGATTTACTATGAGTTGTTTAGCCCTTTCAACTCCTTTTTTTCTTTGATTTATTAGCATAGACCATAATCAGCCTAAATTTTTTCACAGCTGGGACTCAGACTTTCTCTCAGCAAAAGAGAGCAAATGGGTTTTTCTTTATTTACCGCGCGAATCCAATGCGGATCGGAAAATAGATATATTTTCTCTAATCTACCTACGAAACTGTTTTAAATAATATGAAAAAATACTTATGAATAATTAAATGTCTAAAAGCTTAAAAAAACAAATAGACAGGTAATGTTTACCGTGAGTGAATTAACGGCGCGATGGATCACGCTAGCTCGCGGTAATCTACCATCGATCGGGATTAATGCAGCTTCACCTGCCATTTTTTGTAGTAAATACTTCATTATTCAACCTTCGTGATACAAACACACGTTTAAAAAACCCTGTCATGTCTGACACCCTTTCAGCTTTTAGGTGACTTATTCGGATAGATTTTCGTGCGAGAAAAACTGAGTAGTAGTGTAGAACCGGGAAAAAACTGAGTAGTAATGTAGCGCCGAGAAAATATTAAGTAGTAGTGTAGAGCCGGGAAAATACCGAGTAGTAATGAAGAGCCGGGAAAAACTGAGTAGTAGTGTAGAACTGGGAAAATACTGAGTAGTAGTGTAGAGCCGGGAAAAATATAAGGTTACCTCGGGCTTAGAACTCGTTTTTTTGAACTGTTTGTGTCTGTGACTATTTCTTTTGTTATTAAAATCTAGTATGGGTCCGATTTGGAAGCCTCTTCTTTATTACTGGTAAATATTTCTTCTTATTCTGTTAAGTGAGGTGATCCAACAAGAACATGAGAAGAGACTAAGCGATATAAAAGGACCTACTTGCTTCGAACAACCTTCTTCAAAAGTCGTATAAATAAATATATTTGTGGAAATTTTGTAGTCATCTTCTTATCGTGTCACTAGTTCTTTACAGCCAGTGTAGTGAAAGGATTTCAAGTGCGCCTCGAAGAAGCTCCTTTCGTGCACTTGGCACATGTTTTCGAACTTTTGGTTCTATGATACCGTGTTTTAAATGCACGCATAGATCTTTTTGAACAGAAAAATCCATTGGTGTATGACCGGGTTCTAACTCACGACCTTCGGATCGAAAGTCGAGGCACCTCCCACTCGGCCAACACGGTTTTAACAACCCCAAAGCCCAAGAGCTACATCGATGCAAAACAATATTCGACAAAATAACCAGAACTTTATCTACTTAATTAGAAACAAACCAAGGATCTAAACAAGTTATCAAGGCAATATTTGGCAAAAGTCGGACGTTAAGGTTGCGCTGATTGGACTTGCGAATTTAATTAACTAAGAATTGCTTAAGTTGAGATGAAGTTTCAATTGAAACGCTAAATTACTGTCAGATAGCGGTTTTATTATAAAATTTTATTATAAAACTATATTGGATTTTATGGGTTCTTCGAAAGGGTGAATATGAAGGGTGGTTGTGGTATCATTTTAAGAGGTGATTACATAAACTAGTGCTTAGCTACACAGACATAAAACCTAAGTAAGGTTTGAGTATCTAAGATAAAAATCTATATTGATAATAATAATATTTTAATAACTGTGTATTGAATTAGTAGACCAAAAGATTTAATAAAATAATGTCACTCTCAATATATCTACATATTATAAAACTAGCTGTACCCGCGTGCGACTTCGTCACCCGTAGATGAATTGTTTATTGTCAATGTTGTTTGTTCCACCCGCGAAAGAAATGTCATAGAATAGCAAAGTGTCAGTACTAAGCAGGTCAATCAAAACTTGCACATTTTCAAACCCTCTTTTTAACCACTCGAACATTGAATATAGTAGATAACTGAAAAACTTGGCGGTACTTATCTTCGGAAATCATAAAAATGCATTTTTCAATGAGATATTGTGTATACTTGAGGAGACAGGCTCATTCAACTTTAGGTCCAATAACTCCTTCATTCCGTACTTTCACATCTTTTAACTTTAAATTTGAAAATCGACGAAACCCGTATCTTATTATTTGTTTTGAAAAAAATAATTCCAAAGTTTGAGATAGATACACTCATAAAAAAAACTGTTTCCATACAAACTTTAAACTTCTATATCTACCCTCTGAAGAGATTTAGCGTAATATTATATAGCCTATAACCATTTCAGGCTTTGTAGCTATTATATCGTAAAGTTTCAGTTAAATCCGTTGGGTAGTTTTTACGTGATGGACGAACACACAAACCCACAAACAAAGTCTTCCAATAAAAAAAAATGTTTTGGGGTATATTTATTAATATCGTCTGAACGCGTTTCCGTAAAAAAAACATATATACAGAATTTCGGGGTCTTCTGCTTTATTATATGTATAGATAGATGATGTTATAGATTTCTTCTTCTTATCGTATCACTAGTTCTTTCCAACCAGTTTGGTGAAAGGGTTTCAAGTGCGCCTCAAAGACGCTCTTATCGTAAGTTAATAAAGACTATCTAAGACTTTAAAAAAAGCAATACAAACTGTATTTTTTCCAAAAATATCTGGCTTTCAATTCATCTCTATAAAGTTATTTAAATAGCCTCTTTCAGAGCACCAATGAAAGTCAACTAGGGGCGGGCGGCGCGGTGAGGTGACAATATTATTTGAGCAGAAATTGGGATCCACCGCATTTATTAAAGAGAAAACCAGCAACAAAGGGATCATATTGAATTGTGAGGAAAGGGACCGCGGATCATAGATAGAACTAACTTTTTTTTACTTACTAACTTATACCAAAAAAAATAATTTCTGGTACATGACGAAGTATTGACACTATTCATAAAATATTGGGTCTAACTCTGAACAGGCATTTACAATGTTGTTACACTGTCTTGGCTGTTGGTAAAATAAATCTTTACTAGGTATAGCTTAAAGCCAAAAAATAAAAATTGAATATAATAATAATTTAGTTTTTTTTTATTAATTGAACACCAAAACAGATTACACCATTAGCTTATTTTAGATTATTAAAGTAACCAAGTGATATGAAATCATAAAATAAATTTCTTCGCCCAAAATTTTTGCCATAACATTTGACACGTTCAGGTTCAGAATATCTATCTCTATACACGGTCATGATTTAATCATCAGAAAAAAAATATACGCATAGTCAGTTGCCGTTACTAAACACAAATACGGCAAAAAATCATTAAAAAGCTAGGTCAAATTTTTATCAAAATAAATTTAATGAAAATTGGATACGATATGAATAGGATATGGTCGTTTTCCTACGGATTTACGTCAGGTGGTACCTTTTATTGATAATAATTTAAGTTTTATTCATCGTTTGGCAAACCCGGGTACCTAGGTCGAGCCAGCTTGCAAAACCTCGGCTCGGGCGCCGCACTCGCTCCGCTGTCACTCTGCCATTTTGCAGAAAACCAAAATTCTGACTGCACAGATGCAACGTAGTACCCCGTCTGCATTGCCCATTAAATTTTTTTTGGTAATTAAAAATTGGTGGTGTATAATTTTAGGCTATTTTTTATGCTGGTGCCTCGAGGGCGAATCATCTTTCATTCAAATCTAGGAGCTACTGAAAAAATATAAACATCTCGATACCTCCTCCATTGGTACACTGTTCTCGGTCGGTAGGCACCGAGGGTTGGCGGTAGGTGACACGCACAAAGAACTTCCAACTTTCTTTCATTGTAGATTAAATTCTTTGCTTCCCGCACACCTAAATGCATGAGGTGTGACCACTGGCAGCGACAAATCGCTTTTGATATCATGATGGTGTTAAGCGTCGATGACACACAGCTCTACAATCCAGCGTGTTCACTTGTAGAGTGTATACTCGCCCAGTGCCATCGGTTTTTTTATAATCTGCTGGTTGACCTTACCGAAAGCTATGTCGCTCACTCGCTAGCATTTAAACTCGCCAATAAGCAGCTTGTTAAAAAGACGTGTGTCATCAACGCTTTAGAGAAAAAATGAACGTGAATAGAGAGTTCTAAAAAATATTTGTACAGTGAACAAGTTAATAAAACTAGCTCTACCAATATAAAGTAGTTTGTTCCAAAAGTTCAGCGCCTAAAGTGATAGAGAATTACGAAAGACGTCAACGTGAAAACGACCCGAAGAGATTTGTCATAAATAGTTCTAGAATACATATAATTTTACAGTTATATAACTTGATGGGTCTGTTAGCCATTTTATAAATTTACAATTTTTGTAAGTTTCCGGTGACATAATATTTTACAGATTGTCAACATGTCTCGTTAGTCGAATTTTCTTATTTTGAAAATTATATTTTTCGCATCTCTCTTAATGGTCCAGAGTCTTTCTGAGTAATATCGGATGCTGGGAGCAGCTTAATCTCGTGCTCGCAGATTTAATACATATTTCATTGGGATATTCCACAGTATTACTTTCTCTTTCTCCGCTTGTTTGTCAAATGCCAGTTTATTAACGCCAGATTTCTTTGAAACTTTTATTTGGTTAAGTTTCGTTTTTATGAGTTTCCAGAATTTGGGTCAAACCTGGTTTTGATGGTTTTTATGGCAAGTAAGTGGGATTTTTACTTGTTTTCTTGATTTGGTAAGCATTTCTCTTGGTCGTTCATCACAGAGTCCAGCAAGTTTATGATAAAGTCATAGCATAATTCCACAGTCCAAGTTTTCCTTATGCTTTCGAACAAGCTTTCTAGATTAAGAACTATAGATAACTTTAGTTAGATATAGAAATTATAAATATTTATAAGCTTATTTGAATGTTCACTTAGCTTATTTTAAATTTTTATCAATTTATGACTTACCAGAGTTATGCAATGTAACATTATGGCCAATAAACGGTTGAATTGAATTAAAACTGAATGGTGCTTTCATGGTCAAATAGTTCATTTGAATTGCGATTTGCACGAAATAATATGAAAGAATCACAGAAGATAGAAAGAGAATGGCTTTTTTTTATGGTAGGAATATTCTAAAATTGGTTTTCCTTTCAAATTTACGCCTCGTTACCTTTATTTTGTTCCGTAACGTAAAGTATAGCGTAACACATAGCTAAATTCTAATTTCAAAACTTCCAGCTTGTTATCAACTTTCAAACAAAAACATCGGCCCCTCCAATTACTTAAGTATCTTATCAATAGGCGAAGATCATCCATTAGAACTTTGCCCCGAGGGTGGGGGGTGGGGGGGTAGGTACAGCCGTAAACACAATTGTTGCGAGTTTAAATCAAACAGTTCAGTACAGTCATTACCGCCACGTGCGACTTTATATAGTCAGTTGAGAGTTTTGAGCGCGTTTCCACTGTGACACGAAGTTGAAATAAAGAATGTTTAATCGTTTGAATTAAAAATACATTTTATAAAACTTTATGTTACTACAGTAACATAATTAAACTAATAAGAATTTTTATAAGAAAAATTTGATGTTCCACCTGCTGGGACGACTCAGACGTACTCTTAGGCTAGAAAAGTTTCTACCACGCACACCCAATACCCAATGCAGATTGGTGGATGTCATACGCATAGAACATATTCTCCTGTTCTATTTATTCGATTGTTTCCTACCCACCCATATGCCACTCCTACGCTGCCACAAAAATTCGAACCCGTAGCCTCGACTACCACGGCCTCTACTCTACTTAATAATATCCTAATGATAGAGAAACCTATGTCGTCATGCCGTTAATAGTACGATGATACACAAGCTTTTTTACTAGCTGATTGTTGGCGTTTTGAAACGCTAACGTGTGAGCGTGTTAGCTTTTGGGAAGGATTGTCAACTAGCAGATTGTAAAAACACCGATGACACTGAGCGACTTTACATGCTACAAGCGAAGTCGCTGGCGTGTAGCATGTAAAAAAGCCGTGTGTCATCGTACTATAACATAGGCAAATTTGAAAAAAATCGTATGGCAATGGAAACCAACATTAAGTGTAATGAAAGCACAAGTGAACGGACACCCCCTGTCGTAATTATCCGAGGAAAGTTTGCATGTCTCTTAATTTATCGCCTCCAGTTTCTACCTCCAGATATATTTGCAAATAACTTTGATACTGAGCAGACACTCTCTGTATGAAGTTTGAATTTGTGGATGTTGGAAGTGTTTGTTCAGTTTCAAATCGGCGATGTGTCTGGAGCTTTGGCAATTTTATGGAACTGCTGTCTACGCTGTCTTCTTCGTGGTATCGAAATAAAAAAGATTTTTCGACCGACTTAAAAAAGGAGGTGGTTCTCAATTAGTCGTTTTTTTGTAATGTTTGTTGTCTCAGACCTTTTTTGTTGTTTGTTTGAGAGAATATACTTTCAGATTGGTCCCATAGAAATTTCATCAAAACCGGTTCAGTAGTTTTTATTGCGTATTTTACTTCCCTGTGACTTTCAGTGGTATTTACGGTCACAAGAACAGTTTTATTAAATAGGTAAAGGCTTTTTCCTGATGGTAAGAGATCACGCCTGACCATGACCAAAACAGTACTGTACAGGACTTTGATTCTCATAAGCCGACGCATTTGATGGATCTTTTGATGGTCATTCTCACTTTCACTAGCTACAGTGCCCGTGAAAATAGAACACAGTAATGCTTACACATAACTGCTTTGCAGCGGAATATCTGTCATTGTGCTGGTTCTCATCTAGATGGAATCATGCAGAAGAAACCTCCCAACGTACCTCTACAAACATCGAAATCCTGCAAGCGCGAATGCTCTAACCATTTCAACTCTACTCAGGCAAGATGTATTATTATTTGGGCAGTAACCGTGGACGATCCAAGTTAGGATCTAGTTGGTACCTGGTCTAGCCCGGGTCCAGCGCCTATGGAACGACTCTGTAATCAGCCATTCCTATGCAAATTCACGCTGAACCAACTATGGCCTTGTGTAAAGGGAGAGTCACGTTACTGATGGTGCATTTGACCAAGTGAACATCTTTGTCAGGCAGTTTTATAGGTTTTACTTCTAGTTAATCAAAATGCAAGAATATTACAAGATACTTATTAAATGTAGATAATTTACAGCATCCTGAACATAAGTTCTTCGACGTCAAGGAGACGTAGGTATACCCTGTATAATTTTCACATCACCACTTTAGAATTTTACTCTACCATAATTTGTATGTCTTTCAGATTTCTTCTGCATTTGTATTGGTAACTATAATTATTTTAAACACACGTTACTAACTGAACTCATCAATATCATTGTTAATTTTCTTATTTTCCATGTATACAATTAATAATTATGTATCTATCTATATCAATATATATGTATATAAAAGGCTTGGAACTGACTGACAAACAGCCTAAACTTAGCCATAGGCTAAACTTGTAGACGTAGAGATTTGAAATTTCGAGGGTTGTTCGTCAAGAGCTGAAAGTGTACTAAAATTAGTCAATTCGCAACGCAAACGAAACTTTGGGCGTCAGCTAGAACTTTGATATTTAATTGATGATATCAAGCATCGAATGCGGAGTGCGAAACTCGACAACCATACCCCAATGTTTGGAACGGCGTCCTCTGAAGTAAGTGAATTTTCCCTGTATGCAGCCACTTGCACCCGGCTTTATCCTCTGATTATGTTTGAAGTCAAGACGCCGAATGAGCCCCGCGGCTGCCGTACATTCCAATTGCCTTAAAAACTGGAAAACTTTGAGCTCATGTGTCGACGGAGGAAATGAAGGGGAGTTTTGTGCAATTTCGTCGGGTGGTTCTGTTTTGATTAGTTTCTTCTCGGGATTTTGAAACGCAAATAAAAGTCCGCCATTTTGATCGTTATGACACGTCGCATATTATCAGTTCGTGTCGTCTTCAAATAATTTCTTTGATTTTTTACTAATATCTCGGAATTTTAATGATTAAAAAATGGATTATTTCATTGAAAACTATACGAGTACAAATATGTACGAATGAATGAAAACGCTTTATTGTACACCATTCGACAAAAATAATAACATAAAGAAGGACACATTACAAAATACAATGGGCGGTCTTAAAAGCGATCTCTTCCAGACAACCAGTGTGGACACGATTACGAAAATATAAGATATTCGGGCGCAGAATAAATAAAGTAATACTAAAATAATTTAAATACTTACGCAAACCCATCATGCGACCATTGACCATACACCAGTACGATACACCAACAAATACCATAGTAATTGTTATTTATCTTCCAAAAGTTTTTCATTAGATGATTTATTTGCAAGATACCTACGTGTTTGTCATACAGACAATAATCTACTAGACAATACTGGACAACACGATTGGTCGAGTGGCAAGTACATTGGACTGTTACGCCGAGTGTCGCGGGTTCGATTCCCGCTTCAGGACAAACATTTGTGTGATGAACATCGGTGTGAGTTTTGAGTCTAGATGTTTTCTATGTATGTATTTAGTTTGGGGCTAGATGGGTTTGTGTGAAATGTCTAACAAAAAATACTGCAAACATGGTATCAACCACTTAAGTTTGTAGTTTTCATTGAGTTCAGTTCTGGTGTTGTCACCATCGCTGGTGTTTGTGTTGGCTGCTGCGACACGGTAATGAACCGACTTGGCACGCCTTGTTTCTGCAATTTTTGGTTTTCGTCTACTGCTGTACGTGAGACGCTTGCGGATTGGGGAAACTATGTCGCTTTGTGCTGCCACAGATAAATTAACCCAGAATGACAACTCTGAAAAGCTACAGAACTGCCAGCTTGACCCGATTCTAAAGAACCGAAGACCATTTTAAGGGGATATATTTTGACCTATAAGTTTATGCAATTATAAATGACCACATGTCATTTATAATTGAAATTGCATGCAACTTAGTTACTAGATAAGAATGCACGACACCACCCAAATAGAGGAAATGAAATGTAATGAAATAATATCTTGACGATCATTTTTCAAACCACAACGCAAGTGCAAGGCAGTGTAGCGACTGTTAATACTACTCGACTAAGAGTTATCGTTGCGTTGTAGTCCTTCTGAACTTACAGTAGAACAAAATTCCACGTACTCTATTTATTTACGCAAAATTTCAAGCTGTGCTTTTTTGTGATGTAACGCACTGCACATTTTTATCATCTAGCTAGATAAAATCAGTAGGTACAGTAAGCTTATTTATTCCATTACCAATTAAAGCAGCTAGATGCACCTCTGAAATAGACACACTGTGGCTTAGTCCCAGTGCCTATTATTTAAAGTTAGCATTAAAACAGCACAGTCAAGATTACAGGGAGGCCAGAAAAGCTCGTGGGATGAACAAATGCACAATTTGAAATAGACTGTTTGAAGTTGTGAAGAGAGTCATGTGTTATGTTCTAGGAAGGTTTATTTTCCATTTAATTTCTTGCTTATTTAATGAATGAATGAATGAAATTTATTTATTGTACACGAAAATTAAGTAGGTACAATGGACGGTCTTATTGGTAATTTATATTTAATATTCATTATTCGTATTGCCACAATACACCGGCGAGATAATAACCGAAAAACAAAAGCCCGTTGTGAAATTAAAAGCACTAATTAACTGCACATTATCAAAGATTTAATGGGAATTTCCGTAGGTTTTAATATGGGCTACTTTGGATTGCAATGAAACTTTGTAATATAGCACAGCCGTAATCTACCTTTTTTGTGATTGACAGAAATAAATACTTTTTGGTACAGGTCAATAAAGACCACTGTATTAAAACTTCAGTACAAATCAGGCAAAAATGTTCACTTGATCTTCATCATCATAATCATTATCAGCTGTCCACTGCTGGACGTAGGTCTCTCCCAAGGCGCACCACTGAGCCCGATCTTCGGCTCTTCTCATCCACCTTGCCAGCTATAGCGCGCAGATCATCGCTCCATCTGGCCAAATCCGTCCTACACTGCGCTTGCCTAGACATCGTCTCCACCCAAAACACGTTTACCCCAACGGTTGTCGGTTCTACGGCAGATATGGCCGTCATTTTTTTTTTTTTACTTTTCATAGGTTCATGCCTTGAAGACGTTTGTTACAGCATAAGCTAACTACTACAATCTATATATAGGTATATTATAAAATTTACAAAAGGAAACAATTGGGCCACCCATAGACCGTTGCAAACGATCTATAGGTAGCTCAACTGCTCCAACTCGATACCCGATGGCAGCGTGCCGAGGATACTGGCTGCATTGCCTCTTTGTATAGCAAGGCTTATTCTTTGGCCCAGATAGCTGCCAGCCCTCTGATCACGCGTCGCTTCGACCAGACGCTCTGACAAAATTTTAAAAACGCGGAAGGCTCCCATTTCCCATGGACCTAGGGTCTCGACACCAAAGGGCTCAAACATGTACGACCTTAAGACACCCAAATTATAGTGATCGGGAAACACTGACGCCGGCAGAGCATTCCATTTCTTGGCGGTTCACTTGATCTTGATCTTAAACTCTTGTATCTTCAGCCTCTGTTCCGAAAGTTAGATAAATCACCTTGACCATTCGTGCAATCGCTAACTCAATATACAATTTTGCCCATACCTAAACAAATTGGAAGTCAAATATTGGCGTTTGACGCTCGCAGGCGGGTGATAAGGGGCACGGTTATTGGAAAGGCACACAGCGGCAATCACTGAAGACCAACTGTCCACTTCGAGGGTCAGAAAGGGAGTAAGCAGCGCAGAAGTATCACTAACACTCCAGAAAATGTTTTTATAAAACTAGTATCTAAGTAGTCGAATTTTAATGTAAAACCCTTGTAACTCACTAAGTGTGCCCCGTCTATCTCAACATAAATTTTATTCTTTCTTTGCCGGGTTGCCTGGAAGAGATCGCTCACAGCGATAAGGCCGCCCCTTGTACTAACTAACTTAAAGCCTTTGTATTCTTGTTCTATTGTTTTACTCTGTTTTGTTCTTGTTTGTGTACAATAAAGTGTTCATCTATCATACATATAGTGCGTAAATAGGTGTCTTTTAGACCTTAGATTCATCGTCGGCCACATCTTCACTTAACATCAGTCGAGATTGTGGTCTATCAAAGGTCTATCTCCAATAAAAAAAAACTATCTATCTATCTTACCTATATTGAAGCCAGTGCTATGGTACAAAATATTACTTATTCTTTGCCAGAGCGTAGGAAAATTAGATCATAATATTTGCAATGATAAAATCCTGTCTATAATTCCGCAAATTCGTTTGCTTGGCAGTCGTGTCTCTCACAGCCGAGTTTCAAACTGCATCCACACCTTTCAATTAAAAAAAAATCATTCCATCAACCATCTGTACAGTAAGTCAGCATTAAAACATGTGCTTAACGGTGAAGGAAACATCGTGAGGCAAACGAACGGCATTTTATAGAACGTAAAAAGTTCTAAAACATGGTGTCAAGTACGAAAGGAGCCTCTTTGAGGCGCACTTGAAAATCCTTCACCTCATTCCAGACTTCCAGCGTAACGGGACAATGAGCGTGACCGGACAATGACGTCAACGTTTTCGTGCATGCAGCGCGGTGGCATTCATCGATTTATTAGACGCAGTCACACAAAAAAAACTATACTTAAAAATGGAGGACTGTTATAAATACGAGTTAAGCATTCTGTATCATGGTTCTTCTATCCACCAATCTTTGTCCTAGGCTGGTCAACTATTTGCATTGGTAATTCATGTTAGCGTTATTGTCAGTTGGAGGCGCCCTTTGATTACAACGGTATAATTATTGTTTCCATTCTATTGATTTTTGCCATCAAACAATAACTTTTGGGATATTTGATTTTGACGCGTCGCGTTGGCGTAATCTAGTTTGGATTTGATTGAATGGATTGGCTGAAGTGACCGTGTGCTTAGAAGGGAGTAAGTAAATTATTATAGCATTTGCAGACTCTCGATTTTCGTTTAATGTAATAAAAGCTGAAGTTTGCTAGATGTTTAAACAATGGGTAGGAACATGGACCAAATAAATATCCAAGAAATAGTAGAAAAATAATTTGTAATTTTCATGATTTTGACGTGACTATGTCTAATAAATCGACGAACGCCGCGGCGCCAGCTGCATGCACAAGAACTTTGACGTCATTGTCCGGTAACGCTCATTGTCCCGTTACGCCGGTAGTCACGTTAAACTATCGTCCGTAAATCAACTTTACAGACAACCAATTTTTTTTCGGAAACTTATAGTTTAGCAGACATGTGGGAAATTAATACATTGTCGAAGCAGCATTATTTTGGTATCCTCTTTCGATTTGAAATCGTAACAATTTTATAAGATTTGCAGTAAGTCGACGTGCAGTAGACAAACAAGACGTCGCGTCTTCTATCGGAAACATGACACACGCAGAACCAGCCATATTCACCCAACTAGTGCCTTACTCGCACCACATAGAGTTCAATTTCGGCTATCACGACGGAACATTGCAAGAGTCTTAGCATCGAATTGCAATTTTACTCCTGCACTTGCCGAGGACTATAACTGTTTGGATGTAAGGGTGGTTATATCGTGGTTCTCGATCGTTTCAGGGTTCAGTCCTAATGCTGCACCGGACACCAATGGATTTATCGCGAGGTTTAGACAAGGCAAGCGGCTTTGTTGCGGATACGCACGCCGGCTCCAAGACAAGTGGTCGTTGGGACGTGACACGAGGTACAACCTTCGAGAGGTTCAAACGGATTTATTTCCAAAATAATAAACAATCGAACTTTGATAGCTTTAAAATAAACTCTGGTCAATTTGGTGATCCTCCGCAATCGTTCGTAAATGTAATATTAATTTAGATTTAAAATCTTACTCAATTAGTTTACGTTTTACGAATTTTAATGTAAGATTATTAGATATTATTCAATCAATTACCAATGAATTATCTTACTGTACCTATATAAGCAATTTGTGTAAGAATGATTAACAATTATCTAGCTTTAATATTAAGTATTTGCACGACAGAACTTGATGCATTGATTCTAATTTAAAGTAAGACCTCAATGTACCTATTTAATTAATTCATTAATCAGAGCAAACAGGTTTTATTTTATATAAAATTTATTAATAAAATGAATACTTAAACATTTTTATAACTGAATATATGTATTTCAGCCTTGTGGCAGTATGTCTTAGTAAAAAAAGGTAAAGTTAAAAACGATTGCATAAAAATAACTGAAATAATATAAGATCAGTTACAAGTCTATTATTCTATGATCAGCTAACTAGATAGAGCTACCCACTAGGTGCCAGTGAGCAGTAGTTCAAGCTTATACCAGTTAGTATTCGTGTTTGCATCTCCGTTTCCGTGTAAATATGAGTGTGTTCGGTAGTAAAGAGACGTCAGCGGCACACGGTGTTCAATGTGCCGGCGCGAACCTGCCGTCACGGTGCGGACATGGTTTAGGATGCAATGAATCTCTACGAGAACCTGGTACATTTGCAAACGTTTTGAATAATTTAGATACACACTCGTAACTTTTCTATAAAGTACATTTACAACGAGAAGTTTAACGACCCATAATAGGTAGTTAACATAGATGAATGACGGTATAGAACACCAACGACAGTATGAAACCAAAATGAATGCGGTGTATAGGGACATAATTTTTTTAAGACCCTGTCAATAAAAATGAAAAATCCTCTATTTTCAAATAATGTTTGTTATTTTTTACGATATTTTATTAACAATGAAAGAGCCTAGTAGTTTTAACATGTTATATTTATCTAGCCCTTTTTTCTCTCTTTCGAAAATTAGTCTGAGACCAAAATGTACAAGAAGTTAGCCAATGTGACTCCTTTTTATTTGACGCATTTTCAATGTACTACATTGTGTTTCGATACTTTAATACTTCTGGCGGTAGGTAATAATTCTACCAAATCAAATTCCTATATTATTTTTATAGTTCTAGGAGCCTCTTCGAGGTGCACTTGAAATCCTTTACCACACTGCTGGTTCGAAAGAACTAGTGACACGATGAGAAAAATACTATTTTTAGAGTCCTTAGGTAGTTCTTATATCTTCTACTACAAATTTAGCACTTTGATAGAGTCCAAAGGAGATTTCGATATATTTTCTTTTTAATCAAGTGTTATTAAAAAATCGTTTCCGATTCCTCAATCAGCAAAAAGCATGATAAAGGGGTGGCTACACCATATTATTTGAATGCAACCCTATTTAACCAATGGTGCTTTTTCAAACGGACCGCAGACTGAAGGGAAACCTTGAATGAAAGCTTGGGCTATCCTTTACTTATCCTATGAGTTTTATTATTTTAATTGGTTATTAGTCTTTCGGACCAGTGTGGTGAAAGGATTTCAAGTGCGCCTCGGAGAGGCTCCTTTTGTGCACTTGACACGTCATGTTTTTGTACTTTTTAGGTTCTATGACATGCCGGTTTTCTCAAGATGTTTTCCTTCCTGCACCGTTAGTGTTTTATGCACACATCGATTTTCTGTACAAAAAAATTATTGGTGTACGACCGGGTTCCAACCCACAACCTTTGGATCGTAAGTCAAAGCACCTCCCGCTCGGCCAACACGATTTTTCTTTAATCAACGGCTTTTAAAAAACAGTCTTGAAAAAACTACATGATTTTATGTACCTTCCGATCGTTGTCCGAATCAAATATACGGTTCTCGGGGTAGAGCTCTTATAGACAGCGTAGACTTGTAATATGAACCATTATAACAACTTAAAGCACTAAAGCTTTGAAAAAAGTAAATTCATTTTGAAAAAATGCTAATTTTATGCTGATCATTCGTGCGCTCTTATCGTAAAACCTCCCAGAATTAACCTACTAACTCAAACTATTATTTTTAAACATCAAATTTCCTATCTTATGATAAAGTTATCGGGCCGCGTCGTTTGTCAAAGCTCCAAAGTTTTGCTATTAACCGAACCTATCTTAAACTTAAAACTTAACTCTCACTTAACTAGAACTTGACGTGATCGTTATTGATGCGCTGGTGATGGCGTGCCTTAATTAATACTTAGGAATAAGGTAATTAGCTTCCTTTATCCGCTTTACGCGTATCGAAAGATTCAACGAGCGCCTTGTTAAAGGAACGCGTGATATATTTTTGTAGTAAGGTTTTAGTTTATTAGAATAAAATAGAAAAAATATTTATTATGAGTTACTTTAACACTATACATTGACAATTAAATAAAACTTAAAATTAACAGGTATATCTAAATTAATAAATAGTATAAATATATTTAGTAATAAATCCGCTTAATTTCTAAACAGAGGTCTTACTTAACTCTTTTATTTTAGTATCTAAATCAAAGCGCCGAAAACAGAAAACCCAAGTCAGAACTCAACTCGTGTTTCGCCTCTACACTATACATATTAATATTTATGGATTTCCGCAAAGTAACGCCTGAATCAATCAATTAGGTATATCTAAAATTGGACGCCACTCAGCGCTGGTTTTCTGTGGCACCATTGTGTGTATGTACCTACATCAGCTAAAGCGAGACGCTTAATAGGTATAATGTACTCGTGGCTACAAAGCATACAAAATTATAATAAAAGTAGGTAATTGCAAAAATTTAATAGAACATTGGACTTTTGTCAGCTGTTTTATTAGCTTCTTTTTATCAAGTGCGATGTGAATAAAGTAGGTAAACAATTGTAGCCGGATCCACATTGAATAAACTGTTCTTTTTTAGCATAATGGGCAGGGTGATGTTGCAGATCGTAAAACCCTCCGCATTAAAATAAAGGAAACCGATATAAAATTAAGTCAACACGTCCCTCCAAAAATTATTCATAGAAAAGCTGGAAAGGTGCAAAGAGGGGGGCGAGAAAAACTTGGATAAGTTCATTCATGAATTGGAAATGTAATTTGAGCGGGATGTGTGGGAACAATTGTTTCTGAGATATTGTATCGCGATGGGATGGACGACTTGGCTTTTAGGAAGGCATCAGATTCTATCGCTAAAGATCGTCGTCATGACAAAGACAAGACAGAAAAGAGTATGTAACCGCCCCTTTTAGAGAAAAGGTGAATGTTTACGAAATCCAAACGCGATCAGCTTCACAGTTTTGAGTAGGTACCTATTTATTTTATAACTAGCTGACCCCGCAACTTCGTTTGCATTGCGAATTTTTTCTCTTTCTTAGTACGCGCCTAGACGTCATAACGAACATACCCTCGAATTAGGTATCAAGCCTCTACATTCAGCGGTTTGGCCTGTACGTTGTCAGTCAGTCAGTCAGTCAATCAGTCAGTCAGCTTGTCAGTCAGTCAGTCACGTCCAAGCTTTTTATATACGAAAAAATATATTGATCGATTGATGATACTATCAACAAGAAACCTTTTTTTTTAACAAAGATTTTTACTGATAAAATAGTCAAACTGTATTTTTATAGCCAACGACAGGAACTAAAAATCAGGCACATGAGATTAGGACAGAAGGAAGGTAATCATAGTATTTACAGTATTACGAGACCAATCAAAAATATAGCGTTATAAAACCAAACGTCTTCCTTCCAGTACCCACTTTGATTTCCATCAAACGTTTGAGATATTATCAACCGTCTGCACTTGCAGCTAAGAGATCCTTGGCCATACATTTCCATTGGAGAGCCGAGGGGACACATAAACAATGTCCTAAGAATAAACATCTATTGTCGCGATAACATCAGAAAATATGAGAGGGTCTAATGAAACGTCTAACTTAGATGCTAGACACAATAACATAACAATGAAATAAAACTTTTTGAGTTTAAATAATAGAGTTATATATTATAGGTTTGGATTGCCAACATTTACGAAATTATGTTTCTGCGTTGCAGACAAATGTACGAGTACAGTTTGGTGATTATAGAGATCTTATCAATTATACGGAAGGTAGGTCTATCAACACATCGCGTATTGAGACCTTTGAAATGTGGTGCTGGCGGAAAATGCTCCGTATCCCATAGACAGCTCATCGCACTAACGCATCCATTCTGAAGGAGCTCGACATAAAGACCAGACTTTCGACCATCTGTCTTCGCATAAGCCTGGAGTTCTTCGGACACATACCTATCCAGAAAAGACAGCAACAACTTGTTGTAACTGGCAAGGTGGAAGGAAAACGGCGGCAGGGGCGGAGTCCACCGCGTTGGAGCGACCAAATCCGCGCTATACTGGAGTCCAGCGTGGGTGACGCCATACGATCTGCAGAAGATAGATCCCGATGGTGACATATCATCCACACAAAAGTCCATCGTAAAGGTCACGACCCTCAAGAGTGAGGATATCGACGCAAGGAGGAGTTCTACCAAATTTAAAGAGCTGATAATTTTATGAAAAATATTTTAAAAAAAAATGGGTTTTATGTCGGTGTTTCTATAAGTTATGAATATCACAATGGCTTTTAAACGATGTTATGGAAATAGATTTTTTAATAATTTTCCAGGAATGTCTATTCACATAAAGCACACGTTTTACCGACGTATTATACGAGGACGTTTTGTTAAAACGACTTTGTGAAACGGAACCCAAATGGGTGTGAGTTTTATGACGTTATTTGAGAGGTCTGTAATTTGGTCCAGGTTTCCTATTACGTGCACCGAATACCTACGTTGAGGCATGAATGTCTTAACTTTATTTCCTGTTGGAATTGTTTAAGGAAAATAAAAACCGTGTATTATAAGCGTGGCGTTGAAAGCCTGGAAAAGCTAGTCATCGTCTGATATGTAGAGGGAAAATAATCTCGAGGTATGTAAGTAATGCATTCAATTCAATTCAATTGTTTACTAGCCAAAATGTTACATTGCATAACTCTGGTATATCATCAATTGATTGGTATTTGAAAAAGTTATTATTTGAATAAACTTATTCAGTAATGAAGGACTATCAACAATAGCAGTTAATTAGTCTACAAAAAGTATTATGTGTATTAATTAATATTAATTAATTCTTTATGAGTGCTAAAATTAGTACTAGGTATATGAGTTGGTTCCTTCTTACGTATCTAGGTATGCCTTAGCTACTTAGGTTGCAGTATAGTGAAGTAAATATGAATCATGTGGCACCTACTAATCAGATGCGGAATTGGGTACACACTACACACGAGTAGGAGTCTCACTGTAATCAGCTCGCGGTTTCCTATCGACCTTCGCTGCAGGTCTCTAAGTACACAGCATCATATTATATAGGTACATGTATAATCACTTAGTTTTCATAATTGCGAAAGTTGTGAAAAATGGATGTTGAATATCATGAGTGGATATCTGTAGAACTACATAGATGAGACTATTATAATATAAATTATATTTTTTTGTGAATTGTATATATTTTTAAGGCTGCTATTAATTTAGGTAGGAATGGGTATCCATTGAATCCAGTGACAGCAGTAACATATTCTCTCTTTACTCCGGTACAAAAATCTAGATGCTCTAAAAACTTTTATATAAAAACTAAATTGTAAGAACCCGGCAATGACAGATATTCGGAATGGAATCGAAAGGCTAATATTCCAGTCTCCTCCGGGAGCCGTTCTGCATGCGGAAACTCTTTCACGGTGTCTTGAACTTTAATTAAAAACAGAATTACCTTGAATCAAGCATACGTCCAGGCGGAAGTGTACACTCAGGGACAAAATCACCACCCGTTTGAGTAGTGTCAAGAAGAACAAAGGATTAATTTACAGCACATTACAATCCTATTTGCAAAAAGATCACTTGCTTAAAATTTTATAAGGAAATCCATTCTCATCACCAGGGAAAAGATGAGACAAAATTGTTACATAAAATTTATAATTTTAATTAAATTGTTTGTTTAAGTATTTATAAACGAAACGCAATAGTTTATAATGCTAAGCATATTGCTAGACGTCGTCGTAGCAAGGCCGTAGCAAATTCCGACGAAGCCGTAGCACATCCCTACAAAGCCGTAGACACTGCTAGTTGCTACACGGCGTAGCTAGGCCATAGCGCATCCGAATATAGTCGTAGCACATGCCTACACAGTTGTAGCACAGACCTACGAAGCCGTAGACACGGCTAGTTACTGAAAGGCGGAGCTAGGCCGTAGCACATTCGTACATAGCCGTAGTACATGCCTACACAGCTATATCACAACCCTACGAAGCCATAGACACTGCTAGTTTCTACACGGCGTAGCTAAGCCATAGCGTGCCCCTATCAATCCTTACGTAGCCGTAGCACATCTCTAAGTACCGAAGCATATGCCTACGAAGCCATGATCGCTACTTATTGCTACGCCGCCTTAGCATTATCCAGTAGATGCTAGTTTGTTGGGTCAAAATCAGTATGTTTAAACATTTCCGGTGAAAGTATTTCTTCTGTTCAGTGTACGTATATGTTCAGTGTATTGGCTGTGCAGACTCCAACCGGTACTTATCTATCACGGCCAGCTATCTCCTGGGATGAGGGCGGCGGAGGAAGAGGTTTGATCAGGGCCCAGCATTAAATGTGTAAGGTTTTATTAATACTGGTAGCTTTAATAAATTGTTATTTTCTCAAAACTATATAAAAATAATTAAGGCGTATTGTTTAAAACAGTAATTTAAGATTTTATACGAACTTATTTTATGCGAAATCTTTTCTTATAAAATTTAAAATATTCCGTGCATCTTTGCCAAATAGTTGCTTATACTTACTCAGTAAATAAGCACTTTCAAAACTAGCCATTAAAATGCTGACAAGTAAATAAACGTAATATTTAGATACGTAAACCTCCTAATATTCTCTAAACCTGCGTGTAAGGAAGGACCGTTACATGCGACTGGGCTACACATTATACCGTTTACCGTTAGATACTTGCACATCTCTAAAAAATATTTTACAATCCTAATAAATTTCAATTTTCTTAAAAGCACGATTTATTTTAAAATTTTCAAATCATAAAGCACAAATATATAGAGAATATTTATCCATTTTTGAATATACTAATAATAATGTAGGTACCAATTGCGAACACTACACTAAAATAAGTTTTTGAAAATCAATATTATGGTATTACATGCTTTTTATTTCTTCACAAAACATTAGCAAACCAAGCCAATTAGTGTGCCGTGTCTTCACTCCACATAATTTATTTTTTTTCCCGATTCCAAAGTTGGTACCAGTTAACCAGTAACGTATACAGCCATCCTTAGCCGGTTTGAGATGTCTGAACTTGGCGATTTTCCTACCAATTACCTGACCCCGCTCTTGAGACTTGCTACTGAGTTTATTTGACATGCAGAACATGATGCAAAACTTCAAGATGGATAGAAATATAAGAAAATAAATAAAGATTTGTGGATATATTTTACTTCGTAAATTTCGAGATAAAATTTCAGTATTTGTTATATTTTAAATATACTTCTTGCTGTAAGTACCTGCCAAGATACCAACTTCTCATAATCGTATTGGCGCAATTTATTTTTTTATGAAAATACAATTGAACGAACAAAACATAACTAATGAACATCTCTAATACGTACGAAAGAAACCAATAAACAGATATCTATTATTTTAATTTATTTTTGAATAAAAAACAGCTACTTTATAAAATGTAGATCTTATAACTATGGCTTAGTAGGTATAGATATAAGTAATAATGTAGCCCACTACGTTTTTCGCAGATTAACAAATAGACATCTTTTAGTTTTAGAATACATTTTTGGACTGATATAGATATCACTTAGATCTTCCAAGTTTAAAGTTAAAGTTAAGTTAAAGGTAATAATAAAAATTGCTGACTCAACATCCGTACATACAGACAATAAATATACATAATATTCAAGCACTGAAACCAACAGTGATTAAAGTCCAACAAACAATCGAACATTAATTACTGGAATTAAAATAAGCTGTTTCGGAGGCGGTTAAATTAACTGTGCACTTTTAATCCGGCAATCGTATTTACCGGATGAAACGGTAACTGTTTCAATGTATAGATAGAATAAAGGCTTGAACACACGGAACGAGTGGGAGTCGCAGATATTTTGTTACAGATAAGAATATTTATTTGCAAAGGTTAAATACAAAATTATATTGGTATAATTTATTAAAATTTCTAATTATTTACTAAATTTCCTGTTGGAGCGAATATTTATTTTTTATCGTTGTTTTTGATTATCGTAGCAATATTATTTTTTGATGTCTTCGGTGTAGACAAAAAGATCAAGAATGTTGAGTTTGGTAGTACAGATGATTTTAATTAACTCTACTTTAGTTCAACTAAACCAAAGAGTCAACGAACAGAAAACCAAATTTAAAAAAATGTAGAAAAAATGGATTTATTACTAAATATATGTATATAATTTGTTGATAGTACAGATGATACTTTTACGTAGTGCTTGATGATAGTACCTACCTACCCACTCGTACGCTAATGAGGTCATTTATTTGTCAAAAATGATCAAATCACAAAACACAAATCAGATCACAAAAGAAAATATCAAATCTAGGGCAATAGTATCAATAGTAGTGAGGATTTGGATCTTTACTTTTAACTTGAAGCTAGAGGCAGTAAATGTAACTCGAATCGTGTAAAGGAGGCTGCAGTAATTGTTTTATCTCCATTTGTGTTGCAGATTATACAGATTGTTCAGAGTCGCGTCGCGAGCTAATATTCGTTAAATTATTATAAAATTCCACTTTTCAGTTACTCCTTTCAGTTACCTTTTGTTATCCAGTTTTTCATTGAATCAGAGTGGAAAAATGTATTTATAACATTTACAGTATGGCCTATATTCTAGTTTAAGATCTAAGTGGTGTTAAAACTTAAAAAACTTACATACATTACTTATAAAAAACTTACATTACTTACAGTTGTTTTCCATCGTGCGATCAGTAAAGAATGGAAAAAGACCCCAAATTGGAGGGGCTTGTTTTTTTTATTATTTCAAAATAGTGATACCTAATTCAACATATAATGTACATACATACATATATCTACTAAACTCGCATTGATAATATTCTTCTATCGGTAATTTAATAATTGCAATATTACAGATTTTTTTTATGTATGCTGTTGTTGACCAATAAACAATAGGCATTAGCTTTATTCCGCACGCGGGTTCTTTGTTTTTGTTAACCTTAAGATTTTATAATGTCCAATGTGACAGTACTTAACACATCTACATAAGTTTCCCGAATTTTGGACTGCCACGCCGGTGTCGTGGGTTTGATTCCTGCTTCAGGACAAACATTTGTGTGATGAATATCGGTGTTGATCCTGAGTCTGGGTGATTACTATGTATTATGTATGTAATAACAAGAAAATATAATTTAGTATTCTATCAGTATCTCAACATTCTTCTAGCTCTGCTTAGTTTGGAGCTATATGCCGTTATGTCAAACTTTTTTTTGACGTGTCTACGTGCCGCCGCCGCTGCGGCTGCATGCACGAAAACGTTGACGTCATTGTCCGGTAACGCTCATTGTCTCGTTATGGTGGTCACGTTAAACTATCTTCCGTAAACCAACTTTACAGAAAACCAATTTTTTTTCATAACGAATTAAGCAGCTTACCTCTATCTAATTTTATACATATTTTCCGCCTTACCGACCCCAAAGTTCACACCTCAATTAAACCAGCCAGCCGAGTGTGAGGCTGTCTTGGGCGGGTGGCTTCGCAGACCTGGGATCCTGCAGGTGCCGCCGCCCGCCCATGTAATAGAGTTACGTCGTCGGCAGCCTCCGACCTGATCCGCACCAGTTCCTGCAGGATTAGCCTCAACTGTTTTGAATAAATGTTTTAATTGGAGTGCCTGAGCTTTTGTAACCTTGAGAAATTGCAAATACTGATTATTACTGCTATTTTTACGTTGTGCGTCGCTACAAAGAAATTTCAACCGACGTCATTAAGAGGAAGAGATTCTCAATTCGGTTGCTTTTTTTTATATTTGTTACCTCATAACTTTGTGGTTTATAAGCCGATTTGAAAAATTTTGCTGTTTGAGAGGTTTACTTTTATTAAATTTTATCGAAATTGGTTCTTTGATTTCTTTGATTGTTCTAATGTACCTACTAGAAGTTAGCCAATGTGGCGTCTTTATTGGTCGCATTTTCAATACACTTCATTGTGTCTCTTTACTTTAATACTTCTGTATTTAAAAATAATTTTGAATTATGCTAGCTCCTTCAGCACCGAACTTCCTTCCTTCTTGACTCGTGCATCACGAAGTGTCACGAACTCTACTTATAAGTGTGAACGTTTAATTAATAACGCACTTAGTGGCACGTTTCTCCGATCCCATTAATCTCCCTGGAAGTGAACGTATAAAAACTTCTCGCATTGAACGTTCAGTCCATATTTGAACTGAAACACACATAAAACGTGTCGAAACCTTTGGGGTCACATTGGGCCTTTGGGACGAAAATATCACGCATTAGCATATGAATTCAGTGAGAGTAATAAAGGAATAATATGCAAATATCATAGGATTGTTCAAATGCCAACACGCCTCCATAATCGAGTCGTGTTCCTGCTATGATTATGGTATGTTCGCATAAATCTAGACTTTCTACTTGTTTATCACCCCCGAGGGACTTTGTTGCTGAACAATGAATTGCCCAGTTTTGTTAGTTAGGATAGTTATAAAGATAAACATTTTACTATATTCGGATGAAAACAAGCTTTTTTCGTTTTTGTTTTATTTTAACAATTTTTTCCATGATCGATATCTATGAAAGGGTTAGTCCTGACTGGCAGACAACGCACAGGCCTTACTACTGAACGCAGAGACTTAAAATTTGGGCACAAAAGGGCATGTTCGCGTTGTGTTGGCGCGTTCTAAGAAAGTAATTTCGTTTATTAACAATGCAAATGAAGTTCGGATGATGACCAGTAAAAAATATGTATCTGGTTGTACATATTACTTTATGTATTTGTAATTAGCTACTTTTGCCTTTAACAAGGTTTTACAAAAACATAGTACAACTGACTTCAATTGGCCGTAAACACCACTGAAAATTCACAGGGAAACAAAATACGCAATTACGTTTACTTCGACGACATATTTTATTCAGTTATTTTGATAAAAAAACTAAACTACTGAACCTATTTTGATGAAATTAGTATGGGACCAATCTGAAAGTAGGTATCTTCTCTTTTAAACAACAAAGTTCTGAGGCAACAAACATAAAATTAAAAAAAAACATTCAACAGCTGAAAAAGTTGGCGACGGGTCTTATTATGAATTCCTATCCTATTTAACGTACCTAGGTACGAGTCTACTACCTGTGCATACGCGTTATATAGGTTAACCATATATAGGTATATAGGCCTCCAACCCGAGCCTTTTAAAAAAACAAACAGCTCCTGCACTGCCGCCAGCGGAGCGTGAAATTGGCCGGTCTGCTTCAAGCTCGTCCTCATGAAATATAACTGACATCTAATGATGTATGGGACACCGCGCTGATGCGGCCTGACGCTGTAATAGCTGGATAAATACGGAGCGCTGCTGATAAATGACTTCAGTGGTAGAGCCGTGGTAGAGCTTTGAAGCTATATTTTCAGACACCATTAAATTATGATATTAATTACTACTAATTAATAGTTTTTTGTAGTCTTTCGCAATTATCACACATAGTTACGATTGTAACGGGTATTTATCGCGCTCACCTCATATATTTTTGTGTCCCGACGTTTCGACTGTATTGCAACAGCCTTGGTCACGGGTTGATAAATACCCGTTACAATCTAATAACTATACTAATATACTATCTTTGAACATCTCACACAACACCATCTAGCCTCAAACCTAGTAAGGCTTGTCTTATGAGCACTAGATAGCTGGCAGATAACTTGTATGTAAGTATTTGTAAACATATTGGTTTTTATTATTAATATCTAATATTATAGGTACATATAACACACTATATATATATATATTATACACACACACACACACACACACATATACACTCAACACTATTGTTATATTTTATACTGAATTATTTCTGAGGTCATCTGTCTATTATATTTTTTTTTTTTGCTCGAATATATTTAAATTTTATTGTTTAAAATTAAGTAAATTTTCTAACCTAAGTTTAATTTAAAAATTGATTTAAATTATTTCCCTTTGTAATAGACATAACCCAAATTGTAATAAACAGGAGAAGACTCAGGCTCCTGAAATACAGCTTTCTGCTAGTTCGGGACCTGTGGATTGACTCTTTTGTAAAAATATTATGTCCGAATAAATATTACTATTACTATTACTATATACTTACATAAAATAAATAGAAAATAAACATTAGTGATTACCCTAAGCGTGGGTCTGGGCAATCACCTAAGACATTATGGAACCTATGACAACATCTTCACAAACCAGCCACCACTTAGGTCCTACAACTCGAACATTCATGAGTTCATTTAGTGCTGAAAAACACTGTGCCACTGCTAGGACTAAGATCGTCCCTGCTTTAGGTCCAACATAGAATCGACCACCAACCTAATGCAAATTGGCAGTAGTCGTCATAATCAAGGTTTAATTATACTTACGCTCCGAGATACAGTTGTCCAAACTAGTTCGGAGTAAATAACAAAACCGACCCCGCTAGGTTAAATATATTAATATACCTATCACTTGCTATGTATGATACGTTTTTAGACCTAAGATGTGTCTGATGCAAAATAAATAAATAAATCTAGCAAGTGGCCGTGACCATGATTTTGACCCAAAAGCAGTAAAAGAAGCTCTTGCCACCATTATTTAGGCAGCCATTGAAAAAGTCGTTAAATCATTATCAGTGTCTCACCGTTGTTGGTCGCGTCGTTTGCATTTTTATTACTTTTTAATTTTATCGCCAAGCACAGATAATACCTGTGCCCTGCAGCTGGCTTCAGGCATAGAAGTATTAAAGTATAGAAACACAATGTAGTATATTGAAAATTCGACCAAGAAAAGGGAGCCACATTGGCTAACTTCTAGTACATTTTGGTCCGATGCTATAATTTTCGAAAAAGAGAAGTAATAGGGCTAAATAACTATTATATATTAAAACTACTAGGCTTTTTCATTGTCAATAAAACTACATCGTAAAAAGTAACAAACATTGTGTGAAAATAGAAGTGTATGAAAATTCCTATATTACCGTATCCATTTTGGTTTGGTAGGTACTGTCCATCTTGTTCTATAGGAACACCGTTATTCATCTATGGCTTCAGGTAATCAAAACTGCCTTCGTTTTGAACTACTAAAATCGAGACTGGATTTTTCTAATAAACATTTGAGAACACTTTCACGTAGGTACCTACTATCTTTTTGAGGTAAGTAGCCATGAGGAAATTACTAACTTAAGGATCAATTTGTACACAATTTTCAAACTGTAGTTCCTACGCGCATAATTTTATTTTAGTGCGCAAATAGGCAGCGAATTTAGATTCAGATTTGTTGCTGCTCTCTACTTGGTAGGTACTACAGATTACTTCAGAAATACATTCGTTCAAAGCGCGTACTGTACTTACTTAGTAGCTCGACCATCCATTACCGAACTTTGAACGTTGAGAGTCAGCTGTGACCTCACCTTAGATCTCCTACCCCTAAACTTCTCAAGTAGTTTACACACAGCGCTACTTGAGACTTCCCCAGACCTTGAGGTGAGTGTATACGCATCACCTCACTCAGCGGCACAACCCAGTGCAATCCCAGATGCATTATACACTCGGCTGACCGGTGCAAACTTGCAGCGTCTCGAGGGTTCTATGCTAATGCCGAATTTGACTAACGCATTAGTCGGCGACTGAAATAACACGACTGTAGAAGTGTAGAGTTAGTAAAAGATTCAAGTAGGTACGATTTGCATCGAGGTGTTAAAGGTAGCTTAGTAAATTCTGCTCTACCTTGCTTACGGTAATTTTGTAGCACCTAAAAAAATTAATGAGTCTGCAATTTTAATGAATATCATTAAAAAGAGAAAAAAAAAGTTCGAGGTTTATAAATATAACAAAAAATATAAGTGCATTCTTTACCGTAAAACATAAAAATACAACTATAGTTTTACTTACAAAAGGTCTTGTCGTAATATAGGTAAGATTTCTTACAGACAACCTACCTGAAACTAAATTAAGGTAAGGACTTTGCCATTGGCCTCAGCACAGAATCTCTCCATGAACTTATCCAACAACGACGTTAATTTTACCCAACTAAGCCTGAAAAAGGTCTCTAGATTAAACACTTGGAATAAACTTGATACCTACGCTTTCTCTTCAGATTTCATTAACAATACCGTCGCTATCTTCTAAGTTAGTACGTGCTCGCCTTACCCGCTAATACGAAACCTTTATCAAAGTCTAAAGAAGTTCGACCTACAGCTGGTTAGCGGCTGGTATTCGTCTTGATTAGCCACGCTCAGGCAGGGCCATTAATTCTCTAATTCTTCTCAACTCGCCCTGATTGCGAGAAAATAGTTTAAAATGTTGAGTTCTATCATTTTGTCGAATTTTCACGGTAGCTTAATCATCATAAAAAAAAATGGTTGTCTGTAAAGTCGGTTTACGAACGATAGTTTAACGTGACTACCAGCGTAACTGGACAATGAGCGTTACCGGACAGTGACAGCGTTACGGGACAATGAGCGTTGACGGACAATGACAGCGTTACCAATGACGTCAACGTTTTCGTGCCGGTGTTCATCGATTTATTACACGTAGTCACGTCAAAATAATTAAGTTAGAATGTTGTCAAGTCGAAAAGACCTAACACAGCAGAGATAAAAAGTCAGTCCTAATAAGTAAATTGTAATTTATCCCCGAACAAAAGTAAAAAATTTAAGCAATAATAAGACAATATTGTTGATGACAACCTTGTTAAAACTTTGGATACCAATACAAGAATCTCATTCACAACATGGCTCTTCCATCAGAACTTTAATCGGCTATGTTGTAAACACTTGTCAGGTAAAACCGCAATAGATCTTGATTAGCGCATTGGGGAATGCTGCTTTATAAGTTTTAACTTTTGGTAACTTGAAGTGGGTATCGTTAGTGAGTTTTACGTAAAGTTTAACGAGAAAAAATTGCATTGCCTTTTTGCCTTCAAGGATACTTACCTAAATTGAAAGGCAATTCCTTTAATTTAGGTATCCTTTTTCCGCTTTGAATGTTTTACCATAATAATTATGATAACTTTCGGCAAACGATAACAACGTAATTGCAACTGACCGCAGAAACCAGGTAGGTACTAAAAGGTCATGACTTTTAAAACGATCAGTTAAAAACAGTTCTACTGCTCCTCCATAACTCTCCTGAACTTCATTTCCATGATCTTAAACCTCGCTCTATGAGTCAATAATAATAAATCCTTTTCCTATTCAAGAGCGGGACCAATTTAATAGTAAAAGCGTCGAATTGGCGTCGATAAAAATGCGAAATCCTCTTGCAACGAATGGAATTGCGTATTGGGGCTCAGACAGGGTGTAATCTGCCTGCCTACGGTACCCTAACTGTCCCGAGAGTTCCGTGCCATGGGTACTCTGCACTTGCTGCCACAGAATCCGTACATGACAGATGAGGCTATAACTTTGACATAGGTAGGTTTTTATGTACTTATGTTTTTAACCATCAACTCTCACTTTTGGAATGGATTCCAAAATTTGCCTGGAGGCAAAGAAAATAAAATACTAACCTTCTTAGGTAGATAAGTACTTGTTTCTTGAAATATTGGTGAACTTAAGTACTTACATAATTGTTTTTTTAATACTTAGTAAATTACATAACTGATCGATCCTTACACTACACACTTAGGTACATAGGTCTAGGAAGGTACGTTTTGTATAGGACAACACAAATTAACTAACTTTTGATAAAGTAACTTAACGGTAATCTCGTGTCTTAAAATTTTGTGTCCGGCTGATAAGGTACCCAAGAAAGGCCATACCATCCCATACGAACAGCATGGGATTGATGAAGAAGAATCTGGTCTGCAGGATGGCGCCAGCTACTCTGTGGCCGGTGCATGGAATCGCGCCAGAACTAAATGAAATTGAAATTAGCTTTCTCTCCCTAGAGCCACTAGCGGAATTTTCCAAAATAAAAGCGTATTATATTTTAAAATACGATTCCAGTCGCTCTTGTAAATGGGAAAGTCCGGAAACCCAGGCCGTCTAGCAGGAGGTGAAAAATGGAAATTGAGTTCACCCCATCCTAAAGAATTTCTATTTTTAAGTTAATAATGATTTAATAATTTTGGCTAAGATTATTTTGCAAGGCTGATTTAACATAATCTATCTAGGTAGGTAAATAATTATTATAAATAAATAATATAGTTAAATGTCCCTACTTACATAATGTAGATGTCTAATTTCTTGGCTGATGAAAATCACAATGTTTGTGGAAGGTACCTACCAGCATCTACGAAACAAGCATAACAGCTTAGTGTAGGTGTTGAAACCCATATTAGGTAATACTGAAGCAAACCATTTGGTACGTAAAAAATATATTAGTTATATTGTATGTAAGTGCTTGAAATGGAAAATAAATGAATTATGAATTTACATTTATCTCTGGTCCCTTGGGAACCAAATTGTAGATTGGTTCGTTCAGTCATTTTAATACCTAATTGGTAAATATTCAGTTACGATGCTGTTTGTTTGTGAATCTAGCAAAACCTATGAGTCCTCGTTGTTTAAAAATGTCAATTGGCCAGTTAACCTTTAGGCTAGCTAGCCAATGTAGTTGGAAACAATAGAAACCTACCTCTAAACAAACAAATCGAGTGAGAACGCCATTGCGTTTATAGATGCAGATTGTATACGAAAGATTTTTTTTTTATATCTAGATATACGTACAAAACTCAACAACCACTAATAAAAATTAAGTATAGGTACTTAGATTAACAAAGATTGTAGGAAGGTAAGTACAGTTCTGAACTTGATTGCGATTGCGACATAAGTGTAGTGTAGTAGGTACTTAGGATTGAAGTTTAGTTTCACTCTGAATAGACCGAGCACTTGTAATACGTACCTATTTAATTGTTTTAATATCATCCCCTGATAATATCTTACAATAAGCATATGTTGGTAATGTAGCCTACCTACTAAGTAGGTATTTATTGGAGACGCCACTGACCTTCGATTCACTAGAGGTTGGTCTCCATTGGGTGGCGAGAAGCGAAAATAAGCGAGTTTGACCACGTAAGGTACCTATAAATACCTACCAGCAGACGAATCTACTGGTCCAGGCTTCTAGAAGGCTGGAGCGGTGATTTCAAAAGTAAAAATACCTACTATGAAAAATCCGCGGGTGGCCCGTACCTACCTATTATGAGGTAATGACAAGAAGACTGATGTGGCAGTAGGTAGAATATGGTTGTAGGTTATAATGAAAAGGCACAGGAAACAAGGAACAACGCGTTACCTTTAGATCAGCTCTGCTCTCGTGAAGGCATCCATTCGTGAGCTGGGCTCACGATGTCCAGGGTTTGCATGGTTGAGATCCAATCTTCAAATTGTCCATGCGCGCGCGCTTATCAATCAAATAACACTGACAAAACACTTCACCACAACACAGAAAATCACTCCCGTCGTAATATTTGGCAAAAGTCTTGAATTATCGACCGAAATTGATAATTATCCAAAATTTGCATGCTTTCTCAAAGGCGGCGCAAGCGGAACACAAATGATTCAGGAAGATGGCGAATTCCGTTCCATCTCTTGTAGCGAGTCTTCCATCCTTTTCTTGTATAGGGCGCGTTGCGTGTAGGAAAAGGATAGGAAAATAATATGCTTAGGCTATGGAAATATTAATTTCTACTGCCACAGAATATACACCTAAGTAAATTATTTGAGATTAAAGACAATAGAAGCACGGTTTGTTAGAATAATAAATTAGCGTAAGATTTTGGTGGTAACAGTATACAATTAGGTATAACAACTAAACAAAACATAGAATATCGAGCAGACTAACTAGATACTCGTACCTACTTAACTATAGTACCTACCTACTTAACATAAATAAGTTCGGGGATCACTAAACTAAACTTAAAAAAACTTAATATAAAATAGGTACAATAAAATTAAATATTATTAAATGAGCTATTATGAAACTTTATTGGCAATATAGGTATGTATGCTTATGAGTCGCAGTCACCCGTTGGGCGCCAACAAAGAATGATAAGCAGAATTAATTTTTGACACCCCTTCAGAGTTTGTGGCAAATGTTTCCAACTCAAATGGAATATTTGCCGAGATCCCAATAAAATACGCACTGTAAAGGCTTACGGGACATGTTTGCGTTGGGGTACATCCGCTCAAAATTCAGCGGCTCGCATACGAGATGAGCGAGCGTGGGAACCGAACCTTGGGTGAACGCGCCGCGATGCTACGAGCTACAATTGAAATCGCTTTACGGATATTATTTAAAATACTGCCTAAACTTTCGATATTAGGTACCTTAGGTACCTATAGGTAGAGATAAAAATATATAGGTAATCAAGGTTTATTACAAAAATTATATAGGTAAACAAAAACATACAACAATCAACTTCAATCGGACGGTTCAAGTACTATCTTACTTAGTACTCTGTGGTTCAAGTGACCGTAAGCACCACTGTCAAGTCACAGGGAAGCAAAATACGCTTTTGTTTCAGTTATTTTGTTTTAGAAACTAAACTACTAAACCGATTTTGATAAAATTTAAATGGGACCCATCAAACCAAAAAAAAATGTTTTTTTAGATTTTGCGTTTTAAACACCAAAGTTTTGAGGTAACAAATAAAAAAAATCTACCGAATTGATAACCTCCACATTTTTGAAGTCGGTTGAAAATGTGATCTTGTTGCTTCAGGCTTGTTTTTGTTTTGTGTGTAATTTGTACCTAATGCTGTTTCTTGTATCGAATCCGAAAGGAACGCATCAATCGCCGTGATCCGGCGCGACTTGAGAGGTGCACGCACGAATGCGCAAAAAGCGTGCCTTAGAGCTAACACTAGGTTTGCTGACCAAACGTGCAGTAAAACAGAGAGCTACACAAAAATGGATTCGGCCAACAAACAAACACAAAATCTAGGATTAAGTAGGTAGGTAGGTAGGTATTTAGATATAATTTACAAATCTTCCTTGCTTTCTTTGTAACACAACATTTAGGAGAATTAAGGAACACATCATTATTATTTAAAATATGTGTATAATTTTAATGAAATTTATGTGTAGTTAACATATGTGTTATTTTATGTGTAGCTTTCTTTAATTATTATAATTGGTGTATCCGTTTTAATTAAAGGTAATAAATAAATAAATACAAATACAAATAAAATACAAATCATACTGCCTAGATAAGTATGCCTAGTGCATAGGTACCTAGTTGTTGTGCATAAATAGGTAATAGAGAAGAAGTAGCTACTATTGTACCTAATAGTTCTTACTAGTTAATTTTATTTAAAATATGGATAAACTTAGGTAGGTAGGAAGTTAATTCTTTACAATTTTCACTTTGAAATTATTAGGAAAGCAGGTAAAACACAAATCAAAATATACTTTCATACTTAGATTATCACTAGGTACGTGTCGTCAGGACGGTCGGTGCGTTCAGGTCGCAATCCACTGGGTTCCCACTGGATTCGAACCCAAGCCCACAGAAGTGATGACTTCTGATACTTAAATCATTTTGCTTCTCAAACTACCTAATCTTGGCGCCCAACGTAGGGCAATAAATTTTAAAAATCTAACTTATACCAGAAATTTTTTTGTTTCAGCTGCTGCCTGGACATGTTATATTTCTCACAAGCAGGTAATACCAAAATCTACCAATTGTTAAAAACTGGTAAGTATAAGTATTCGAAATATGGCTAGTTGCCTAGCTCTCTACGGATCCTTATTTTTTTTAAAACCTTATTTATCAATACTACCACATCCAAATCTCATAAGAACCACCTTCCACAAGTGAGGAGTTAAATTAGTGGCATGTTCAGTATTCAGAGCTCGCGCGTGGTTTTTTCTCCGCTTGGCGCGCGGCCGTGCGTGAGGCGTGAGGCGGCCTCCATTGTTCGAACCAACACCATTACATGAACACAATACTGGATGGGCTCTGTATCCCGTTGTTTAGATACTGAGCCCGCTTGGAATCTTAAACGGTGTTTCGTAAAAGCTGCAAGGAGCTTTTTTTACTGATGGTAGGTAATCTTCATGGATACCTACCTCTCGCCGCCATTTGGGGAGGGCAGACGGGTTATGTCGGACTCTAACCGACTAAAACCCCATGGTGGCCGACCTCTGCGAATTAGAGGGACCCGGATATCTCAAAGAACACGTAGGTATCACGTACCGGTGTGTATGGAAATGAAGCTGTGGTAAGGCGTCTCTCGCAGGGTTAGGTCAGTCGCAAACGAGCTATCGACATCAGCGACCTGTGCCGGCGACAATCAGTTTACATACTTAAAACAACAAAAAATATAGGTAAGTAGGTAGGTACCTAGGTACTAAAACTTTTTGAAATTTATACTCAGTCATACGTTATCTTCAAAAATATACTTACAAAACGTTGCAAGAGCGGCGTGCGGGATAAGGACTACAGAGTAGGTATTAGGTAAAGAAGTGAAATTACTGGGCTTCTAAGAAAGATGATCAAAAGTGGCAGAACCTGACCAGTTATCGTGTTGCTTTGACCCACGTTATTCAAAAGTCCTGTGGAGCACTGTTTTATTCATGGGCAAGAGCGATCTCTTTTACCATACCTACTACTAAATATACATAGTTCTGTGGATTCGTAACTTCGTCACATACCAAAAATGATGTGCAATAGTCGCGAGTGTGTCGCGCAATAGTGAATACAGGTTCAGTAGTGAATTGCGATTGTCTAATAAGAATCTCTCTTTAGGGTGAATGCACAGAAAAGTATTTCAAAAATAACATTTTATTGATAACGATATCATTAAAAAATATAATCACAACGAGATTGACGAGATTAACACATTGATGCTAGTTACAAATAAATTATTTATACCTACTAAATAATATTTGATCTACTTAGTTCTACAGAATATAACACATAAAGATACACACAAAGAAAATGGAGCCATTAAAAGTACGTTTTGGGTCCTGAAATGTGTTTTTTTTTTAACTTAACTAAAAGACGAGTAAGGCCTACTTAAGGGGAGAATGGGGGAGGGGGGGGCAGATTATCATTTCATAGGGGCATCTATATGGCTTAATCCGGCTATCAAAAGGTGTTCGACTCAAAAAACCCTTGATTTCGATTCAAGGGGATTTTTAGACTATGATGCAAAACTTTCTTGATTTCATAAATTTCCCAGTTTTTTTTTATCAAGGGGATTTTGCAATGCAGTTTCGTTTTGAACATCGGTGTTTGTCTTGAGTCTGGGTGTTTTCTATGTATTCCATGTACAACAACAAATAGAGTATATAAGTATTGTATCAGTTATCTGATTCCCATAGTAGTTACAAGCTCTGCTTCGTTTGTGGCTAGATGGCGTTGTGTGAAATGTCCAGAATATTGATTTAATTTTATTTTATTTACTTACAAAATCTTCTTGATTTCATAAATTTACAAAACCATTTTTTTTTTATTAGGGAATTTTACATCACAATTTTAAAATCTAAGGGGATTTTGAATCTAACCCCTAAAATAAAATAAAATAAAGGTTATGTTGTCGTCAAGCGCTCTTCGCCTTCCTATCCTTCAGCAGGCTGGTGATGAAGAACTCGCCGGCGCGGTAGGAGCTGCGCACGAGCGGGCCGCTGGCCGTGTACAGGAAGCCGAGCGCGTCCCCCCGCGCGCGCCACGCCTCGAACCGCGCGGGGGGCACGTACTCGCGCACGGGGAGGTGGCGCCGAGTGGGCTGCATGTACTGTCCTAGGGTTAAGCAGTCCACACCGGCGGACCGTAAATCTGGGGATGGGATAGCACATATTGATAAATGGAAATCTGTAGTCAGTTCATGAATAGTGCACGATAAGAGCACGCAATTGAAATCTTTTCAATAGTTCAATATTATTTATTGGCAATAAGTCAAACCCTCCCCCCCATCAAAAAAAAAAAAAATTTTAAGGGGAGGATGGTGGGTGAGATTTTCATTCCATAGGGGCATCTATAATGGCTTAACCCGGCTTAACTAAATAATTTTTATAAAAAAAAAATATCCAATTGAATTAAAAATTAAATTAAAAAAACCTCCTCCTTTAAAAGTCGGTTAAAAACACAATGCATGTTCACATTACCAGAGGTTATCAATAAGCTGTGACTATATCATTCACCTTTCATGGTCTGTTCCACTTGTTCGTCCGTCTCCCCGAGCCCCAGCATGATGGAGGACTTGGTGATGAGCTCCGGGTTGAGTTCCTTAGCCGTCTCCAGCACGGTCAGCGTTTGTCGGTACCTGGACAGACAAATAATAAGACAATATGTTGGATACTACTTGGTCCAGAACCAATCTGGGCATACAAGGTTCCCACTACACTAATTTGTTATGAATTAAAAAAAAATAACACGATAGAATACACTATAAAAATCTTTTAAAAACATATTATAGTGGGCCACTTTAGCTCATACTTTGGCTAAGTCTTATTAAATTTTAAGTTTTTTTAATATTTCTAGTTTAAGTTATTTTTAAGATTTATCTTTGTTTAATTTTGCTTTACATTATTTTTAATCTTGCATTAAGTTACTTTGTTTTTTACAAGTAAAATAAAAATTCCCTTAAAGTGAATGCTATCGGCACTTTAATAATCATACTTATCAGAATATTTGTTAAAAAATTTTGAAACTTGTTTGTATAATAAGTCAAAGATAGTGACTTTAATAAAAATAAAAAATAAATATGAATTACTGTAAGCGGTGTGGCCGTTGTGATTAATTAAATAGGTAAATGATAAAAATAATAATGTTACCTTAACTATTTCAGTCCCAGGTTGTTAGGAATTTTATCATTATTTTAAATTTTTCTTTTTCTTTACTGCCTAGTTTGAGTTAGATAAAATTTTTGATTATTTTTTGTGTAAGTAACTAACATGTAATTATATTGTATATCTTCTGTTGCCCTGTTTGTGTTCTTTATTCTTAAAATGGTAATTTTCAGTTTGTAATTCGGTCTCCCGCAATACAGGACTGACCTAGTGCGGGGTCCACAAGTAACTCGGTTCTATAATTATTTGTTTAAGGTAAATAAAAATATTTGTCTTTGTATTAAATAATATTTACCCTGCTCTGCGGTCCCTAACGAAGGGCGTAAGTCTTTCCACAGTCTCGATGTTGTGCGCGAACACGTCGAGGCCGCAGTGCGCCATTCGTTCTATACTCTCTCGGTTACCGCGGAAGTCTGGCACCAGGCATTCCACTAGGATCTCCTTGTTTCTGCAACAATCGTTATTTTTACTTCTGATGTTCTAAAGTTCAACTTCGTGCATTCTTTCGGGGGGGGGGGGGGGGGTAAAACTGCATTTAGGCTCTAGGGCATAAAGTGATTGCTTATAAAATCTGTCCAAAGCGGTTCAGTTTTTAAAACAGTCATTCCCAAAGTTGAGGACTTATCACATTTCGAACTTTGGTTCATCGTCAATGATTAGGTTCATCATAATACCCGGATCTACAATATACCAAATTTGAAAAAAGTTCTTAGCTACCGGCTCGAAGTCTTTTGCAAACTGAACCTCTTTGAGCAGATTTTATACGCAATTACTTTTTTGCCCTTGGGCCTAAAATGCAGCTTTTCTTCCTCTGTCTAGGTACATAAATTGAACTATACAAGCATGAGAAGTGAAAAGACTATGTTGTATCACACCTTAGTCGGTTCAGCCAATAAGCAGTGTAAAGAGTTCCTGTGATGGTAAAAAAGCCCAGGAATCCCCATGGCTTTTAACTCCAAGGATTCCGTGACATACGTGAAATACAGTCCAGGGCCATATTACCTAGATAATAAGACATTGTAATACATACTGTTTTTTTATTTCCCTTACGCATTCAGCCAAATGCGCAGATCCGCCGTCAGGTAAATCTGTAAAGTAATAATCAAAAGGTAAATATTACAAGCTTGCTTAATTTGGCGTTGTGTGAAACGTCCAAACATTATTATTAAACATTATTAAATGCGAAAGTATGTGAAGCACCCCATAACTGAAGGTTAGTGCACACCCCAGAATAAGTTGATAATATTCAAGGTTTTTCAAAACCATACAACTGCTGACTTCAATAGGACTGTTCTAGTGACCGCAGACACTACTGAAAAGATAAGATAAGATAAGATAATCATTTATTTGCTAGAATGTAGGTACATAATAGGTTGTTACATGTCAATCAAGGGTCCTATACATTCTGCCTCCATTCGAGGCGTGCAAAATTATATTTAAACTAAAGAATGATTAAAAGTCACAGGGAAGCAAAATACGCAAATTTGTTCAATTCAACTACTTTTTTTTTTAGTTAATTGATTTAAAACTAAACTACTAGACCGATTTTGATAAAATTCAAATGGGACTAATCTGAAAGTATACCCTCTCAAACAAAATATAATTTTTCAATAATTTTGAAACAACAAAGTTCTGAAGTAAACACAAAAAAAAATTCAACCAAATTGAGAAACTGCTCCTTTTTTTTTAAGTCTGTTGAAAAATTATAAATGTAGGAGGAATGTAGGAGGAGGAAACGCCCGCCCACGTAATTCTGGAATGCGTGGGAGTGGCAAAGCAACAAAAGGAAATCCTCAAAAACCCCAGGACACTCCGTGAAGAACACAGGAAACTACTGTGCTTCTGGGCGGAGTTAGGCTGGCTAAACTATTAGTCAGGAAATCCGACTCACATAGGACCAACAGTAGTATAAGTGGAAAAGGGAGTCCATTTACATTTATTTACATTATAAATGTAGTTGTCATTCCGTACCGTCCCTGTCCACAGATGTGAGTACAATGTACCCCAGCCCCCATTGATTGATGGCGTGTCCCGTGTTGCGCGGTTCGTCGGGGTCGAGCGGGGGCGGCGCGCGCGACGTCTTCACCGAGCAGAACATGCAGCCTCGAGTGCACGTGTCGCCCATTAACTGGAAATGTCACTTCTTCTTATCGTGTCACTAGTTCTTTCTAACCAGTATGATGAGAGGATTTCAAGTGCGCCTTGTAGAGGCTCCTTTCGTGCACTTGCCATAAGCTGAGATGGTAGTTACACGCAAGACAATAAATTATTGTAAAAAAAATATTTTAAAATGTTGCGTTTGATATTGGTTAGCTGGAAAATGTTGCATTGGATATTGGTTAGCTGGAAATGCTGCATTGGATATTGGTTAGCTGGAAATGTTGCATTGGATATTGGTTAGCTGGAAATGTTGCATTGGATATTGGTTAGCTGGAAATGTTGCATTGGATATTGGTTAGCTGGAAATGTTGCATTGGATATTGGTTAGCTGGAAATGTTGCATTGGATATTGGTTAGCAGGAAATGTTGCATTGGATATTGGTTAGCTGGAAATGTTGCATTGGATATTGGTTAGCTGGAAATGTTGCATTGGATATTGGTTAGCTGGAAATGTTGCATTGGATATTGGTTAGCTGGAAATGTTGCATTGGATATTGGTTAGCTGGAAATGTTGCATTGGATATTAGTTAGCTGAAAATGTTGCATTGGATATTGGTTAACTGGAAGTGTTGCATTGGATATTGGATAGCTGGAAATGTTGCTTTGCATATTAGTTAACGGTAAATGTGTCATTGGATATTGGTTAACTGGAAATATTTTATTCAATATTGGTTAACTGGTAAATCTGGTAATGTTGCATTGGATATTAGTTAACTGGAAATGTTGCATTGGATATTGGTTAACTGGAAATGTTGTACCTATTGAATATTGGTAAACTGGAAATTTTGCATTGGATATTGGTTAACTGTAAATGTTGGATTAGATACTGGTTATTGAACTGGCTGTAGTTGGGCATTTGTTTGAAGGGTTGTGGTATTGTGGTGGTGATTTATGCAGGTATTTTTTCTGTTTCAAAAACTTGTGATACATAATGCTACTGTCGGAAGATTTACCATGATAGTGGCAGTAGACATGCCCTGCTTTCCACCGCTCCAGCATTCTCCGATGTTGGGGCAGCGAGCCTCCTCACACACTGTGCTCAGCTTCAAGCTCCGGAGTTGTTCCTTCAGCTCACTGAACTTTGATCCTGAGCAATTATACCATTACACTGAATCATATTGAACTACCATAATTATAATCACATTTTACATTAATTATATAAAAAATATATGAAAACCATGCATGCCTCCTATCTTCTAAATCCCTTACGCAGCTAATTCATACACTTCACTACAATTTTTGAGATGGAATCATTAAATGAAAAAAACTGAAATTAAAATGGTGTTATTATTACTCAATTAATTGTTTAATTTTAACTCTCTTACACGTCGATGACACAGGGCTAATTTACAAGCAACAAGCCAGCAAGTTTGCTTGTAGCTTGTAAACTCAGTCCATGTCATGGGCTTTTTTAAATCCTTCCCAAAAGCTAACTCTTTCACACGCTAGCTTTTAAACTCGCCGGCTTGTAGCTTGTAAACTAGCCCTGTATCATCGATGCTTAAATTAAACTTAATCTACTACAGTCAACCAAAAACAAAATATTAATCATGAAATAGGCTTCTGTTTATAATTAAAACTTACCAGTAGGGATGGTAGTTTTCAACCAAGGAGGCAGCCTCAACCTTTCAGTCTCTCCCTTCTCTCTCTTGAGCTTTCCTTCATATTCATCCCAGTTCTTTGGCCGGTCTTCAGCCACAAAGTCAGCCAATCCTGGACCTCCTTTTAGTTTCTCTCGGATTACATCCAACTTGCTTGTGTGCTGACTTCTCTGAAACTATGCAATACCGGTCCATTAATGAGGTGAATTTGTAGTCATAAATGTTATAGAATAACTGATAATTATTATGAATTACAAATAAGAGGTAGAGAGAGGTACCTTGGGGTCTTAAGGCGTAGGCACTTGGTGGTTCCAGTGGGCAGTATTTAAAATTCAATGCTTACTTGAACGAGAATATAAATTAATTTCAACGAAGTGTACAATGAATGTAAGAAATAATAATACAAATTACTTAGATAATTGTAAAAGATGTGGAATATTACCTTGGGAATTCTTGGAATAGCTTGTGATTTTATTGTAGAGCGAATCATCATGGAATTTACTGAATTCCTTTTTTATCACAGCACTGAGTTGTAGTCCAAATCTTCAGTAGTTAAAAAACAATTTTCCTGTAAGTAGTAAAATTATGAAACAGTTTTTATAAATATTTCGTCGTCGTCGTGAAAAGCAGACAAGAGCAGAAAAGTCAAAACAAAGTGAATGTTGCCACTATGAATGTCTGAAAAGATACGAAAACCTGCCCAAAAGGAGGGAGGTGGCAGACAGTAATGCGCGACATGGTAATGGCCCGGTCCCGAAATGTACACTATGTAATTCCAGTCCTAAGCTTGTGTTCATGGGTGAAATACACGACCCACGAATGCGTGATATGGGAACGCACAGCTTGACTGATTCTGGGGTCGTACATTATTGGGCTATAAAAATCACAACACTGGAATTTATGACCCAGCTAACGTCTCTGATTGCCTAGGCTCAGATTCGGGACAAATTTGTAACAAACATTACTTTTACCCCTGACTCAGATTCGGGACAAATTTGTCCTGGGCGCCCGAGAGCACGACTAGCTCTCAAAAATCCTTTTGCCTTGCTTTTTTTAGTTAGAAATAGCCGTAAGGAATGTACCTATGTGGTTTATTTCGTACTGAACTGAACTTCGTTTCCATGTACACCAATATAAAAATAATTTTGTAAATTTTTTATGTTTGGCATTTTTCAGTCGGTATCAAAAATATTATAAAGTGCTGTGTTTACAAATGCTGTCAAAACATGTGCTACTTTAAACAATCATTCATCATGAACAGTAACAAAAAACCCGATAAGGAACAACGAACGTTAAGTGACCCCATAAAGCGATTAAGTCTCAAGTGACGGCGCGCCGCGGCGCGCCGACACTCGAAACCATCGTAAACAAGGCCACGCCCACTCAAGAAAAAACGGGCTTTTTACGGGGATAATAATTAGCACTGAGCTAAAGAAGAGTTTCTCGAGGTCGTTTACTCTCATTGGCTTTGGCTTTAGCAGCGCCTTCCGCGCCTCTTGCCTTGAAAAACAAACTTAGCATGCACGATATGGTATTGTACGACATGGGAATAGAAAGCTTAGGACTTGCATTTTGTGGTGTACATTCCGAGGTCAAGCATTACAGTGTTAAGCATTACCTTATTGGCATTATTCTCTTAAATACGCACAGATGAGTCAGAGTACTACTAAATATGCTGGATTAAGGATTTTAAAATAACGTATCTTTTGGGCAATTTTCGTATTTTTAGATATACCAAAGAGAATATTGGATATACATACTGGTAACCACTGGTAACACTGTTTAGTGGAGTTTGAAGAAATCTGTGGTTTTGATAAATTGTTTCTACATAAATATAGATAGTTCTGAAATTGGGTTGAGAGTTTAAAAATTATATTTAGAAAAAGCAAAAATGTGCTTTAGTTGGACCTAGGAGTAGGAAATGTACGTTTCAAAATTATTTACTAAATACAGAAACTGTTTTACAATGGTGACCTTGAACGAATCTACACAGCTGTCAAGGAAAATAACCTCTCAAAAATTACAGATGATGAAGTAAACAAAACCTACTGGATTTGTTGAAATGAGAACTGTTGAAGCTCATCTTTTGGGTGATAAAATGGAAGAGGCGGTCACACACTACATAAACACGCATCAACAAAGCGAGGTGAGTAGCAGCAATGGTTGCATTTGCATTGACAAGCCCTTTGTGTAGGAAGCATAAGATTTGGCTTGAAATCATAGTGAAACTGAGGAACTCACCTGAAACAGCACATTAGGCTGTTGCTGCTGTTATAGTAGAGTGAGTCCTCGAGTTAAGAAATCCTGAGCATCCTTAGAAGTACCTAACAATTTGTAGTATTTTTTTAGATAGAGCCTTCTATTTCTTACTGGCACTATAAAGTACAGTCCACTTTACCAGGTGTTAACGCCAGGAAATTAATATAATCTCTTATAACTGTATTGTTCAAAAAGCTATTGTTCCTTACTGTATGGGTTCTACTTCATATCCCTTTAAAGTTTGTGCTTTTTTGTTATGTCCTGTCTATGTACAATTAAGAATTATTGAAAAGCTAACATATTTTACATCACATACTGTATACTGTCATCTATAAATGCTATCAGATTAGCCCCTGATTGGTTGGGGTGTAGCAAACAGGGCACTGAGGCAAAAAGACTTGTAGAGGGGTCATTCTCAGTTAAGAGGTAATATGTTGTATGAAGTGACGGCATGGCATTTTTTTCTAAATTTTTACTTAATGATACATCTTTTTTATGGAGACTTTTAAGTTGAAAACGTTTACAAAGTGGCCAGATAATTTGTTGGTTTTATCACGTTTTATAAGTGACCAGGGTAAATACTCAGTACAGGGTAGAGACAAACTGCACAGGGGAGGATACTTTATGGACAGGGAAGAGAGATATACATAATAAAAACAGGGTTATTTTTAAGAATCAACTTTTTTATTTTTTTTTATTTTAATTATGAATTATATATAATCAGACTTGTCATTTCTCAGCAGTCTTTGTTTATAAAATTAAATGTTTCTTAATTGCTAGGTACAAAACATAAAAAGGCTTTTGACTTCTCCATTCAGTCAAAATAAAAATATCTATAACTTTATTATCGATACTAAATAATAAAATAAAAAGAATCAAAAACTTCTCCGAGTAACAGTATTAAACTTTTCTTGTACTTAAACTCTAAAAAGATTTTAATTAAAAGGTAACTAAAAAATTTTTTTTTCTAAAACTTGCGCTCAAAGACATCTATATATTCATGAAATGCATAAAATATACACCACCCTCTCATTTTTAAGTGAGGGGAGGGTAGTTTTTTTAAATAAAATCCCAGGTGATTTCGAGCCGTTCTTCGCGCGTAATTTTTTTTCTAGGTGCCATTTTTTTCTGTAAAACAAGTCATATTATATTTTAAAGCTAAGATATACATAATGCCAAGTAAAGGTTAAAAAAAATGTAGAAGTATTAATGAAAACGCATACAAATGTATCAAAAGAGCCAGGGGAAATACGCCAGGGGAGATACATTTTCGATTGATATCTAAAATAGCCGTAAAAGTATTTATTGTACGCAATTCACAATCAAACGTAACAATGTATGCACTATTCATAGTGAATATTTAAGTCTATGTTAGTATTTTAACAAATAATTGCTAAATAAAACTTACCAGAGGAAAGACTGCATTCACTAAACATTTCTACACCCAGCGAGCTGCATGACTGAAATGGCCGTTAAAATGGCTGAGCAGTCGGCTTATGCGCTGCTTGCTGCTAGATTCTCGTTACATCCTATGCACTCGAGGTCAGAATTTCCACAAACTAGCAAAACAAGACTGATTTTTAACCGAAAACAAAAAGCCAGGGGACGAGACACAAAACACGGAGGACAAATTTCGGCGTTGATATTATTTATGAAAAATTGGAATATAAGTAATTTTACTTATAAGAAACTTTGACTAAGTTATTGTTCTGTAAAAAATTTACGATGGAAAAGTCATTATTTAATTTTAATACATTCATAATAATTGGTTTACAAATAAAGTCGGTATGGGGACAGACCAGGGGAGGGACTTTTTCCTTGTATTAGAACTTATTGTGACTAAACTACTTACATTTATGTTATAAATTTTAGTGAGCATGAAGAAAACATTTAGTTTTAAGTAATAAATAGGTTAATTAGAAAGTAAGTATGAAAAAAAAGTGATTTTTTGTCCTTGCCATGGAAAGTACCTCTTAACTGAGAATGACCCAGAGAATTCATCAACATCTACTTTTTATGGTACCATCAGATAAGGGGTGGCCTAAGGAGAAACTTTATATCTGGGCATTGCCCAAAATCTAAATCTTATTTTCGTTAGTGACCCGTTTGGGTCTGACCCCCTGTTTTCTGAAAATCATGCTATCATTTTACCAAAACCTACGTAGAGTAACCCTAAATAATGTGTTTACTTATTATTTAATAAGCTGTGACTCGATACGTCATTATACTTTTGTACTAACTATAAGTCAGGGGGAACATGAAGAGTGGCGTATTGGCGGCATTAAATTAATTGACAAAACTTGTATAACTTTGAGTGTTTAAGTGTAAATACGGTGGTTTTTTATCCATTAAGTGCTCGTGAACGTGTATGAGTGTTGGTGAATAGTGTAATGCTGTAAAACGTGACTTTTCGTGTTGCCTCCAAAACTCCATAGAAGCCTCTAGTAAAGTCGCAACCACCACAACTTTACAGGGGCATGACTTGACTTATCGACTCTTACTTATGACAAAATAATCTCTCCAATTAATTGACACTGGCTATATACCTTTGATGTGAAGCCAAAATATAAGAACTTAGGTTCTTCGAAAAAAAAAAAAACTATAAGGCTATCCGTACAGCTCTTGTAAAGCCCAATGTAATCAGTCTCGGTTCAAATGTGAAACGGTAAATACATCAATACAAAATATTTTTAATTTATCAAACTTAATGAATTACCTACTTAATTAATTCAATTTAGGGTTTCAACAAAACAAAAATATACAAAACCCTAAACCTTCTATTGTATCTAACAATACACACATTCTGATATTTTATTATTTATTTAACATTGTCCCTAGCATGTCCACATAGACACCGATGGGATGCCTATGGCAGTTCAAGATGATGGAAGCAGGATAACAGTCATGCACCAGCAATCATACTCATCACATCTCTGCCGGTAAGTTGCACATCTAATGGTTCCGCATAGATTATTGTCATATGTTTGTATTAGTTCAAGACTCAGATTGGTATCTATTTTAATTGCAAATTCATAAATTATATCTATTAAGCCTCTTTTGGCTTCTCACGGCGCGTATTAACTCGAGCCGCACCGCCACGTGCGACCCCGCGCTACTGTTGCTGCCTTCACACGCCGTTGGTTCGGTGTGTGTGACTCGTGTTAACACACGCCACGAGAACCCGCTATAAGACCATAGATGCTTGAAGGAAATGCCTTAGGTATACTAGAAAAAGAGGTTCCATTCATATTTTTACAAAAAAATTTGGGTCTATCTTTGCTTTATTTCATTGCCTTCATTTGATAATACCTAGATCACACGTACCAAGCAAACGGCCAAGATATTGATGTAAGCAAGTAGCTTAAATCATTCGCTCAGCCGAGCACTCGGCGCTATGTTTATATGTACCCAGTACTCGGCCGAGAGCACTGTCTCGGCCGTTTGCTCGGTACGTGTGATCAAGGCATAAGCATAAAATATAAGTATACAGGGCCAAAAACAAATAAAAAACAAAAATTATTTTTGACAGACAAGTGTCAGTGAGTGAGACAGTGGGAGATGGTCCATGGAATGATGAGCTGTTGGACCGGGAAAGTCGCATCGCGGCCATCGTTGCGCACCTCGCGCAGAACTCACGCTCCTCGCATCCATCTCACCCACATCACAAGGTAACTAGTGTCAGTGAGTCAGTCGGAGACGAACCATAGAATGATGAGCTGTTGGACCGGGAGAGTCGTATGATGGTCATCGTTGCGCACCTCGCAGAATTCACGCTCCTAGCATCCATCTCAACCGCATCGCAAGGTTACTAGTGTCAGTGAGTCAGTGGGATACGGTCCATGGAATGATGAGCTGCTGGATTGAAAGAGTCGCATCGATGTGCACCTCGCGCAGAACTCACGTCCTCGAATTTCTCTCACCCGCATAACTAATGTCAGTGAGTCAGTGAGAGAGTTGTGTTGTGTTATCGATTACAACCATATAATTATTGCTGGGATCGATAATTTAAAGCTGCCTCCTAAACCAAGAAAGCGCTCATTTTTTCTACCATTCAAAGTCACTCATCCAAATAATGACTTAACAGAATGTTACTTTACCTAAAAAATTTAAACAATACCAACCCTATAATGACTGTTTCAGGTGCCCGTTAGGAATGAAGTGGACAACTCGGTGATATTAGATAGCTCCATCAGATTCAATGGACAAGCCTTGGTAAGGTGCCTTATATATTACCTAGTTTTTGTATACAGACATGGTTCCTGCTTGCGGTTTGTGCTGCGCGGTATCACTTTAAAAAGTAATAGTAAATGGTTTTTTACAGCTCATAAACTATACCCTGTATAATAAACAATTTAAATATTTATTTTTATACATATTAAGTTAGTAATTTTTCAATTTTAGTATCATAATAACTCCTTAATTAAATCTGTGCACTACTCTCGCAATTGTCAACTATACACAAAGGTTTAGCTGGAAGATAATGCTACATAGCATTAAAGTGCAATATAGAATTTTCTTTCCATCTATCTGTATCCATACCGAATTTCACCTCAATTGGTTCAGTAGTCATGGTATTTTTAAGAAACAAACATTCATATATCTATCCCTACTAACAATCTATCGCCTTTACAATATTCATATCTTTGTTGAATTCAACTTGACTGCAATTGTTGTCAGGATCAGCAATCGGTGCCGCTGGTGCTGCCGCCGATGCAGACGTTGCCGCCTCTGCAGGAGATGAAGCGGTGCGAGACGGACTGGTTCACTGATAAAAACAAAAAGGTACTAAGTATATTCTTCTTCTTAGTCTGTCACTCTTGACAGAGTGGTCGTGGTTATAATTGGGTCCTTATAAATGGCAGCTCCAGCTATGCGCCTCCACCTGGCTCTGTTGGGAGGAGGGCGTTGAGACTGCTACACAGTTTTATAACTTTTGTAGTTTCACCGTTCCTACTGTAACATAGTTCCTTTGTGTAATTGTTCTGAATAAATATTTTGAATATTTTTTATATTTTTGTTGGACGCATTGAGGGAGCAGTCGGTCATGGTTGCGTTTGTGAGATTTTTGATGAGGTCTGACCATCTAGTTAGAGAGCAGCCACGGGATCTCTTGCCCTCCATTCTGCCTTGAACCACTAGACGCTCCATTGAGTCCTCTTTTCGAGTAATGTGTCCAAAAAACTTTAGTATACGTATTTGAACAGTCTACGATAATCTTTCTTTTATGTTGAGTTATTTTAGGATCGAAGTAACTAAGTATATGTAATGGTTCAAAATAGTACCAGTATGGTTCAATAAATATGCCTCCTTCTAGCCACAACAAATGTTTGACTGGAAGATAATGATACTTAGCATGGTTCAATAAATATGCCTCCTTCTAGCCACAACAAATGTTTGGCTGGAAGATAATGATACTTAGCATGGTTCAATAAATATGCCTCCTTCTAGCCACAACAAATGTTTGGCTGGAAGATAATGATACTTAGCATGGTTCAACAAATATGCCTCCTTCTAGCCACAACAAATGTTTTGCTGGAAGATAATGATACTTAGCATGGTTCAATAAATATGCCTCCTTCTAGCCACAACAAATGTTTGGCTGGAAGATAATGATACTTAGTTAGCATGGTTCAACAAATATGCCTCCTTCTAGCCACAACAAATGTTTGGCTGGAAGATAATGATACTTAGCATGGTTCAATAAATATGCCTCCTTCTAGCCACAACAAATGTTTGGCTGGAAGATAATGATACTTAGCATGGTTCAATAAATATGCCTCCTTCTAGCCACAACAAATGTTTGGCTGGAAGATAATGATACTTAGCATTAAGTTCACATTTTTAAATTTTTGAGAGCTGCACATGCTCGTCTTGTCAAACAAATCATATCAATTCCATATTTATAGGACTTAAAGGTATTTAGGTATGATCATTTTCGTACACAAACTGGCGTAGTTTTGGTAAAAAAAAAAACAAAATGGTCTGCCATTTCAAAGAGAGTTCCAATATTTATATATATAAACCTACCCCAGGTTGTAGGGGAAGTCGGATATACCGATAAAAAAACTTAAAAAACAACCCCCTTAAATATCGGTAACTCAAGACCAAACATATTGTATAAATGTAAAAGCTTGGGAGCTGCGGCTGACGACGATCCATTGTTTCAGAACGAGTCCCAAATCCCACAGCTGACAGACTCAGACGGGCCTGTGCTGGAACTGGGTGGCTCGCCCGCGCACTGCCGCCAGCAGAATAGGAAGAGTCTGCCCCACAAGAAGAGGATCTCCAGGAAGCTGAAGAGGAACAACGGGAACTGCACGCCGCAGCAGGTGCCGTGCCATGATGTGAGTGCACTCAACTTGCTCACTAGTTTAGGAGAAAATATAGGAAGCTATTTTGGTACAAATTCAAATTACAGTGTGAAAATAGCTCCAAGTTCTTATGAATAAAAAAAACACAAATGACTGATGCATATGAACAAAGCTCCGTAAAAGACGTACTTTATTGATTTATTCATCCAAAATGCTCTGAACAAACAATAATGTTCATCATTTAAGGTCAACAATCCCGCGCACCGCTATCTCGCTCGCACATATGGATATATAAATTGAATTAATTTAATTTCAAAAAAGTGGAGCGGTGAATTTGTAACTACAAACTCACGAAATTTTGGGTAAAACAGTTTTGTCCAATCTCCCTCGCTGAAACATAGACCTATAAATAAAAAATATTAAGGTTTTTTTTAAATTTATTATGAGAGACTTTAACCTACATGGGTATAACAGTCCCATCGTATCCTAAACAAGAAAACAACAGAAACTATATACTTGCACTTAATGAAACATTTTAAAGCAGTTTAAAGGTTCACTAATGCAGAAACATTCCAAATAACAATTCTACAACTTCAAAATTAGGTACCGCTAGAATATTAACGAAAGTACTTACATCATATCTTTCTACATCACATCATATTTATTTCATTTTGACATATATTTTAAGATAATTGATTGATTTAGGCGTTACTTTGCGGAAATCCATGTATATTAACAAATAGTATAAATATATTTAGTAATAAATCCGCTTAATTTTTAGTTTGTAATTTCTTTTTTGTTTGACATTTTTAAAAATTATTTTACATGTGCTATAATATGGATGTATTGTCTGAGAATAAATTAATTAATAATAATTAATATCATCGTGAGGTTGTGTAGTAAAACATTCACCATATCACATTTTTGAAATTTTATATCTTGAATCTTCAAAAATTTACAAATGTGCGAGCGAGATAGCACCGCGTGGAATTCTGGGCCTTAAATGCGTAACTATGTGTCGCAGGAGCTGGTGGTGATCAACTGCGCGGAGCCGGCCGCCGCGCCCGCGGGGGAGGAGCAGATCCTGCCCGACACCTACGTGGTGCCGCAGCAGGCGCACCACCTGCCGCACGAGGTATCAGCATGCACCTACTTCTTCGTTGCGCTCTTGACAGAGCGGTCGTGGTCTTCAGGAGGTTTTTAGTCAGGGGCAGTGACTCGCCTCACGATATCTCGCCACTTTTCCTTGCTGGGAGACGTTCTGGAGTACTCGTGCAAAGGGACATCCACGGCAGGTTTAATTTGGTCAGTCCATCACATGGGTGACCTTCTGCTCGGCCTGACCCCTTCCACTTAACCTGAACAACCAAACGCTCTATGGAGTCATTGTCCCACGAGACGTGTCCGAAGAACTTAATGATGCGAGTTTGAACTTAGACAGATAGACGCTGTTTGATAGAAAATTCCTGGAGTATGGAGTTATTGGTGTGGAATTCTGTCCATGAAACTCCAAGAATTCTCCTACATCATTCTCCACATGCACTAACAAAGTGCCAGATATTTGATGTTTAAGCATTACCGTATTCCGGTTTGAAGGGCACTGTAGCTATTGAAATTACTGGGCATTCGATACTGACGAGTGATTTAGCAATGTTGCACCAGCTTTTGTGAATCAAAGTCCTGTGTCCAGTACACTGTTCTGGTCATGGGCAGTGTGATCTCTTACCATTTGTCCTGAAGCGGAAATCGAACCCGACACCGACGTTGCAGTCTGAAACACTTGCCACTCGACCAATCGTGTCGTCCAGTTAACGTAAAAAAAAAACTCTGAAATATAAACTTAGTTCGGTCAAAAAGTTTACCCCGGCCTCAATAATTTCATCAATCAGGGACATTTTTTGTGTGTAGATGCGTCCGATCCTGATCTGCCAGATCTGCGGAGAGTTCTACGGCGAAGAGCAGCTCAAGTTCTACCAGCACCTCAAGCAGCACTACGAGCCGCACGCCGCCATTATCATCGACAGCCCTGTCTCCCACCTCGTCATGGACAAGGTACACCTCGTCATGGACAAGGTACACCTCAAGTTCTACCAGGACATCAGGTTCCAGTAACACCTCAAGTTCTACCAGCTTCTCAATTTAGACTAGCACCCTAATTTCTAATAACACTTCAAGGATCAATAGCTCCTCAAGTTCTACCAACACCTCAAGCTCTACCAGCACCTCAAATTCTAGTGGCTTCTCAAGTTTGCACAACACCTCAAGCTCTACCAGCACCTCAAATTCTAGTGGCTTCTCAAGTTTGCACAACACCTCAAGCTCTACCAGCACCTCAAATTCTAGTGGCTTCTCAAGTTTGCACAACACCTCAAGCTCTACCAGCACCTCAAATTCTAGTGGCTTCTCAAGTTTGCACAACACCTCGAGCTCTACCAGCACCTCAAATGCTACTGGCTCCTCAAATTTGCACAACCCTCAAGATCTACCAACACCTCAAGTTCTATCAGCACCTAAAATTCTACCAGCACCATTTTAAATTCCGTCTTCTTATCGTGTTACTAATTATTTCGAACTAGTGTGGTGAAAGGATTTCAAGTGCACCTCGAAGAAGCTTCTTTCGTGCACTGTAAATGCTGTTTTTCTTACAGATGACGAACACGTGCATAGTGGACAGCGCGGCCACCCTGCCCGACTCCATAGTGGAACTGTCGCTGGAGAACACCGTCCCCAAGACCATGTACCAGCCCATGGATAAGCACATCCTGTACACTTCCAGCGATAAGGGACTCGGTTACAATAGCAGTAAGGTTGGTTATTCAATACTCAATATATTTATTGTCATCACAATGGTTTGGTAAGATGGTAACTATCTGGAGGCCCGGTAGTGCCTCCGAAGCCGAAACGAGACGCACGACCGTAACTACCTTTTCTCGAAGAAACTCGAGGCACTTTTCAGCCTCTTAAATCTCTGTTACTGATTGTGGTAAAAGCTTGAAAATAATGTTACAAAGAGAACTTTGTTTAAACAGGTAAACTTCCAAAAAAGAAGGTTATAGCTATAAAACTTTCCGAGATATCCATCTCCAAAGTTCCACTCTATTGTCACACACTCACTCACTCACGTAGGAATAGATAATCAAAAGTCTGAGCCAAAACTAGAAGAGCTAGAAACTTGAAATTTCGAATGAAGTTAGTTTTCATGATAAACTACATAATAATTATAAAATCATAATAAACTCAAAAAACATTTTTTTTCCAAAATTACATGAAAGTTATTTATAAGGTATGGAGGATCTTCCGGTAAGTTTGCTACACCTGTATTAGAAGATTATCTCGTTATTTAGTTATTTAAATAAATTAATAAAATTAGTCACTTTAGTTCTAAATAGCGCCAAAATGGCGCTGAAATTGGCGCAGGATAAGCGCCATCTATCGATGAATAGAATCATCGTTTGTTTATTTAAGAAAGAAATTATTTGAACATCAAATAAATTAAAATAAAAAACATTACCTACAAAAAGAAGTGAGATCCCAGCAAAAACCTTTTTAATTTATGTAAAAATTAAAGCCAAAACGAGTTTTTACTGCCACAAAAATACGTGAAATCTTTGTAATATTGAGCCTTGACTGGAACTCTATTTATCGTTAACTCTTATTTTATACAATCATTCATTGTCAGTTTGTAACAACTGAATTCGGCTTTGTTTGTTCATTAACGTTTCCTTACTTGGCTTTCATGCAGGAATATGATGACTTTGGTTATAAATAAGCTGTTTAATATCGATGTTCGATACTTATACTAATCCACTGCTGGGCCTCAGGCTTTATCTAGACTAGAATAGCGAAATAATCTTAATCCACCACGAAAACTCAATGCAGATTGATGATGAGAAGTATGCTATAATGGGTATTAAGGTGTTAATTAATAAAACAAAGGAGAATTCAGTTGTTACAAACTTACAGTGAATGATTGTATAAAATAAGAGTTAACGATAAATAGAGTTGCAGTTTTGGCTCAATATTACAAAGATTTCACGTATTTTTGTGGCAGTAAAAACTCGTTTTGGCTTTAATTTTTACATTAATTAAAAAGGTTTTTGCTGGGATTCAGTATTCAGTATCTTTATTGCAGTCAATAAGTCATGTTACATTGTTTGACAGATCAAACAGACAACAGACAGTCAACAGATCGAGACCTAGAATAGTAGATTATGCACCAAGGGGATAAAGCAGTGTATTATGTCGCGGGCGGCAAATTGAACCCTGAGTGTTGAGGTTATGTAAAGTCCTGAGTGAAGCGAAGGGTTCAAGCTGCCCAAGATGAAGACAGGCTTTATCCCAGAGGGGCATACTTTACTTTTCATACCTTCTGCGAGACAATAAAAAGCCAGGGCTACAACAACAAAAACGTTCTTTGAAATTGCGCCTTTTTCCTTTTTTTTTTGAGTTGTGCTTATGATGGCCAGTTCGATTTTAGAACAAACCTCTTTACAATGCCATATGGGCATTCTTTTACTAGAGTTTTCCACGAGATTCCACACGAAAACTAGCTTAAGACCTTTAATGTAACTATACTTCAAGCAAAAATAAATCATTTCATTTCACTTCACGAATTTTGACGTTCCAAATTTAAATCACTTTACTCCCTTGCGAGTTTCATACAACTTTACCTCCCGTGGGAGGTAATGCTTTGCTTTACCTTGAGATTGCGTGATATGCAATTGGACATTGTCGAGCAGATGGTGTGAAAAGCAATTAACCCAACACATTATTTAAATATTTTATTTTAAACATTTTAGGGATATCAACAAATTATATAAATATATTTAGTAATAAATCCGCTTGATTTCTAAACAAAGGTTTTAATTAACTTAACTTTAGTTTAGAACTTTAGTACATATTACTATATTATAAACCAAAGAGTCAACGAACAGAAAACCAAAGTTCAAAGATACGACACGTGTTTCGCCTCTACACGAGGCATCATCAGGAGGTGTGGACTCGCCGAAGTTCGAAACGAGAGAATCAATCAATTATTTTAGGGATATAAACAGCTAACTATGAGTATACTCGTAACTAGATAACAAACAAATTCTAAAGGGCACTTAGAAATTTTCACAGATATTTATAATAAGTATAGGTACAAACAAGGATAACAAATATGGAAAATAATGTAGTAATGCGTTCACTCTAGGAAGAAGAAGACTCTAGGTGAACTTAAGGGTATGATTTCCACAAATCCTGTCAACGCTCCTAGTGAACGATAATCCATGGTGACCACTGAGTTTATATCGAACTCAGTGATGGTGACCGAGCTGTTCGACCGCAGTACCACACCGGCATCTATGTGGAGCTCAGCATGGAGCGACCAACCGCAGACGTGTTGCAACGCGATAGGGCCGTTCTCGCTGCTCTGAAGTCTACCGAAATGGGCGGATCACTCGTATTTGTCCCCCGCACCCCGCACGCGCAAGACGACTAACAGAAACTAAGTTAGTCAAAATCCGAAATATATTGAACATAATTCGTACATTTGTAGGATGTTATGGGATCGTTTGAGGAAATCATCAGGAGTCACCACGTAAGCGTCCAATAATGTGCCAATCATTTGTGAAAGCATTGCTTGCAGCCATAATCCTGACTCCCATTTGGAGACAGCTAGGAGACGAGCACGATTTGAAGGGCTAGAGCACGTTTGTAACAATCAGTTCCGTGTTAGCTCACAGATAGGCTTGTCCCATTGCCTTTGAGACGAAACTGTTTTGGGGGGAGTAGTATTTGAGCAATTTTCCAAACGTTTCTAGCCCCGTCTTAATGTGAAATATAGAAAAAGTTGCCAGATTGAATTGAAAGAGACGAAGCTTAAATGTTTTCAACGAAAGATCTTTTCATATAAATCGTATAATATTTTCTGTGCTAGGTGCCGTATTTTTTTAAATTACTCACTAATTAAGTTAGTTTGCTTTTAATTACTGTGTAATGAATTGTCTAATGCCTAATTAGATACGAGTGATTCATTACTTTATTCATGGGGTGGTTTTATTTTCTAATGCAAATAATTTCACTCTAAAAATTAGGAGTTATTTATCAATTTAGCAGTAAACGGGTTAGGTTTAGTACTTAGATTCATTAGTGACTTTGTACCTTTTCATCTTTTCGTGCTCAATGTCCCGTTTGAGCATCAGGGTTAGTTTCAAGGTCAGGTAGTAGATTATTTCGACCAAACTTAGAAAAGAAAACCCGAGGAACAGGCCGAGAAGTCCCCCAATGTTAGCCAGGAAGTCTGTCGTACCAAACATCTCTGCACGACGATAGCCAATAAACTGGGTCTTCTTGAAATAAACATTGATTACAGATACATTGTAATTTTTTACTCCCACCTTCTTAAGATAACAACCGCTTTCAGTCGCGCAGTATTCTCTATAAGACGTTCGCTTCTTACCCTCATAGTTGTCAGTCACAAAGTCAGTTTTGAGCACTTCCGCATCGTATTCGACGTTGTAGCAAAGTGGCAGACAGTGGCAACCTTGCTGTTCCAGCTCCGAGTTTAGTTGTCGCTCCTCCATCTCTTCTATGGCAGTTTGCACGCAATACAAATTTCGCTCAGCGCATATTTTGGTACCGTTTTCGTGCGGCATATAGAACGCCACACAGTTGCAGCGTTCGTGCGTGATATTCGATAGACATTCCAACTCACAATTTTTCGCTGTATAGGTTTTGAAATAGCGCAGGTAACGCTCCTCGGGAAAGTAGCACTGGCGAATTTGAGGAGAGTACCCAGCCAGCGAGTCTGCCGTGCTCTGCACGTGCACGCTGACCGCCAGTGACGTCACCTGGTTGTCCATCGCCGAGTAGTGGTACACCGAAGCTTGGGGGAAGTCCGCCGGGTGATGCAAGTACACATTGTAGCCCGACTTCAAGGGGTTGCATAGCGGATCTCTATTGGCATATTGACTGTGTAATACGAGTTTTAGATCGGGGCGGGCGTGGTTCTTTTTACCACGCATTGGATAAGGATCCTTTTCAGAGTTTGAATATCCTTTTTCGACAGACCAGCCTCGAATCAATAGCGTCCCGTAACCTTCATCGATTATCGGAACCCTATCACGGAACATTTCCGAACGGACGAGCCCGTTGATAGTGAAGCACTTTCCTTCGGATGTAACTGTTTGAATGATCATGCTGTAACAAATCTTGTGTATGACTGTGCGACGCCAAAAGCAGTTTTCAATAATTTCAAAACTGGTCAAGAAACGCGAATCCATGCTACTGTAAATATCCGAGGTATAATTACGATATGGAAATGGTTGTCTTTTTGGGTAGTCGTTATTACATATCAAGTTGACGTCCATCAACTTATTTGCGATCATATCAATGTAATCTTTGTCAAAAGATTTATTTTTAAAAGCATTTTCGTAATCAAATAATCCCTGGTTTATTTGAAACGTGCTTCCTTTTGTTTTGACTTGCGGGCAGATCGTGACGGCCGGAAAAGGGACGCTGTCGACGGAAACGAGTCTTTCGTCAATGGAGACGATGACAGGACTGGTGGTCCACTTGACGTATACGTTATGGATGAGGAAGCAGCACAACCCGAGGCTGGAGAGGAATGTCACGAGCCAAAACACCTTCTCGACGGCACAGAGCTCTCGCTCGGTGAAGTAACGTAACCCATGTAGCGTCGAATTCTTCGCGTACTCCACACAGAGGTTTTCGATAAGTAATTTCCTCCGCTTCTTCCGCTGTTTCTTAAGACTCATGTCTCCGTACATGTAAGCGATTTTTTCCAATTCCCGTTTCATTTTCGACTTATCCACGGCAATGGTTATTTCGAACTGAAGGTGTGGGTGAAGTATTCTTGATATAGGTCGATCCAACGAGCCATTTGGGGTTTGTGTTCCACCCAACGCATAAATTTGGTACCCTACCCAAAATTCACAATAGTGTGATGTCATCTAAAATGTTTAGGTATTACCTATGTAGGCAAGTTACTAACATACTTACACTTTAATGTTCATTTTTCACCCGACTGCGAAGGAGGGTTTATTTCGAGTTTTAATATGATATAGTACTACCTATATGTGTCTGATCCTTGGGGAGCACAAATAAGGTGCCACTGGATTCGTCTAGCTCATGAGTTATCTTAAATAGGCACTTATTAAATGTCAGAAAATCCAATAAGGCGGCAGAGAGCCACCAAAATGTATAACAAAGTGATAAAAAAAATGATTGATTGCAAATGAGATGAGCTATCTAATTTGACCATGGGATAGATTAAAATAAAAGTGTCAAAAATTCAATATGACGATAGTAAGCTGGTGGTCGGATTTCACTTTTCATAATTATATAATTGTGTATATCTCAGTACTCTGTGATTATACATTTCAAACCAATTGGTTAAGTATGTAATTTTGCAATATATATCACAGAATAGTGCCTCGATGATTTTAAAAGACCCCGCCTATGATATGCCTGTTGAGACGGTAATAGGTACCTAGCCTAGATACCTCAAAGTTCAAAAAGTTCAAAGTTAATTTATTGCATGAAATATATGTTTTTACAGATCTTAAATATTTACATTGGTATCAATATATTCTGCCGTCTCAACTCAAAACCTCAAAACTCAGGTCTTAGAAAGTAAATTTCAATGGGTCCTAGAGTCAAGTTGAAGGTCGAGAGATCAGCTGAACGGACATGTTTACATTTTATGTGTACATACTGTTTATACATATTGATATCCCAGCAAAAACCTTTTTAATGTAAAAATAAAGCCAAAACTTTATTGAAAAAACAAAAATTATATGAAAAAGGTTTTTGCTTGGATTACAATATTTTGATTCACATTTGAACCCCTTTGGGGCATTACAATATGGTAGGAGGCAGACCGAAGTTTTTCTTATTACATACCTAGATACTTAAGGCAAGCATGCAATTTACACTAAGTAGGTACCTACATAAGTTATTATTTACGACTTCTATAACATGTTTGTATTGGTAGGTAAGTCATTTATTTGAATACAATAATTGAACAGGGATTTATTATTTATAAATTTGAAATCAAGGTACAATTATTCATAAGTAGGTAAGTATTTGGGTTTTTCATTCATTTCATTTCATTTCATTTCATTTATTTATTCAATCACAATTTCACAATCGTATATGAATGTTTCTATAGTACACACAAAGCAAAAATAAAATTTTAATAAAAATACGAAAAAAAAATACAATTTCAAAATTACTACCTAAACTACACTACATCAGCAAACCTACTAACTACATACTATCCTATGTCACTAAACCTATCTTGTCATAAACTCGTCAATTGTATAGAAGCACCCCTCCAACAAAAGGTTTCTCAGTTTATTTTTAAACACGTTTGGACTGTTAATTGTTTTCATCTCATTAGGTAGAGCATTATAGAGAAGAACCGCTTGATAACGACAGCCATGCTTTGACACATTTAACCTCATATGCATTGGAAGCTCAAGGTCTTTTCTTCTAGTATTAAGCCTCTTTGCCCTATTCTCTAATGTTTCATACTTAAGTGGATGCCGCACAATATCCATGAGAACCACTAAAATATACAAGCTAGGAAGGGTCAGTATTTTTAGTTTACGGAAATGATCCTTACAACTTACAACTCCCAGGGAGGTATCCGTACTATGGTACGAATTGCCCTTTTCTGAATGACAAAAGCCCTATTTATATTATATATGTAACTATTTCCCCAAAACTTAACACTGTATCTTAATTTTGACTCAACTAGAGCAACAACATTCACATTGTCGTTGCTGTGTCTGTCACCGTGATTGTGTAAAAATCGATAATTTACAATATAACAGTTTTTCAAACACGATAAATGTAAGCTATCGAATTATTTTTTTTGCAAATACATATTACAACCGACTTCAATTGGACTGTTATAGTGACCGTAAACACCACTGAATAGTCACAGGGAAGCAAAACACGCAATTTTGTTTACTTGCATGACGTAACTTTTTATGTTATTTAGATTTTAAAAACATAGTACTTAACCGACATTCATGAAATTTCTATGTGACCAATCTGGAAGTACATTTACCTTTCAAAAAAATCATATCAGTTTATAAGCAACAAAGTTCTGAAGTCTGTTGAAAAAGGTTACATATGCATTTAAAAAATATAAGATAACCATCTTGGTACATACAAGCGCTGATTAGTTGACGTTGATGAGGCGCTGTCCTATTTGGCTAATGATCGTTCGAGCAAACGATGCGATTTGGACGTACGACGAGATTAAATACATTAATCTCTTCAGAATGTCCTTGTATGATCGTACGATCATTCATATGGCTAATTTTCATCGCGTAACCAAATCGCATCGTTTGATCGTACGATCAATGCCAATTAGGACGCCGCCTAAGAAACGTCCAAACAATAATTATTTGATAATTTCACAGTCACAATACTCCATGGCGGGAATGGACAAAGACAGCGCGCCCGTAGAACCGGAAAAGACGGACTTGTACGACACGCTGGACAAACTGGAGCTGTACAACTGCGGAAAGTGCAGCAAGACCTTCCGGAAGCAGAAGCAGTACGAAGCGCACATGCGCGAAGCACACGGCAACACCAAGGTGAGCGTACCATCAGCGATAAGAGGTGAGCGTACCATCAGCGATGAGAGGTGAGCGTACCATCAGCGATAAGAGGTGAGCGTACCATCAGCGATAAGAGGTGAGCGTACCATCAGCGATAAGAGGTGAGCGTACCATCAGCGATGAGAGGTGATCGTACCATCAGCGATGAGAGGTGATCGTACCATCAGCGATGAGAGGTGATCGTACCATCAGCGATGAGAGGTGAGCGTACCATCAGCGATGAGGTTCAATGTTGTTATATCCTGCGTTCACTAGCTACAGTACTGTTTAAAAGATAATGCGTACTTGCGTACACGTTACTACTTTTTCTCTACATCAGCTAAATGCCCACAGAGGTGAAGTACTGTACGTATATATGATATTGATTGATCATCATAATTTCCTGGTCCTTTTCCCACTTACGTGGGGTCGGCACAACATGTCTTTTTCTTCCATTCGTCTCTATCAGCTGTCATCTCTGTACTTACACCGGTTTTATTCATATCATCTTTCACACAGTCCATCCATCTTTTCTTCGGCCTTCCTCTACTCTTATATCCATCCACTTCCATATTCAGCACTCTCCTAGTCACATGGCATTCTTCCCTTCCCATCACGCGTCCATACCAAGCTAGCCTGTTACCTCTCAATGTATCTATCACTGGCGCTACTTTCAGGCTTCCTCTTATATACTCATTCCTTATTTTATCCATTCTCGTCACTCCACTCATCCATCTCAACATTCGCATCTCTGCTACGTGCACTCTTATTTCACCCGTCCCCTTTGATGCCCAGCACTCAGATCCATACAACACGACAGGTCTAATATAGTAGATTATGCACTAAGGGGATAAAGCAGTGTCTTATGTCGCGGGTGGCATATTGAACCCTGAGCTAACGAGGGACTCGGTTAACTTAGTTATGTAGAGTCCTGAGTGACGCGAGGGGTTCAAGCTACCCAAGACGAAGACAGGCTTTATCCCAGAGGAGCATACTCTACTTTTCACACCTTCAGCGAGGCAATAAAAAGCCAGGGCTCCAGCAGCGAACATGCACCGTCTTTTGTTTCACAATCTTTGCAGTCGCGCCTTTTTTCTTTTTTTTATGAGTGGCCAGTTCGATTTTCGAACAAACCTTTTTACAGAGTCATATGGGCGTTCTTTTACTTAGAGTTTTCCACGAGTTTCCACACGAATTTGACGTTCCAAATTCAAATCACATTACAACCCTTGGGAGTTTCATACAACATTACCTCCCTTGGTAGGTAATGCTTTGCTTTACCTTGATGATAGCATCATATGTAATTGGACATTGTCGAGCAGATGGTGTGAAAACTGATTTGTATATTTTCCCCTTGAGTTTGAGGGGCATGCGTGGGTCACATACAGTTACATAATATTGATTGATATCGTCATGTAATCGATTTTAAAAGAGAGTCCGTAAGCGAGTCACTGTGACCTCGCCACATGCTATTTAGACCTAGTGCGGGGAACATGGTCAACCAGTGGTACGATTTTTTAATATAAGGTTACTAAGCTCAAGTAGCTCAAGCTCAAGTATGTACCAGTTGTGTTATTGTGACAATATGCGTTGTTTTTTTTTTTTCGTTTTCTTTTGCGGTAGAATATCGGTCACTGTGTGTCTACCTATCCATCTAGACGGAATAACGCCTATTGTGCTTCTCTTTTAAAGTTAATATAAAAAAAATGTTATTTTTCATTTGTCTTTGTGTTTTTGTTTATTTTTGAAATGAAAACTTATTTATGCTTATGTTTTAGTTGGAAGATATGGGGGAGTTCAGTGAACCCGAGGATCTGATGGCGGGCATCCACGTGTGCGTCGGCGAGTACGAGCCGCCGCTGCTGCCGCACCTCACCGTGGACAACGGACACGTCACCCAGGACCACAACCGGCCCTGGTGAGTCCACTCACTCATCATCATCATCATAACCAACCTATAGTAGTCCACTACCGGACGTAGGTCTCTCCCAAGGCGCGCCACTGACCCCGATCTTCGACTCGTCTCATCCACCTCACTGTGCTACTAAAGGTCATGGCACATTATACCGGCACCGCATCTACGCAGCTGCAGCACGGCATCGCCTCTATGAGTACACTATATATGTATATATTCTATCACGCCGGAACCACACTAACTACACGCTGGGGGCGAGGAGTGAGCTACACCACAATTTTTATATGGCATTTGTGATTGAATATGCATTGAACCAACGATGTTATTTCGCTGGCGAGTCGGAATCGGCGCGCAGTAGCCTGTATTCATATATTCTTCGTGGCAATGGCTCGGTTTCAGATTACTCTCGACCAATAGGTGGCGTACCTTCACGCAGTAGCCTACATTGAATGAATGAATGAGAACTTCTTTTATTTTTATTTATTTTTGAGAGCCAGAGGCGGCGTCCTAATTGGCATTGATCGTACGATCAAACGATGCGATTTGGTCGCGCAATGAAAATTAGCCATATGAATGATCGAACGATCATACAATGCCAATAAGGACACTGAAGAGATTAGTGTATTTAATCTCGTCGTACGACCAAATCGCATCGTTTGCTCGTACGATCATTAGCCAATTAGGTCAGCGCCGTTATACCTACATGGGTATAACAGTCCTAGAATGAAATGAGAACTATTTTATTACACGAAAACTTACAGATATAAACAAAAGTTGCAAACAGCGCCATCTAGTGATCAAGCTATGTAACTGGCAGGTATTCCCGCAACGGCGGCGAGTGCGACGCGTGCAACGAGTACTGCAGCGCGTGCGAGCGCGAGCCGCACTCACACGCGCATGCGCACGCAGGCATGCCGCACGCGCACGTCACGACGGACGCGCCCGACCACGAAACGCAACCGTTAAAAATACTCAAAGGTAAAAAAATCTGATAAATTTAGACTAGACAGATATTACAACAAATGTTTTAAAACCATAATGTTGTCATCTTACTTGCCGAAATTCTTGTCAGAAAAAGAATGTCTTGCTAAATGCAAAATTCAGAATATAGTATAAATGTGAAAGCTTGGGAGTGTATACATGTATGTGCAGCTGACCACCTACATAAATAAGGCTTATTGTAAAGCTGAAATTAAATTAAGGTCAGTATCTTGGGGACCAACTTTTAACTATTTTTTGAACTTATTTTGGGAAATTCCGTGCTAGATTAGGCATATTGTTTCCTTCTTTAAATGAATATCGTTTCACAAGAACTATGCAAAATCTTCACATTACTTACACAAATAATTTTATTTTAAACAGAGGAAGTGCTCCAAAGGATTTTCGACAACGAAGTCGCTGAAACGGAACACCCTTACACTGAAACCATGATACAAGAAAACGAAAGTGTTCACGACAACCGGAACCATCACAACGGGAATGAACACGATCATCGGATTCATCACAACGGGAACGAAGACAATCAGAGGATTCATCACAACGGAAATGTACACGACCATCGGATTCATCACAACGTGAACGAAGACAATCATAGGATTCATCACCATGAGAATGAACAAGATCATAGGATTCATCACAATGAGAATGAAGATGATCATAGAATTCATCACGAGAATGCACATGATCACGTAAATAATCATGACGGGAATGAACACGATCACAGGAACCATCAAGAGCATGGTAATCATGATCACAGGAATCATGATCATAGGAATCATGATCATGGAAATGAACTTGGTCTGGAGAATGAAACAAACCAAACGATGGAGATCGAGATTGATCTTAAACATCCGACTAATAGCATTGTGAAGACTGAAAGTGGCAGCACTAAGACCAATAATGGAAGGGTAAGCTATTTCTTTTAGTTATTACCAGGTTTGAAGACTATATTTGCGACTTAAAAAAAGGAGCCCGTATACAGGCTTTTTTTTTTATTTGCAACTGAATAAAAGTATTTTTTTATTTACATAACAATACAATAGTAGAGGTTTCAAAGCCAAACTTCGAAATATTAATTTGCATAAAAAGTTGTCTGCATTATGTCCTCTTCTAGCATAATTACCCTAATGTTCACCATATATTTTTCCTCACGAACTACCGCCTTTATTATGTACGACGGAACAAGACATATTATCATGGGCGGAGCTTCCGAAAGTCTCGCTCTAGCTGCTTTTCGGCGCTAGAAAGAACCGCTTCACTAACGCAGGCGGCCCGCTTGCAGGATCGCGAATGGGCGGACACTAAAAGGCTTATAATAGCCAATACTGGAAAGTGCTGAACAAGAAATGTTGATTAAAAACCACGTTTTTGTGCTTTTATTCTATCTCGCTTCCTTTCATGGTTTTAGAATGCATAGAGTTGCGAGCTACCCTAAAAGTTTCAGTTGGATAGCTAATCGACAAGTGTTGGGTTTCAATTTCAAGATTCCACCCGGAACGACAGACAGACAGACAAACAATAAGAGACTCAATAAAATAATAACAATGACTGTTCAGCACGTGTTTAGTCATGTTTGCAATAACGCCTGTATGGGGTATAAGTGGCAACCTCTGACCGCCGACCGCTCCCTGCTCAGTGCACAGTACTGCTTACAGCGGAAGCGGCTGGAGTGCAGCGAGTGCGGGCGCGTGTTCGTGCACCGCAACAGCCTCATGTACCACATGCTGTCGCACGCCGCGCGCCAGTTCGCGTGCGCGCACTGCCCCAAGACCTTCCTCACCAACGGCGCGCTCAAGGTACGTCATCCGGTCGATAACATTCTTATATCCTCAAGTCAAGACTGCCAAGCGTGCTCCATCATCGACTATGCGGTCGCTTTCCATCAGGTGAGATAGTGGACAAAGGCTTGTTAATTTTTTTTATTCTAGCTTCTAGCTTCAGCTACTACTCGGGCGAATGAACATGACACCTGGCTGACACGTGGCTCGGACCTTGATGCTTCCCCCGCTGCCTCGCGCGGCGCCCTCCGTGTTTCTTCTTCCTCTAATTGCGAAGCCTTATCATTACCAAATATTACAGGACCTATTCTCTATCAAGATTATCCAATTCCACGCTGTACTTTGCACAAACGTCATTCGACCCAAGTGTCATGTTTCGTCCGAGTAGTATGTGGTCTTCTGTAATCATGCAACTTTATTAATTAGAGGTTGGTTTTAATAAGGCACAAGATACACTTCAGCTATTAGGACAGTCATTTATCTGAGTTAAAGGCGCTCTACAAAATGAAAAATATGAGTAACAAGACTGAAGAAGCGTATATGTAACAAATAAGGCATAGCAATCTTGCGACGCTTAAAAGTAAAGTAAAGTAAAGTAAAGTATTTATTTATTGCGTGAAATACATGTACATGAGGATGAAAAAAAAATTATAGAGATTCAATGTATTCTACCATCGCGGGCATGCAATATTTGATTTACATCATAAACACGTCTTATAGTAATACCTACATGAAACAAAATAGTAATAAAAATAAATGTCCATGAAAGTTAACATAGCAAGTAGGTACATATGAAATAATAAACAAGAGCAAAAAAAAAAAAAAACATAAAAAAGTCATTATAAAAAAGATTAAAGTGTCATGTATAATTAATTACTAAGTTAAAGTTTTGTCGTTCATAAATTCCTGTAAGGCGTAATAACATTTACTGCTCAACATTGTCTTCAGCTTTCTCTCGAACATTGAACAAGGCAGCTCTCTCAATGTCTGTGGCAACTTATTGTAGACCGATGGTGCTGTGCAGAATATGCTTTTGTGCATTAATGTAGTTTTAGATGCTTGAGTGACCACTTTATGTTTGTCACGTCTACTGCGGACAACTACGTCAGAAAGTTGACTTATTTCTAGACACCTATTAATTAAAAGTGATTTATCCGTTTTGCATCAGATTCACAAGCGCGTCCACAACGGCGACAAGCCGTACAAGTGCGACCTGTGCGAACGCAACTTCCGCCAGTGGAGCGATCTTCGGTACCACAAGATATCTCTGCACTCCGATGAGGTGAGTTTACAGTCCACAATGCACCCTTCAACGGGAAGCCAGTGCAGACCGCTGTATTCTTAGAATTAGATGTGAGTTTATCATCTTCAACCGGGGTCATATTTTTATGTAAACATGGGACGGGATTAGCTAAGCGCTCTCCTTCTTCTTATCGTGTCACTAGTTCCTTCGAACCAGTGTGGTGAAAGGATTTCAAGTGCGCCTCGAAGAGGCTCCTTTCGTGCACTCGACACATGTTTTCGAACTTTTAGGTTCTACGACATGCCGGTTTCCTCACGATATTTTCCTTCACCGTTGCGAGAAAGTGGAATGCATACATAGATTTTTTCGACCGAAAAAACCCATTTACGCATGAATGCCAACGGGATTCAAACCCGCGACCATCAGATCGCAAGGTAAGCGCCTCATCCACTCGGCCACCACGTCCTCTCCTGATGGTTAGTGATCAAATCTGTTCATGATCAGAACAGTGCTACACAGGACTTTGATTCACATACGCCGGTGCAACACTGCTAAAGCGCTTAGTCAGTCTCGAGAGACCAGTTTTTTCACTAGCTAAAGTGCCCTTCAAACCGTTATTGCTTTGCGGCAGAATATCTGACCTTGTGTTGGTACCCATCTAGACGGCATCCTGCAGGGGCCTCACAACGTCTTTATGACAAAAGTTTTTATGATCTCTTGTATTTTGCGGATTGTCCCTACAGGTATTGAGCTAGAATTATGTGGTTAAACACACACAAAAACAAAAATAGGTCTTTGCTAGACCTTCGTGATCTATCGTCAGCCACTTTTAGATCGGGTGAGATTGTGTTCAAACTAAGGTCTATTACTATTAAAAATAAAGCATTTAACGTCATTAATATCATCACCATAGTCATAATAATCATCATCATCGCACTCCATAAAGGCACTTGTAGTGATTGTCTAGTTTCTAAGCAGCGTGGAAGGCCTAAAGCTAAGCCCTATATCAGCGGTTTTCACTACTCCATCGGTGTATCGTTACGAATTGTGTTGTTTCCAAAATAATCTGGAGTTAAAAAGTGTATAAAATAACTTTGTTTGTTGCTATAGAAACAATTCAAATGCGAATTCTGTGGCAAAGAGTTTGCAAGAAAGTACTCTTTGAACCTGCATCGACGCATCCACACCGGGGAGCGGAACTACAAGTGCGAATTTTGTAGCAAGACCTTTAGCGCTTCTGCCTACCGAATCTCTCACATGCGCACACACACGGGTAAATATCACACAATTTTATTCTTTGCCAAATAATTCAACAACGTCAGAAGTTCCATCCATGTATAAGTGAAACAGAAACGGACCCAGTAGCGTACCTTGGGGAAAACCTTATGCCATCAAAAACAATTTTGTAAAAATTGTAAAAAATTGTACCAAGTCTCGCTTTCTACCGTAAACATTTCTGAGATCCATGTAACAAGCCATGTCCAAGCCGGTTACTTTATTAATTCCCTACTTAAGGCACCTACTGTCTTTAGTTATTACGTAATTAGCTAACCTAACAACATCTTATAGTGACCAATAAGAATATTAAAAATCTTTTATGTTTTTAACAAAATACAGTAGGTCCCTTAAGTAGGGAATTAATAAAGTAACCGGCTTGGTGTTACAAGCGAGACTTGACACAAATTTTTACAATTTTTACAAAATTGTTTTTGATGGCATCTCATTTATTTTTGTAGGTAGTCTTCCTCTTTTTCTTTTACGGTATAGGTTGATGATGATGATGATGATGATGATCTACACCTATTATTCCATTAAATTATACATATACAGGTACGCTAATTTATTAATAGCAAATGTAACTTTGTAATCCCATCCAATAGAAACGGACCCAGTAGCGTACCTTGGGGAAAACCTTATTTTATTGGAACTAGTGATATTTCAAAGCAATATATTTTTGTTATTTTAAAAGTCTTTCGTATAGAATTCTTCTATACGAAAGCCGTTAAAAGCTCTTTATTTCGAAGTTGAAAGCTATGGCTTACAGATATTTTTGAGTAATCTTAAGAAAAACTATAGATAGAGAACAGTATCAAATGCCTTCATTAGAACTAAAATACAAATTATTATTATTATTAAGAGCCCTCGCTGTCCCACTGCCCCAATCTTTCCATAATAAATAAATATTACTTGATATTAATTAAATATAAATACTTATTTAATTATATATATCTTATTCATCAGGTGATCGTCCATACAAATGTGAACAATGCGAAAAATCTTTCCGATCCTCCTTCGATCTCCGCCGCCATCTAAACGTTCACGAGAAAGTGAAATTCAGTGATCAAAAAACACTCAAACCCAAAGATAAAAAAACCAAAATTGACAAAGTGGATAAGTTAGATCCACCTAAAGATTTAATTAAAGACCCATCGCCATCCCGACCTCCTATTCTCAAGAAATCACCAAAGAAAAAGTCACCGTCGCTCAAAAAAGGCGCTCCAAATGTCACCGTACAAAACAAAGAAGGTCAATTCAAAGTAGACGCAGACGAATTCGAGAGACCGCAATTCACAAAATTCAAAGTACTCTACAATTACAATGATGTAAATAAAGACAGTTACAAGTACAAGGACCCAGAGAGAGAAGGATTCGCGGTTTTGAAGCCCTTGAAACAGTACAGGGAAAATACTGATGGGAAACTACAGGTGTACACGCACGTAGAAAAAGTTTATAATGGGTCAATAGTGACCAATTCGCAAGTTCTAGGTGATATCAGACATTTGGAACGTGAGGTAGCGAGAGAAGTGCGGAGCGATATGCATGGAGGCGAGGTCATGGAAAATGGATTCCTGGAGCGGTTAACGGCACTTTACAATGTGCCGGCTTGAATAAAAAAAAATAGAAGAAATACCCATCATGTTCGAACTCATTAATACCGGGTGTAATAAGTCTAGTCCCGAAAACGATAAACACGCATTGAGACAATGACTTTAAAAATATTAAGACTAAAAACAATTGAAAAACAAATAAATCCATTTCCATTAAGGGGTACTTTACTCCTACTCCAAGTTTTCGGGAGCAATCTTATTACACCCTGTATAAGCAGAAGTTAGTAAGTGAGTCAAAAAGTGATAATAAGATTGTATGATTTATAATATCAGCACCAGTCTTTGATGTTTTGGGCCGCTAAAACATCTAATCAAAACAAATTACCAACTTTATTTATTCCATTGTTAATAATTTTAATTTTAAGTTATTTAGTATGATTTTTGATAGTGAGTTGGCATCTCAAAAGGTGATTGTTGATAAGATTTTTGTCTCTGACTGTACAGATCGCCAACCAAACGGGACCTGATTAGTTCTCTAAAGACTGATTTACTTCATAATATAATTCGCTTTAAATGAACTAAGCATAATATTGTATAGGTATAGCTATTTAGAATCTGTAAATATCTGGCTTCCGAAATACGTATATTACGTAGTAAATATTATAGTTGATGTTACAAATGTACCTAATTATAATCAAGGTGTTACAAAAACATAGTGCAACCGACTTCAATTGGAATGTTTTAGTGACTGTAAACACCACTGAAAAGTCACAGGGAAGCAAAATACGCAATTTCGTTTACTTCGACGACATATTTTTTTAGTTATTTTGATATAAACTACTGAACCGACTTTGTTGAAATGTGTATGGTTCCATACAAATTTCTAAGTATATCCTCTCAAACTAAAAATATATTTCAATTCGGTTTCATAAACAACAAGTTTTGAGGTAACAAACATTAAAAAAGAAAAAAACATTCAACCGAATTGAGAACCAAATTTTTAGAAGTCGGTTGGAAAATATATTAGTTGGAAAGCTTTAAAATTGTTGGCATCCCTATTTCACTAAATTTCGGACACGCGGTGTGATTGACAGAATCTATCGCATTTCGCCTCTGCGGCAGTCTTCACGCAGCTTTAGGAAAGCTATTACTACTCGGGCGAATTAACATGACACCTGGCTCGAATGACGTTTGTGCAAAGTACAGCGTGGAATTGGATAATCTTGATAGAGAAGTGGTCCTGTAATACTTAGTAATGATAAAGCTTCGCAATTAGAGGAAGAACAAACACGGAGGGCGCCGCGCGGGGCAGCGGGGGACGCATCAAGTTCCGAGCGAGAGTACTTGAAAATTGAGACCAAACCAAAACCCATGCAAAAAATCACAGATAAATGTGTTAAGAGTGGATTCAGACTAGCGTTTTTCTGCGCGCGTAAACAGGCGTTTTGCCACACGCGCAGCTTGAAAAGCCGAACGCATACACGCATATATACGGGCTTACACCGGCGCTTACGCTAGGTTTTTTTAGTAGCAAGAGTCAGTAGTAACGCGGGCGCTCCGGCGCGTACGCGCGACAACGCTCGTACAAGTGGCACCACGAGCGTACACGCGCTGCGAAAAACTTACACGTGCTGCGAATCCGCTCGGTTAATAAGTACGCTATATCTGAAACCGCTCTTAATATTAAGTCCGACTGTAATGTAGAAAATGTAAATATTTGTAATTTATTACCATTTCAATAAAGTAATGAAACCGTTCTATTTGGTTGTTTATGATTTATTAACACTTGAGTTAAAATTAAAGTGGAAAAGTTTGGGAGGTATTTGCCCAGCTGTGAAAAATAAAAAAGGTAAAATAACATATATCGTTTCATGATTCATATTTTAATTATTATTTACCCAAACGAATATCAATCAGTGATGTTAATCTGTGTGTGGTAATAAACTAATCATTAGTATGTATCATAATTGTATCATCAACTATTTTGGCAAACCGCAGGTGTGGGGTTACCAGTTAGGCTGGATTTATACAGCCGGAATGTCTCTGAATTCAGAGACGGAATTCATAATCCGGATTAGCCTTAAACTCGCATTTCATCGTGACTGAAGTAAGTTGTAGGTAAAGATTTTAAACCGTGGTACCTACCGAGTATTTAAAAATAAAATATCCCTATTTTTTCATGGCTTCAAACCACCTCTGGGCTCAAAATGGAAGTTAAAATGCCACAAATACTGTTATTTTGCCTTGGATCTTATGAATGCTTTAAGAATCGCTTGAAAACGTCTAGGGAAAAATAAGAATGCACATAAATTCTTCCTCTTCTTCGTGTAAATTCTTAAAGCCTAACTACGATAAGAACTCGTCACTCACACGTATAGACAAACTTAGGATTTCTTTGAAGAAACACACGTACCTACTTACGTAAAGTCAACTAATCCTGGCGCCTCAAATCAACCGTTACTCACCTTTCGTGAAAAATGACGATACGAAATGTTTGATGACGTGCGACAGCAGGGCCGGCTTAACCTAATGTGCAGGGTATGCGTTGCTCACGGGCGCTCGGTCCTAGGGGGCGCCGAGCGCCACTCGCCACGAACGCTCTAGGGCGGCCGCGGACGCCCTGGCGACCGCTGGCACCCGGGGGCGGCTGGCGAGCGCCCTAGGGCGGCAGTGGGCGCTGCGAGCGTTCTAGGGCAGCCATGGGCGCCCTGGGTCGGCCGCCGAGCGTCACTCGCCACGAGCGCTCTAGGGCGTCCGCGGACGCCCTGGCGACCGCTGGCACCCGGGGGCGGCCATCGAGCGGCATAGGGCGGCCGTGGGCGCCCTGGCGACCGCCCTAGGGCGAAAATTTTGCAGCTCGCTGCGCTCGCCGCGTGTTATTCATTCTGTTGCGTGTTTAAGGGTCCTAATATAGTAATTTTCAAGACTAAACTATTGGTGTGAAAATTTGCGGCTCGCTTCTCTCGTCGCGATCATGTTTCTTTTACTGGGGTATTTTGGGTTACAGCGATTTTCCCTAATAAGTTAAGTGTTTTGGGCATTGATAAAGCTTTATGCCTAGTAAATAAAAACTCTAAAAAACTTGAGGCGCGCGAGGGACGCTGCGCTCGCCGCGATCTGGTTTCGTTCTAGGTAACTTTCGGTCCTAATACAGCGATTTCCCTTAATAAGTTAAGTATTTTGGACCCTGATAAATCGTTTTTCTCTAGTAAATTAAATCCCTGAAAAAAATTGCGGCGAGCTACGCTCGCCGCATTTAAGTTTATTCTGTTGCGTGTTTAAGGGTCCTGATAGTCATTTTCAGAACTAAACTATTGCCGAAAAAATTTGCGGCTCACTTCGCTCGCCGCGTCCGGTTCTCTAAGGTGGGTAATTTTAGGTCCCAATGCAGCTATTTCTCCCAATAAAACAAAAACATGATTATTTTCGGCTCGCTGCGCTCGCAACAATCGCGTTTATACTGTGTGTTCAAGGTCTGCAATAGTGATTTTCGGGACTAAACAAATGCCTTGAAAATTTGCCGCTCGCTCACTCGTTCAGGTTTTTTCTATTTCTTTTTGCTCGCTTCGCTCGCCGCAAATAGGTACTTTGTTACATTAGGTACATGTTAGTGATTGAAGAAAAAACAATGATTTCTATGTTCCTTTGATGACAAAACATAACACTACTAAACTTAGAAAAAAAACAGCTTAGCGCGCTTACTAGAGGGCGCTAGAGTAATGATTGCACTCGGGCGCAACATGGGCTAGAGTCGGCCCTGTGCGACAGCATGCGGCAAATGACTCAATGTTTATGTTGTAGCTACGTCCATTGCTCGTCCGCTGCATATGCCTACATTCCGCACTGTGTAAACACAGCTTTGTACCACATATTTGGCGATGACTTGTCATTGACGACATGGGATACCTACGATTTCTAAAAAGTTGTAGTTGTACCTACTAGATAAGTATCTATACAGCAGTCTTAAATTATTTATTGCACACACTTAAAAGAGTTTTCTTTCAGCAAACCTGATTATAGAGACAGTGTTGTAGTGGTAGGTGTACGTACACTTACTTGCTTGTATAAACTACGAAATTCCTATAAATAATAAATAAAAATACATAATATACCTACTAGAAAACTTTGTACCCTCAATAATTTGTGAGAATTCGAACCATAAAGACTGCGTGAATTTATTTGAATAGAGCGGTTACGACCGTGCAATTGACGGACGACCCAGAAAAATATTTACACCCAACTTATACTATGACTACTGTTAGGTAGGTACTCATTCATGGTTTCATTCCTTTTTGATTATCAAGACAGATCGTTTTGTTTAATCCGACCCTCGACCACATACTTAAAGCAAGACAATCTTGATAAAGTAGGATAATTAATATCGAAGGTACAGTTCAAGTAGGCAGTGGGGGAAGACAAAATATGAAGTAACATTAATTTGACTAGACCTTTCGTAAAATTATAGTGTAACCATATTGTGCATTTTAAAACGTGATAGGTTATATTATGTGTATCTAGTTAGTTAGGCGTTGGGTGAAACCGTAGTTATTTTTAAGTTTCGCACAAAGAAAAATAACTTGTTTTGTACGGCACCCTACGCGGGGGCGGAGTAATGCCGGTGTATTTACATTTTGCACTGGAATTCGCTTCTGGTGAAATGAGTAAGAACTAGAGCATTCGGTGCTGGGCTAATGATGGCAGACCACTACAAGAGGTTGCCTTACAGTCTTAAAAAAAGGACTTTCTGCATGCCTACTTCCATACTACTATCCTGAAACGCTTTTTTTTTCATATCATCTGAAGAGTTACGCATATTTTGAACTGTCTAGTGTAAACATTACTCGTCGGATAAATGAAGCATTCATATTAGAACTTGGATGGCTCGTTGTTGATGGCTCATGGATCGGGATCGAATTTTTGTAATTCCTTACTGCTCGCTTGCACGTCATAAAGAACACACCATCCAAGTTTCCAAGAATCTACGTTCAATCCATAAAAAAAATTCTGGAAGAGATCGTTTGTTAGCGATAAGGACGCCTATTATCCATATTGATTCAATATTTTTCTTAGGAAACTGTTTAGTAGGTAGGTATTAATAATATGGTTAGAAATAAAGAATATTCTATCTAACAACGTAGAACGTTTAAATGGTTTCAACTGGTTGAATCTGTCAGTCAGGAAATTTAGCTTAACAAGTGCCTATGTCAGTAGAAGAAGTCAAGAAATGTAACTTTGGTTTAGTAGCCGAGGAGAGAGGGGAGAGTTCCATATCTCTGCTCAGCTGGATTAGAAACCTAATCGTCGAGTTAACGTGTGCAAAGGTGTAACGGGAGCGAGGGTATTTTCCGTAAGTACCATTTTAATTTAGAACCAGCACAGGTTTTAGATAACCATTACTGTTATTTCAGTGCCAATAAAATATCTTCTTTATAGAAAAAATGTTGTTCTAAATTGAGTGTTTGTTCCAGAGTTCGAAAAGCGGAATTATGATTCTGTGAGGTAGAATGTACCTACGAGACAGAATTAGTATGCAACGGACCTACTGAAGGATGGAAGACGACCATTGATCAATCAAGGCAATAGAAATACCTACGTGCGGCGTCGGATCTTTGCGGGTAAGGAAAGTGCTATTTAATATTATGTATTTTACCAGCTGCTGCCAACGATGTATTGAGACAAAAGCCTACTTTGTCATATATCCAGGTCCTTATGAGGGACTTAATGGCAGTCGCTACATTGTAATCTATGACGGCAGGCCATAATGCTCAGGTTTAAAAATTGATAGGCGTCAAGGGGGGTTAATAATGTGAAGAAATAAAAAATATTATTTGGTCTTTTATCTAAAAAAAATATAGAAACGTTGCCTACCGTGTTGTTCTACCGTCTCTATTACAATGTAGTCGTTACATTGTAATTAGTGACCATGGTACCCTCTTAAACTTAATGCCTACCTATGTCTTTATTATCGAATTTCAGCCAAATACCTAAGTCCGCTAAGTACTACTAGTTGCGTGATTCATTTGTCGAAACTTTATCGTATTACTAATCTGTTACCTAATTATAAAGCCCGCGAGCGAATGAACCACGCACTATCCATTCATCAGTATTGTCGTGATTTGTATTATGATGATGAATGACACTGAGTTCATTCATTTCATCCGTCAAAGAGCGCATGATACCTGTAAGTTCAACAACATTTGTATTTCCTCCATTTTAAATCCAATCCAATGATTCATTAAATGTTTATTAAGCCGAAATAAAAGCGCAGGTAAACCGAATATCTACCCAAGTTCGATTTAGTAAATTGCATTCCAATTCTGAAAACGTCTACATACACCGTTGCAATTAAGAATCAATCGAAAAACAATATAAATCTACTCGATTGCACTTAACACTCGCAAAATAACACTTCTGTCAGCGCCTCTAGTGAATTTTCACTAAATTGGAAAACAAACATGTCCGATTTCGCGGGTAAATGTAAACAAATGTGGCGGGAACGAGCATCAATCTGCCACGGCGCGGGCCCACGCGAGTGCGTAACGTGCGCCTTCGGCTAGTGGAGAGGCCTAAGTCCGGCTTTTTATCTAGTGTTGAAGCTGGATACGCGGAGCTTACCTACCCTGAACTGGAACCTCGCGCGCCACCTACCTCCAAAGCCTCTAAACTGATTTGGCTCAACCTTGAATCTCAATTCGACAGAGATATTTGTAGGACGTTGTTGTAGGTTAAAAAAGTTGTAGTTAAACGAGTACGAGCCAGTAAAAAACTCGCTATATCTCTATAAACAAATACTCTTTTTGTCAAATTCCGTACATATTTTGAGGTACAGCCTTTTTCGTAGGTTCTGGCAACACTAGAATTTAAAATCTAGTTTTGAGTATTACACAATTTTTAGACGCCTATATCGAAGCCTGGACCAATTTCTTCAATATTTCTTCTCGCTCTCTCCTATTGCTTTAAATTATCCGGTTATCCTATTTAATAGTTACCCGGCTTTTATAGTCTTAACCAGCATAGTTGTGGTTAAATAAAGACCAATGTTTACCATTCTGGAGGCTATTAGCGTGGCTTGAACTAAATCTGATGGTGCAGTCCAAAAATACGCGCACGTACGCTTAGGATTATAAATACCTTGGGTGCGGTATTTTGCCTTATTGGGCAATCTGTTTGTTCAGAAATGTCATTGTCAATGTTAAACGTTTGTTTTTCTTTGATTTTGTTCGCCTCCCCGCAACACATTTTAACAAGGCCTTGTATTGTGGACTCTAGGCCAACACGGACTTTTTTTATAGCAAGGACGACAGAGAAAGATTGAATCTTTCGTGTTTCTTTTGTTTGGCACCTAATAAATAAATCGTCGGAAGCAAGTTGGAGAGCGGCCCTTGTATATGGAATCCGCATGAGGTCACTTATACGCTTATGCTTGAGAAGATCTAGAAAGCATTTCTACGATTCCTGTTTAACAAGCGTCGATATAGCTATCTAGGTATTTCTCTACCCCACGAGGTTTCTATTGGGTAGTCTGGGTACATCTAAATATTTTATAAATATTTTTTTTTTTTTTTTTTATAAATATTTTTGGACATTTCATACAACACCATCTAGCCCCAAACTAAGCAGAGCTTGTACTATGGGAACCAGTGGCTGATAGAATACTTAAATACTTTTTTTTGTAAATACATACATAGAATACATAAAAAAAAACACCCAGACTCAGGACAATCACCGATATTCATCACACAAATGTTTGTCCTGAAGTGGGAATCGAATCGAACACCGGGCGTGGCAGTCCAATACACTTGCCATTCGACCAATCGTGTCGTCAAACAATCATCGTAATCGTCAACTTTCTCGAGGTTCAGCGTGCAAATGATCAAATCACCACCGTTTGGAAATAAAAAGCGCCTCCGCTCCTCTTATTATGTGTGCTTAGTCCTAACGCTTGATATTGAATGTATACAACAGAATGCAATATTATTCGCTCTACTTAACTGTACTCGTAAATAAAATAAAATGTCGTTTCTTCATACTCTTTGTTCAGTTTAAATTTGGATGAGTTCTTCATAGTATGAGCTGTTTTCAGAGAATGAGTAACCGGAACCGGAAATACCTGAAATAATTGAAAATCTTTTTATTGTAGTTTAGAAAGTAACTACTGAGTTCGCAATATAAATACTTGTATTCTACTTCGTATAATTTTCTGCATCCACTTTTTCTGTCTCTTCGTATCGGCTAACAATCTCTAGGAACCTGCTACAAACTCTACAAAGCACAAACTCGTCCAAAGCCATCCCGTATAGTGACGTCATGGAAATGGATTCCAGTTCAAAGTTCACTACACTCGATACTTTCGTCTTCAAAACTCCTAAATATGATCATAACTTTGATCAAGCCGTGTTGGCTGAGTGGGAGGTGCCTCGACTTTCGATCCGAAGGTCGTGAGTTCGAACCCGGACATACACCAATGGATTTTTCTGTCAAAATAACACACATCTATATACCTATGTGTCAATTAAAACACGTGTTTAAAGGCGAAGGAAAACATCGTGAGGAAACCGGCATGTCATCGAACCTAAAATAAGTTCGAAAACATGTGTCAAGTTCACGGGAGGTGCCTCTTCAAGGCGCACTTGAAATTTTTACACCACACTCGTTCGAAAGAACTAGTGACACGATAAGAAGAAGAAGAAGATCAAGCTTCAATACACATAATTGGCATAATAAATGTAGAGTCATGGAAATGTAGATACATAGTTGGCCGCGCTTCAACGGAAACAGCCTGGATATTTCGCATGCGTCCTCCTTTTAATCTTTATGATGTTTGGACATTAGTTTCTAATCTATTGGTTTGCTGTTTGCGTCCAGCTTTCTTATACAGGGTGTCCATAGATAATCCGGCATGTACTTATTTGTCGGGGCGCTACGTGTGCCTCGTAAAAAATAAAAGAAGGAACAAAACCAACTCGTCCTGGAAATACGACCCTTTAAAATAAATTTTAAATATCTAAATTTCCTGCCTACGTGCACATCATTGGACACCACAGCCACATCCATTAATTAGGGACACCCTGTATATCACGTTGCCCACAGACATATGATTGATCTATATCTGTGAAGAACTTACACTTACGAGTATTTAACAATCTGACTCTACATTATTGAAGCAGAAAATAATGTCTTCCATTTTGTACCAGCACCTCTAATGGTGGCTAAGCTTTTTCGGTTTTCTCAGCCTTGACGGTGTCTTTGAAGTCGTTGTTGATCTTCCATGATTGGTCTCTTCAATGTATTTTTTTAACACTTTAGAGATAGTTCAATCTAAAAATACACGCCCCGATACAAATATAAGGTACTTCGTGCGAGTGGAGGGGCGAGCATTTTGAGACTGAAGTTCTTTACCACATTAATTATTTATTCATGTTTACCACTTCAATAAAAACATGTAAATTATTTCATTTCCTTTTATTTAAAGATCTATAAAAGTCATAGCGGTTAACAAAATTCCATTTGCGAATGCAGTGGTCTAAGGCTCGATCACGGAAAAATCTAACAAGAGTTCGTATCGTACCACAGAAAAGGTTATTAGTTTGTGAGATTTTTATTAAATCTTAAAAGACTGTTAATTCTCTGTGACGTATTAATAAATAGTATAAATATTTTTATACTATTTATTATTACTATTACTATTTATTAATAAATAGTTTAAATATTTTTATACTATTTATTAATATTTATGGATTTCCGCAAAGTAACGCCTGTATCAATCAATTATTCTCTGTGACGGAAACGATACGAACTCGAACGTCTGATTTCTTCGTGATCGGTCCACTGAGCGTATATGTACCTAGCCTCATCTTTAGCTTGTAAACTTTTTGTCGAAATTGGGTAGATCTTCAAATGGGTGTAAATTCCATGTTGCGGTTAAAACTGACTCACCTAACGAGCCAAACTAAAATTAGGTAACAGTAGACGCTGCACGTGCCGGATTTAGACAGAATCACGTTAGATTCGGCGGTGACGGATCCAGGATATGACTAACAGGGGCGAAGACCTTCTATTAAGAGGATATGTGAAAATTTGGAGTCGCTGCGTTACATTATTATTCAGTAACGGTACAGGTTACAAACTTGATGTTAATACAGTGATTACTTGAGGATAGTATCTAAATAAATGTAAGATAGAAACACGATTGGTGAAACTTTTCTCGATTGATTTATTTTTTGAAATGGGCCCTCATAAAATATGTTTTATATCCATCCTCTGAATTTAGAGAATATTTACGGTTATTTTTTATATTATTGAGTAAGTAATCACAGAACTTAGATAAATGTTCATGGATTTTTTTATAAATTCGATATGTTTCAAGCGATAGGATTTTTTATCATTTGACGCTTTAAGAAAAAGATCATTCAAATTTCAAAGAAATCTATATCTAGCCTCTTCTCTCGGGGTAAGGTGAGTAATTGCGCTATTACTGTCTTGCAATTCGGCCGCTGTTATTTCTGACAGTTTCATATATCCTCTTAAGGTATAAATTACCTACTTAATTCATCATCATCAGCTTATCGGCGTCCACTGCTGGACATAGGCTTCTCCCAATGAGCGCCATCGCGCCCTGTCTTAGGCTTGCCGTATCCATCTTCTACCTGCAACCTTTCGTAGGTCGTCACCTCGATCGATCCACCTGGCCGGAGGGCCGCCTACTGAATTAATTAGGACGTATACTTAATTACTAATAATCAATTCTGTAATGCGTGAATAATAAATAAAAAATAAAAATAATAATAAAACGCAAGCCTATATTTAGTAAAAAAAAAAAAAAAAATCTTCTATAGTAACTTAAGTTTTTAATTAAAAACCTTCATTAAATTAAATATTAAATTGTTTAAATTTATGTTTTAAGGGCCAGTTTTTATCGACGTTTCAATGCAATGCACTTCCAGACGTAACGCAATATTTAATTTAATGCCCCTACGCATTGTCGAAAAGCTGCCCTAAGTTCGGCCCTGATAGTTACATTGTTTACGTTGGTAGTGACTTGCGATAGTTTAAAAATGCATTAAAATCCACAAAAACAACAAGGCCAGAAAACGGAATTACCCGATTTCGATTCGGAGGCTCTGATGTAATTGTATCAAAGTGGCTCCAATTAAGAATCTAACAACCTCCGACAAGGCGGATCTTCTATGATGTTTTTTTTATTTTCAACCGACTTTCAGAAAAGGAGGAGTTGGTCAATTCGGTGGATGTTTTTTTTATTTGTTTTTTTTTTTTTTAGGTTTGTTACCTCAGACACAGAGTACTAAGATACCTCAGAGCTGTGTTTTCTTTTTCTTTTCATATTCTCTGTGAGAGGTTATACTTTCAGATCGGTCCCATAGCATAGTTCTAAGTAGCTAAAAAAAAGTCGTTGAATTAAACGAATTTGTGTATTTTGTTTCCCTGTGACTTTTCAGTGGTGCCTACTACGGTCACTAGAATACTTATTAAAAAAACTAATTGGTGACTGCATCAAAAAAGGTGATGAGCTAAGGAGTGGTTTCTTAAACTGTATGAGTCGGTATCGTTAATTCCATCATAAAACTCCATATTTTATGAGTTTAGTATTCATTTCCGGATTGATGTCAACTGCCCGTGCGCACCCAAGTAGGTACCTAACCTACTTACCTACAGTACTTGCTTCATTTGTTTGCTACGGGGCGGGGCGGGCGGCGTAGCAGGCTCGTAGCGCTCCCGCTACGCGAAGGACTTTCTAAACGCTACGCGCTCCACTATTAAAAATAGGTTGTAGTGTTTACAACCTATTTTGGTTAGAAAAATCGGTTGGTACTTGAAAATTATGTAAGAGTACAAACCGATTTTTGTAAGTCGTTTATTTGTAATTGTCGTTTTTAAAACCTTCTAGTTAGCCTAAAGCTAAGTATGATACTCTCCATTTCCGTATCGTCCGTATCGTTTCTTACAATGTGGGTAACTGATACTTGGTCTAATGTTATACCAGATTGCACTAAGTACTTCCGTGAACATAGGTTATTTTCCAAGAAAATTGTTGCGGTTTTGCTGGTCGGTGATTAACTAAGAAAATGCATTATTATCTGACAAACTGAGGTCAATTATCATAATTGCTTTTTTAATTCATTATTGCTTCTTCTGTATGTGGCAAGTCAACTACTTACATTTGAATCAAATACAGATTTGTTTTATACATTTTATAGATCAGCTCAGAGCAGGACTATAAAGATAAAAAAATAGCCTAAAGTGAATTAATTAAACAAGCTATTTTATCGTTTTAAAGTAAATAAAAAGAATATTGTTTTTCTAATAATTTTTATATTCTTCAATTTTGTTTACTTAATAGTAAAAAAGTTTATAAACTAATCACGTCCATCACTTAGCTTTTAAAGCTTGAGTACATTAGTTATAAGTTATTACTGATTGAAATACTTAAGTACATCAAAATCTACTTAAAAATAATTTAAAATAAATAGCAGGTCGAGATTCCGTGCCTTTGACACAACTAACACCATATTTACAAAATGCACAAAAACTTACAATTGGAAGGAAGAGAGCGTTATTAAAAAATAAAATATTTACAACTTTGAAACGATCAAAACAATAAATAGTTAAACACAAAAATAAATTATCGCTTGACTAGAAGCAAATACTTAATACCCTACACTAAATAAAATTATTAAATGCTTAAAAATTATTCCTAGATAGTAACTATCAATTAGAAATGGAATAACATAGGTATCACAATTTAGGAATTGCGTAAATTTAATTTACGCTAACTTAACTTAAAAGCTTAAAATACTGAAAAGTGATGTCTAATAGGATTACACATTTAAAATAAAAAAAGTTAAATACTAGCTCGAAGGCAAACATTTCTTTCTGATATCTAAACAATTTCGAGAACTGTAAAAAACTAAACATAAACCGTAAAGGCCTATCCTATACGCACAAAATGTATGCTACAATATCATTTTTACTGACACTGATGGATACGTTACTGAACGGCAAGTTTCGGCACTGTTGTGTGCGGATAGGCCTTAAGGCGACCTAACTTCAGTTTTAACTATGAAGTCTTGGAACAAGAAGCGAGGCAGGTACTCAAAGCAACTTTTGGCCCCAACATTTACTCACTAAACCTAAAATAAATACCTAACGTCTATAATACTGCTCACATTAATCGACCTACGCTAATAAGACACATTACTCAGTCGTATGTTACGTATACTGTCACGATATTAAGTCTATAGTTTTCACAACACGAAAATCTTTTCTTGTGAAATTCTCTGAAGCTCGAAGCACTAACCGCTTCAGTTATTTTCAAGTACTACCCGCGTCAGTCAGCTCGCTGTTTGATGAACTACCCGCTGCAGTCACATCTATTTATTTCACTACCCGGCTGGGTCTTAGCTTCTGTATCACTTTCCACTCTAGCCTAAGTGCTCCCCGCACCAGACTTCATCGAACTATCACCAGAACTTTTCTCCAGTTTGGAGACTGTATTTAGGTGTGCACTTTTCTGCGCTTTTCACAAGCGCATTTAGACCGATTCCACCTCATATCCAGGTGCTTCTGTAACAAAAGAAGCAAAAATTGCAAAATTCTGATTTTTGTAAAAAAAAAAACAAAAGAATGCTCTATGTAGAGGCAAAGCTTTTCTAAACATTATATGTAGGTACATTGATGTAAAGTTTGTTAACAAAATTGTTTAGACATTTTATCACAAAGACAATCAATATGATATCATAGAATTCGAAGTCTTTGCTCAGATTGCAGAAAAAATAAGAGTTAAAAGTTCACAAGACAATGGATGTCAGCGCAAGTTCGTAAGCGTCAGTCGCATCTTCTAGAGTTACAGCATGCAAACACATTAAGTAAGAAAGCGTTTGTTAGCACAGTGAGGGTATAGAACTCAAGTGTAGACGTGACACATCAAATATAAAACAAGCTGTGCTAGCTCCGAGGGACGCCGACCCGCCACCGCCCGGCGAAAGCAAAAGTAAAGGAGAGTTCCTTTGCTGAACCTTGACAATGATGTTAGCCGTTTGGTAGCCAGAACCAAACGGCCAACTTCGGGGTTGCCAGATCCAGCAACGGTATTGCACCAAGCTGTGTCTCAGTTACGTTTTATAAGAAAAGGTGCTGACGCTTTCTTTAGGCATGCATTAGTGCGACTACATTTAGACATCCATTATCTTACGAACCTTTCTGAGACAGTCTCTGCGCTCCTCCAAGTTGGGACATTGACAGTTGCACTTACGACGATTGAATATTTTGGGGGGTGCGCAGTTCTCTGGCTCCAGGTCGCAGCAACCGCACCGCACGTGCTCTTCCACCGGATACGTCGCACACGACTCCTTATTGGTCTTCGCGTTGTATATTCGTATCTGAAGCAAAACGTTATGTCATGAAGGGCATTCCGCGCGTGGCTCGGGCGAACCGTGTCAAGGATGTTTGTAGAGATAAGTGGCGATCGTGTGTGATAGTGATAGTTACCGGTATATGGCGGATGACGGCTTCGGTGGCGACGCAGGACCCGCCGTTGTCGTACTCGCAGAGGCCGACGCAACGCTTCACCCACACCGCGCCCGGACTCACCTGGGAAATACGCACTCATTAACACACGCGAACAATGCCCCGCTAGCGGATTTTCTCACGCTAATGAGTTTTACGCGGATGTAAACTAGAAATTATAATATTCAAATTACCGAAAACCCAAACGTACTAAGGTCATAGATGAATAACGATGTTCCTATAGAACAAGATGGACAGTATCAAACCAAAAGGGACTCGTAAGGCGGGACCAAAAAATTTCAGACACCTTGTCAATAAAAAATAAATACATGTATCTCCATTTTCAAATAATGATTGTTACTTTATACGATGTAGTTTTATTAACAATAAAAAAGCCTAGTAGTTTTAACATATAATATTTATCTAGCCCTGTTACTTCTCTTTTTCGAAAATTTGCATCGGATCAAAATGTACTAGAAGTTAGCCAAAGTAGCTCCCTTTTACTGGGCATATTTTCAATGTACTACATTGTGTTTCTATACTTACTTTAATACTTCTGTGACTAAGGTTAACATCTAGTTTTTTTATTATAAGGCGACCGTCGTAGTCTCTACGTCATGAAATGTTATTAGATAATTGATAATGAGTAATGAACGCTACAATTAGAATTCGTGTAATAGTGTAAGTTGGTCCTGTTCAATAATGTGATAGGTATGCGTATCGGCTGCCAATTCGGAACTAAACATTGTCGGATCACATGGCGATCACACTTTTGCTGACCTTCGTCGCGTACTTTACCTACAAGATGACCGATTTCCTCTTGGCCATATAAAAAAACGAAAGATCATGGTGATTTGATGTTTTTATACGCAATTAAATAGGTCAACGAACTGTCGTTAAAAAATAGTTATCACTTGAAATACGTTCTTGTTATAATGCGAGAAGTGATTGAAAAACGAGGTCGCCTGATAAGAGTATTGCGTTATGGAAATTAGTTCATTAACAAATCTGCTCAATAATTATGTAGGTACTTTACTGGTTAAAGTAGCTATTTATAATCTCGGTTACACTAATTGGGTTAATTAGGCTAACTTTTTTATTCTTCTTATCGTATCACTAGTTCCTTCGAACCAGTGTGGTGAAAGGATTTCAAGTGTGCCTCGAAGAAGCTTCTTTCGTGGACTCGACACATGTTTTCGGTGCAACTTTAGGTTCTACGACATGCCGGTTTCCTCACGATGTTTTCCTTCACCGTTGCGAGAACGTGGGATGCATACATAGATTTTTTCGACCGAAAAAACCCATTTACGTATGACTGGCCACCCGGATTCGAACCCGCGACCATCAGATCGCAAAGTAAGGGCCTCATCCACTCGGTGAATGATGGTAAACCGTTCGACCACCTTCTCCCTGATGCACTCTTACCTGCTCGTGCGCCACTGTCTCCAGATGGACGAACACCGGCTTTGGCTCTCCACATTGAGACTGTTCTATTATTTTATCTCGCTCCCGAGCATTTTCTCCCGTACAAGCAACTGGAGACAAAATATTTTATTAAAGTTGACGAATTTAAAATCTAACAAAATTAATATCAAAAAATTATAAATACCTAAGTAAACATATTTATGTTGTTATTAAACGTTAAAGGAAAATTAAATAGTATTAAAATAAAACTATTGCAATAATACTAGCAAAATTGAAGTTATATTCAAAATCTCAAGTCACTGTCTCCAAAAATAACAAAAATTAAAACCTAACTAAGTAAACATAATTTATGTTTTTAAGGAAAATTAAACAGTATTCCAATTAAATAAAATTATTGCAATAATACTAGCAAAATTAATATTCAAAATTTTAAGTCACTGTCTCCAAAAATAACACGATATAGTTTAAGTAGGACAAAAGTTGCATCATTGACATCGAACGCGGCGGCGCGGCGGCGGGCTCCAGTGTCGTTGCCAATCCATCATATTACCTTTGATTCTTGACAGAGGGATGCTGTACTCCTTCTGCAACAGCTTGGGGTGCGGTCTGGGGGTCGCTGTCACCGCCACCACCAACATCACAATACACAAAACAAACTTTGCCATTTTATTTTTAAATTCACTTTCAGTTATCACTCAGATCACTATCGCACTCGTAATCGCGATCACTCCGGTACGTGTTACTCCGTCGAGGTAGGGCTGTGTTCTGGGCGGTGTGGTAGCGGATTTGTATTATAAAGCTGAGAGCTTGACTCAACGGCACGTGGGTAAGTTGGGCGGCGTGGAGGCCTGTCGCGTTGCGTCAGCGCCGCGCTGACGTTGCATGTTTGTACAGCTGACTCTACGTCACGGTCCGTCTACTACATCCTAAACTTCTTCAAGGAACCTTCCCAGGATGTAATTCAGCATGAATGCCATAAATGGGTCTATCCGTATAATATATCGTAATATAATTTGATTTGATTATATATATATATTTTTTTTAAATACATACATAGAAAACACCCAGGACAAACAACTATGTTCATCACACAAGTATTTGTCCTGAGCGGGAATCGAACCCGCGACACCGGGCGTGGCAGTCCGATACACTTGCCATTCGACCATCCGTGTAGTCTATATAAATTGAATAACCTCAAATAAGGTTTATCTTGAACATGTATCGGGTTAATCTGTGTTATTTCATTGGCTATTGAAAATGGTTTTGGTTCTGTGATTTCCAATTGCATACATAAATCTTATATACTAAGAGTATAGACTCTTTTAATAGTCGCAGTTTAATTTTGATAGGTTTTGATAACATGGTGTTGGTACAGGTCATTAATTTACGTTTTTTTTTCTCGTCGCGGCGCCTCTTTCACAGATAAGTGTTATCTCTATTTGCGGCTTATTTATCCACGTAACATAGTGTACATCATGCTGGATAATTTTGACAAAATATTTGATAAAGAAATTTGTGTGGATAAGTGATTCGATAAGATGAATTAGTTAAATCATGACCTAACTTAACTTTAGCTCTAGTTGGTAGGCAGGTAGGCACCTACTTAACAAACATTTTAATTATTCCATTAGAAATATTATTTCACAAATCTTCTATCACTTGATAAAAAAGTTTGAGTTAATTATGCCTAATTAAGATAAGACAAGAATAATTTTATTTTATACCTTAAACATTAAGCGATTCTGTGCTTTAGGGGTCACGTTAAATACTTAGGTCCTAGGTCCGGGCTATTACAATATACTTAGTACAAGCCCAGTTGGTTCTTCGAGTGGGTTGAAATTCCTCAAACCCAGAGTCAGTCCAACACTACACAAGACAAATATGTAGGTAATTGTACACTAACGGTTGTTTTGAGTATTTAACAACTCATCGCTCAGGGATTTAAACCAACTCCACAGCATAGGCCATAGCGTGAGCCGTGAACTTTCAATTATAGTTCCGTTTAACTCGCATATATTATGAAAAGTTCCAAGAAATTGGAGTAAGCGTCATACTTCGATCGGGTCGTGATGTCAGCGTGACTTGTAGTTCAACACCACCCCAATTCAGGTGGTAGTTAGCAGCTGCCTGAAAACTGTGGTCTAATTCACAAGGTAGGTAATCAATTTTAATGTACCCTTTAGTCCTTCTCATATTTTCCTCTTTTTCAGAATGTGTTACTTTCTCAGTCGTACCGATGACTTTTCTCCTAAAAAGCTCTCGCCAATTAAGCTTATGCCCGCCATTCAGTTGAGTTGTCTGTTTTAAAACATTGACAGCCAGTATTGTCTTCCTCTTTTTTGTCACTGTTGGTCACCAATTTCCGCTCATTTGCACGGAAACAGACTAGCTGCCTTGTACCGTAGCCAAATGTGTTACTTGTTACTACTTGTGTTTGGACTGTAATTTATCACTCTCAGTTTTGTGAATGAACCTGTCAATTATCATTGTCACACGGCAGACGGTGTAGTGGCCTTGAAGCATAAGAAGTTTCTAGATTGCGTCATCCACCTGTCCCAAAAACTGAACAGAATATCAATGGAGTATTCATTTTACCGTTATCTACTTGTCTGTCTTGTCGTCCTATTCTTTACTTTCTTTTAACCTTCATTTTCTTATTTTAAACCAGATAATATTTCCAACTTATTCGTGATTTCTTATCGTTGTGCAATAAGATGAAACTATTCTTCCATTATGCTATCATTATTTGCTATTACGAGACAAATATCTGTTCCCATGGTAATTTATTATCATGGTAATACATCACTGGCTACAATCATATTTTTAGCCCATTGAGAGTGTTTGATTCTGTTTGGTACGTTATGGTATTATTCTGTAAGTTTAATCTAAATTTAATTTTAATTTTTATCGAAAATTATTATCAGCAGTCACTTGTATTAGACAAGGTATTTTAGAAAACGATACAACAACCGACTTTAATCCACTGAAAAGTCACAGGGAAGCAAAATACGTAATTATTTCAAATCATCGACTTTATTTTCAGCTATTTTGATTTCAAAACCAAAGTACTGAACCGATTTTTATGAAATTTATGTAGGACCAATCTGGAAGTAGGAATATCCGTTCATATAAAAAAGATTTTCCTAGTCGGTGTATAAATAGGTAACAAACAAAGTTCTGAGGTAAGAAACATTAAAAAAAACAAAAAAAACATGCAACCGAATTGATAACCTCCTCTTTTTCAAGTCAGTTGAAAAAATCACGTTCTACGGCAGAAAAAAAAATTAGCTTACCTACTCTACTAAGTAATAGTACTTCTACTAAGCTTGAAACGCTTTCTCCAACACTTTGCGTCCTGACATCTGCAGCCTACGAGCCGCACGCTCGCGGTGACGTAGCGCCGTGCCGCGCCGCGTGCTACGGCAACAGTTACTGTGACGACACCGATACACGTTACATTATACATACCTTCACCAGGATATGGGTGACCTAACTCATCTAAATTTTATATCTATTTGTGTAATGTTACTGTGACATAATAACATACATAAACCAAATTTCTTAAATAAAAAGCTGACATCGGAAGATTTAGCACATCCAAAACAGATCTCGGATACTTTCGGCTGTAGTTGTCGCCATAAATTAGTACCTATTTTTTATCGCATTAGCGACAAAGCCCTTTTGGTTGATTAAAAAAAAATAGTACCTATTTTGACATGTTCTCAAAAACCAAATGACTGCCAAGAGTAGTGTTCATTGAACAAGACTACTTGGGGTAGTCGTCGTCAAATATAGATACTACTCAGGGAAGCAAAACTGTGCATGTGCATGGGTTCATAACTGTGCGTGTATGCTGTATCGTGTGCAAATAAACTTTTTCATTTTCATTTTTTCATTTTCAAAAGCTTACTCGTAGAACTAGTAGTTTAATATAATTGATTGATTCAGGCGTTACTTTGCGGAAATCCATAAATATCAACAAATTATATAAATATATTTAGTAATAAATCCGCTTAATTTCTAAACAAAGGTTTTAATTAACTTAACTTTAGTTCAACTAAACCAAAGAGTCAACGAACAGAAAACCAAAGTTTGAAGATACGACACGTGTTTCGCCTCTACACGAGGCATCATCAGGAGGTGTGGACTCGCCGAAGTTCGAAAAATAAAAAATATTTATATAATTTGTTGATAGTAGTTTAATATCATGTTTTTCATGGATGAATATAACTATGAACGTAGAGTAGTAGGTTTTTAATTTTTCGTGATGTCTTTGTAATGAGTATCGGCTGGTCTCTAAATCCCAGAACACCCTAACTAGCCTAACCTAACTTTTTAATGCTTTCTTTGTTTCCTTCGCGGCTGTGAGGGCAATGCATTCGGTTTCGAGCCGGGCGGGGCGAAGCGTGGAGAGCGATCATTCACCTGCATTCCGATTATTTCTTTGCCCAATTATACCATTCTCTACCTCTGCTTTCGTCTTCAGCAATCGGCATTGGCTGATTTTCTCCTGCCATTAAATTCTAGTCACACGTTACTGTTCTATATGTTATCAGTCCTTGTTTTATTTGTAACTGCCTAATTTTATAATTTGGTGGCGCCTAAATATTTTTCCGCATAATTTCTTGTCGCGCAGCCCACACGGGGAATGCTCTGAATTGCTTGCTAATTGTTGATTAACGTCTTGTCAATACATAGAAACGGTCAGGGCCACATATCCAGCGTCTTGCCAACATTCCAGAACATTCTATAGATAATCCGGAAAAAAGGAGGATAGAAACAATGCTTAGGTAATGCCTAATCTATTTTATCCTCTCCCAAATTACCTACCCTAGCGTAAAAATAGGAATTTCCAAAAGGAAGCAAGAATTTTCGTATTGAACGTAAAATCCAGGCTAAAACAGCCTCTTTCATACATACTGGTTCATCAAGTCTTGCAACCTACTAGCTAAAAAAAAAGGTAACAATAAACACAGCTGCAGCAATGCTTTATGCTTTTTTTTTGCTTAGGTAAATTCCTGATTCCTACGCCTGATTCCCATTCAAGATGTAACGAGGTATCTAAATCAAGTGGTCGGCCGAGACTAAGTACTCGATTATAGAATCCTCTGTTCTCTTTACCCGTCTGCAATTACTCAAGGAAATTGAACTGGAAACAGTTTGGTGAAGGATAATTAATAATTTCCATAATATACCCTTATGAGTGGTGCACTCTTAGGTTTTCCCTATGGAACATGTTATGGGAAATAGTGCGGCAAAAACCCCGAAGTGCGTTCGCGCATCACACAAGGCGAAATGTACGGATATTTGATTGATAGATGATTATTAGGTATCAACTCGATTACGTTAAAACTACTTAACCGATAGGGTTGAAATGTATGAGTGTCGTTTAAGATAATATTATGACGAATTGCATCAATAAACATTCGTTCACATCAGCAACCTGGTAAAACGGTAAAACCATATTAAAATCCAAATATCTAGACATTTGCTGATATGATAGTTTTTATCAGTATCAACATCTATGTTAGATTGTTAGTACGTGTGATTATAAAAACGTGCCGCCCCTCGTCGATTCAGGCAGGTGTATCAGCGAGCTCGTGAACTTGCTGATTCACTGACTTTTCCACCGAATTACTCTTTAGTAGGCTAATTAACTTTTACCACATTTCCTATAACTTTTTCAGTAATCGCCAAAGTATTTTACTGCTTTGTATTTCGGAGAAAAAGTGTAGCGTGTGGAAATTGTTAGTAGTAACTACTATGAATACTGTGATGTTGCCTTCTAACTAAATACCAAGGTTTCTGATGTAATATAATGTTTGATCTTATTGAAAAAGTGAATAGAGAACTTCTCCTCCAAATTAAAACTGGTAGAGCTGCTCTATGTGTATGTAGAGCATATCTACATACATTATTATGTAGGTTTATATAACAGTATTTATTAAAAGCGTCAATGTAGATATAGATTTATAATTCTTATATTACGAGCAATATTAGGTATCTATAATTTCTTTGATTGTTACCAGAAAACAGGAGATTTATTCCGTACTGGCTGTCTATCAAGTCTCATAATCCTATTAGATATAGTTCCCTACTCTTTCCGTCATAACAAACAGAAAGTAAAGCTTTCTTTTATTTCTGTCTGTTATGACGGGAAGAGTGCCTTTGCACCGGGAACATGATGAAAACCAACCAATGATACGTCTAGGAGACTATAGCACTGTCACGTCTATTCTTGAAACTGACCACACTAAGATAAAAACTTGAGTTTGTAGAGCCTCAAGCATATATTTTTTAACAGTTCTTAGTGATCATAAATCATAGATCACAGATCAGATAAATCAAAGCTTAAATACCTAAATTTAGAAACTTTGAAACAGTTATACTTTTGGTTCGATTCTAACTCAAAAGCAGTTAGGTATATAATTTAAGTTCGTGTGTCCTTCGTAATAAGGCTAGAAGTGTCTAATTTGAACCTAACCTGCCCATCTAAGTATACGTATCACGTTCTACCTCGTGGAGATCTATAGTTGTAACAGTCGAGACGTAATTAGTCCCCGGAGATACAAGAGTTGTCTTCTGGCTCTACTTTCTGTCTACATCGCCTAAACATGCACCAACCCCTGCATACAAGACGTTACATTATCCAAGACCCAAGAACAAACATTTGTGTTTCATATTCGCCCCGGCCGGGGATCGAACCCAAAGCTTCAGGCTTCAAATTCTTCAAAAACAGGGCTATTACCAACTTAGCCACGGTGCCGTTACACTTGACATAATAGGTCTGTTATGTTTCCAAATCACAATAAATAGTCACCTAACCACCTGAGTCTCCTGCATAACACAGGTAACAATCGATGAGCTCATCGCAGCAGTAGGCAGTATGAGCTCATCAAGCCATGAACCCAGCAGTAAGTACCTGCAGGTACCAGTCGGTGCTGGTGATGATGGACGATGCCTTGAGGCGTGCGGTGACTCAGCAGGTGAAATTATTCAAATATTTGGCCGGTTAGCATGCGACCGAAATTAGGCGATTGATGTAAACACAGAACGCTGTTGGGAAGGTTACCAACTCGGGGCAAACAATACGAACTCTCTCAGGCTTTGTTGGATGAATCTTACCAATTTGTGGCGTGTGTGTCCACCTGTGTGTTGTCCACATTCCTTCGTACCAATACAAAAATTCGTGAGATTATTGATGTAAAAAAAATTGCAGTTACCAACTTTAGTCGATTAATCGTAAAAACAATATTAACTTAAAAAAGAAAAATATCTTGATATTCGGTTGAAACACGACAGATTACTTAAATCTACTTTATCCAGTGTAGATAATATATACCTTCAGGCTTGTGTTTTGTAATATAAAGGTAGGTACACCTACCTGTAATTTCTCAAAGTTCCAGCCAGAAGGCCTTGTTTTAGCTGGCAACATTTCTTAAGAAATTCCCACGCTACGGCACGAACGGTAGCTGGTGAAAATACAAATTACTCATCAGATAGCCATCTGTCCTCCACTGGAGTTATTAACAGGGAAGCAAATGAAATGGGGAGGAATTTGGGGAATGTTGTAGTCTGACCGTGGTAAATAACCACTAACCATAGATGAATAACGGGCGTTCCTATAGAACATCAAGACAGACAGTATCAAAGAAAAATGGATGCGGAAGAATAAAAATGAAATTTCTCTGTTTTCAAATTATGTTTGTTAATTTTTACGATGTAGTTTTATTATCAATGAAAAAGCCTAGTAGTTTTAAACATATACTATTTACCTAGCCCTGTTACTTATCTTTTTCGAAAATTAGTATCGGACCAAAATTTACTAGAAGTAAGCCAATGTGGCTTCCATTTTCCTGTCACATTTTTAATGTACTATATTGTGATTCTATACTTTAATACTTCTGTGCCACTAACCAGCCCACTCGCAATTAGGCGGCTCTATACTTAGTTTTTTCATAAATGCCGGGAATAACAATCTGGTGAAAGAAATAAAGGAAAAATTCGAGAAAATTTAAAATTACACTCTTTGAAATCTTTCCAGAAAATATCATTAGATTAAGAATGTGAAACCGATACGGACAGTTCCGAACTCTTCTTACAGATGATAAAAACTCCTGACGAACTGAAAAAGCTTTTCACCTATAGTAGGTACAGAAGTATTAAAATATAGAAACACAATGTAGTACATTGAAAATATGCCCAGTAAAATGGAGCCACTTTGGCTAACTTCTAGTACATATTGGTGCGATGCAAATTTTCGTAAAAGAGAAGTAACAGGGCTAGATAAATATTATATGTTAAAACTTTATGGCTTTTTTCATTGTTAATAAAACTTCATCGTAAAATGCTCAACATATATTAAAAAATATAAATATACATTTCAAATAATGTTTGTTACTTACAAACATTATTTGAAAATAGAGATATTTCATTTTTATTGTAAGGTGTCTGAAATTTTTTGGTCCTGTCTTACGATTCTCTTTTGGTTTGATACTGTCCATCTTGTTCTATACGAACATCGTTATTCATCTATGGTACTAGGTAGTTATTTTTCAGCCATTATCGTCCTACCGTAGGGCAAAAAGACTTCCTCCTTTTCTTCTACTCCATTCGGTTCAGGGCGTCTCTGGTCCAGGTTAATAGGTGAGCGTCAAGTTTGTCGCCATCTCCTTCTGGGCCTTCCACGTCGTCTATTTGGTGGCTTATGATGGTGGTAATACTAGACCTACAACTATTATAGGTAAATACATAAAAATGTCATACAGTAAACGCACAAGTTCTACAAGAAGTAAAATTTTAATTCGCTCGATAATTCGTTCGAGCGATCAGGTTACTATTACTAGGTATCATTCGGTCCTAATACAGTGATTTTAAGTAAAGTGTTTTGGGCGCTGATAAAGCGATTTTCTCTAGTAAATTAAAATCCCAAAAAAAAATTGCGGCTCGCTTTGCTCGCCGCGTTCACATTCATTCTGTTACGTATTTAAGGGTATTCATTCTGTATTTAAGGGTCCTGATAAAGTAATTTTCATGACTAAACTATCGGCGTGAAAATTTGCGGTTCGTTTCGCTCGCCACGATCACATTTCATTTACCAGATGATTTTGGGTCCTAATACAACGATTTTCCGTAATAAGGAAACTGTTTTGGCCCCTGATAAAGCGATTTTCTCTAGTGAATAAAACCATAAAAAATTTGCGGCTCACTACGCTCGCCGCGTTAACATTCATTCTATTACGTATTTAAGGGTCCTGATAGACTAATTTTCAGGACTAAACTATTGGTGTGAAAATTTGCGGCTCGCTTCGCTCGCCGCGATCAGGTTTCTATTACTAGGTATCATTCGGTCCTAATACAGTGATTTTAAGTAAAGTGTTTTGGGCGCTGATAAAGCGATTTTCTCTAGTAAATTAAAATCCCAAAAAAAAAATTGCGGCTCGCTTTGCTCGCCGCGTTCACTTTCATTCTGTTTCGTGTTTAAGGGTCCTGATAGAGTAATTTTCAGGACTAAACTATTGCCGAAAAAGTTATCGGTTTTCATTTTGTGGGTAATTTTAGGTCCCAATGCAGCGATTTTTCTTAATAAACCAAAATCCTGATTTTTTTCGGCTCGCTGCGCTCGCCAAATTTACTATTGTTTTATTGGGTGTTTTAGGTTCTGGAATATTAGTTTTCAGGACTAAACCAATGGCGTTAAAATTAGCGGCTCGCTTCGCTTGTCACGATCAGGTTTGTTCTATTGGGTGATTTTCGCTCCTGAAAAAGTAATTTTCCTTAGACAATTAAGATCCTGAAAACATATGTTATAGTGATTTTTTGAACTCAACTAAGGTTAAAAAATATATGGATCAACCATGCTCGACCCCCCCAAAGTGAATTCCTAGCTACGACCTTGTAGGTAGGTACCTATTATTCGGTTTTTTTACATTCCTTCGTTATCTTTTCTGATAGCCAGATTCCAGATGCTATGGAATGTGAATTTATATGAATATCGTACTTTAAATGTGAGATTAGTTCATAATTCGCGTTAATCTCTCAAATCGTCTGATTATACTTGATGGATGACCGATTCCGAGTACTGGTGGTGGGAATTCCCTAGCCTTCTAGTTAGGTATCCACTATCTAGGTACAAACACCGTACTTAGTAGTTTATGGATAACATTATCAAGTCCTGTCTTTTTTAACTTACATGGTCACCTAGCTACTACTTGGAACCTGCGAATAACACCGCATCTGTCACTACACACAAAGCAACAAATCTAATATGGCGGCTGTAAGTCACCAAAATGTATAAAAAAAATCATAAAACCATCAAAACTTTATGAATTTTGGTAAATAAAGTGATGTTCAAATTTGTTTTGATGATAGAACTATCATATAACAAAAATAAAGTGTTAAAAACCGAATTAAGCGAGAATGTGTTCAAAGTCAGGTTTTCAGTTCTATATACTTTAAGCTTGTTATAAATCATCATCATATGATAATATTTATATCTACGCTAGGAGATTTAACGCGTTGTAAGTTCGCTAGTCTAATTTAGGCACAGTAAGTGACTATTACTCATCATTTTCTAGACTTCGAGAGCTCTCAACACTCCCAAGCTGAAGGTAGCTTACGATGAGCGTCGTGTCTCTGCCTGAAAGCTATTATATTCCCAATTTCACCCTCTTTGGGATTCCCTCAAGTTCAACGCGATAAGCGATGAGTGTGTTAGGTGTGTCTCGAGTGTGGATTCTTCATAGATGATGAAGCATAGAAAGTATTCTATTTCATTAAGGTGCTCCCCTGGCCCATAAAGCTCTGGTCTAACCTGAGGTACAGATTAGAATAATTCCTGACCAAGTAGCCAGCACGCAATAATTAATATCTGGTCCCATAATAATAAAAATATGAAATATGCGGCCGAGTACCTATTTCGAGGTATAAGTAGCAATAATAAAAAGAGAACACTGGCATTCCTCGCATATTTTAATAGGCACTTGTAGGAAATAAAAACTTTTGGACAAAACGTTAAACCGACATCAAAAACTTAATAATAAAAAGTAGGTATGTACATAACCATTTTTAATCCAATAATTGTTTATTTCTATCGGACACCTGTCCTTTATTATTATTATTATTATTATTTAGCCTTTATCGTCACGGAAAGGCCTCACTCCTCTTCTTCCACTCCTTTCAGCTCATGGCGTATTTTACATAATTCTTTTTCAGGTTAGCCCTCTAACCTGAACGAGTCATGACGAAGCCTGAGTCATGTTGACTTTCGAAGAAGGTTCCATAAAGTTTATAGGAGAGATTAATTTATCTAACTAATCCCAATCCAATCTAAAACCTAGATACGTTTAAGACCAGGACAAAACCTAAGCTAAGTCGAAGGATTCTGAAGATTTAATTATTATTATTTATTTAATTAATTAGAACGGTTTTACACCACTTACACTACCTAATATTATATTATACATTACAGAACAATTCATTACATATAGAGTCACACATAAAAATTAAAATCATTTAAAAATAAAACATATATACATATAATAAATCTATAACATAATTATGAAATTTTCACCTTTTTTTTTATTGCATCAATTTCACATAGACTTTGAACATGGAAAGTCAAAGTCATGCGTTACTCATAACCTTGTAAAAACCTAAATATGTGTGTTCTTCTAATTATTACCACAGGTTCAAATTGGTAGCCTTCGACATGAGATATCAGCCATAAGCAAAACCAAAAACATTCAATTTTACAGTTTAATAACGCTATACTGATAAGGTCACATAATTCGATTTAGTTTTTATCAGCTTTAAAAATTCCATTGTACAAGTTTCATATTTTATTGCACAAGATTTTGTCACCAAAAAACCCATAAAACATTACTTTTTGCCTAATTCCAAAACCCATACGTTCGTGCCTACGTTTTTTTCCCCGTCAAGCCCCAAAGAGGGAAACTCCTGAGCTACGGTGATTTCCCCAGCTTTCCTGCCCTTGGGAGTAGAATGCAGTTTTCGTTGACGTAGATAAGATACTACTTTACCTGACTGGAAATTCCGTCGGAACTTGTATACTTACTTACCCTTCACTTATCGAGCATTTGCTTCCGGTAATAGTTCTGCTAATACGCAAGTACGCACGTAGAGTTCAGATTGTAGAGTCCATATTTAGCTAAATTAGTAAGCATGAGTTAGTTCCTATTGTTTGCTTTTATCATGGTTTCATAACATTTATTCAGGGTCTGTTAATATGCCTGAAAGATAAATTATAGTACGATGACACACGGCTTTTTTACACGCTACACGCCAGCGACTTTGCTTGTAGCGTGTGAAGTCGCCCAGTGTCATCAGCGTTTTTACAATCTGCGTGTAGACAATCATTCCCGAAAGCTAACACGCTCACACGCTAGCTTTTAAAAACGCCAACAATCGCCGTGTAAAAAAACTTGTGTGTCATCGACGCTTTACAGTGCTTCACAAACGGTGTCCTATACCACGCTATGTTTATTTTTTCAATACAATTAATTTATTTGTACAAAAAATATGTCACATAGGTCAGTTATCGGTGGCCCCACACTATAGGCTCTCGGCCTATATCGTGGGAACCAAAATGATACACCGAAGAATTATCAAAAAAGACCGGCGTATGTTACATTAAATGAGAGAAAATACAATATTACAATGGTGAAACATGTTGAAATATTTATCACGTTTATCGTGAATTAGTGAAACAATCCTACTAACAAAGTTAATAAAGCAGCTAATTAATTAATAATATCATTCACAAATCCAGCGTAGTATTAGTACCGAGCGAGGTTTAAGGAATTACAATCAACTATTTCCACTACAACGACCTTTTCCATTCATGATTGAGATTGGAATTTCTATCCAGGATTTCTCCCAGACAAATCTAAACTCTATTTCAAACGAGAAGAATAAAAAATCTCTTGTAGAGTCCATCTGTCTGCTGTATGGGTCATTATTATGATTGAAATTGAAGCGCGTTTACTAGGAAATAAGAGTCGAATTTAAATGCCACTAGTGTGGCAGTTGTGTCGTTTCGGACGTGGTTTCTAAGCACGTGCTGTGAGCGTGCCGAATGCCGACGTCTCGTGAATGCCTTATCATCAGACTACCTACTGTACTAGGGGAGCGTTTGATAACGCTGCGGAAGTTGAGGAAATGAGGAAAAAAATCTCTACAATTTTTGTGATGAATATTTAGGACAAGGTTGCCTCAGAATGGATCGGAGTACTAGGCCGAGTAACAAATTAACCGGTTGAATAAATAAGTGCGAATGCTCAAACCAGGTTTAATTATTTTTATTTGGATTAAAACCAGTTTTCTCAAGAAATAAATGAACATCACGCCTCATCATCATGACACTCGTTGGAAATTCCTTTACAATCTACATGTTTGATTTTTTGCTTGCTCAGTGGTCTCAACGGCATTGATATGGTACCTTACCTACAATTACTTGTGATGCAATAGGCCGCCAAAGCCGTACTACCCGTGCAAGGTTGCGACAAAGCCTACCTACTATTTTATCATGCTGTGACACTCACCCAATCATGTACGCGTCTTGAACGCAGACTGATCGGGCGCCGCTATTAAATTGCATCAGGTCGTGAAAGTGATCGTATTTCTAAGAACTGTCTCATTTGCTGATAGCGTGTTCTTTTATTCTATAAGGAAAACTAACATCGTTCGATTAAATTGAAACAACTTAAAATTTTAAAGATATTAGCTATTTATGTAAGGCGGAGAATAACTGAACATGCGAGTTTAAAGCCAAAAAAATATGTATTGATTCGAGTTCTTACGATACCCAAAACCACACAGGGTTAGGTATTATCTTAATATTTATCCTGCTTACCTATACAATTGCCGGTTGGAGGTATCTTTGGGCGGTAAGAGAACTGACACACGAGCCGAGACTGTCATTGTCTGCGAATTGGTTTCAGGAAAAAATGGAGTTCTGAAAATTACCTATACTTGCCAGAAATCTAATTGAAGCTGTTCCAACTTTACCCAAGTTCCATGAGGAAAAAAATACTTCTCTCCATATCCTGTCATGTGCTTAGATATTAGTTTTTTCCCAAGGTGAGGTATTTCGCGGTGTTTCACTCAATTTTGAGAATGGATGTGATCACTCCCGACGGATATTTCGGGCTCTCGTCCGAGACAGTTGGGCGGCAGTTTCCCATCCATCATTCTCATCAGCGTCTTTAAGTCTTTTCTATCTTCGTCACGAGTGACATAATCACGTATTTTAACTAGGGCCTCCAGTACCGGTTCCTTTTTCCAGTACCGGGATTTCGGTACCGGCACACGGCCGGAACCGGGAGTACCGGGATTTTCGGTATTCCCGAAAATATTTAGTAGCCTATTATTAAGTCAAACAGAAAACTCGTAAAAAACTATAAAATAAAGAAAAATCGAGCGAAAAATAACGAAAAGTTATAAGTTATATTTATATAATTTACTGCAAGCATGATTTGTAAGAGAGAAAATTCGCTTAACTAATTTAATATTGCATTATCAATACAGTCCCAATTTTTAAGTTATATATCAAGTATAAATGGCTTGTAATGAAAGTTTTGAAGTGGATATTTCTTTGTTTGCAGGATCGTATAGGATTACAGTTCAAAAGTTAGTACGTCACATGCGTAACAACACTTCTAAACGAAGGTTGATTTGATTTCTGATAAAATAATAGTTTTTAATCGTACTTTATTTGTTATTTGTTATTAATCTTCACAAGTCAATGCTCAATGATCATGTCATTGTCAATGATCGGCCTCATAAGTATGTTAAAATGAGAAAATGCCAATTTTATTAATTTCCTCTGTGATAAACTATCGATAAGTATATGTGTCAGTTTCAATTTTTTGTCAAAGACGTAACATAAAGAAGTATCCACTTATAATTTACAGTTGTATCTTTGACACAACCCATTGTTTTTTAACCAGTGCGTCCTACCCATAATGAAATACTCAACCAAGGCGTGAACACTCACTGTTCTGCTAGATATCTAGATAAAAGACGCAATAATACACTATGAACCGAGCTACGCTTGGAGTTTGAGATACTTGAAGGGAACTAATGTCATTAACAAAGCTTATAAACCCGTATATCCATAGTTAGCTGGTTTTAATAAACATAAATCACAGTCGCATTGCAGAAAACGGAATCATTATTCATTATTTCTTATTAATAGTAGGCTAATAAACTGTTGATGACAACATCGGAAAAGATGGAGAGACGAGCTAGACTCCTACTTGGAAGACTGGAAGACAGTTGCCGTTGACAGAAAAAAGTGGAAAGAAGGAAGGGAGGCCTTTGCCCTGCAGTGAGACGATTCAGGTTCATAATAAAATAATAAGAAATAAAAATATTATGTTCAGTGGCTTAGGTTGTGGAAAGACCGTCACGTCAGTACAAACAACCCCAAAGCCCATGTCATTCTTTAAATAAATGCATTGAGACGACGATACCAACAATAAGCTGATATTGCAACATTTACTAAGTTCTGAACATCAACACCACCTTCGAAAGTTAGTAAGATGGGCGGGTAGGATCTAGTGGGTAGAGGAGTTACTGTCTTTCCTTCTTTGTACTAACAGAATGCACTATTTAGCTATGGTTTTAAAGATTAAAACCCTAAAAAAGCTCTTATACACTAAATTTTAAGTAATCCCGAAAGTACCGAAAATCCCGGTTCTGGATTTTTCTAGTACCGGTGCTGGAGACAGCCGAGAATCCCGGGATTTCCCGGGATTTTCGGTTCCGGGATTTCCCGGTACTATGCCCTAATTTTAACACAACGTCGGCGGTTGTGAGTGGTATGATGGTCATATTACCGCATACAATTAAAATTGAGGTAACTGAATAGATTGAACTTGCGTGTGACTTGGTAGTTCGCATAAAAATAAAATAAAATAAAAATATTTTATTAAGGACTATAGAGATCCATAAAGACGTCTGTGGTTGGTCGTGTAGAGAAAAATCTCGCACATTATATTTTTCAGTACCTGTAGAGCAATTATTTAATGCAACTTAATAGTTTGATTAAATGATTCGTTTTGAGTCCAACAATAGGTATTAGATATAATTAGGTAGTTTCTCCTTTTCCGGTCGTCTGTTCCTAATAAACAGGCATTTTATGTAGAAAGTACTTAGATATACACAACTACAAGTAACTACTTTTACAACCAAGTCATAAAGAATACAGAAAACAGAATCTGAAAAAAACTAAACGGTATTTTTTTGGTTGATAAACGCTCACATGCTGGGATTTCTTGAGCCTGAGACGCAGGTGGCATGGACTCGTACATGACATCACAACATACAAAGCGCTTATTTTATTTAAACAAAAAATATTCGCTCCGGCCCTGGATCAAACTCTAGATGAAACATTTTCAGTAAATCAAAAATCGCATTGCAAAAAAATGTGCAATGCGCATGTTTTCCGACCAAGATTAATTGACTGAAATGAACATTTATGTACTACCATCTAATCTACGGGTTTACTGCGATTTTTTATAATCTTGGCTTGGTTAGTCATACATACGCTGCTTTATGTGAGGTGGAAGTCATGTACTCGACCCACACGCAGGTCGTGACGTCACACACGTCACGTCACGAATTTAAAAGTTTCAGTTCTTGAAAACTCTTGAATTCAGGGATCGCAGCAGACCATTAGACTGACCAAGAGTTAGGCATCTTGGTTCTCTTTCATATCATTTTTTAATTATCACTTCTATTACTAAGTAAAATGTGGGAAAACGAATGTTCTACGATAAACCACAGCATAACCCCGCAGAGGAACACTGCTCCGTAATTATTGGTAATTAATTTGTAAATATTAGGTACCTTCATCCATAGGTACTTACTACTCCATACATAGTACTCCATCAATTCCTTGTATTTGACGCAAATCTAATAAATCAAATCTCCTTGACTAGGTATACATATTAATTCATATACCTACTTAGGTAGATACTTAATTCACATGTTTATCCACAAATGTAATCATATTTATCCACAACTTTTGAAAATTAGTAGGTACGAGTCAAATCGACCGATGCGACGATTTCCGCTGTGGTCCGTTCCATAAGATTATTATGTAGTTAGTACGAGGTATCGTCGTTACAACGGTGCGAATATCACTTTATCAAAACGTTTATTATTATTATTAAAATTCTTTATTGCACAAAAATAAAAATTACATTGCACAATGGGCGGGCTTAATGTCTTAGGCATTCTCTCCCAGCCAACCCTTGTAGGGTGGTACAGTTTGCTACTCGTGTTCGTGGTGAATGATAATTCTATTTAGAACACCATTTTGAACACCAACGATTTGATCTTGTCAATTCCTACAGAAATCTAAAAGAATGTGTGAGAACGTCTGCGATAAAATTTATCAGAATCTACGTTTTTCGGTGCGATATCGTAGTTTCGTCATTAGCAGAGCACGTCACAATAAATTTATTAAAATGCTGGCAAATTCCACGGCATTTTGCAACGGAGTATGTAATGGTTAAAGAATCGAAAGACGTACTATACGTATGTAATATGAATAATAATCAATACCTACCCGATAATATGCTAATGTTGATGGAACACTCGTCCACTAACCAGTCTTTTCTATCTTATGTCTAACTGGTCCAGTTTGGGCGAGACGTGATAAGCTCGTCCCGCTACCTCCTCAATGCAGAATCAGGGCACAACTTCATGTCATACACAAAGGTGTTCAGAATTTTTGGTCAATTGCAGTACCTGCTACAGACTGCTAATCTCAGTTTGTTTAGAGGCTCAAACCCTGCAGTGATCTTAAAATTTTGAACGCAAAATATTTTTTTGAAAACTTGTTGCATCCATGGTTAAATCAATAAGCAGTTTTGATGGTAATATCAATGTGCATCCGGCATATCAGATAACTCCAATTTGGGAACTCCAATTTGGAAGAACTCTGAATATCCGGCTCGAAGACTTGAGGTCGGTACCTACTTGAACAGGCAATTAAAGACAGCACTTACATTATAGACCTTACCATCATCTCAATAGCTCTTCATTTACCACTTCATTCGTATAATTTGACACCAAACAGGACCCACAAAATACCAACGGTCAAGGAACTACAAAACGCAAAGCTAATTTACTTTCAGTCAAAAAACGATTTCCCAGAACGACAATCATTATGCCAAGTGCCTGTTATCCGTTGAAAATGCTATAATATCAGCATTACATCATAAAACCATCAACTGACTCATGAATGATCGCATTCCAGTTAATTAAAATGATATGAAGTGCAAAGGTGAAGATTTAAAATAATCTCTAAATAATAATTTTTGAATTGTTCTTCAAATGTATCACGTTTTGAAATGCGTAGCAACAGTGAAATGAATGATAGCTTATCAGTAAGCAACTTTAGGTAAAACGTGTGTGGTGATATGATGGATATTCTGTCAATTTTCCATCACATCACTGACCTTTGCAATCCGCACCCATATACTTAGTCTGGCCATAAATACTGTTACAATTAAAAATAATTAAAATATTACATTTGAATTTGGAATCTGTTATTTTTATATGATTGTTTATTGAGTTTTCTCATTTTGGCGCTAATACTTTGCGATATTAAAATGGAGTGGGGTGATAAAGAGAACCGAATCGCTGTAATTGCATTACACAAAGAAGGTATGGAGCCAAATGCAATTTTGAAAACTCTCCATACGCTTGGTTTTAGTAAAAATTTTGTGTACCGGGCTTTTAATATGTACAATGAGACCTCCTCTGTTTGTGACAGAAAAAGATCTGGCCGTCGACGTAGTGTTCGTACGAAAAAGGTGGTCAAAGCAGTAAGGGAAAGAATTCAAAGAAATCCTGTTCGAAAGCAAAAGATTTTATCTTGGGAGATGAAGATAGCACCTAGTCGCGTATTTTAAAAGATGACACGTATTGGTCATTTCTTGACTGATAATTTAAAAAAGAATAGGGTGGTAAAATCGAAACAACTACTGAAGCGGTACGCAAAGGGAGGTCACAGAAAAAAATTGTTAACAGATGCGAAATTTTTTATAACTGAGCAACATTTTAACAAACATTACCGTATTTATACTCAAAGCTCTAAGGAAGCTTCCCAATCAGTCGACAGAGTGCAACGTGGGCACTATCCGACTTCAGTGATGGTTTGGTGGGGTATTAGCTATGAAGGAGTGACTGAGCCATACTTTTATGAAAAAGGTATCAAAACATCGGCACAAGTGTATCAAGATACCATTCTTGAGAAGGTAGTGAAGCCCCTTAACAACACCATGTTCAATAACCAAGAATGGTCCTTCCAGCAAAACTCGGCACCGGGTCATAAAGCTCGGTCTACGCAGTCTTGGTTGGAAACAAACGTTTCGGACGTTTCATCAGAGCTGAAAACTGGCCGTCGTCTAGTCCCGATCTAAATCCGCTGGATTATTATTTATGGTCAGTTTTAGAGAGTATGACTTGTTCTAAACGCCATGATAATTTGGAGTCTCTAAAACAATCCGTACGATTGGCAGTGAAGAATCTTCCCATTGAAAGAGTGCGTGCTTCTATTGATAACTGGCCTCAACGTTTAAAGGACCTTATTGCAGCCAATGGAGAACGCTTCGAATAAGCTTTTTATATTTTGAATTGTTTTATATTTATGTATTAAACTAACACACTGTAAAAGTATTAAATGTTATTTGCAATATAAAAAAAATATTTTCTTTGTTTCAGTATTTATGGCAAGACTAGGTATATTTTTTATAAGTATCTAAGTACTTAAGCTTATCTGTGGTCACTTGGCTCTTACTTTCATACTATTTTGATTAGATTAATGATAAGTTTAGATCCGCACAGCACAGACGAGTTTGGCATTTAATGGAGGCGGCCTATGCCCAGCAGTGGGCTGATAATGGCTGAGGATGATAATGATGAAGATGAAAAGTGTATTAGACTACTCGTACACGTGCCTGTATGCTCTTCCAAAATGTAATTCTGATTCTCTGGAAGTAGCCACGTTTAATTATGAACTAAATTTTAATGCCGAATTCATGAAAAAGCTATGTTACCCTGAAGTCATGGCATTTTGATACCTCATAGGCTTTCCCTGTGTGTTGTGTAAAGTATAACTACGTGTTCAAATTCGAGTTAGTGAGGTAAAGTATTCGCTAAAGAAAAATCTCAGTTTTGAGTCTACGAGTAAGGCTCTCACCGAGAATCATGATGAATGATGTCCAATTTAAGGCACTTGAGTCACGATTAGGGTTGCCATCTCTAAAATTTTGAAACCAGGACAGGACGCGTGAAAGCCTCGGATTTTAGAGCCCAGAATCTGGACATATCAACAGGTTATGAACACTAAACTTCAAAAAAGGAGTTTTATTTCCTCAGAACTTCGTCATAGATCAACCGATTTGATTATTTTTTTTATTAGAGGATAAGCTTTCATTTTATTACATAGAACTCATCAAAATTGGTGCGGGCACAGTGTGTGTATCGCGGGCGGCCCAAGACTCTTTTAAACCCGGACTACAAATTAATTCCGGCCCGGACGCTCCCTGGACGCTTTCTAAACTAGGACAAATCCGGGGTAACCCGGACGGATGGCAACCCTAGTCACGATGAACGGCACACGACACGTCCGATGTAGCGTTCTACGTGATGACGAGCACAACCAAGCTTATTTACATGTGACCGTGTTGCAGACAGGTGTGACCGTAACTACCTAGCATCCGGTTTCAAAGAAAAAAAGTAAGGAGAATAATGAGTAGTAGGTACTTTTATTAATTATCTCATATTCAAGGTACTTTTTAATGAAATATGATTATCCTATGCGAGATTCAGGACTTTACCAACTAATGCAAAGTCCTTGTTAGTCACTTTTACCTTACTAGTATTAATTTTTTAATGAATTCTGATTATCCTATAATATGCAAGAGTCAGGACTCCACCAACTAATACAAAGTTATTACTTAGTAATTATTCTACCTTACTTATATTAATTTTTTAATGAATTATAATAACACGATAATATGCGAGAGTCAGGACTCTACCAACTAATACAAAGTTATTACTTAGTAATTATTTTCACCTTACTTATATTACATTTTTAATGAATTATAATAACACGATAATATGCGAGAGTCAGGACTCTACCAACTAATACAAAGTTATTACTTAGTAATTATTTTCACCTTACTTATATTACATTTTTAATGAATTATAATAACACGATAATATGCGAGAGTCAGGACTCTACCAACTAATACAAAGTTATTACTTAGTAATTATTTTCACCTTACTTATATTACATTTTTAATGAATTATAATAACACGATAATATGCGAGAGTCAGGACTCTACCAACTAATACAAAGTTATTACTTAGTAATTATTTTCACCTTACTTATATTACATTTTTAATGAATTATAATAACACGATAATATGCGAGAGTCAGGACTCTACCAACTAATACAAAGTTATTACTTAGTAATTATTTTCACCTTACTTATATTACATTTTTAATGAATTATAATAACACGATAATATGCGAGAGTCAGGACTCTACCAACTAATACAAAGTTATTACTTAGTAATTATTTTCACCTTACTTATATTACATTTTTAATGAATTATAATAACACTATAATATGCGAGAGTCAGGACTCTACCAACTAATACAAAGTCCTTAGTAATTATTTTACCTTACTTGTATTACATATTTAATTAATTGAATTACCCTATAAAATGCGAGAGTTAGGACTCTACCAATTAATTGCAGATATATATAAACCATGGCTGAAAATTATAATAGTGTACCTATATAAAGAAAACTTTCAACTCATATACAGCATACATTAATTATATACCTACTTAGTTAAAATAGTCTTCAATTTTATAGTTTTATTTTGTAATTTTAGCCTTCATTCATTTCTTTCTTCATTTTGTACTACGTTTACTTAAATTTGTACATACCTTTATACTAAGACCTTTGTAAAAATAAATGTTTTTTATCTAATCTTTATCTATATCTTAAGAACCAATATGACACGCTAGACTAACAAATTCTAGAAGAAAGAACCCAATAAGTACATAGCTCACCTTAGGACCTGTTTCGAAAGTCATGCTGAAATTACAAAATAGGTACTCTAGTAAAATAAAAAGCAAATAACTATCTGCGAGACAAACTTGTTCCGACTTGATGTACTACTTACCTCCTATCAGAGGAAGTTGAGATAAAAATACTACTTACGTAGGTAAATATCTATTAAGTTTCTTATCTTCTGTAGAGACAACCTTTAACCGTAAATATAGTAAGACACGAAATCTCAGAATAAATTTTGGCGAGATATGTTTTCTTAGAATAAAATTTTGATAACAAAGAGGCTTACTGAGCTTGAGTGAGCGGCCATCAGAGCTGCAATTTCTATAGCTTTCGTTTGGGTACGAATGAACCCACCTTCGTCAACGGTGCCATTCAAATTTTTACTACTCGGAATACAGTACTTCATTTCTGAGCACGACCTCCTAATTTCTGAGCACGACACCAGCTCCTGATGTCACTATCATAAGTGACTCAAAGTCATTGAAGCTGTTAATTTTTTTCTGCTACAAGCTGTCTCCTTGCGGCTTAGGGGTTTTTGACACCGGTTCCGTTTGACGCCGCGCACGTGCCTATCTACATTGACGCAGGTAAGCAGGATTTACATGTATACATAATTTAGATGCATACTTCGATCCATCGATATACCTACTTACTTAACATACCTAGATTACTGAAATAGATAGATAGATAGATAATTCTTTATTGCACACCACAAAACAAAAAAATAAACAGGAACACAAACAATATAAAAAAATAGATATAATAATAAAATAGAATAGATGAAATACTCGTAACTAAATCAAACCTAAAGACATCGTGACATATGCGTGAATACCTTATATCTATAATTCAATTGACGAGCCAGTGGGGTATTCTGTCTGAATTACCTACTCAGTTGTGTCGTATTTTACACACGGGTTCTTAAAAAAATATTAAAAGATGTGTGTGTACAGGATTTAATCGAAATTTTCCTATGGAACTAACTTTGAATTTCTTTTTCAACTTCAGATAGGACTACCTACATATATTTACATGTAGGTATGTATGTACCTTATCGTCATAATAAATACCGTAAGTTCCAATATAATTATAGTAGCTAGCTAAGCGGTATAGTACGTATACGATACAAGATACCTACATTCCGCCTTCTTCTTAGTTTATTACTGGTCCTTCGAGCCTAATACATTCCCAAGGAGTTTCATGCCTATCCGAAATTCTTGGCAAAACGTTGAAATTCCTGAGCCCGTCAGAATCTACACATAGTTCTTAACGTTATTTTATTATCATGATTCAACATTAGAAATAACCTCTTGTTGATGTATGTCTAAATATTGACCGCCCGCTGGATAAAAATAATCCAGCAAAAATGTAAAAAGTTATAGATAGATTACGATGTACTCGCGCAGAATTAACTGATGATTCACAGCGTTTTATACAGATCAGTGTTTGATGGTAATTTGGAATAATGGGCAATTTATTAGATTGTTTTGTCTGAGGTTTGTTTTTTAAACAAGAGACTGATGACCGATTCTGTTAGAACTCATTCGCAAGAGAGATTGTTTAACATATTTTTATTTTTTTTATATAATAATAGTCAAGCGTTTGACCACCACCTCACCTGATGGAAAGTGACGGTGTGGTCGAGGATGGAGCACGCTTGGCTAAAAGAAACTGATTCACTCTAGACTTGAAGACACTAAGATTGTAGCAGTTTGGAAAAACAGACGCCGGTAAGGAATTCCATTCTTTACTCGTACTTATAATAAAGGTCGATCCAAAACGTTTTGTTCGAGTCGGTGGAATGTTGACTAGGTACGGGTGGTATGTTCCTGTACGCCTGTTTGTCCTATGGTAGAAGGGGGAGGAAGGGATCAGGTCGTGTAGCTCCTGAGCGCACTCACCGAAATGAATCCTATAAAAGACCGATAGTCTGGCCACTCGGCGTCTGTGTTCGAGACTGTAAATTCGCTTTCACGAGGGAGTCATCGCCTATCAGTCTGGCAGCTCGTTAGTCAATTGAATCCAGGGCGTCAAGCTGATACTTAGCCGAGACGTCCCATAGATTGCGTTAAAAATCCATTCAAACAGAATAGACATTCATGATATGAAAATGGTATTCTACGAGTAGGTACTAGTCTGTAGCTGTTCTTAACGTCCTTCGAGAATCGAGTAGGTACCTACTAAGACTAGAAACTATCTAGGTAGGTATGAGCTGACCTATAGTTTGTGAGCTAGAAAAGGAGATTGCTCCTTTTATCCCGATATACCACGACGTGGGTAGCAGCTATTTTTTTGTGTGACGTGACGTGAAGGCGGGTCAGTGACGAGCGCGTGCGCAGTAGCGTCACATGACGTCACTACTGGTACATGACATAACAGAATGATAATCCAGAACTGATTTTTCCAAAATAGTTAGTTATAGCACAGAGTACTAAGTTATAATTAGTAAAGCACAGTAGGAAAGTAATACTCAACCTACATTATAATCAGCTACATTATAATTCAGTCAACAAAATAGATTCTACATCCGCATAAAACATATTAGCAATATTGTGCCGCACAATGTTTGCTATTTACAAAGGTTTTAATTAACTTAACTTTAGTTCAACTAAGCCGTAAAACCGTGTCAACAAACAGAAAACCAAAGTTTAAAGATACGACACGTGTTTCGCCTCTACACGAGGCATCATCAGGAGGTGTGGACTCGCCGAAGTTTGAAGTTTGTTTATTCACTCTCATTTCAAACTTCGGCGAGTCCACACCTCCTGATGATGCCTCGTGTAGAGGTGAAACACGTGTCGTATCTTTAAACTTTGGTTTTCTGTTCGTTGACTCTTTGGTTTGCTATTTAATTTCATGAGGGACTGGTGCATATTTTATGTACTTAATCTTTTGAATAAATTAAACTATTTCTTCCTGCCGTGTTTTTATCTCCCAATCAATTTGCGTTCGTGAAAAGAAAATAACGAAGGTGGTTACTCAGCTACTCTAACCAACTAAGAATAAAAATACGCAAGGCAAGGGTAGTAAGGCAATAAAGCTATCGTGAGGTAAGTACTTCAGCATTGTAATAAAAAAAAGAAATATGTTGCCATTTTTCAGATTTTTATTTCCCTATTTTAGCTTCCTTTCAACTTATTCAATAGTATTCTAATTGATTAATTTAGTTGTGTTTCATAATTTCTTAATTCCTAATTTTTTAACGTTTTTTTTTAATATCATATAACTTAATTTCAGTCAATAAATCAAACACCGCGACCGTTTTCAAACATTATCTTTAATTTTTACAATCAATTTATGGCAACTCATCAATTGCTTACACGTCAAATGGTTCACCTGTGAATTTGTTAAAATGTTTTCTATTTGTCGATAAAAAGGCAGAATTAATCCAATAATACGTTGTAAACATCAAGCATAACATTGTGGAATAATATTAGATGCAGTAAAGTTTTACAAAACATTCCTCAGACCTAGAAACTAATGTATTAGATTAGCTTTATACTTATCAGAAAATGGGTGAGTAGTTTTTTCGTCGATAAAAGTGTATTTAGTGCAGTTTTAATGCTGAATTAATGTCGTTTAATGTATTTTTCAAGGTGGTTTATTCAGTTACTTCAGAGGTTTGCTGGGGGCTCGGGAAATGAGGATATTGATCTTGGGTTTGGACGGCGCCGGGAAAACCACTATCCTATACAAATTGCAAGTTGGAGAGGTCGTCACGACTATTCCTACCATCGGCTTCAATGTAGAGCAAGTCACGTACAAAAACCTAAAGTTCCAAGTGTGGGATCTGGGTGGGCAGACCAGTATTAGGTATGTAAATAGCTTCAAAAGAGGACTGTAGGTTATGTCAGTGTTAGACCCGAGTTCACCAACAAATGGTTAAGTTTTAAACAGTTGTTTTGACGATTTTGACACGAGTTTTCATAGATTACAGAGATAACATAGAGGTCTAATCTTCCAATTATCTATTGGTGAACACAGACCTTAGTCATGGTATTGTGTGCTCTTGATCATGGTAATCGCAAGGTTAGCCATTGTCATGACAAAGATATACTCAGTTCGAAAGAAATTGTTGTTGGTAACTTTTGAAAACATCAAGAAAACTCTTTGTATTGAACTAAAATCAAATGTTATTTATTTTCAGGCCGTACTGGCGATGTTACTATGGGAACACAGATGCTATAATTTATGTAGTAGACTCGGCTGACCGAGATCGAATAGGAATATCCAAAGATGAGCTTGTTCACATGTTACGGGTAAGAATAAATACAAAAACAGTAGTAAGATAATGGCTGAATCAATTAGAAAATACCACAGTAAATTAGCATTATTAGTAGTTCTTTACTACATCAATGCCCTACTGTTTTAGTCAAAGAGTAGTGTGGAGCATAATATTTAGGATCTAACATAGTGAAACTTTCTTTTTTTAACCTGAGTTTTAGACTCATAGACAGTTCATACTATCAAGAAATCACCTTGCTTATATTGTTCCTGGTTTACTAAGAATAGAATAGAATATATTTATTGTAGAAACTGTGCGAATTACAAGATCTTAAAAGTAAATAGCAGGTATCAACAGTTTGCCCATTTGGACGTACAATATATTTTTTATAGATGTAACATTTGAATCTAACACAAATAAAATTGGAAGAAAACCTAAGCGCTAAGTATAAACTTTAAAATCATTTTTCACAAATATTCTCAGACCAAATCAAAATATTCTTTTAAATTATAATGAGCTTTATCTACTAGCCATTTCTTTAATTTATTTTAATCTAATGTCCCTGGTTTGCAAAATTACAGGAAGAAGAGTTAGCAAACGCAATCCTCGTAGTGCTTGCCAACAAACAAGACATGGCAGGCTGTCTGACGGTCGCTGAAGTGCACCAGGCGCTGGGGCTAGACGCTCTGCGCGACCGCACCTTCCAGATATTCAAGACGTCGGCCGTGAAGGGAGAGGGTCTCGACCAGGCCATGGACTGGCTGTCCAACGCACTGCAGGCTAGGAAATAAATTGGTGAGCTAGTTAATTTGTTTGACAAAATAGGAAACTCATTTCTGCATTACTCATGTACCTACTCTTACATTAAGGTGTTTCAATGGTCCATGAAATTGGTATTTTTGTATATGCTAATTGCTAATGGCTAATTTACGTGTAAAAATGTTGAAAATACCACTGCCTGAAATACTTATTATTATCCAATTAAAACCACAAATTTATTTTATGGGGAAAATACTATATATACTTTTACCCATGATTGGCATGTGTAAAACTATTTTAGTAGGTATTTAGTGAACATCGAAATTCTATGTGAGATTGAGTTGATATTGCCTATCTATCTATAAATGCATGTTACTGATAGAGTAGCAGATAATTTTAATGGAAATTCAATGTTATTAGGATATTTTTATACCAGTTTTTACAAATGTTTCGATATATTTGTAACTTAGTAAGTACCTACTTAATCATGTACAAACATGACATTTAAAATACTAAAAAAACATATTATTTAAAAAAAAAAACAATTTGCGAGTCCTTAAAGTCGTTCTAAAAATATGATAAATTCAGAGAAAACTTTTCATAATATTAATGTTTTTTTTTTTTTTTTTTTTTTCAGGTTAATAACAAAAATGGAAGAAATGAGTGAGAGCTCGGACTACCGTCGTCACGATATAAGATAGTCAGTCCTCCTATCACGCCATTAGTATACCTAGTACTTAGAGTCGTCGCCGGGATACAGACCTTTCAGTCTAAAAAGACATCCCTCTTCAATATCGGGGTATTTGTGCCCATATAGTTCGATGACACACGGCTTTTTTACACGCTACAAGCCAGCGTTTAAGCTTGTAGCGTGTAAAGTCGCCCAGTGTCATCGGCGTTTTTACAATTTGCTTGTTGACAATCCTTCCCGAAAGCTGACACGCTCACACGCTAGCGTTTAAAAACGCCAACAATTAGCTTGTAAAAAGCTTGTGTGTCATCGACACTTTACTGAGCCCAGTCGTCGCGTCGCAAGTGTCGAGGGATATGCATTTTTAACTGAAATATCTCTACAATTTCAAGGATATTTTAGAAACGGCAAAAGCTAAATTACGTTAAACGTCATGAAATCGTCTTCATTTAACTAGTCTATGTGATTTTTTTTTAAATTAAATTATTTATATTGTTTATTCTGCCAAGCACTGTTTTGGTTATGGGAGGTGTGTTTCTTAAAGTCAGGAGTACGCCTTGCTATTTTTAATAGTTTCATCATGTTCGTTGCTTGTTGCAAATAAATCAAAAAGAGTAAAAATAATTTATGGTTTGAAAAATATTACAACAATTATAATATGTAAATATTATATTTTGCAGCAGCCGACTTCAATCGGACTGTTTTAGTGACCGTAGGCACCACTGAAAAGTCACAGGGAAGCAAAATACACAATTTTGTTCACTTCAACAATTATTTTTTCAACAAGTTATTTTGATTTAAAACCTAAACTGCCGAACCGATTTTGATAAAATTTCTATGGGACCAATCTGAAAGTATATCCTCTCAAACAAAAAATAACTTTTCAAAAAAAAAGGTAACAAACATAAAAAAAAAACAACCGAATTGATAACCTCTTCCTTTTTTGAAGTTGAAAATACAAGTTTGTATTGTTGTCAACTTACGATGAATTGAAAGCACAATATTATTTGTGAGTAAGAACATATTCTGGAAATACTCCCACCAGTTTACATACCTAGTAGGATTCGTAATAATATTATTTTGGGTGAAAAATTCCGACGACGACGAAAACTGTAATAAATAAAATTAAAACATAATGTAGCGAGCGAGAGGCGATGGATGTACCTATATGTAGGTTAAATTACATTTTAATTATTAATTAATATATATTTTGTATCAGTGACAAGCTATAATTTATATTCTATCGCTGTAAGAAAGTAAGATTGTTCCAAATACAATATCATGTATTAATTACTTATAATGAATTTATCATTTTTAGATAAGTTATATTTTAAGTATATTACAACTGGTACATAAGTAGTATTTGAAATCTAATTGTAATTTGTGGTGGGCTACAATGATGTGTACTGACTTCATTGACCCCTTGGTAAGCAGGTTTTTTTACATCTAAACTTCGATTATCCTAAAAAAAATGTTTTCAAATGCAGCGGTTGGATAGATTATTAACTATTACTTTTTAGGCAAAAAAAACAACGTAGTTGTTTTATCTCATCTCTGACTAATAATTATATAAATGAAATAAATAAATATTTTGGACATTTAAAACAACGCCATCTAGCCCCAAGCAGAGCAGAATTATAAATAAGTTATAGTTTTGTAAATACATTCATAGAAAATACCCAGACTCATGACAAACACCGATGCTCATCACAAGTGCTTGTCCTGCAGTGGGAATCGAACCCGCGACACCGGTGTGGCAGTCCAACACACTTGCCACTCATCCAATCGTGTCGTCAAACTAGTTATACTAAGCGTCAAATAACTTGTCCTCTGGCGAACCACGTGACCAAGATGCGCAGAACCAATTTGACATACGAATTGCGTTCTGCGCATCTTTGTCACGTGGTTCGCCAGAGTACAAGTTATTTGACGCTTAGGTACCTACTACTCGGGCGAATGAACATGACACCTGGCTGACACTCGCTCGGAACTTGATGCTTCCCCCGCTGCCCCGCGCGGCGCCCGTGTGCATCTAAACTGAGGGCCGAAATTTTAAATTTTCGAATAACGCTTTAAGATTTACAGGGCCCTCCGTGTTTCTTCTTCCTCTAATTGTAAAGCCTTATCATTACCAAGTATTACAGGACCTTTTCTCTATCAAGATTATCCAATTTCACGCTGTACTTTGCACAAACGTCATTCGAGCCAGGTGTCATGTTCATTTGCCCGAGTAGTAGGTACTATACTGGGATCCTCGCGACAATGAAAGTGGCAACTGAACGTATAATCTTTATTTCAAACTATAACTGTAAGTTATCTGGGTTATTTTATTTGAATGAGATCTAGGATTTCTTGGGTGGCGATGGCGGCCAGCGTTGTCTCTTGGGGTTGATGCGGGGACACTTGGAGTTGTTGTTCCGTTTGGAACCGAGGAACAATTTGAGGAGGAAGGCCAGGATGCCGGCGCCGACTGCCAGCCCGCCCAGCAGTGGCAGCCAGGGTACGATGCCGTCCGACGAATCTAAAGGAGGCATTACAAATCTAAAGGCTGCTAACGGCGAGAATAACATTCGCTGACTTGAGTTCCAGTGGTAATATTTAAGGCTTAGTAAGCTTATGCTTGTGCCGTAGCAACCTATACCTACTGAGCCCCCATAGAGAAATCGAGAAGTCTGATTGTAGTTTATTTTTATAGACTACTTCGAAGTAAAAGCGAATGGGAATGAAGTATCAAGGCACTGGAGAGAAAAAATCGCAGGATATTCATGCGAGCGCTGTTAAGAATATAAGTAGGTACATTATATGGAGCCTGCGCTGTCCCACTGCTGGGCAAAGGCCTCCCCCCATTTCCTCCACTCTTCTCTGTCCTGTGCCAAACTGGCCAAAAAGGTTGCCTGGAAGAAATCGCTTTTAGCGATAAGGCCGCCCATTGTAGCCTCTATTATTTTTGGATTTTTTATTTGTTTCCTTTTATAATGTATATTTCCTCGGGGTGTACAATAAAGCGTTACTATCTATCATAAGTAGGTACATAGTGCCTGATAAGAACCATGTACTTAAATTATAATTAATTACTGTGTAGGTACCTACCTACAATTTACAAACAATGGAATTACTGGAAATAATTTATTCCCAGTAGTTCCATGGAATAACTTTTAATATAACTAACTACTACTTATCCCAAATTTACTGCGTAGGTAGATTACATTTTTGACTGAGCTTATTGCTATTTAAATAAAGCAGGCGTGCAGGAGCTGGGCCAATGAATGAATTTAGATAATACATGTACCAAGCTGGACGTGGTGCATCCCATTCTACTTATTCACTCCTATTTATTTATTTGATAGTTTGAAGGACTCACTCGCGGATATTCGCGTAGTTACTATAATTCTACATAGGTAGTTGGTAGGTGCTCACTGTAGAATTCATACAAATTATACACCGCAAATTTTTGATCACCAGGAGAAAATTCACATAATCAGTTGCCGTTGTTAATGAACACAGATGTGGCAAAAAACCTAAAAAATTAAGCATATTTTTTTTAGGTTTTAGTTAGGTTAGGTTTGGTTTTTTTTTTTCAAAATAAAAACTTACCGTTAGTCGTTTTGCTATCGTCTTGCGTACATCTGTACTCATCATTGATACTATTTTAAGTTTTATTCATCGTTTGGCAAACCCGGGTACCTAGCTCGAGCCAGCTCGCAAAAACTCGGCTCGGGTGCCGCACTCTCCCCGCTGCTGTTACTTTGTCATTTTGAAGAAACCTAAAATTCCGAGTGCACACGTACAACATAGTACCTATGCTCATTGCATTGCCCATTTAAGTATTATTGTTTTGGTAATTAAAAATTTTTGGTGTTTTAATTTTCATTTATACAACACTTTGATACGTGCTTTACACATCTTCCTAAAAAAAATCAACGCTTTATAGGTCGACTCAAAGTGGACGAGTAGGTTACAGTATTGCATCGGATACGTGATTCCAAGTCCCTATTGGTACAAAATATTCATTATTATTTGCCCGTAGCACCTTTCCGGTTACGAGGAGTGTCCTCACTGCCAGTCTTAGTGTCGCCGCACACGGGCCACCGGCCACAACCACAAAACGCCGCCACCGGCATATTTCCTGTAGTTTTCACACATTTTATATGGACTCGTCGCACATGGTAGGCGCCGCCGGTGGCCGCCACATGCTACAAACCGCAGCTACTCGCTTCTTGTGGCAGCCACCGGCCACTACGCACGTAGTCAACGACCACGGGCCACAAGTGGCTGTCGCGCGCGTCAATTACTTTTGTAGCTGCGTCTAGCTGCTCGTGGCGGCGTTTGTGGTTGTGGCCAGTGGCCCGTGTGCGGTGACCCTTAGCTGAATCAAAAGCTCTCCTGTGGATAGAATGGGTCAGAGTGTCGCAAACGGGGCACTAAAAAAATATATTTATTTTAATTGTCATAAGGCATATAAACGCTCGCTTCGCTCGCGTGAGGACGCAAAAAAAAGTTCAACCAACATACTGTCACCCAGCTTTTATCTGGTAGGTTTTGACCTCTGGTTATGCGGCTGTTGACCTTAGAGGTCAATGCCCTGAACTAAAGTTTCTTCTTACGCCACCCCCTCTCTGATGGTACCATAAAAAGAAGGTGTTAATAGGGAAGCAAGTCTTTTTGCCTCAGTGCCCCGTTTGCTACACCCCAACCGGTGGAATGGTCTGGTACCAACCTCCGGAGCGAGCTGGTGCGTTGTTATTCGCGCTCATGGTGGCAGCTTACTGAGGCACCATGCCTTCTATTTTATTTACATTTTTGTAGCCGTTGGGGTTTTTGGTTTGAGTATCTGTCAATGAGATGTTGTTTTGCAAATCTTAGGTTGTCTATGTTGTATTGTCTTCTGCTGTCTTTTTGAGGTAGGTATCCAAAGAAGTCAGAGTAGTTTATGATAACTCTATGGTGTGGATAGTGGCTTCCAATCCAAAGTGAAATTACATGACTTTAAAATTAAAGGCAAGTGGTTTTCAGTTCTTCGTGTTTTCTGAATAGATACCTACCACGGTACCACATAAGTAGGCTACCAATCTCAGTTAACTGCAGTGGGGATATCTAGAGGAACACCGCCTAAGTGTCCGTATATCGTCAGTGTGGTGTGCCGACCGAACATTTTTAACGACCAAAATGAGGGTAGTTCCCTCATTTCACCGCGACGGTAGCTCCAATACGCCAGTCAACCCGTGACCCACGGCCAGGAACATTCCATTCACGTGGCATACGTAGTATACGTAGCATACGTAGTACTCTGACTAATCTGTGCCGTGACCACGGCTGTTGCAATACAGTCGAAACGTCGGGACACAAAAACATACGAGGTGAGCGCGATAAATACCCGTTACAATCAAATAACTATAACTAGAGAAGTTTGCATATTCGCGGTTTGATTTGATTATTCACTAATGTATAAGCTCGATGCTGTAGTCTATGTAGTACTCTGAATCATCTGTGAGTCTATGATATTTTGTCACTACTGTCATGATGATGCTGTCAAAAAGACAAAACAACAAAAACATCTCCCCTTTTTAAAAAAAACATTAAAATTCACAAGTCCAACAAAAACAAACGATTGAGAAACAAACTGAAAATATAATATGAGTTCAAGAGATAATAGCGGTGGAGGCGTCGGAGATTGGCTGCCAGTCATCGGTTAGTTCTATCAAGACTTGTACCTAAACTACCCTTAAGGCTTTTATGATATATATTTTATTATAAGCTTTTAGCTAATCAAAAGGCTTTTAGGTATTTCATCAATAAAAGCATCTCTGCTGAACCCTAAAGATCACACTCATCCCCCTTAGATAGATGAGTTAAAAAACTTAATTAAATTCCGAAGTAGGTAAGTCCGAAGTATTGAAAATACCTTGGAAAGTATCTACTTTAAAACATGGGATAGGCTTTAGAAAATTAGGGACAGTTTTATCACTGAAAGCGATCTGTTTCAGAAAACTCTGCAAGGTGAGAAGTAAAATCTCACTCATTTTTTATTGGACCGGGAAGGTAATATAGCAAGGAATTTTTATTTCCTATGAAACTGAACTTTGTCCTTCAGTGGGACATTACGGGCTCATAATAATAATAATGTAACTGAGCACAATTGCAGAAATTCTTTAGGCCCATTCTTATCACGTGGCCAATGGCGTCCACAAGTCCACAAACCTTCTTGTGGACGCCATTGTTTTGTATAATCACGGTTTAACAAAAACATAGACAACCGACTTCAATTGGACTGTGTTTTAGTTACCGTATACACCACTGAAAAATTACAGAGAAGCAAAATACGCAATTTCGTTTACTTCGACGACATATTTTTTTCAGTTAGATATAAAAACTATTTTATTTGATTTTTTTAAATCGGTTAATAAAGAACAAAGTTCTGAGGTAACAAAAATTAAAAACTCCTCCTTTTTGAAGTCGGTTGAAAAAGCTGAGCCCGCTAAATGACACCATTTGCACATGTCCTCAGCCCTCGCCCGCATAACTGTTCCATCATAAAATGCGGCATTCCGACCCAAAGCAAACCGACACATTCTTCAAACATGCATGAGGATTGAGGATGCACTCGCAATGTCATTTTAAACACCCATCTTTTTAGCAGAAACGCACCGGGGTTCCATGGTTTGTAGGTAGAGTCGAGTTACCTTACATATATTTTTAACACAAAAAAATAACACTACGACCGCATACTTACTCTTACTTAAGTACCTAATATTCCTTGAGCAAATTAGGAATTTCGGCCGAAAGCCATTTTTCCAATCCCAGTTTTGTGTTGTCTTGTCCAGCCAATGGCTGGCTTTGATGTCAAGAGTTTACAATTATAAGAATAATTGTATTATTATGAGCCTCTATGATGTTTGCAATGCTCTAAGTCGGGAATGCTCTCGAGAGAGCGATGGGAACCCTTTCACTTATTTTACCACACGGCACGGGCGCAGGCGCGATTCGGTTTGGTAGGAGCATGTCACATACTCGTGTCCTCACGATGTTCGAAGAACTTTCGCAAAACACTGAAATGAAAAGAACACTTGTCCTCATTAGTCCCGGAATGTGTGGATGACGTGTCAACCGGTCACCAGTCTCCTCATTCCTGCGTGACGTCTACAAATGAGGCTGTCCTCTGTTTTACGAAGTCACCGCGCAAATCACTGTTCGCAACTAAAGCGTTGATGACACACGGCTAGTATACACACTACACGAGCGAGTTTAAAAGCTATAGCGAAGCGAGTAAGCGAGTAAGCTTTCGGGAAGAATTTTCAACAAGCAGATTGTAAAAAAGCGGATGGCACTGGGCGAGATTACAAGCTACAAGCGAACTCGCTGGCTTGTAGCGTGTTCAAAGGCTGTGTGTCATCGACGCTTAACAGTCGACAGACAGACTGATCTATCCGTGAAGCTGAGAAATTTTGCATGCTTAGAACGGTGAAGAAAAGCATCTTTAATTATTATCTCGAATCTGAAAAATTTCAACTAGAGACCTACGACATAATAATCATTATCGAAACGTAATAACATGTGTCTTACATTGCCATTTAAGCATATAAATACTGCTCTCTTCGCAGTCGCGCAAATTAAGCACCCCAGTTTTTGCTCCACGATCCCGTGTCCCACAGAAGCTGCATAATGTCTGATCAATGCTGAATAAGCATGTATGACGCGGCAACCGGGCTCGTCTTAACATTCCAACGTCTTCTGATGCCCATAAAGAAAGATTATGCCACTAATTACGAGTTTCCACGCCTCAATATCAGCTTAAGAGCGTTTAAGTGTTGTAACATTATGTTGAATGGGCTTTTACCGAAACAGCGGTAAATAAATATGTTTTTATATCGGCATAGTTTGTTCAGAAACGATGCTGCAGATAAGCAGTTAGGTTATCTATCATATTAGTAAGTTCCATTAATCTCCTGTTCAAAAAGTTTCACTAAAAAAATTTCAAGGATTGAGATTATATTATTGAACGTCGAATCAATTCGTTGTCCAGGGATTTAAAGGAGCTAGGATGGCTGGGGCGGGGTTAAATAAATATGGCAATGCACAATGCACCCTTCAACGGGAAGCCAGTGCCGATCGCTGTACCCCCCTTTTAGAATTAGAATTAGAATCCGTTGTCCTAATAATACTAATGCCTTGATCACACGTCCCGAGTAAACGGCCGAGAGCTCGGTACGTATAATATAAACATAGCGCCGAGTGCTCGGCTGAGCGAGTGATGTAAGCTACTTGCTTACATCACTGTCTCGGCCGTTTGCTCTGTATGTGTGATCTAGGCATAACACTACTCAGCAAAACGCAAACCGATTAAAGATTTTGCAAACAAGTCCACGAAACAACTTCGATCAGACGGATACAAATTGACATAAAACGGCGGTATTCTCTCCCCAGGCGGGTTAGCAGTGGGCGCTGGGCTACTGGCTCTCATCTACATGTTCTTCTCTGGGCAGCCTCCTGGCGGCCCCGCGCCGGCAAAACCCGCCCGGAAGGCTTCGTGGCCCTGCGCTAAGTCGCGGCATGCCCCATGCGGCACTTGAACCAACACTGCTTTTTTGACAATTTCGTGAGTTTATTTATTATTTTTTATGTTTGATACGCGAGAGGTGAGAGGCCAATATAAGAGCAATACATGAAAAAAATTACCTTTTAACGATCGTTATAGATTATATTAGTTATATATTAACACTGCCGGTCGTTATAGGCGATATTTTGTGCTCTCTATACTTATATTATTTATGATGGTTTCAGTTTTTTAAGGGTTAGGCTATTTTACGATTTAAGTAGGTTTACGTAGATATCCTTATCTAGTTGGTCCGCGAACAAATAAGCTCTTGCAATAAAAATTCGGACCAAAAAAGGGACCACAATAATTTCCCACTTGATACTATCATTAGGTACCATCATTGAGGTAAAAGTGGGAAAGACTTGTAGCTCATCCTACACTCATACCGAATTTCAGCTCAGTCGTTTCAGTTGGTTTGGTGTGATTATGCAACATCCTCTATCCATCTATCCACACATCCATCCATCCTCACAAATCATTGCATTTGTAAAAGTTTCAAATTTTAGTCTCGCTCTTCATCCCGAGGTTGCCTAGAAGAGATCGCTGCTTAGCGATAAGGCCGTACATGATGACTTGTATCTGTATCTCTAAGTTTTTTGGTACAATACAGAGTCCTCATTCATTAATTCATTTTTTTTTTCATTTCTTTCATTCATTCATAAGACCGTGGTCCCCTCCGCAGGCGGGCTGGTCGTGGGCGCCGGTCTTCTGGCTCTCCTCTACAAGATGTTCATCTCGAAGTCCCCCTGCATCACCAACCTGCCGAGGAAGGCATCCTGGCCCTGTCCGAAGACGATTAAAAACCCATGTGCCCAATGAACCCTACTCTACTTTGTATTAATTTGTAAGTGTTTTTAAAGTTTGAATTTTTACAGTAAAGGTCCTGTTTTTTGCGTGATATAGTTTAATTTGATGTTAAAATATCAGGAGTTAGTTAGCTGTAAAATATTAAGAATAATTTTTATCAAACTTAATTGTTTTTGGGAATGGAGAACAGTAGCGCAAGATCGAGATCGTTGGCGAAAATGGGGGTAGGCTTTTGCCCTACAATGTGACAGCTCAGGCTGATAATAATAGGTAGGTAATATGATTGTTTTTCAAGATGTTGAAGTAGAGGTTTACTAGACGACCGATGTCTACGTCTAGGTAGAGTTGGTAAAGTCCACGCCTGTATTGAAAAGATGAGTGGGCCTGGAAAATTACAAATCAAACATCTTAATAAGTAACTTTATAAATACTATCAGCTGCGTCTAGCCGTGAACCAGTTGATAACAATTTAGCACTAAAGTAAATTAACGACCTAGAGCTTTCAAATGTGGTGTCATTTGTTGAATCTCTGTAATATGGCGTGCGGTTGCAATCATCGCGGCCGGCAGGTGGATGCCTCTCGTGTCCGAATCAGGCCTTATACCCCTCCATTACGGTCGACAATGGACCAAATTTGGACAAATATGTAGAGAACCCTGCAAGGCATGTCTTGTACGAAATAGCTGATGTGACTCCGGCTTATTCCGAAAGGATCTAAGCGCCGAATGTTGGCTATTGAGTTTGTGCTGTGTCGGGAAGCGGTAAGGTGTATTTTCGGGTGTGTTCGGTAAAGTTTGGGGCTGAAGCTCGCGGGAGGGGCAGCATGCGGTCTGACTGGTTGCGAGCGACGACCGGAGCCTGCGGTACAGTCCCGCGCTCAACTCCCTCATTAGAGCCCACGTGGTTGGTCCGCGCTTTTACCAATATCTTGATGTGGAGGAATTCACTTTTAACCTTTGCAATCTGCCATCTCAATTCCGTGCAGTTTCGAACGATTTTCGAGAGTGAAAAACACTTTCTTTTGGATTGTTTTGTTGCAGTTGCCTGTTTTATTTATTTCGGTTTTATCCGGTTATTCTTTGTTATTATCCTCGATAACTGTTTTGAATATTACTGTATTTAACATGAAATACACAAACTCTAATTCAAATCTAAGACAGTTTTTTCTAATCTCCATTAAGTCTCAAAACAATCCAGACAAACAGGCCTAGAGGCGTCATTTGAGTCTTCGCATCCTCTCTTCCCAAAAAGCAAGGGCTCGCCGTTTTCCCCTCGACTGTACAGGGCCAAGTTCTGGGCACGAGTCTTGTAAAGAATTTATAGGAGAGGCGGGCGCGGGTGTCGGCCGCGGCAGGCTCCGCACAGAAGTGTCCCGCGCCTGCGCAGAGGCACGCGCGCGCCGATCCACCCGCCTTGCGCAACGCCACCCGAAAAGTAAAAGTTGAGTGAGATAGTGCAGTGCCGTGTTGCGCAGCGCCGCGACTACTGGGATGGATGGCTAGGTAAACCCCGCGCCCGCTGGGAACCGCAATTGTTCCAGCGAAAGTTGCGCTTGCGACGCTTTTTAACGGGTTATTGTTGATGATTGAATTCTGCATTGTGTTCGTTTGTTGGTTTCTTGCGGGTGATTGTTTATCGGAACTCATCGCTCTTCCACGGATCTCTTTTTTATGAGCTTTTTGATCATATCGTATTTTATCTTTTTGACTTCTAATGAGAAACGTTTTCCTGAGGTATAAGTTTTGTAACCGTTAGTACTACCAATACGTAATGAAATGAGTAGGTAATATTGAGAATCACAATTTGGGTGCTTCTTAATATGATCATAAAAATAATATTCCACGCTGTTATAAGGTTTTAAAAAGATACTCTATTTTCAAGCATTTCTTACCTACCTATCTATTATTTATTTACCCGTTCGTATAATTATCTCTTTCCTTCTCGTGTGAGCCAGTGACCGCTTTGATCGTGCAAATTTTAATATATTTTTAGTGATTTGTTTAAATCTTTTACACTACGAGTTTCGAAACTTTTTAATATATTATAGTACTTCTCCAGAAGAGTAAAAATCAAAGTTATCCGGTTAATAACTGACTTGAGGCTCGGTAGAGTTGATGTCATCGACTACCGGTTTATAATGAACCTATAGTAATTAGATATTATTACCACTTACTTGTTATTGGCCATGTTCATATTAACGATAACATAGCGGGATGGTAAAGATGTGAAATTATTTAAGCGGGTTAGTAACTACCCAGAGCTAGTAAAAACCCACCTACTTACTGTGCACTTGAGGGCTTGGAATGTAATGTCATTTTTATGAGCAAATTCTCCTTGAAGGTACAGGTGCCAGTTGTGTTCAGCTGTCTACGAAATGGACAACTTTGATATTATTATTCAAATTATTTCAGTTATAATGTCATTAAATATTTTTAATAAATAACAACAAATAATATTGTATAAAATATATAAAAATGATAGACCACCAGCCGCGGAGTAGAGCCCAAGCGGCTGGTGGCTAGGGCTGCAGAGTGAGTAACTTCCTTACTATGCGGGCCGACTCTAGAAGTACCACCTTTTGTATCTGTTCCAACATGTACATATTTCAAATTTTTATAAAATTCTTACAAAGTCTTGGCCAGTTTGCCACATCTTTACAGAAGATATTAAGAATTGGACCTGCCAATATTTATTTAGGGGTTTCCATTAGTATTTCGAACCATTTTTTGTTAAATCGCTTCCAGAACTTATATTTTGTCTCTTTTTTATTCGTTTTTTTATTTACATAAACCCGATATCTCCTACCAACATATACCATTTTGTTAAAAGTTGTTGATGAAAATAGACATTTAATAAATTTTAAATTCTGAAAAATTGAAATTATGTTTTTCTACTGACAGTACAGAAAGACAATGATTATAAATCTGCACCGTAACACTTAGGCACACCTTGGTACTTATTCAATTTATTTTGATGTTGAGTGAGTTATCGACAGCTTATGACCATAACTTGTGTAAACTAAACAGACCTATAAGCTACCACCTAGGCCGCCTAGGCACTACCTGAGGAGATCTATTCGACAGGTCGGAATTAGGACGCTATTTGGCCCATTTGCAACACTTCTTGATAAGTTTTCATAGATCAAATAGTTACTATTCATAGATAGACAGAAAATGCTTTATCGCCCAAAGTAAAAAAAAAAACATGTACCCAGGCGAACTTTATGCTATTTAGCATTCTCTTCCAGTTTCAACCTCTTTGTATTATGGAGATGTGGTAGTGCTAACGTGTGGTGGGTGGGTAAATTGATCGAAAACAGTAATAAATGTTTTTTTTAACGTTTTATATACTTACTAATCCATCCATATTATATTGTATTTTTTAATTCTTCATCGAAAATATCTCAAAGTAGACAAGCGTCTAGTATAGTAGTTATGTACCGGCCTATGTGAATCAAAGTCCTTTGTAGCACTGATCTGATCATGGCCAGCCAGGAGTGATCTCTAACCACCAGGAAAGCGCTTAGCTCGTCTCTCACACCAGATACCATTATTAGAGTGAGATTAGAAGGATTCGTCTTTTTCACTTGTAGTGTTGGCTCGTAGAAAATGCTTATACTTCTATGCGCTCAGCCCGTCCTTTTGACATTAATTAATTCTATGTCATGGGTGCATCATAAAAAATTAAATAAATAAAATAAAATCTGCAATGTTACACTTGTTACACAAGTAGGTATGCAGCACAGCCGGTACTATCACGGAAACTATCAATGCTACCACATTCACGAGTACAACACCTAGATTCTAGTCAAGCGATTGTTGTGGCATTCCTAGGTAATCTAAGATAACTTAATAATGTAGCCTGAATTCCTTATTGGACGTACTATTAACTCTGATAAAGGAACATGATATGCAGAGACTAGTTGACGCAAAGAACTTCGTTTGCGTTGCGACTTTCCAAAATTGCGTTCTTATTTATTGCTGCACTATTTTCCAAGAGTGTGTATGAGATGGCCCCTGAAATTCACAATAAATTACCGGCAAGCATATTCATTATAACATTCAAGCGTAATAAAATAAAATATTTAGTCTTCTTGTTGAAAAGGCATACTATTCAATCAAGGAATATTTTGATGATAAACTGGAGTGAGGTTATGATAGTTAGGTATGCACACAGAAGTATTAAAGTAAAAAACACAATGTAGTACATTGAAATGTGTCCTAGAAAAGGGAGCCACATTGGCTAACTTCTAGTAAATTTTGGTCCGATGCTAATTTTCGAAAATGAGAAGTAGGTAACTGGGCTAGATAAACAATTTATATTAAAACTACTAGGCTTTTTCATTGTTAATAAGGTTCTATCGTAAAAAGTAACAAATATTATTTTAAAATAAAGATATTTAATTTTTATGGACAGGGTTCTAAAAATTTTCGGTCCATTTTGATTTGATACTGTCCATCTTGGTGTTCTATAGGAACACCGTTATTCATCTATGATTATGCATGATTGTGTAAATTTTAGAATTAGGTGATCAAAAAAATGTTGTACGCCAATAATGTAAAACATATATGTAAATCGACGACAAACCATTTATTTTGGTTCACAACAAATTAATTTGTATTTGTATTCTATCATCTTATCATCGCACTTTCAACTATTTAATTACATCATTAGCATTTTAACATTAAAAATGTTCAACCTTCTATTTCCATTTCTACGTAGGAAGAAAATACTCTATGCTACAACTATGATTACAAAATTAATTTTGATGAGCCCATTGATAAGTTGAAATGTGACCCTCGGTGCGCCTCCATAGAACTGCAGAAGTGGAACGTCCGTCGACCCCACCGCGACCACATGGACAGACTGACCAATTATTTCACACCATAGAATCTATGTATTATAATTATACCTATTAATCTATGACATAGATTAATTCAAAGAACTTCTAAACTACGATCCTATAGAAGATCCTTGGATTAATTACGGTGTTTCTATAGAAGATTGACAGTATAATAAAAAAGTATATTTCAGTATTGCACATTGGTTTGTCGTTTCCATATATCGAGAATAAAAATACATTAAATTAAATAAAATAAATAAGTATCAGAGATGGACGTGGAAAATAGAACAAAAAACACCCTGTCAATAAAAATGATTTATCTCCATTTTCATTTAATATTCGTAAGTAGATACCTTTTACGGCGAAGTGTTATTACAACGAAAAAACCTAGTAATTTTAACCTTTAATATTTTTCTAGCCTTATTACTTCTCTTTTTCGAAATTTGGCATCAGGCTAGTACTAGAAGTTAGCTAAATTATCCAACATTTTTTGGCGAGATTTCAATATTCAATATACACCTACTACGGTATGATTCTATACCATAATAATTCTGTTTCACATTAGTTGTTTACTTATTGAATTTTCTAGTTTTATATATTACATATAACGTACTAGTTTGAAATTGGTGTTTCTTACAAATAATAAAAAAAAACCATTGGAACTTACAGAAAGTTTCAAAAGTTCACGAGGTCCATCGCTTTAATCTAGTTGGTCGAAATAATTTGGACACTTGTATGTCTGTTGAACATTGTGGTATGTGTCCAGTCCAATGTCCTTGTATTTCCTAAAATACAATCAGAAAATCGTTTTGCTCCTTACGATGTTTTTCGGCTTCAAGCCTGAAGCCACTAACTATTGAATTGACTGAGTATGTATAATCCTGTCGCAAAGAAGAAGATCTTTGTAAACGTGTCCTAAATTATATTTATGATGGTGTCGAGGTCTCCCTATTTTTATGCCCTCAAAATTCTTACAAAATTGGTACGCTACAAATTGGTCAGCTAGAAAATATTTTTTTTCCTTAAATCGGTAGTTCCAAAGCGCGACAAAAAACTTCAAACTTTTTTCTCCGTAGCGCAAGGTAGTTTTTCAACCTTTAGTTTTTGTCCCCACACTAATGCGCTTTTGATTAGTGTCGTCACAGAATAAATTACTACTCTCATGAACGCCTAAAAAGTTGCGTTTCGTTAGCTACCTGCTGATTGGAGCTTTTTGTGCTCGGTTGTTTCAGTTTTGAGTACAATACGGCCGACGTATCTTGGCGAGTCTGAACATAGGCTATGCAAACTTTAGCGCATGAACGCAATAGAAAACTGTTAATGCCAATTTCTTTTTTATAAACCAACTAGCATAAGCCCGCGCTTTCGCCCGCGTTGATATATTATACATACTTACATACATATACAATAATCTAATACGTGCGTACAAGTACATGTGTACTTGTATTGTACTCCGTATTGTAGCTGTGTAATCTTATTATTATCACCGTAACTACTTGTATCCATTATACATACACAGAGGTTAGCTAGAAGAGAATGCTAATTAGCATTAAGTTTGCTTATGTTCTTGTTTTTTGCCTTGTATAATAATGCTTTTTCAATCTATCTTTTAGAAAAAATATTATCTAAATAATATTTTTTTTATTCATGTCAGTAGGTAAGTACCTATTATCATGTTAATAGCATTAATCAGAAATATCCTAACTTACAAATAATCAAACGAATGATTTATGAAAAGTACTTACTTAAATAATTTGTTGTTAAAAATCCTCTGGGATGAATGATCCAAAGGAATGACATTAATTTTAACTCTTTGGGCAAAGCCTGGTGCAGATATTCCCATACAATTAGATTTGCAGTTATCCTCAAAGAGCGTAAAGCGTTGGTAGAGGCAGAATCACGTAGAGTCAGTGGTTTCGCGGCTATCTATCTAGAGCTGATAGTGGTTCACTCACCTTTCAAAGTCAATGTCCTTACTTGCGAGCCATTATCATACGAATGGCCATATTTTCTATAGTACGATTGTGGGACAAAATGCTACTCTCACGCGATTCCCTCACACTGTATCATATCTATCACACCGTTAACTTGACAGGTGACAGTTAATTCTAATGGCGCTCGTTCGGGTGCTGTCACGAATTTGGCACAAGTATCTGCAGGGTTGGCACTAGGCTGGAATCACTGCTCGTGGCTACAATAAAACTATATACTTCATTGTAAAAAAAAACCCTCGCAGGAGATACTTTATTATTGAATGTTTTTTTTGATACAAAAAAAATCTAAGTGACGTTTAAAAAGAAGGCTCAATTCGATATGATTTTATTTCAAGCCATCGTTTTCATGATTATAGAAATTATAGATTATTTCAGGGTTTTACAAAATATATTGAACAAACTCTTTCGTTAATACACTAAATTATTATAGAAGAAAGTTTGCCACAGCGAGAGACAGCCCTAGATGTGCGTCTCTAAGATTGAATATGAGGCGTTTCGAAACATAGTGACACTTACTAAAGGTCAAGCTAATAATGTTTATCATGTCTTTTTATATCAAAGTTGTTCAGAATTGCTGTTCTTTGGATGTGGGATCATTCAACTAGCTTAATTTAAAGTAACTTTAAGTATTCCATTAAACAATCCATCCTCATATTTGGTTTACTTAACTAAATACTTGAATTGATTGATCGAGGGAAGCTTTAGAAGTCATATTCGTAGCTTAGCTTTATGATAAATTCAAGTCTTCATTTCGCTGGGTATCTTTGGCTCACGAAATGCATTAAAAATATTATCACGGTATGCTTGATACCCACTTAAGTTGACGTGACATTATCCAATCTCACGATGCAGTGAGCATTTCGGCTTGAAGTTTTTATGCATATTTTAACCCTATAATGCGTTCATCCCCTGTGGCACAACTGTTTGGCACTGTAAGCAGTACGCATTCTGCCAACTGCCATGATAAAAGGGTTACATATTTTTTTTTTAATTTTAACATAATCAAATGAGAAAATTTTGTATATGTAGGTATTTTTCTGAATTTCGATCACATTGTCAAAAAGACTTTAAAAAAATGTGGCTAACTAATAACAGACAGACATATTAATACCAGTAAAAGTTATGCGTTGTGTGTATTAATTTTTTGCACTGAATAACTGTCGCATTTTCTTGTGGGAATGTTACAGTAAAAAGCATGAGAATTGCTCTTAGCTTGAAAGTGAAAGTTTACTTGTAGATACAATGTTTGTAGACATTGCGATGCTCACTTGTCTTCACACACGTACTATGTGATGCCATCTATCATCAGTACAAATTGAAACAAACTATTTTTAAAACGAAGCATACAAGGATTGATGTACTAGATCGAATGCTTCCTGTTTTTTATACTATATGGGCCAGTAATTGTTAGTTGGGTGTAGGCTATATTTTAAAAGTATTTGGAGTTGCAACTTTCAGTTTTTTAATTTAATTTGTTTTGGCGTAACTGAGAAGCAAGAAACCATGGCAACATTAGATAGATAGAGAGATAGATAGATTATTTATTGTACCTACGCATGGAAAAAAACAAATACAAGACTTAAAACTAATGAGTGGTACAATTGGCGGCCTTATCGCTGAGAGTGATTCCTTCCAGATTCATTAGTAGAGTTGATAGAGTATCTAATATCACAGAAGTCTATCCCAGAACTATAATTAACCTAGGAGTAGTTAAATAGTATTTATGAATCCGTTGAAAGTGCTGTTTTAACTAAGCAAATACTTAGATAATTACAAAACTCAATTTTCGAAATTACCGTCAAGCATTTAACCTAAAGTCCAGTGCCCTCTCGTAAACCACTATAGCTTTCAAGACAAGATTTAAAGCTGCAACTCCACCGGACTTCGAGAATCCAGCAAAAGTAGGGCTTAACGCAAGGCGAACCCCTCTGCTGGCCATTATAACCTTGTTGGCTATACACGTTAAATAAAACTTTACGCTGTATTTGATAACTGTGTGCATATTTTGTGTGCGTGATTATTATTGTGTGCGTTTACGTGAATAAGTTTTGTTAGGCGCGTGTGCGATGCGTGTTTACTCGTCCCCCGTCAAAAATGGTAGAAAATTAAGTTAGCAGATTATAACGTATAACCCCTCTTCTCCTTCCGATTCTTGATTATGCTGATACTTGTTATCTCGACCTTAGGGAGGACCAGCTAAATAAGCTTGAGCGACTTCAAAACGTATTTATTCGATTCATTTTCGGCCTTCGAAAATACGACCACATCTCCGAGTATCGCACTCAGCTCAAGTGGCTTCCTATTCGTCTCCGCCGGAATGCTCATATCCTCTCGCTCCTTCACAACGTTCTCTTTAACCCCAGCACTCCTCAGTATCTTAAAGAACGTTTTAGTTTTCTATACAACTCCCACTCTCGCAATCTTAGGTCATCCGAAAATCTCCAACTCAGTATACCGATGTCTAACACCAATTTCTACTATGACTCGTTCTCTGTGCAAGCTGTTAAATTGTGGAATGAACTACCAGTATCTTTGCGAACAATACGGTCGCTGCCTATGTTTAAGCACTCTGTAAAGAACTTCTATTTAGAGAAGTTGAAATTGCTGTCATAAACGTTTTATTAATAATTAGGGTATATAATATATATTATGTATATTATATATTATAATATATAGTATGTAGGTATCTGTGTATCTGTGTAAATATTTGTATGTATGTATCATACATATTTTTATTACGACTCACCCGTCCAGACGCCAACTACTATAACTCCTCTCCATCCAAAGGTTGAATGGAAGAAATCGCTTTTAGCGATAAGGCCGCCCATTGTAGCCTCTATTATTTTTGGTTGTTTTATTTGTTTCCTTTTATAATGTATAGTTAGCATTTTTACCGTAGCTTCGGACGAGGGTCAGCAAATTCAATTACGTTGCACCGCTTGGCCAGTGTCACCACACCGTTTAGTTTAATTAAATACTGTAATGTCTCAATGTAAGGAGGTTGCGGCGGCATCTTTATACCTGGATCACACGTACCGAGTACTCGGCCGAGACAGTGCTCTCGGTATTGTATAAACATAGCTATTAGCACTTGTACAATTTGTTTATTTTTTATGTGCTTTTTGTTTATACCTACTATGTATGTATGTAAACCTGCATTGTATTTCGTGTATTAAGTATCTTTTATTTTTTGTTGTAAATTGCTTATTTAACGTATTGGAGGAATCTGTAATGTTAGTATAAGTTTTTGAAAATAAAGAATTGAATTGAATAGCGCCGAGTGCTCGACTGAGCGAGTGATGTATGCTTTCACCTTCTCGGCCAAGTAATATTTTACTGTCTCGGCCGAGTACTCAGTATGTGTGATCTAGGCATTACAGTTTTCTTATTTAGGATGAACTTGGCGAGCTCGATTGATTGGAAACTAAAAACCCCATTGGTAATTCGCTTGAAACAGCAAAGTGTCGTATGAACTGTTAGTTAGCTCTAAATCCTTTTTTTATTATTATTACTTTAGATAGCTGTACAAGACAGTTACGATATCAATCAGTCTTTATATAAATATAACTAATTTAATAAGAATAAAAGTACATGAATAAAAGAGAAGAGAATCAAATATTCTCCTACCAAAAATATATAATTGCAAAAGCAATTGTCTATGTGTTGCTCATAACCTATAGTATCTGAGATCTGTGGTACTTTCAACACTGCAGCAGAAATAATTTCAAAAGTATTCAGAATACTACGATAGCGCGTTCTAGAAAAGTACGCGTTTACTAGCGACATCTAGTTAATTACTAAAGGGTAATCCTCAAGGCAAATTTCCATACAAAATATTTCGGACAAATACTCAAAAAGTACGCCGTATTATAGTAATTTCTTCACACTATTCGTTTCGTATATGTTTTCCGATTGTGTCAACAAAAATTAGTAAGGTTTCATACTTTAATTTAGATTTTATACGTGTTTTTAAATTAGTAGTGTTTATTTTAAAACACAGCCAGCCAGGGTGCGCAGTGTTTATAAATCATCCATCGGTTGTTTTTATCCGTTTTTGGATGCCTGCCCATCAGATTTTAGAATTTATTTATTCACAAAAAATATAAAAGTAACATCACAGATTAGTTCCAAATCGTTACATTTTTAAACACAAATTCAAGTACAAAAACAATGAACACAATAAACTTTTATCAAAGAAAAACAACAGTAAAATACAAACTAAATTTTCTAAAATAATACATTTTGAGATCAATGTAGTACATTATAAAGTCAGGTAGGCGCTGTAGACAGCACGCCACACGGAGAGTAAACAATGGAATGTCGAAATTTGAGTTTATAATAGGTACCAGGGTTTATTCTCAAATTAGATATTCGACTTTTATCAACCGATATCAACAAATTATATAAATATATTTAGTAATAAATCCGCTTAATTTCTAAACAAAGGTTTTAATTAACTTAACTTTAGTTCAGTTACTTTAGTTTAAGTTAATTAAAACCTTTGTTTAGAAATTAAGCGGATTTATTACTAAATATATTTATATAATTTGTTGATATTTATGGATTTCCGCAAAGTAACGCCTGAATCAATCAATTATTTTATCAACCGACTTCAAAAAGGAGGAAGTTATCAATTCGGTTGAATGATTTTTTTTTTGTTTGTTACCTCAGCACTTTGTTGTATAAAAACCGATTTGATAAAATATTTTTTACTCAAAAGGATATACTTTCAGGTTGGTCCCATAGAAATTTCATAAACCTAAATCGGTTCAGTACCAAAATAACTGAAAAAAATACGTCATACAAGTAAACGAAATTGCGTATTTTGCTTCCCTGTGACTATTCAGTGGTGTTTGCGGGCGCTAAAGCCACAGTCCAGTTGAAGTCGGAGTAGGTTGTATATGTTTTTCTAAAACCTTGATTATTGTATGTGTGTTTTTTTGTATGTGCATGACATCTCTACCGTAAGTAAAGGTATTACTTACGACCTCTGATACTTATTCCTAAATGCTTGTTGAATGAAGCATCTCTGAAGTTATGGCTGGCTACTAAGTGGCATCAGATGTTATTTAATCGAGGGTTAAATCTTCGAAAGCTAATGATCGGAAAGAGGTATCATGTCGATAATAAAATGTTTATCTTGAGACTGAATTCCAGATAAAAAAAGTCCGGTAGAGCAGTAAATCTTTTTAATTTATCTGTTAATGACTTTTAAAAAGTGAAAAAGTTGCGATGGTACCCTAAGAACTTATTCTACAACATACTATGCAAATAAAATATTCAGTTCCTTTAACTAGTGATAAACCACTGTGGCGTAGGAAGGAATAAAAACCTTTTTCTCAAACATGCTTGGAAACTCGAAGTGGAACGCACTTTTCTTCTCTGAGAGTAGCAACTAAGGAGGTACGAATCTAAGATTTACTTTTTAGGTACATAGGTACCTCCTTAGTTGCTTCGCTCATAGTAAAATTATGTACCTACGTATACCTCCTTCTCCTAATTTATTAGCGCCAATGATTGTCGCTTCTTTAACGAAGATTAGCGCGTGAAAAATTAATCATTGTTTTATTTTGACCAAATTTCGAGTTAAAGTGAAAAAAATAAATGTGAGACATTGAGATACATGGTGTGAGTGAGATATTTTGACTCGACCTGAAATTCAAAATGCGGTAAGAGCTGTATAAAAACTTGTTACCTACAAAATTAGAAGACTACATTATGCAATAAGTACTAAGTTTTGAAGCTTTGAATTTCCGCGCATTTATTGAGAAAAGTACTATAAGCCTTGGCCGCAACCAGGCATCATATGGACTCACGTATACGAGCCACGTTTACCACGTTTGTCCCTATATGCCTGGAATGCAGGCCGCTGCAGTAATGTACTATACCAAGTAGAGCGATCGAATAGCATACCTACCTTCTTAAACCTCCTTCCTACTTCTTCTCCATAAATATGTACTTACGTTTGATTATACACCAAAAATTCGCACCAGGTACACAAATCTTTTTGCAGTTTCACTCTCATCCACAACTTATGCTCATAACTCACTCGTTAACAGACTACATAGAAATTACAACAAAAGTTTTAAAACCATATATAACTTTCATAGTTCAGTAAAGCTAATTTTAAAAATAATATGTTCAAAATTATTGAAGAAGCAGATAAAGATAAAGGTAGCAAAAGAAATATAGTAAAACAAAAGAAATATTTATTATATAATTTTAAAAACATATCCCTATTTTGTACACATTTAAACTAGCTTAATGTAATAATAGGTACGTATACTAAACTTACCTTTTACTATAAGGTATACCTACCTAAAAACTTTAAAAACTAACAGTACTTAGGAAGGTACTTTTGTGACTGTCAACACTGGGACAAATCTAAAAAATGTAAATCCATTATTGGCTGTAAGTTTAAATAATAAGTGTAAGTTATATTAATACTAAGAGCTGTGGATTTTGTATAATAAAAATAAATAAAATAAAATTATCCATGTATATTGCGATGTGGGCAATGCTAGGAAGCTGCTGTTACGCAAAAGGCCGGCATTCCTTCTGCATGTCGGCCGCTGGCGCGATGGCGGGGCAGAGCAGACCGGTAGCGGAGCTCGTCATCAATCAGGCCCAGGGTTGCGCCCGCGCCGCTCATTATGCGCGCCAATTTGTCGCCGCTGCCCGCTGCACTCATAGCCATTGTTTTATGCCGGAGAAATGTTTGTTTTATCTTTTATAAATTGTTGAAGACACCTTTACACAGGAACTCGAATACCTCATGCTATCTAACATCTTGTATTATTGTGTCTTATTGATAAAAGCACATTTATAGGTAATATGCACAGATGAATAACGGTGTTCCTATTAGAAAACCAAGATGGACAGTACCCAACTAAAATGGATGCGATATTTATATGACCGAAAATTTTCAGACAACCTGTCCATAAAACTAAAATATCTCTATTTTCAAATATTATTTGTTACTTTTTACGATGCAGTTTTATTGACAATGAAAAAGCCTAGTAGTTTTAACATATACTAGTTATTTAGCCCTGTTACTTCTCTTTTTCGAAAATTAGCATCGGACCAAAATGTACTTGAAGTTAGCCAATGTGGTCCCTTGTCTTGGTCGCATTTTCAATGTACTACATTGTATTTCTATACTTTAATACTTCTGTGGTAGTCATTATTATTTTTATTGATTCGAATAATAATGTAACTGAGATGTTGATATATTAATCCACCTAGTTCTTTTACTATCGTTCAATGCTCTAGCGTAGCCAGTATATCACATACATACATACATACATAATTGTATCTACCAACTTTCGGTTTGGGGCACATCGACACGAAAATAAATTTAATTTGAAACACGCTTAACAGCAGGTTCACACCACGTTCCTCGGGGTAAGATTATACTCACCGTTCTTGATTTATAGCAAATGTTGTTTGGCAATTTTCATTCTTGTTTCGACCTTTATTTACCTACATACTTATATAATACTAGCTGGTGCCCGCGACTTCGTCTGCGCAGGTATCTTTATAAATTGTAGCCTATGTGTTATTCTGATGTATAAGCTATATTATGGTAAAGTTTCATGAAAATCCATTCAGTAGTTTTTACGTGAAAGAATAACTAACATCCATCCATCCATCCATCCATCCATACATACAAACTTTGGCGTTTATAATATTAGTAGGATTTTTATGAACAATTTTATAAGCATTTAACACAATGTTCGAGAAAAGCAGTCGAGCAAGAAAAAGAAACTCAAAGTCATAATACTTTTAAAACACTGCATAAGAAGTTGAAGCAAGAGCAGAGGAGCGTGTGTTGTCCAACTGAGGCCCCGGCTCGGATAATTACTGTGGCATCTCACAAGGAACCAGCACACCTGACATCCAACACCCTTTTAAAATCCAGCATTTTGATAAATCCCCATAGCTCTTCTTATACCAGTCATAAAGCAATCATAATTCAAGATTTTGAGGAGATAAGTTTGAATGCATCAATTTTGTTTTTTTTTCGGTTAAAATTGGTCCTGTGCGGTGGTAAGTATTTTTTGAGATGATGATCTTTGGATGCTTGATTATCTGCACGCAGGTGCAAAATTATTTTGATACTCAGATTTAATAATTCAGTTATTTACGAATAACTGAATCTAAACTCTACCATCATTTTTTCATCATTTATCAGAAAAACACAGGAAGAGTTGACAGATTATTTCATGTATGATCAAGATCAACCTCATCTTAGTTATCAAAAACGTGCATAGATATGACTGGATATAGTAGGTTATCTAAAAGCGTTCAAAAAACTCTCTTCTCATGCGTATCTTAATTAGGATCATTATGACTAATGAGGTTGGTTCCCATTATGGCTTAAAATCAAATATTGGAGAAATACCACATTCAGGCCATGACTTTCGAATTAAGTCTAACTAATTTACTCAAGTTTTTGTTTAATCATTGACCCGAAAGTAGAGTACCTGTCCTATATATAATATTATTTATTGTATCACCTGAACATAAATCAAAAACAAGAAAACAAACCAAAAAAACAATGTATGAGTACGTCTCTTTTCATCCCCCCTTCCCTCCACAACAACTGCATGACATTAAGAAGGGCGTGGGAGGAAGTGGCACCTCCTTGCGCAATCAGCCGTGGTGGAGACAATCGGCTACAGACCCTCACCACGGCGAGGATATGCTTCAGTGCCCATCGCCGTTTCACTGCGGCTCTTGAACTTAAATTTCTAGCAATTAGCCCATAGTATCTGCCTAATAGATGGTTTGTGTGCCCAGGAGTATACTCCGTGGATAGGAAGCTCACGTTTACTTGATCATCTACCTACTCTTTTTCTGGATAAGGAGAGTCCCCTCTTACATTCATGAAGTTTTGACCACATAAGCGTTCTTGCGGCTGTTTCGGCTCTGTATAGAAAATCGCGTGGTTTCCAAAAGCTACAAAAAATTGATCAAAAATCTATTTGTTTTTGTAGCTACGGTTACAAATAAAAATATTTAATTTACCAAAATCAAATAGTTACAGAAACTTGTGGACCTCGCAATAGGTCAAAATGAAATGAAATGAGATTTATTTGCCTGAAGTATGGTCATTACAATAGGTCTTATTAGAATAGTTCAATTCAATTCAATTTAGTAAAAGGGTAGGTATCACATACTTCTTCTGTAGTCGACACGCAAATTACATTAATAATTTTCTAATATTTTTAACAGATTATACATGAATAACAAAAATGAACGAGTTGTCCAATTTTTATCATATTTATTTTGAAATAAATCGACTTTCTTCAAGATTTTTTGCCAAAACTGTGTTCCATAACGACAACTGATTATGCGTATTTTTTTTCTGGTAATAAAAAATTCGCGGCGCATTTCATCCAAGACGGTAGTTATACTGGCACTTGCTGGCTGTACGTAGCAATGTTGCTAAGTGCAACATTAGGTACCACAGATAAATAACTTCAAAGCAGGATAAAATTAAATAGAGACGCAAACGTGCCGTATCTGTGAGTTATTGCCGCGCTGTAAATATCTGCGTGCCCCTATTAGGGCCGGGTACATATTACGGAATTTAAATACAACTGAACTGAACCCAAGCTCAAGGTCTTTGCTCCACGTAGACTTATCTGCCGAGGTATAGGATATGCTGGTAAGTCCTAGCCTTGATATGCAGTTAGTAATTTATTACTCTCCGGCCTATTCGTAACTTTTCGAATCAGGATTTAACGAAAACAGAACCGTTGGTAGTGCACGAAAGGAGCCTCTTCAAGGCGCACTTAAAATCCTTTCACCACACTGGTTTTAAAGAACTAGTAACACGATAAGAAGAAGAAGAAGAAGAACTGTTGGGAGCCGTCCCCTTCAGAATGCCAGCTAGATGGGTACCAAGACAGTACCAGATGTTGTAACACAAATTAGTTAAAATTAACCCTACTAACTAAAAACACGTATAAAATATAAATTAAAGTATGAAACGTTACTAATTTTTGTTGGCACAATCGGAAAACATGGACGAAACGAATAGTGTGAAGAAATTACTATAATACGGCGTACTTTTTTAGTATTTGTCCGAAACATTTTGTATGGAAATTTGCCTTGAGGCACTATAGTTATAAGAAATACTGGGCTTTCGAGACTGACCCTCAAAATGTCTCAAAGTAGACAAACTCTACAATAGTGTTGCCAGTTCATGCTCATAGACAGGCGTGCAGCCAGCACGCTGATAGTAATGCCTAGATCACACGTACCGAGTATTCGGCCGAGACGGTAAAATGTTACTCGACGGAGACAGTGAAAGCTTACGTCACTCGCTCAGCCGAGCAATTGGCGCAAATGTTTATGTCGGCCGAGGGCAGTGTCTCGGCTGAGTACTCGGTACGTGTGATCTAGGCATAAGAGCATAACAGCTATGCCATTACTATCAGGAAGCGCTAGCTTATCTCGCCACTTGTTTACTTTAAAAATATATTCAATGGAGTTTTTTTAAATACCCTTTCTATCTATTAAGTAGGTCGGTAGAGATAATAACGAGATGATAATTGCAATAATGCAGTTATGTTTAAGTATTGCTGCGTTTCTCTACCCTAGCATTAAAATGCTGTGTGTATATGTGGCATTCCATTCCAGCAGTATCAAACGGTATTATAAAATACGTGCATGGGTATAATCGATTCCCTGTGCTTCGTCCGGCCGTCCCGGTGGATGCAACCCACTTGTGTCTCAGGCTACGGCTAAGCAGGAGCTGAGCGATGAGCGGAGAGTCCCGGTGGATGCAACCCACTTGTGTCTCAGGCCGCGATCGAGCAGAAGCTGAGCGATTAGCGAACGGCCGGTTGTCGGATCACTGGAGACTGAATTGATTTTGCGCTTCTCCTCTCGTGTTCGTTCCTTTTTATTTTTAATTTATCAACTTCGTTTGCCTTGCAAGTTAACAAAATTCCTTTCTCACTACGGGCCCACACTTCTTGACGAATATACCCTCCAAAATTAAGTCTCTACGTTAGTGAGGTTTGTGTGTTGTCTGTCATCAGTCCTGACTTAGCCTTTTATAGATACAACACGTGTTGTAAGTTATAATATAACACGTTGAATTGTAGTCATTGTAGAGCATTGATTATATCTTTATGCTCATTCGCCAGCTTGTAGAAAATTTTTTTTTTTCATTTATGGTGACAGCTAAATTGTGGACTCGCTCTACATCACAGAACAGGTTGTCGCGTACATTCTTACTTTATGCTCTAACTCTACATAGACGCTAGCGCTCGTCGCTCCGCTTATGCTACATCAAGACCGCATTACGTATCAGGCTTAATGCACAAGGGTACCATTGTCTGCCGCCACACGTGCTGGATCCATCGCCTCAATGGACGTCATTCAACGCATATCTTGAGGATTTGAAAGCTTGGTCCAACAGTACAGTCTGGATTCTAGGTCAACAGCTTGGCTGTCTTAACTTGAATACTTAGGTATAGTCAGCTGCACCAACATGACGTATACACTCCCATTATATTACCAATATGTATAGTGTATACGCTCATTGTACATGCTCCTTAATTATCTTGTTAATGTCTTTAAGTTTCCTGGTATAATAAAGAGTTTTCATTCATTCATTCACCCTCAAGCTTTCACATTTATATACCTACTCCAAAGAAATTGTATACCTACCATAGTATATAAGCTTTGACCTACTCTTAATTTTGCATAAACATTCTTCTTGTGACAAGTAAGAGGACTTTTGAAAATCCTTGCGTGCATTTATCTTTGCAAAATACTTGTTTAAAGGTAAGCCTAGGAAATTGTTATGTAGGTATATTTCAGTTTTTGTACCGTTCCTTTGTAGGTTTACGCAAGTGCAAGTACAATATTTAGTGTGTGCATTTTATGGATTTTTACTGATATCATAATAATTTTATTACCTACCTCTGTAATATAAGGCAGTAAAAGCTTATTTTTATACTATACCGTATCCGTTTTATATGAGAAGTGTGTGCGCGCGAGGAAAACATACGATAGAAATCACATAAAATTGTGATCTTTTTGTAATTTTACGACTTGAAAAAGTTGTTACCGGATTTTCATTTCTGGTTCTAAAACATGATATCTTTTGTATTTGCTCATCGTAAAAACTTAGCTATAAAAGCTGATTCAGATCATAAATTATATCTGGACATATTTAAAGCTTTACTACAATATACGATCAATTGAGGTCTAGAATAAAAAAAAAACAAATTGAGGTTGATGCACAATATCATTGGAATTAACGGAAGTCAATCTGCAGGAGGAGCTAGTTAGCTGCTGCTTGCTATTAGATATCTTAGTCCTGTGCTATTAGTCAAGAGTCAAAACCATGCAGGGTATGAGAACCTCTGTCTTCAGCGGATGCCTCCGGCTTGATTTGTATTTATTTTTTTACTTTAGTTAAGACGGTAGCAGCCATTTACATTAGTTAAAGAGCCAATTACATTATTAAATTATATTTGTTTAAAAAAAAATCGAAGGAATTCATACTGAGTTCAAACTAATCAATTCAAAATTAAATTTTAAAAAATTGATAGAGCGTCTGGTCGAAGCGACGCGTGATCAGAGGGCTGGCAGCTATCAGGGCCAAAGAATAAGCCTTGCTATACAAAGAGGCAATGCAGCCAGTATCCTCGGCACGCTGCCATCGGGTATCGAGTTGGAGCAGTTGAGCTACCTATAGATCGTTTGCAACGGTCTATGGGTGGCCTTTTACTTTAACCTTTTGTAAATTTTTTAATATACCTATATATAGATTGTAGTAGTTAGCTTATGCTGTAATAAAAAATGTCATGTCTTAAAAAAAAAAAACAATTCAATGATTTCGGAATAATCTATCTTCGCAATCTTTTTAACCACAATGTTCGTATCAAATTCCAAATTTTTAAAGGCGAATTTGATAGACCTCAATCAAGCATAAATTCAATAATTTTTAAGTTTTTAACCTCGATACCAACGAGTACTAAGATATACACAACTGATACCTACTTCGCGATCGAGCTGCAGCTGGTTTTCCTATACATAAATGTAGTAATGTGATAAATGCAAGCTCGTTGCGTGTTCCAGTGAGGATGCGTGCACGGTGCGCGCGGAGGCCTCCGCGCCCGTGCTGAGCGGCGCGGGGGCCGCGGGGGCCGCGGTAGGGGGCGCGGGAGGCGAGGAGCGTGGCTGCGCCTGCGCCGCCTGGACCCCGGCGCCGCGCCGTCAGCCCGCCCCGCACGAGATCCTGCGACCCAAGCCAAGGAGGTAAACAAACACTACGACACACCCACAGTCCCACAGAAGTATTTAAGTATAAAATCACAATATGAAAAAGAGTCGATGTCCCATAACTTCATATTACAAAAGTAGTAAAAGCATAGCCGAAACATACATTTATTATTGAGTGACTACGAGCAGGAAACGGGTTAAGTGTTGTCGAGTTGATTGACGTGCTCTATCATCTGACTTGATTTACAATTGTATAATAGATAGTAGCTATTTACATTGAGAGAGCGTCCGTCGTGTCTCTGTAATAAAGATACTACTGCGTTTAGTTATCAAAATGATATGCACATAATGATTTTATAGTAGCAAGCCCCGCCTGAACATTAAAAGGAAATACTTAACTTCAACGTTACAAGTTACAAAGTATTTAGTTTATGAGTAGCACTCCTGAATTCCTAACAGGATAGGAGTCCAGATGTGTATAACTTCAACAAACCGTTTTAATGCATGATCAGAGCGGATTCAAGAGTTTTGTTGCAAAATAAACTACAATGTCCAGCCACATTTCCATCCATTCATTGAATCACCTGTTCGCATATGTGGCAATCCGTCCCCGATGTCACTATTCATCAGCTCTTGCGAACATCTCAACATGATTTATCCTATTATTATATATTAATATAATTTATCTTTATAAATTGTAGCCTATGAGTTATTCTGATGTACTTATAAGCTATATTATTATAAAGCTTCATTAAAATCAATTTAAAATCAGTGGTTTTTCGTGAAAGAGTAAAAAACATCCATGCATCCATCCATCCTTACAAACTTTCGCGTTTATAATATTAGTAGGATTATTATTTTTCTTTGCAACCATGCTTTCATATCTTTGCCTGCGAAAAATGTGGACGAGTAGTTCAAGATTCTGTATCAGTCTCTGAATCAACTTTCATGAGCTTTGCGTTTCCGTTTAGCAAGTTAAAAGACCCGATAAACTGGGGGTTCAGAGCGTAGTAATAAAATAGTGGGTACGATCTAAACCGATCCGTGTATGGGTCAAACGGCCTTGATATTGGCATTCCGATCCGTTAGGTGTGGGTATCAGGTGTGGCAAGAAAATTATCTTGATACTAGCTCAGAAGTGAGACAACTGATGGGCCGAAGGGGTTTTCCTCCAGGGCCCATTGATTTTCATCAGTGTCCGTATAAACAAATAATACTATGGAGGAAGTAACTAGTGTCTCGTATATCATTAAATAAATGTAAGCGGACTGTATCTAACTAAAATCATGGCTGTCCAAATGCTACAATATGCTATGAAATATATAAAAAGCTTGCCAAATGCCACTTTTGCGTAGGTATTTAACAAGGGTTACGAAATGAAACGTTGTCCAAATGGGATGTAGCCGGCTATTCATACTAGATAATGTTTGTTTTGGTAATATTAAATTAAATAAATGAAAAGGTGAGTGATTGATTATGCTGAAACATAAGTAGAGCTTTGTTTGAAAATATTTTTCACTTTATGTAACAATTGATTTCAAAGTCACTAATTGCTTCTTTTGTGTAAGTTTTTATGTTATGAATGTACCAAAACCAAGATGCAACTTGAAAACAATACAATTATGTAAGCGGCAACCCAACGGATATTATACTAACTAAATGTTTTTCAATTAGTTTTAACCTATATTTTGGACATTACCAATTACGTGACAAAATGGTTTCCGGTTTTATTTTACGACTTGGGTATAGTTAGTAAGTAAACAATATTAAATAAGTGATAACAAAAGCGTATTGACTTTGCGTTCAGTGCCCTGATACAAATGTACCTAGTACTATTATACTATTATATTATACTCAAAATATTTATAAATAAAAATAAAAAATATTTTGTAAAGTGTTTACGACTGTGACGTCAGCGTATCTCACATTTACCCACCCTTACCGTAGAAACATAAATCTTTCGCACTTAAACTAAAATGAACTGAATCCTATTATTTATTAAGACTCCTTAAACTTAACTTCTTTAAATACTGTATTGTTTTAAGAAGATGTTAGGAATGATCTAAGGTGTAATGAAAACTTAGTGAGGATCAAATCAAAGGTGCATTATATTTACCGACATACATTTACTAAATGTAAAGCTTTGTGATCCTTATCAATCATTTTTTTTTACTTCAATCTCGTTAGTGCCATTATTATTATAACTCGTATATCTCCATAAGCTTATCTTCTTCTTCGTCTTATCGTATCACTAGTTTTTTAGAACCAGAGTAGTGAAAGGATTTCAAGTACACCTCGAAGAGGCTCCTTTCGCTCACTATAAGCTTATAGTGGCACGCTAAAATGTGAGTCTATTTCGAATCTTGATATTGAAAATGCTACTTGCATTGAATACAATTGACTCAAAATTAACAAAACGATCGCAATATCATCCTGCGAATCCGAAACATTCAAATTGCTTTTGAATTCTGCCGCTGCCTATCACATAATCTTGAATAAATCTATAAATCTCCTGAATTTCTTAAGGTGGCATTCCGGTAATGCTGTCTGAACCACCGGTAGCCGCGTAGTAACCATTCATCGCTTATTGCAGGCATTCCTGATTGTCGATAATACTTATTTGTAAGGGCCTGAAGGAAGCCATTTAATAAGAGGTTGTATCAGCCCAAGCCAAAGGGAGATATTTAAGTAGAGTATAAAATGGGCTTTAGGAACGAGGTATACCTGCAGAAAATTTAGGAAATTACACAAATTCAAACTGAAATGAGCGCCCATATCGTATAAAAAATAACGACCGCCACACAATGTTACCAAGATATTTGAAATTCGAAAACAGTTATGTTTAGCAATCGAAATTTTAAAAAAAGTTCTTAGCTTCCATCCGGAATGTAACATAATTACTACAAACTGAACATAATTTATGAGCAATTACTATTTGGCTCTCAGGCCTTAAATGCAGTTGTCCAAGTACATAAAATTGAACTTTACGAGCATAAATAGTAAAAAAGCTATTTTTTTGTATTTTATTCTAGACGGCAAGAAGTTGTACTACAGAGAGCTTAATGATCCTACTGTAGTTGAGTTAAACTCACGTACGCATACGGCGGCGGCGCCTACCATCGATTTACGATGGATAATAAATGAAATCAAATAAATGAAATATTATATTATAATATTATTATTTTTGGGATGCCAATTATGGGACTCTACAATAGTCTACCTATCTTTTATCAAAGTGCAGGTAAGTATGTATGTTGCAGATACCGATCTTCTAGCATTTTTTAAAACTTAAATAACACCTGTTTCACAAACGATAAACCTTTTAAAGTATTCTAGGTTCGTATATTAACAATGGTTCCCCAGACTTGTTTTCATCACTTGTAGCTTGAAGTGTTCATTCATCACCAAGTATGGCCATTCCATTCATGGTAGCGAGTATGCGTACTGGATTTCACTGTGGGTGTATTCTAGGTACAGTCGCGTGCAATAATATGTATACACATCGTAATTTTCAAAATTATGCCTCTATACAAATTTGCAATAAAATGTACACACCAAAACACCAAAATTATGTCGCCATCAACTTATGTCATAATATTGTAAGCAGGTCTATGTCAGAAATAAGTAAACACCATTACTTTCATAAATATGTAACCATACTGAATTTCAAAAATATGTAAACACGTTCAGTTGCATTAAAATGTAGTCATTCATTCCTTTAAAAAGTTTCATAAATATGTATACAATTTGATATTTGGCATACAATCAAGTCTTGAGGATTTTGTCATTTAATGCTCAAAATTATGTATACACCCTAGGCGTCATAAAAATGTAAACAGTGATTTGAACTTGAACTTGAACTAAGTTGGTAGGAAGGTAGGTAGGTAGGTGTGGTAGGTAGGTAGGTAGGTAAGTAAGCAGGTAGGTAGAATGCAAAGAGCTTCTATACTATGTATCTAGAGCTCAATCGCCATTTTGTTTTATTTAAGGATAAGAATTCTGAACCTTAATATTTGGAAATAAAGTTCTTTTTTAATTAAATCTAAATATAAGGATTCATAATCCTTGATAGAGACCCACTCGTTAAGGAGTAGTTGCCAGCATACAATTAAAATTAACATAGCCATAATTTTTGAAATAAGTGGGACAATTTTCGAAATTAGACGATTTGCTCTAAATATTATTCAGATTCATTTGAAAGGTTTAGTACAGTCGCTGTCATGTAGGTTAGGTACCTAACTGCCGAGAAAAATAATTACTGTTCGAAAGAAACAGTATTAAACCATTGAATCAGATATACCTCACTAGAATGCGGCGCACCGCCCTCTTTTTTGTTGATATTTTAATGTACCTATGTATAATATAATGTTAATAAAATAATGCAAAGTAACGTATGTATATAACATTGCTATCTTATTGAGCAGATTGAATTTTTCCTTGGTTGCTTGTTTATGTCTCAATGAAATATTCAAAGTTCAAAAATTATGGTCGCCCTACAGAACAAGACACACTCCTTACTAGTTCTAGCTCTTTCAGCTCGAGGTTTTCGTGTGAGTCGGCATTCTAGATACAAAGTATACAAGTTCTTTGGTAGAATGTTTTGTTATGACGTTGTCACGTTAAACTGTCGTCCGTAAATCGACTTAAAAGACAACCACCAATTTTTTTAAAAATATTTTTTTATTTTATTGGAGATATGTTTTTTAGCTTTCTTAAAATCTTTTTTTAAGCCCTTTCTATAAAAAAAAATCTAAACTTTTTATTTAACATTTTTCAAATCTTTTTTTTTAATATTATTTCACTCATTTTTTTCTGCCCAATTGTTTTGCTTTTTTTTTCCCCTAATTTTTATTTAATAAATAAATGACGTGATATAATAAATAAATACGTGATATAGCACAGCATGAACTCAGCGCATCTCACCAATAAGCCAATAATATAATAGTACAGTACAGTGTGAACGTGTCCATAACAATGTATGGTGCGCGATATTGTTGTGCTATGAGCTATATACTATAATTATGCTATTATATTATATTATAGCGTAGTCTGCAATTAGTTATGACAGAAAATAATCAAAGGCAATAAAATAGTATAAATATATGAACCCATATGATAAGTCAAAACCAATATTGATTTATCATATTATTTTATTGGGGACTCCTCATAGAACTAGAAACTAAACATAGAAAAACATAACCCTTCCTTGGCAGTCGGGTAAAAACACAGCTGAAGTGAGAACTTCCTCCTTTAAAAAGTCGGTTGAAAACTATGCGTATGGGTCACCAAAAAACAAAAAATAATTCCCTTGTGATTCGATGCGATATAGGATTTTTTTTACATTAAGTATTTGCCCTTTCTACGCATTAAAATTAATCGGATAAAAAAATTGTTCGGGCAAAAGAGTTGCGTCCTAATAAGGGCAACAAAAAAGTAAGGTAACATTAATTAAAAAAACAAAATTTTGAAAATTAACAAATTGATTCATCGGTATTGGCATCGGGTATCGAGTTGGAGCAGTAACAGTTGAGCTACCTATCAACTCCATTTGATGATAAAGACCTCAAGACTTGATTGTCTGCCAAATATCAAAGTGTATACATATTTATGAAACTTTTTATAGGAATGAATGACTACATGTTTATGCAACTGAACGTGTTTACATATTTTTGAAATTCAGTTTGGTTACTTATCTAAGAGAGTAATGGTGTTTACTTATTTCTGACAAAGACCTGTTTACAATATTATGACACAAGTTGATGGCGACATAATCCTGGTGCTTTGGTGTGTACATTTTATTGCAAATTAGTATGGAGACATAATTTTAAAAATTACGATGTGTATACATATTATTGCAGGCGACTGTACAAGAAAAGTCATAATATTTTCTTGTCTAGAATCGTAAGGTGAATCTTTGCACAGAGAAATGAGGTAGAACATGGTTACTGTGAAGTTCTTAATTTGGCTGACTTCATGATAGAGCTTTTTGCATCTTCTCAGGACCGTATTCTGTATAGAACATTAAAAGCTTGAGTATAAATTAAGCCTCAAACACGAATAAGTGGAGAGTTTTTCAATAAGATTTTGCAAAAAACCGATACCATAATAATTTATCAATACTTATAAAAGGCTTGGACCCGACTGACTGACTGACAACACACAGCCGAAACACTTGAAATGTGGTGAGTTCGGTAAGAGCTGAAAGAGCGCTAAGCAAGGAATTTTGGAAAATAGCAACGCAAAAAAGCTGCGGGTGTCGGCTAGTTATTTATAAGAAGCTATGTTCCAAGGATCAAAAAATAATATATAAAATAAATCAGCATCAATTCAGAATTATAGAGCTAAACCTACTAGATATGGTAATTTTCTGTTACATAATGTAACTTAAATACTCTAACGTAATTCCAAAAGCTATTAATTACAATTACCACCAATTTATCACGTGAAAATATTAAAACAATGGCAAAATGAACTTCAATTAAGCATCACTTTCGCTGATCCCACCGCTGGGATGGGAACTGAACGGTATTGAACAATGCCCACCTGTGTTACCATACTGTTTTATGCAATGAAAGTAACTGTTTCACAATTTCTCATTACTTACTCCATTATTGTCGAAATTGCTTTTAAGTTACTTACCCGTTATGTAAGTAGATTGTGTGGGATTATGTGTAACAAGATGTTCTAAAATAGTATAGTTACAACAAATTATATAAATATATTTAGTAATAAATCCGCTTGATTTCTAAACAAAGGTTTTAATTAACTTAACTTTAGTTTAGAACTTTAGTACATATTACTATATTATAAACCAAAGAGTCAACGAACAGAAAACCAAAGTTTAAAGATACTTCTAGTATCTACTATAGTTATTAAGTTAAGTTAATTAAAACCTTTGTTTAGAAATCAAGCGGATTTATTACTAAATATATTTATATAATTTGTTGATATTTATGGATTTCCGCAAAGTAACGCCTGAATCAATCAATTATAGTATAGTTACACGCAGTGACTATAACAGCGCTACGCAGGACATTGATTTAGTAAAAACAAATTCTAGTTATTCATTGTTGTAGCGCTTATGTACTTAGAAACCTTTTTAAAGTTTCATAAAAGCTGAACTGTACAATATTCAGATTTTCAAAATTGCATTACACCATATTATATTTTTAACAATGTGGTGTACAGTTCATTTTGAACTTTGATGATATTAATTCAATACTGGAGCGTGTCATGTTGAGCCATTTAGGCATAATAAATGTAATGGTGTAGACCGATTTGGTAATGTGTTCATCGACTTTTGATGCTGACTGTACTACCTATCATGGTAGCGACTTAGTCGGGAGTGAATAGGTGAATTATTAAATAAGTGAAGATCGTATATTGACTGCATATCTAACTTAAACTTAAATAATTAGTAAGCAGTTACAACCGGTCATTATATTCTTGGAATCTGCAACGGAAGCGCAGTGCCGCTGTGATTGAGGCAGATCAAAGCAGGACCTATAGAGGGAACGTAATACCATACTAGAACCTCTCACAGCTATCTCGCATACGACTTGCGTGTCTAATGATAAGCATGCTACCCGGTTGCAAGTCACAATGGCCCAATGTTTATGTTCGAATTCAAGGTTAACGATGTCCAAATCGAATGCGACCGTAACGTACTGTCAATCTATTTTATAGTTTTCAACATTGTGATCAGACACGCTTAAAAATAGAGTGAAGTACTTGAACCCTCGACACCGCAATCAAAATTCAATGCCCAATAAATAAGTGGAAACTGCAACCGGGCACTGCAAGCGCGGCTGCAACCGTGCTATTACACCGAGTGATTCTCTAATAGCCCCAGCCGTGAGTGCTCTAAATTTAGCTTACTTATGGTTACGTTCACCTCTTCGGATATAAACATGTTTCATATTCATCGACATGTATTAATTTTATGACAACAATCTACAGTTTCTTACTCGAAAACGTGAGCCGCACCGAATAGAGCCAATTGGGTTTGGATGGTAGTTACCGATCTCGTGACCTTTCCAAAATATTGAGAGATTTCACGCAAACGGTATCATAATCGGTGGAAAACACGCGTGCCATCGCTCTGCGCCGTAGCGGGGTAACGATGGTCGGTGGTAACGGGCGTCCCCGGCGGCGGCGACGGCACTCAGTGCGGCCGGCGCCTTCGCCCAGACATGCTGTGCCCGGCGCGATGCTCGTGCTTCCTCTGCCGCGAGCTGCAGTCCTGCCGAGCTGCCGACGCGAGGAAACCCCCCAATAAACACAACATGTGCGACAATTTCATATTGAAGAAAGCGGACGCCTGGGAGCCGATGAAATTCATCCGCGGTGCAGCCAGACTATCAGTCCGTCACTGGCAGGGTCGAGAGCCGCCTAACTCTTCAAAAGCGAGAATACCGCCACATAAATCCACGAGCTGCGAACAGTTGTACCCGCACCCTTCGGAGGAGGATGCGGGTCCTTTTGCGATGCGCCGAGCTCCCAGCACCGACAGAATGAAACCACATTCCGAAAGTAAACCCTTGTTCAACAAGCTTCTTGGCAATTCCAAAAGCAAGAAGGTCACCGACCCCGAGTCCAAAGTGCGACGCAGCGTTCTAAACTTTTCAAGGAAGAACGACTCGCCAAGTTCCAAAAATGTTCATGAAAAGTATATCCCTTTGCCATCAGTGGAGCATATCTACAGTGAACCTAGGCCCTGGAGCTCCCAGTTTGATGACTGTTGCAAACCACCAGTGTACCAAAGTGTTGAGAAAAAGAAGGACGAAATAAAAGCGTCGTCGAGTGACAAGAAACCATATAACAACCGACTTCCTTGTTACGAGGAACTGACTCAGAGACTTTCTCAGGAAAAGAGTAGGAAAGCCAATCTACCACTCAACGAAGGTGGTTTTGCTAACAAAATAACACAAAACAATAACAAAGTGGTCATATATTTTGGCGATTCTATTATACGAAAACATAACGAACAAAAAAGAGAAGAAAATAAACAAAAAGAGGAAGCCTCAGAGAAAGAAGAAGCTATATACGCGAACAGACTCCTGGCTGATACTGAGAATCTAGGACTGGCAATTGACATTAACAGAGGGGGAACAACGGGTCCTTCTGAGGTGCAGGTCACCGAAGCTATCTACTCTGAAGTCAAGTCCGAAGATACATCTGATATTGTGACCATAAACGATGCCACATACAAAAAAGATGTTATCGGAACAGTGAGCTCGGATGGGTTTTTAGTGGTAGAGTTCGAAGGAAACTTCGAGAGAGCTCGTCAGCTGGTAGACTTGGTCCATGGGACCAGCGGATTGGACCACCACGAGGCGACGGTGCTGGATGAGGACGAGCTCTGTGATTGGAGTTTCATACAAGATTGGAGGAAACGGTGAGTTTATCTGCGATACAGTTACGTCGCTTCAGACGATCTGACCTGGATCCCATTGTCTTATAATGGCAATATTCATAACAGTTGCGGTGTGAGCTTTAAGCTATAATTGTCTGTTGCGGAAACAGAACAATAACGAGCATAACGTTATTGTACTTTTTGCACTGAAGGTTACATGAACTCGCTTTATTGAACTCTACTTAAATGACTCCTTTGGCGACATATAAATTAAGTACTTACTTTCCTATAATTATTAGAATAACTTAAATATTTTTCTAATTTTTCTGCTTAAAATCTACTAATATCGACCCGCATCTATTGATTGCAACACCCAAAACGGGTAATATTGTGCAGTTGCTCATAGTTCTAGACAACTCATTAAGACCTGAGATGTAACCTACCTTAGGTAAGTGGGTTACATCTCAGGTCTTAATGAGTTGTCTTTATGGCAATAAATGGCTGAATACTGAATACTGAACTCTGATTTTTCAGTAAACAAACAGATTATTAATTAATATCTACAAACAAAACAGAATGGCGATCTTAACGTGGTTTTCGGAATCCCCGAATCTTAGAAACCCATTTGCATGCCGATCGGCGAATTAATTAGACGTATGATCGCCGTTTCTGCGAATCCCAGGCATCCGGGAAGACATTCGCATTAATTGCATAGCAATTTCCCTGATAACCATCACTGGTCGACGAACCCGTGCGAGCTTCTGACTCTTTATACCCTGATACCATCTCCGATTCTGCATACGACTCCTAAGCGCTCACGCAATCCTGAACCTTAGTGTTTTGCGTAATGTTGGATTTTGAATGCTGGGATGATTTTATTTTCATTTGCTTTGCTTTTATTGGTTGAGTGATTAGTTAGATGCTTTTTTGTTGACTTTTTCTTGTTTTACAATGCCAACTTTTTGTTCTTTGCTTCCTGGAGAACGTACGTCTGTCACATTAAAAAAATAAATATACTTATATTTATCTTTCCTGCTCTCTGCATCAAGTTTGTGTATTGTTGCTAATATGTAGATATGAAGTGTTTTATACTTTAGAACTTCTTATTATTTTAAACATAACGAGAAAATTTGTTAAACATAAACGATTACGTAACCATCGTTGAGAACAATTAACTCGCTGTTAATTATCTTCACTTTCTTGTTCTTATTTTTCTCACCGCATTTTTTGGGTTTTTGATTCTGTGAACAGATAACATACACATTTTCAGGTAATATATTGCTACATACATATATTATTATGACGTAGATATTCATGAACAATAGAAGAAGCAAGGTTAACAAAATATTATCTACAAATTACTTATAGCTTTGTTTTGGCTAAAGTTATCCTTTGGTCGATGGCTCAAAGTTCAAAGTTGGAACAGCATGCTAATTTCGTCGGTGGAAATTGAATGGGCAATGCAAAATTGTATCGTGCCCATGCAAGTGTGAAATTATGAATCACTGATGATACCATGACGCAAAGCGAATTAGATTCTTGCAGATGGATGATCTTATAATTAACTGGAAACCTTAAACATTAAACAATAACGAACAATTTTATTAGTAACAACTATCTGCCCAAATATCAAAAAATCGAAATATGATCTCAGAATGTTTATTTCCCTCACTCAATACCTATATATATATTTCCTGCAAACATACGCACTTTTAGTTGTATAATTTTAGGTGATTTCCTTTCCCTTGAAAGGTTTTTGTATGTTCTAGTATACGCGAATTATATTTACTTTCTATCATTAATTAAAAGGTAGGCAACCTGCGTGCGTTCACTAAATTCGTCACTGCCTACCTTTTATTCGTGTGTAAGACGCTACTTTAGTTATTGTATTGCTTTTCGTATACTTACCTAGGCAATACTATAAATAATTTATTTTCTAAAAACAATAAAAAACATGAAAATTATATACTTACCAAAGTTCTTTGGTTCAAACACCTGAAACGCGAAAATGGACGCGCGCGTTGATGTCTTTTGTTCGAAAAATGGCGAGCGCGTTGATGTCTTTTGTTCGAAAAATGGCGAGCGCGTTGATGTCTTTTGTTTGAAAAATGGCAAGCGCGTTGATGTCGTTTGTTCGAAAATAACGAGCGCGTTGATGTCTTTCCTTCGAAAAATGGCGAGCGCGTTGATGTCTTTTGTTCGAAAAATGGCGATCGCGTTGATGTCTTTCGTTCGAAAAAGAACGAGCGCGTTGATGTCGTTTGAAAAAATCCTAAGTATACAAAAACGTTCGTATTTGGAACAACTCTTAACGCCAAATTATCATTGTTTATGGACATACAAATATCAGGTGAGATACTATTATTATATTATTCACGAACCTACTCGTGAATAAAAACGGTTTCTACATAAACGGTCAGTAATTGAGATGATCCATTGGTTTCGTCCACTGATTTGACTCGGCCACGCTTTCTTTCGCCTCGCCCTTTCCAGCGGGCACTGACCATAGTCATTATACTGACCAATACTGTACTGGCGAATACCTATTATTTCTTTATATGTTTATAATAGGTTATACCTAGGTATCATTAAATATAGCTTTACCTATGTAAGTTGTGAAGAACGGAGCATAGAATTAGGCAACTAGCTAATAGTACGAGATCCCAATGCAGGATCACGTCGTTCATCGAGTAAACGCTTAAAACCTATTTTATACATAACTGTATGAATGGGAGAGTATATATCTACCACGGTGCCTATCGAAATTTGACTGTGAGTATTAGTAAATATTTTTTTTTTATTTATGTTTGGTTAAATAAGTAATTACTTGTTTTTTAAATAAATTATCATCCACTTCACAGCAATATATGTACATAATTCAAAATATCATGGTTGCCTGGTGGGCACTTGGCCACACCTCTTCTCAGCCAGGTGTAAAGAGGTATGATTTTGTTATTGATTTTTCTATATGAATTTTTATCCAAAAATCAATAAAAAAATATTTAATTACTAATACTTGCGGCCAAATTTCGATAGGCACCCTGGTAGATATTATATAGGTACTCTTCTATTCATACATTTATATACAAAAAAGGTTTTAAGCATCTACTCGATGAACGAAGTGATCCTGCAGTGGGATCTTAGACTATAATTATTGTGCAAGATCAAACATTTGCAAAAAACAGTTAATCAGACTTAATTGACCGCGGTCCGTGAAGAGCAGATTACGGCATCACCACTCATACTAAGTTTGTCATTAATTTACCTATCTTAATCAGCGGTTAGCTTCCTTCATTCCAGTTCTGTGTCGGCCGATGTGTTTAAAGAAAAAGAGGTTCATGCTTACATGCATAATTAATTAGAATTAAATATTGTTGCCTAACCTCTTATTATAAAGATAATATTTTATGAAAATATATATTATATATATTTATATTATGTGTCAGCAATAACATTAGAATGTCCTCAAGCTCTACATGGGTATAAAATTAAGTTGGATATGGAATAGCACCTTTTTGCATTACGCTTACACTGCACATTAGTTAGTACGTGTTAGTTGAAATAAGTTGATAATATTTTAATAGTTATAAGAACAACATTACAACACTTGTTTCTGCAAATAAATTAATTGCAATTGGAATTGCACATCAGTAAGTGCGCGTCGACTATTATGGTTTAGCACAGTTACGTTTCGTATGTGTAATGAAGATGCGCCTGGTCTCTATAGCACCAGGTCAGTGTGCTATGAGCTGCACGAGTGTCGCCACAACAATACTCAAGTGAGATTAGGAGCGATGGAAGTGTGGCAGACAGTTGTGCGTAGATTGGCTCTGTACCGTATTTATGATCCCGCCCGATCAGTCACGCGTAGACGATAGACAGTGACAAAGCGTTGATATAAACAGTACGGACTTATTATTTCTGTATCCAAATTTTGGTGTTGCAGTCATGGGCATCTGCGGCCAACTGCATTGAAGTTCTTAAAAAAATGAGCTGAACTCGATTGATAAGTATTATTTTTGAGATGCAAGAGGAGCATCGCAAATACTTGCTTTTTAAAACAAGGGTTTAGGTATCCTAAGCTTTGAAAAAAAACGTATGTCGAAAAATGCAAGTAACTGGGTGTTACCTTAACAAAATCTCCAACGTAATTAGCCTTTTGTTAGTACCTAAAATTTATATAAAAATCCAAAGAAGGCAGTAAGTAGATTACCTGTAAGATTATGCTCATAATTTCCGCTCCAAATCTTTCAGGCCATAAAACTGAATATGCCAAGTCGCCCCTCTCATAATTATAGATATGAAAGAAACTGGGCTTGACAGTTCCATCGTAAAGAAATAGTAAGCACTGTGGGCAGATGAGCCGAGCAGATGACGCGGGTTACGCGCAGATCACAGGTCGCAGCAAATGGACTGCGCCCGATTGATGATACCGATACGTGGGACGGAAATCTGGTTCAATTTGTGTTTTTGATCGCTGTCTGTGACACTGGAACACTTACTTATAGGGCGATATGTTAGCATTTAGCTACATCCCATTTGGACAACGTTTCATTTCGTAACCCTTGTTAAATACCTACAAAAAAGTGACATTTGGCAAACTAGAGACAGTCAGCTTACGTTTTTTAATGATACATGACACTAGTTACTTCCTTTAGTAAAGCTGTGATTAAAAGTATTCAACATGAACGCTGTGTAATATATTATTTTACCTGACTATACTAGTCAAGTATAAAATTTTATAATATCAAACATTTTATTTTTATTTTACTATTCAAGCAAAAGGTTTGCCAAATGACACAAAATACTTACATGCTACTTTGAAAAGTTGTCCAAATGCTACAATGCGAATGAAAAATAAAAAGTTTGCCAAATGCCACTTTTGCGTAGGTATTAAACGAGGGTTATGAAATGAAACGTTGTCCAAATGGGATGTATCCGTACAAACAAATAGATAGATATAATAAAGGTTCGTGCACTGTGCATTGTGCAGTTAAGAAAGCGGCTTTTGACATGCTGCGTTCGTGTCTCTTGTTTCGCGTTTGTCCAGTTCGAGACATTTTGATGGTCATCTCGCAAGCCCAGCCATGGCGCTACAGGAACTTGAACTGGAACAGTATCTAATGGTTTCACGTAGTTTGGCGTTACTGCTTGGCGACAGAATTGCGAAAGCCTGTGCATTTAATGGCAGAAAATTATAATCAAAGTTTTACAGAAACATACAACAACCGACTTCAATCGGACTGTTTCAATTAAAAACGCCAATTTTTTTTTTCAGTAATTTTGATTTGATAACTAAACTATAACATTTCTATGGGACCAATTTGAAAGTATAACCTCTCAAACGATTTTTTTTCAAATCATAATGGGCAACAAATATCTAAGGTTAGCTACATCAGATCTTTCATTAAAAAAAACTGCTGATTTGAGAACCTACTCCTTTGTGCTCTTAATTAACAAGTCCTTCTTTCGCAGGCCGTCAAGCGGAGGCCGTCCGTCAGAGGAGGGGTGGTGCGGGGGCGCGGTGAGCGGCGCGCGAGCCCTGCGCGTGCGCGTGCCGGGCGCCGCGCCGCATGTCGCGGGTGCCACGCCGCCGCACGCTGCGCACGCGCGCCGCCTCTCGCCACCGCCGCATGCGCACCGTGCTACCACGCCGCCCCGCCCCACCGACTCCAACCCACCCAGTCAGTACACTAACACAAACCTAACAACTACACGAACATTATATTCCACTACTTCGTTTGCATAGTATCCACCCTTCGTATTTATCATTTAGTTAAAAAAATACTAAGGCCTGCCTTCCTCCTACGCTGACGTCCGTCACGTAAATCCGTAGCGCGCACCGTCGTCGCGTCAATTAATACGGCCCGCTGACATCAGCATCGCAGTGCGGTGCCACTTATCACGCCGTGTATATTCGTAGGCTCGACCGACGTCCGCTACCAACGTCAGCTTAGGAAGAAGGCAGGCCTAGAAGTCGTTCATTTTTCCAGTGAGCCACCATCGGTACTAACTATACGTGGTGAACCTCCGCTGAGCTAGTCGTCAGCTTTCTTATCCACTTCGATACCTTCTGATGTTAACAGCAATCGTTTTGCCGATCCGCTCTCTGCACTCAAGGTTGTGATACGAACATAGTTTTCAACACTGTGATCCAACTATTAGATATATAGATAGATAGTAACACTTTATTGTACACCCCCAGGAAATATACATTATAAAAGGAAGCTTAAAAATAAAAAACCAAAAAATAATAGAGGCTACAATGGGCGGCCTTTTCGCTAAAAGCTTAGTGTCTAATAAATACCTAACTGTTCTTCTCGAACCGTATATGACATTATTTTCACTCCTTATTCCGGATCATAAAATGCACCATCTTGGTACAATAAACGATCATTAATTAAACTAACATTAACATACCTTCACGACCATTATACTTAGGAATTTATTGCTGAATCCTTCAATCCTAGGAAACTCATCAAGTTTATTGGCATCATTCAAATAATCACTAGGTATTTAGATTGCAATCTAAAAATGCTGATACACTCGACGTGTATATGCTGAATTGCAGTTTGTGTTCTTCAAGAGGTGCATTGATCTGCAATCAAGATCTGCAACCTGTCTGTAATAATACTTGAACAGATCACTTGCAGATGTTCATTTGCAACACAGACCAGACTTTCTGGATGTTGTAAAAGTAGCTGCTATAATCTCTGAAGTGTCTTCTTGTCCGTTGTTTGTCCCCACATGGTGCGTGCAATCTGTTCCGTACCCATCAACTGATTTACTCCGTTCCATTATTCGACATTGTCTTCAGGAAATTAAATGTCGTTGCGTAATTTTTATTTTTTCTACCTCATCTTTGAGGCGATATGGTTAACGCCAAAGCCTTATTTAGGATGAAAATTGTGAAATTACTTGACTTTCGAGAGTGATCATCAAAATATACAGTCAGCTGCACAGACATACACTCCCAAGCTTTCACATTATTTTTATTTCTCTTAATTTTGCAAAGAAAAGTGCACGCAAGCATTTTCAAATTAATGTAGTAATTTTACTTGTCAGAATTCTTGTCAGAGGAAGAATGTCTTTGCAAAATTTAGAGTATAGTATAAATGTAAAAGGTTGGGAGTGTATACATGTCTTTGCAGGCTGTACCTTGCTCGCCTTAGATATAAGTGTGTAAACTAGTATGTTTGGTCTGACAGGTCAACAAGAAGCGTCTCCGCAGGGGGCGAGCGAGCCGGCCAGCACGGCTCAGCTGAAAGCGGTGAGCGCCGTCTCGCAGCTTACGGTGCTGAGCTCGCCGGTGCGCAGCGCACCTGCGCAGAGCAGCTACGCACTCGAGCGCCACCACCACCGCCCGCAGGAGCCGCCGACACAGGTAGCCCGCCAGCTCGGCACGCCAACCTAGTTCCTTCGAACCAGTGTGGTGAAAGGATTTCAAGTGCGCCTCGAAGAGGCTCCTTTCGTGCACTCGACACATGTTTTCGAACTTTAGGTTCTTCAACATGCCGGTTTCCTCACGAAGTTTTCCTTCACCGTTGCGAGAACGTGGGATGCATACATACATGCATGTTGATTTTTTCCACCGACAAAACCAATTTACGTATGACTGCCACCGGGATTCGAACCCGCGACCATCAGATCGCAAGGTAAGGGCCTCATCCACTCGGCTACCACGTCCTCACTCGGCCACCACATCCTCCACACCACTCATCCGTAATAACATGCAGTAAATCGAATGGGACGCATGCACGCACTCTCTAGACGTTCAGGACGAAAACATCGTAACTTCAAATTTAATTTGCCACATCTGTAAAGTAAAACTGAAAAAATATTATTTGTGCCTTCAGATGAATGATTTTATTACAGCTTTTATTAAAATGATGTACAGACAGCATCATAGATAAGTATCCCCTTTGCACAAGGTACCCAGATTCAAACCCTTTCAAAAATTGTGTCAAATTATGCTTTGGGTTACATAGTTAAAAAAATATAATTTATTTTTAATGCAAAATTCGTATTGTATTATGATTAAATGCGTAAATCGTACGCCAAGAGCGTTTTGAAGGGATATGAAGCTGGTTTCTTGTGCGAGGAGTAAGTATACTTATTTATTATGCTGTCTGTACCTAGTAATTAAAAAAGCGATCGGAAATGTATGGTCTCTCTCACGTGAGCACGGGTGAGTCAGCTAGTCAAGTATAATGCAATATTATTGAAATACTGGACCAGTCTAAATAGTCTATTTATCTCACGTGGTCAGGTGTGTGTTGAGTAGCAGGTTGCGAAACCGCAGCGTGTTTGTCATCTACTTGGATAAACAACAATATTGCGGTTTTATCGAAGCTACTGTAGGCCGTTTTGTGGTCTAGTTGTCGAATATAGCCTTCCACATTATAGCTAATATCATTCGCCTGTTTGACATGCCGTATATCTGAATGCGAATACCACAAGACCGGAGAGAATGGCGTGTACAGAAGACCCAGCAGTAGGTAGTTATGGGCTGTGGATGATCATGATGATGATAATTACTAGGTACGTCACTAAAGAAGAACAAAATACATAAATCTCTTATGATATAATGGTACATCTCCTCGCAACATATCTCAAAACAAATTTAGAACAAAAAACCTTTTTTTTTTTTTGTCTTCAGAGGGGAAATTCATTTACGAATAAACCGGTCGGGGGGACCGGAGTTATGTGGGACTCGCCGCCCTCATGGGAGGACGGAATACCCACTAATACCCCTCCGGTGTTCCTCTCTCGCCATTCTTGCTGGGCCACGGGAGCAAAAGCCTTCCGCGACCCAGCTGACGATCAATTCCTCTCATATTGGACGGCACTTCTCCTTCCACATCTCGTATGCACCGCCCCTCATTCACTCCAATCTCCTCAAAATAAGTAGCACAGAACAAAAAACCTCGTTTAAGTCATAGTTGTTAAACGCTCAATGAAGTAGTTGGGCCGTATCGTAAACCTAGTTGAGTCCCGGATTTGCGAAGCTTACAAACGAGAACAGCAATATCTTTGAATGGCTGCGTCCAACCAGGCAGATAATGGTAATGGGTACTAGAACAGAGCTGGGCAATTTGAGACAATAGCAAGAGCGGCCGGGCACGAGCGCCGAATCGATGTCATCGGGGCATCGCTCCGGCGCACGCGACGCTCATGCGCGGTCGGTTACGGGATTTCTGAAATAGCATTATTACATGCTGCCACTGAATAGATTGGAATATTTAGGTGTTTTATTGGTGAAGAAAATGTTGACTTGCAGATTATTTTAGAGCGGTTTGATAGACACAATTTTGATGATAAAAATATTTTTGACGTGACTACGCTGTGATTGTCCGCTAACGCCCATTGTCCCGTTACGCGGGTAGTCACGTTAAATTATCGTCTGTAAACCAACTTTACAGATAACGTTTTTTTTTTATAAAGCTCAAATTAGTTCGTTACATTTTTATGTACAGTAGTAGAAAGTACTACTTTCTGTTTTAGAAAAAAAACTGAAATATGTTGAATAACCCTGAAAAATAATTTCGGGCATTTATGTTGGAATGTATTAATGGCGAAGATTAAGTTATTTTGCAGAATATATGTAGATTGGCATTAGGATCATAGGCACCTGGTTCATAAGCAAGCAGAATAGGTACCTAATGTGGACTCAAATGGAAGACACTGATCCCCAAAACTTAAACAATAGTTCATTAAAATAGCAACCATAGTCAAAGTAAGACGTCAATGCAAATTTCATTACTGATGAATACAAAAGGAATGCAGAACGAGGAACTGAGTTATAAGCCCTCGCGTTTGCGCGCAGCATGTCTTCATAATTAGTTGTGATCGCATCGCGAACATAATTGCTAGAGTGAAAGTGTTAGAAAAACTAAATAAGCATTGTGTTTAGCGGAATCCCACGATCTCTTGATAGGGAAAAGCGTAATCGGTGGGAAGCTGAAAGCGAAATGGTGACAATGGTTGGCTGATGCGAGTGTGATTGCTGTTTCGTAAGATGTGATAGTGGACGGTAACTTCTGTTTATGTAATGACAATTAAATCAAATTTGGTGATCTCGTCTTCAGATCCAGAAGAAATTGACAATCGCTCTACCTATTAAATAATAATAATATTTTGGACATTTCACACAACGCCATCTAACCCCAAACTAAGCAGAGTTTGTACTATAGGAATCAGATGGCTGATACTTAAATATTGTTTTTAGTACATACATAAAATACATAGAAAACACCCAGACTCAGACTGATGTTCATCACACAAATGTTTGCCCTGAAGCGGGAATCAAACCCGCGACACCGGGCGTGGCAGTCCAATACACTTGTCATTCGACCATCCGTGTCGTCATATTATGGCAACCCTATAGATCTGGTTCTTGCTCTTTATTGACATTGTAACCTGTTGTTCCAGAATGGAGTACGAGAATGCAATAGCAGTTCTGATGAGAACAGGTCCTCTGGTCACGCGTCCATGTCGGACAGCGGCGGTGGCGAGGTGGCGCGTGATGAGCCTCGCCGCAGCCGCCAGCAGCCACACGCCAGGAACAAGCATCGACCTCACAACAAGGTTGGTTCAACCAGCTCTGATAAGGACAGATCTTCGGGGTACATGTTTTTATGTAAACAAATGATGAGACGAGCCAGGCGCCATCCTGGATCCAGATGTCTTCCCTGGGATGGGCCTCACAGCAACGTGCGTGAGGGACATCGGTACGAGTTCTTCGGATATCCCGGGGTCCCTCTAATGCGCAGAGGTCTGCCACCATGGGGTTTTAGTCGGTTAGAGTCCGACATAACCCGTCCGCCCCAGAAGAAACACGGAGGGCGCCACGCCGAGCCACGCCTTAGTCAGGTGTCATGTTAATTCGCCCAAGTAGTACTTCACAGTGTAGGAGTATTAAGATTTGGAGCTTCAGATCGAAAGTCACACAGCCTTTCGTTCTGAAGCATCGAACCAGGACAACACGGGTTCTCTGAAAGAAGTTATGTGTTTGTTCAGTTGCAGTCCCCCTGGCCGGGTGGAGGTGGTCTGGAGGACATTCGCTCGGCCATCAAGCAGCTGACCCTACGCTCCAGAGACAGCAGCAGCACCAACACCAGTGGCACCAGCAATGGAGCACCAGGTACATCCATCTTAGCGGTCCAGGTGGAGCGATGTCTTGAAGACTTAGACCGTCTTAATGAGTACTGAGACCATGGTGTTGAGATGAGTGATGTTGTAGAGAGCGGTAGCGCGGCGGAGGCACGCAGACGTCGCGCGCCGCTGGTGCGGCAACCCTCGCTGGACACTGTCTGCACCAACGTCACCAGCGCAGACGAGTTCGTGTGGGTCGACTCGCACAACAGGTATGAGTCGATGAGAGACATCAAAGTAATGCTTAGCAGGAGTTCAATGAGTATACTAACTAGTAAAATGAGCTTACTTATACGTAATGTCTCAACATTATGTTGAAATAATGTTTCCCACTGCAGCAAATCAAAAGGTGTGGAATAATAGGGAGGGAGGCCTTTGTCCTGCAGGTACAGTGCGATCTAGTAAATAAGTAGGTAAATACGAGTAAATAAAAATTGTGAGGCTGGGGTTTCGAGACTGACCATCAAAATGTCTCAAACAGGACAAGCGCTATATTATATTATAGCACTGTTGCACCGGCCTATGTTATTCGAATATTGGTTTCTGTTATGATATTGTGCAAGCGTGATCCATCAGGGATACCATCAGAGCGGAGAGCGCCTAGCTCACCTTGCATCCAAATAAAAAAGAAAAGGGAGTTCAGAAACCAGAGTAATTTAGTAAGAATCTTGAGGTAGAAGAGCTTTGCTAGTTACAATGGCCATCAATAGAATAGTTACTTATAATGTGAGTGCAGGCTGGTGGAGCTGCGCTGCGTGCCGTGGACGGCGAGCGAGATCAGTCGCGCGCTGCAGACGGGCCGCTGCCGGGAGCTGGCGCAGCGGCTGGCGCCCGACACGCCGCCGAGGCTCGCCTACCTACTGCAAAGGTACCCCGGACAAGACCGTTGCCCTCAGTGGAACTGCAGAGTGATCTATAAACATTCACACACTCACACCCCTGCACTAGGATTCCCTGTGTCGCAGGTGGCATGGACACATACAACACATCACAACATCCAAGACCCGAGAACAAACATTTGTGTTCGTCACAAATATTTGCCCCCGCCGGGGATCGAACCCGGAACACCAAGTTTGTAGGCAGGGTCACTACCAACTAAGCCACGGTGTCGGCATATAGCTTGCTTCAAAGCCCTCGCAAACCTACTTAAGATACCTTTTACAGGATCGCTCAGTGAGTCTGCCGAAGATTCTATGGTTTGACGTTCAAGAGCTTATGGGTCATTATTTGTTAGGAAGGATTTTGTATTGACCCTCTCTGGGTTGTAACAATAAAAAAAAATAAAAAAAAATTCGTTATTGTCAAAACATGTCCCAATTTTTTTTAAGGTTGTGGTTCTCTGGACTTAAAACTTGCTCGGGGTCAACCGATATCAGGAGTTCCTATTAGAACGTCTTATGTACAAACCTATGTTGTCTCTTTAATCGTATTTTATTTGTTTTAATTAATTTATTAATTCATTTTAATTTATCGTCACTATCAGCAAAGTCAACCGGACTAATCTTTGTATGGTGTTCAATTTTCCAGAGCGTTGGTTCGAATATCCAGAGAAGCTCAGCGCCTCTCGCAGAACTTCAGTTTCTGCTCGAAACATGAAGTGGCCGGCGCGTTCCGAATAGTTTTAAGTACGCCGCTGGCTGACGCTTGCATCAAGGTATGGTCTAGTTAAGGACAGTAACTGTGTTAAGTTTTTCCTGTATTTAATATAAAATACTAGGTAGATCCTTTGATATCTCATTTGCTCCAGGGTTGTCAACGAGCAGCGACAATGTACGCCACGTCAACGGGCGCGGCGCGGCGGCTGGGCTCAGCGGCGCGTGCGCGCACCTGCCTCGCGCCCGGCCGCTTCCAGCGCTGGATGCTGGACGTGCGCTGCGCGGGATTCGTGCACGAGTACGTACACACCCCTCTCCACACACACACACCCCCCCCCCCCCCACACACACACATACACACACACACATAAAATTACTATGATGCGTCGAGAACCTGTTTTGCTCTGAAGTAATGTAATACACATCCTTGTCCCTGAAAGTATATCCTGGCGTGAAAGTCCTGGGTACGAAGAGCACAAGAGGTTGGAAATTGGAATACCAGATGACAGTGGTTCTGCTCCTTGAACTGTCACTAGGATGATGATGAATACGCCTCTAATCCCACAGCTTACATCTCGTGACTATTGACTATATCTGACGTTTCTAGGTATGCAGCCATCTACTTATGCGCTGGCATGGAAACCCTCCTGGAAGAGATAGCTCTCATAGCCGGCAGCAGCTGCGGCTCGGCGCCCATCACGCCGGGGGTGGTGGATCACGCGATCGCCAACTGCGCTGATTTGTGGGGGCTGCTGCAGCCCTACAGCCATTTGAACGCGGGCAGAGTAGCATCAGGTATCTACTACAACTTTTTTCAGTACCTAAACTAACAACATTGATGTATATAACTAAGATAGACCATAGAGAATAAGAGGGGGCTCTCCTAACACAGGTTTATTAAACTTACCAGAAGAGTCTCCAAACCTTGTAAAAAACAACAGGTTGATTTTGAATAAAAGATTTTTGATTTTGATTTGATTTTTTGACAACTGTGATATCCCCGAAAGATGGCAGCAGCCGTGGTCATTAATCAGGGCCTAGGGCAATGCCTTCTATAGGTATTTCCAGTAGCCTGACCATATTTTGATATTTCAGTCCTCAAGTGATGGAGGACATAATATTTTTGTTTTTCTCCTCTCTTTATTCCTCATTGTCTTGTTCTAGGTGCATTATCGCTGTCTCGATGGGAATCCATGAGCTCTCTCGGATCTGCCTCATCCGAACGCCGTCAACTTGGACTTAGCCATGATTCGGGAATCACCACCAACGGATCAGGTAAGGTCTGCTTCCATTGAAGTAGCAACGGTTTTATGAATCTTTATTTACTGTCTATCACATTGTAACTAGCCGACACTCAAAACTCGATTTGCGTTGCGAATTTCCCGAATTTCTTCCCTAGTACGCACTAGCTTAGCTGTTGACGATCACATCCTCAAGTATTTATTTTTATTTTATTTATTAAGGTCACAAACATCACACATAAATGTATAACATACAATTTTCAAAATTTCTTACATATATTCTGATATGCATGACTCTTTATGTGCCCATAACATTCACCATGATATAGAACATAGGTACTCGTAGAAATAAGAAGAAGCAAAATTAAAAACAATGTGAAGCAAAATGAAAAAAGAGAAATCTTAAAAATAATCATGTATCAAGTCAAGTCTCTATTTGGCTTGATTGTGAGTCAGTCAGTCATTCAGGGCTAAGCCATTGATAATTGATATTACTGTCTGAGGCTTAAGCTATCATCAGCTCTCGTTATCGAATGGTACGACAATTTTGGCAGTTTGGTCTTCCATTTTGTGCCTAAATTGACGTACAGTCAGCTGCAAAGACATTTATACACTCCCAAGCTTTCACATTTATATTACCCTTAATTGTGCAAAGAAAAGTGCACGCAAGCATTTTCAAATTAATGTAACCCACTTACTTGTCAGAATTCTTGTCAGAAAAAGAATGTTTTTGCAAAATGAAGAGTATAATATATATGTGAAAACTTGAGAGAGTATACATGTCTGTGCAGGTACCTACCATTCGATAACGAGAGTCGATAACAGCATAATGAATTGGTCCCCAGGTGGGTCGGGCACCTCAGCGGAGTCCAACAACAGCTCGGGCGGGTCGGGAGGCTCGGGCGCATCAGGCGGGTCGGTGCTGCTGACGACGTGCGCGGGCTCGGCGGGTGAGCTGCGTGCCGTGCTGCGCCGCGTGCATCCGCGCCACCCGCCGCTCTCGCCCGCTGCCGAGCGCGCGCTATACTACTTCATGCGGTGCTCACAGGTACTGCTAACTGCCCATCTACACTACATGATCTACACTACATATAACGACGACCTTCAACGCTTTCAAGCGCTTATGCGCAAGAAAGTCGCATCCCTACTCCAGCGTGCGCGAGCCAGCTGCAACAGCATCCTACAGATGATTGTGTCGCGTCCAGACTGCCCCATCCAAAACAGATGGATGCAAGTATTGCTGGGTGCAGTCCAATATTGAATAAATTATTTAATTAATTAAATTAATATTTTTAAATTCATTTTTATTTAGATTAGATTTTTTTAAAACTGTTATTCATAATTTTATTCATAATTTATTCAATTTTGACATTTATTTGTAGTTTTTAAGTTATCTTCTGACATATTTTACGTGTACTATGGATGTTTTGTCTGAAATAAATGAATTAATAATAATAATAGTACATGCACATATTATTAATCTAAGCACCTACTTACCTATTCTTTTATCATTGTGTGCTTGTACAGTTTATTAAGTCAAAATATATATGTTTCTTCTTCTCACCGTTCTTCTTCTACACCGGGAGTCACTTACTACTAACGTAACGAAGGACTTGGTGGCCGAGTGGATGAGGTTCTCGCCTTGCGATCTGATGGTCGCGAGTTCGAATTCCGGTGGAAGTCATGCGTAAATGGGTTTATTCGGTCGAAAAAATCTATGTATGCATCCCACGTTCTCGCAACGGTGAAGGAAAACATCGTGAGGAAACCGGCATGTCGTAGAACCTCAAGTTCGAAAACATGTGTCGAGTGCACGAAAGGAGCCTCTTCGAGACGCACTTGAAATCCTTTCACCACACTGGTATAAGAAGAAGACTTACTACTAGTGCACGAAAGGAGCCTCTTCGAGGCGCACTGGAAATCCTTTCACCACACTGGTTCGAAAGAATTAGTGACACGATAGAAAAAAAAAGAGATCTACACCACGTCTACATGTAACTACATTATTAATCTATGTCTATCGCAGCAGCAGTCAATCTCAGGATGAAGGTATGTCTCAGTCACTTCTTATAGTGTCACTAGTTCTTTCGAACCAGTGTGGTGAAAGGATTATCAGTGCGCCTCGAAGAGGCTCCTTTCAATTGACACATGTTTTCAAACTTTTCAGGTTCTATGACATGCCGGGTTTTCTCACGATGTTTTCCTTAATCGTTAAGCATGTGTTTTAATGCATACATCGATTTTTTGAACAGAAAATTCCTTTACATACGACTACTGGGTTCGAACCCACGACCTTCGGAAACTAAGTCGAGGCACTTCCCTCTCGGCCAACACTGCCCAGTGCCCGGTCAACTATGTCTACCTATAACTACATTACTCAACTATGTTGTTTAGCAGTCTATCTCTGGATGAAGGTCTGCCTCAGCTGCTGGTTTACCACTTAGAGATTGGATTGGAAGGTTCATTTTCACACCACCGGCTCGACAATGTCCAATTACATATCATGCTATCTCAAGATAAAGCAAACCATTACCTCCCTAGGGAGGTAAATTTGTAAGAAACTCCCAAGGGTAATGTGATTGCATTTGGAATGTCAAATTCGTGTGGAAACTCGTGGAAAACTCTAAGTAAAAGAACGCCCGTATGGCATTGTAAAAGGTTTGATCGAAAATCCAACTGGCCACCATAAGCAGAACCCAGCGACATAAGACTGAATATAAAAATAAAAATAGAAATAGACTGCCCCATCCAAAATAGATGGATGCAAGTTTTGCTGCTTGGCGCAGTCCAATTTTGAATAAATAAGTAGGTATTTATTATAATTCATCAGATTAAATTAATGACATAAAATATTTTTTTTTAATTAAAATATTCAATCATTATTCAATTCTTATTTATTCATAATTTATTTCATTTTGACATTTATTTTTAGTTCTTAAGTTCTTTTTTGTGACATTTTTTTTTTTATTATTTTTCATGTGTTATAATATGGATGTATTGTCTGAGAATAAATGAATTAATAATAATAAGACACTGCTTTATCCCCTTAGTGCATAATCTACTGTTGTGTCATCAGTTGGAGCACAGCGGAGGTGGTGGTGCGGGCGGGTGCGGTGGTGCGGGGCTGTGGGGCGAGCGGGGCGGGGGCGCGCTACCGCCGCTGGGCGAGTGGGTGCGCGCGGCGCGGGCGCACGCGGCGCTGCGCCCCCCGCCTGCAGTACCCGACGCTGATGACGTCATGCAGGCTGCCAGGCTACTACTTCCGCACGCTGACTGTCCACCCAGACCCATTACGTGAGTATTTTATACCTACATTACAAAGGGGAGACCGGGGACAAACGTAACAGTTTGTATTCCATGCCTGATTTCTCGTTAGTAATAAAATTTGTTATTTTATTTTACCGTGGAGTATTTTAGTAACGCAGTGTCGCTAGTTCAATTTGTGAGCGGGCGCGCCTCCCCGTGACGGACGCCCGCACAGGTCCCCGCGACGGAGCACTTTTGTATGAAACAGCGCGGGCGCCCGCTTAACGCAGTTTCATGCCTTAAACTTTCGTTTATGGTCCACAAATGTACAATAGGAACCAGTGCAGATCGCAGTAACCCATTTTCAGAACGACATTTAAGAATAAATGTCAGCCGTCCCTTGAGCAGCTGTTCGAGTTCAGGTGTTCGAGGTTGCCAAACTAAGCCCACCTTTGTGATGTGTAGGTTGGAGGAGGCGATAGAGCCGGCGTGGTCGCGCGGCACGCGCGCGGGAGCTGGCGAGGAGGGTGGGCGCGCGGCGCTGGGGCTGGCGCACCGCGCGCTGCTGAGCGGCCGTCCCGAACTGCTGGCCGGCCTGCGCGCGATGCTGCCCGCCGGTCTGGACGCGCCCGACGCAGCTGGCCTTACCGCGCTCATGAAGGCGGCCGCCGTGGGCGACGACCAGATCGTAGCCGTGAGTCACTCACTTATCCTGAGATTATTCTTGTGGACTGCCCAGTTATCAATATGGATCAATAGGATCATTTTTTCTTTGGCTTGTGGGGGCTTACCTTTTCACTTGAAAAGGTAAGCCCTCTATAAAAATATTATTATTATTATATTAGCTCACATAAACCCACTGTTGGGTATAGGCCTCCTCCCTAGCTCGCCACTCTTTCCGATCCTGCGCAAAGTGAATCCAGCTAAATCCAGCTGCCTTCACGATGTCGTCCGACGATTGGGGAGTGGCAGAATATAGGCGGCTCGTGGATATACTTAGGTATGAGAATCAATAAGTTGAAGTAGAGATGGCTAGGTCATCTGGCAAGGCGGAAAGATATTAGATGGACGAAGGCAGTAACAGAGTGAAAAAAATGTTAATAGATAATTCATAGAGTGAGCCCCATTACAAAAATATGCCGGTACCTAGTCGATACCTTCACTGAGATCAGTCAGCACTTACCTGAATTGTCCCAGATGCTGCTGGAAGCCGGCGCGGACCCGAACATCGAGACCGGAGGCTCCACGGCGGCGCATTGCGCGCAGGGGGTGTCCCCGCGTGCGCAGGGCCCCGCGCCCGCGTACACGCCGCCCACGGCGGGCTGGACGGCACTCGTGTACGCGTGCGCTGGTGCCGGCGCGTGTGCCCATGAGTGCGCGCGCCGCCTGCTGGCCGCGGGCGCGCGCGTCGATGGCGCTCCTGCGCGGGGTGACGACGTCTGCACCCTCACGCCGCTGCAGGTACCGACCGCCCAGCGTCTGGTCGCTACCCTAGTGGGGGGACAAGCATACTTTTTACCATTTTAAGCCTGAACCATCCATACTGTTTAAGTTTAAGATTTAGTTGGAGTAGCAAAACTTCCTGAAATAATGAAGTGAAGAGCTTTCATTGCAAAAAACTAACTCTTCACTTCTTCTTCCTTTATAATTATTAGAAGTGTAAGTTCAGCTAGGTAGCGGCTGAACACAGACTTTTTTAGTGATAAGGTAGATAATTAAATATTAAATCTGTTAGTACATATTTTAATTATTTAAGTTGTAATTTAGAAGTTACTCGGATATCTTGTTGATATTTTTGTTCTCAACAACTGTTTCCATTCTGCTTGCTAATCGTGAAGACCTGTAATTAGCTTTATGTTACCTAGAAATTAAGTTACTAAATGTATAAGCCGTTGGACTTCCAATATAAATAAATAAATAATATCCAGGTGGCGTGTGGCGTGGGTAACCTAGAGCTGGTGCAGCTGCTGGTGTCGCACGGCGCAGACCCGTTCCTCAGCACGCAGCTCAATGACGCGCTCTGCTACTCCGCCGCCGCTCAGTACGGCTCCTACAGGTCAGTCAGTGTGAGCCTGCCTCGTCTCCTCCTGACCAGCTCATTTGGCACCTGGAACTTCCAGGAGCGTTTCTATACTTTAATACTTCTGTAAGTATTAAAGTATAGAAACACAAGTAGTACATTGAAAATATGCCCAGTAAAAGGAAGCCACGTTGGCTAACTTCTAGTACATTTTGGTCCGATGCCGATGCAGGTAATAGGGCTACATAAATATTATAATGTTAAAACTATTAGGCTTTTTCATTGTTAATAAAACTACATCGTAAAAAGTAAGAAACATTATTTGAAAATGGAGATATTTAATTTTTATTGACTAGGTGTCTGAAATTTTTTGGTCCTGTCTTACGATTCCCTTTTGGTTTGATACTGTCCATCTTGTTCTATAGAAACATCGTTATTCATCTATGCCTGGACCATACATTTGCTTTGATAAAATCAGGTCCTTTTTTCATTGGTTATTATTGAAACGGGCCCGATGTTTTTTTTGTTTGTTAGTGCGGTGGCTATATGCTGTGGCCACGGACGGCGCGCGTGTCTGCGCGCGGCGGTGCGGGGTGGGGCACGTGGTGGCGGTGCTGGCGCCGTGCTGTCGCTGGAGGAGGTGCTGGCGGAGGGCGCAGAAGGGGTGGGGGGTGGCACAGGGGGCGCGGGAGCGCGCCCGCCCTCCTTCACTAAGCAGCAGCAGCGTGCCCTGCAGGACGCCATGTACTGCGCCGCGGAGACTGATCATTTGGGTAAGATCACAGAAGTATTAAAGTATATGTACAGGGAGCCACATTGGTTAACTTCTAGTACATTTTGGTCCGATGCAAATTTTCGAAAAACAGAAGTTTCAGGTCTAGGTAAATATTATAAGTAAGAATGTTAAAGGTATTGGGCTTTTTCATCGTTAATACATACATACATACGTAAAAAGTAACAAACATTATTTGAAAATGGAGATATTACATTTTTATTGACAAGGTGTCTGAAATTATTTGGTTCTGTCTTAAGACTCCAACTTGGTTTGATACTGTCCATCTAGGTGTTCTATAGGAACACCTTTGGGTAAGATTCTACTAGACATTCTCTAGATATCTATGGTTAAGATTATTATAAAGCAATTTTGATTTAGATTATCTTAGAACACCTTAGGTTACCGACATTGCTCAGATAATAAGGAAGCTGAAGTGGCTGTGTGCTGATCATATCTGCCTAAGAACCGATAACCGCTGGGGTAAACGAGTTCTTGAGTGGAGACCGCGAATCGGCAAACGCAGTGTTGGACGCCCTCCAGCCAGGGTGACGATCTACGAAAGGTTGCAGGCAGAAGATGGATGCGGCAAGCCGGAGACAGGGCGCGATGGCGCTTATTGTGAGAGGCCTATGCCCAGCAGTGGACTGCGATAGGCTGATGATGATGACTTTGGGAAGTGTTGTCTAATGAATTTAGTCTATAATTAGTTTCATTTTCGTGATGACATGTGATGGTGTATGATTTGTGCAGACATAACGCTGGAGCTCCGCGGGCTGGGCGTACCGTGGTCGCTGCACGCGTGGACTCTGTCGCTGGCGGCGGCGGCCGACGCGCAGCTCGACCACGTCATCGACCAGCTGTTGCAGGACTTCCTGCAGGTACCTTAATGGCCAGCAACAAGACTGGACTTTTTAGCACTGCGGTAGATCTGAAACTGAACCCCCGTACGAAACCCTGGAGTAAAAGCCTCCTCCGCTATTAAATTGGGCTGATCAAGCAAGTGTCAAGTTTTGACTACCTGACCAGCTGATCATTAGTTTTGTTAGATATACTTCTTTGGGTTCCAGGTGTGTCCGTCGGACGACAGCCACTACAGTAAACAGTTCATTTACGAGTGTCTTCCTCTGCTGTTCAACATTCTACGGTACAGCAAGGTAATCTACATTAATTCCTGATCAAACACGCAACACGCATGGGTGACGCACAGCGTGTAGACCTGGCTGCATTGTATCAGTTCTTTGGTGGTATAGAGTAAAGCTGGTGGTGTAGAGTGAAGCTGGTTGTGTAGAGTAAAGCTGGTGGTGTAGAGTGAAGCTGGTTGTGTAGAGTAAAGCTGGTGGTGTAGAGTGAAGCTGGTTGTGTAGAGTGAAGCTGGTGGTGTAGAATGTACATGGTGGTGTAGAATGTACATGGTGGTGTATAATGTACATGGTGGTGTATAATGTACATGGTGGTGTAGAGTGGAGCTGGTGGTGTAGAGTAAAGCTAGTTGTGTAGAGTGAAGCTGGTGGTGTAGAGTGGAGCTGGTGATGTAAAGTGAAGCTGGTGGTTTGTTGCGCAGAAGGAGGGCACGGTGCTGCTGCTGGCGGACATCCTGTGCGCGTGCTACGGGCGCGAGGGAGTGCCGGGCGTGGCGCAGCCGCCCCCCGCACCGCCCGCGCCCGCGCGCGTCGACCCCTCCTACGTCAACAACCCCTCGCTCGCCGACGTCACCTTCAGGTGAGTCAAAGATTTGACATCAGTCTATAACATTACAGTAACTATTGCACTGAGTCTGAGTCATCATCATCACCATCAGCCAGGTATCTATACCCAGCAGTGGGTGACACCATCAGCCCGGTGTCACCCACTGCTGGGTATAGCCCTTTGTGCCTTCAGATGAGTGCTGCGGCTTATTATAACCAACGCTGGCAACTGATGGGTCAGCAGGGAATGAACTTTCGTAACGTAGAAGTTGAGATTTGTACGTGTTGCATAATTTCAGTAACAAAATTACTGACACTGAAAGTATGGCCTGTTCAAGCTGAACTGCTAGGATCAATATTATCAGTGTTATTTCCCCATTCCAGGGTGGAAGGTCGTCTATTCTACGGGCACAAGATAGTGCTGGTGTCGGAGTCTCCGCGGCTGCGAGCGATGCTGGCGCCGGCGCGTGCGGGGGCGGAGGGAGCCGCGCCCCCCGCACCGCCCGCGCCTCCACCCCTCGTGCAGATCAACGATATTAGATACCACATATTTGAGGTTTGTGATGCACTTGCCAAAAACGTTCCCACTGCCGACCTGATGAGCTTTTTGGCCTACTTTTGACTTGGAGAGCGGCAAATATAAAGGAAAAGAAGGGGATTCATATAGAAGGGTTGGAGCATGGTAAGGTTGGGATATCTTGGAAGGTAGGGACGGGTAGCATATAAGGCGTTGACTGGGGTGAGTACAGCGAACTTCGAAAACTTTTTGTGTTCTAGAGGGCGCCATATTTAATTAATTAAAACGTCACGTAGCCTATAACCAGAGGACAAACGAGACGCTTCTAACGATACCTCATTTGTCCAATTATGATAAGTAGTTTGGAAGATATGAGAGAACAGATGAACATACAAATCATAACACCTTTTGTTTCACCATAGTCGAGTAATTTGTAAAATGACTCGACTAATGATGGTAATGACGAGTCAAGAACCATTAGATTTTATTTGTGGAGATTTATTTTACATTAAATAAAGTATCAAAATACTGTCAAATTTTTTTGCATTGCACCTTACGGATAAATCATCCCGGGTGCGAGTGACGTAAGCTGCGTTTCATACACTAAACGTCATAAGAGTCCTGACGTTGTCACAGCAAAACTAACCCAATCTCTTACGAAATGGGGTCGACTCTTAATTATTACCACAGACAGTGACAGAGTTTTGGGGATTCCCGAGTAGGACAGACGACGCGCGCACTTCATTCGTGTTTTTGGTTTATGATTGCAGCGGAGTTTCTTTGAAGGAAGGTTTCCTTGTTTTTTTCCTTCACTGGGTGAGTACCATAAAATGTAGGTGCGAATTGGGATGCCATAACAAATTTTACCTTAGTGCTCCGTTTCCAACACCCCAACTTAGCCTTTCCTAGGTCGTCATTTGACTTTTCCGAAGAGCTAACGTGGAACCTATGTGTTGTCCCCCAGCAAGTGATGAAGTACCTGTACTCGGGTGGGTGCGCGGGGCTGGACATTCCGGAGGGTGACGTGCTGGAGGTGCTGGCGGCGGCCTCCTTCTTCCAGCTGCTGCCGCTGCAGCGACACTGCGAGGCGCGCGCCGCCGGCGCCGTGGCTCTGCACAACCTGGTCTCCGTCTACATACACGCCAAGGTGTGCTAAAACTACTAGATATATACATAATAACTTTATTTATATTTATATTCATATTCATTTATTTATTGCCATAAGTAAAGTAAGTACATAAGTAGTTATTGTTTACCACTAGGAAATTTATTTACCTATTTATTTTATTTATTAAGATATTCTTAATCTAATTGAAGGCAATACAAAGGGCGGCCTTATCTCTAAAAGCGATCTCTTCCAGGCAACCTACTAGCTTCTGGACTATACTATCGGAGAGGAGATGTAAACTCGGTGTGGGATTTCAACTCAATATTTTTGTCCTACAGCGTAGGGTATGAATGAGCCTAGGGCCTACACCCCACCATTTGTAGTGTAGGCAATAATGGCATCTTCACAGATATAAGTAAGACACACCTAGAAAATGACGAATCAAACCGCTCGCTGGAGCTTTTTCTTCTTCTTATCGTGTCACTAGCTCTTTCGAACTAGTGAGATGAAAGGATTCGAATTTAGATCTCTGCGTCTAGGATATTGTGTATACATCTTGTATTGGTCCTTGTCACCTGTGTAGCAGCGTTCCGCCACTACCATATCATGCATCCTTTCTCTGCGACATCTAACTCTTACTGACGTGCGACTCCGGAACGAACAAATATTTAATGCCTTCGCATCAACTCTCGAATTTTCTAGGACAGCCTCGACCAATCTCAGAAAATATTGAAGCAGGAGTTTTAGAGCTATATGTTGCAGGTGTACAACGCGACGCAACTGCTGGAGTACTGCCAAGGGTTCCTGCTGCAGAACATGGTGGCGCTGCTGACGTACGACGACTCCGTGAAGAGGCTGCTGTTCGGCAAGCGGCTGCCCGGCCACAACGTGCTGGGCGCGCTGCTCGCCGCACTGCAGCGACGCCTCGAGGCGCGCAAGACGCACGCCAAGCCCAGATAGCACCCCGACTGCTGAGGCTGCTGGCCGCTGCAGCGGAGCGGACAGGAGAACAGCGGACCTGGGCTAATCCAGGCCAATAGAATTGCACAGAAACTCCGCTTAGCATAGATGAATAACGGTGTTTGATTGAAAGACCTAGACCCTAGGACCAACAATTTTCAGACACCCTGTCAATATAATGAAATATCTCTATTTTCAAATAATGTTTGTTACCTACTTTTTACGATGTCGTTTTATTGACAATGAAAAAACCTAGTTTTAACATATAATAGTTATTTGGCCCTATTACTTCTCTTTTTCGAAAATTAGCATCGGAACAAAATGTACTAGAAGTTAGCCAATGTGGCTCCCTTTTCTTGGTCGCATTTTCAATGCATTTTCAATTTCAATTCAATATTGTGTTTCTATACTTTAATACTTCTGTGCCGCATAGCAATTCGATTGGCAGTTGGCATAGCTCCGCTCTTCTCCCCGCTCCACTCCAGTGGACAGGCAGCCTAGTACTATAAATTATGTGCCCAGTACAAAATGATATGGAACAGTAATAGTAGGTAGGTATGTGTACGAACATAAATTATGTAACCATAATGTTTATTAACTAATCCCAAAATTTATGTTATTATGTGTAGGTACTCTAGTTACAACTATTATCAGATAGAACGGATTGTGTAGATAAAGATAAAAATAGAATTGATGTTATAACAGAGAAACCTTCATTCATATAAATTTTAGTACGTACGATGAATGGTTCAGTGTAGGTATTTGAAAAAATATAAAATGTTAAAAGTATTATTTTCTAAACAAACAACCTCTTTGTATTAAAATGTAATTATTGTTAAATTAAAGCTTTGTGTTATTATGTTGCTTATTTTATTTTCGCCTAGGTATGTCTAAAGGGAACCTTTTACTAATAATATTTTTAAATACAATTAGATTTATAATAAAACATAAATATAATAAAAGTACTCAAACTCTAAAAAAACATCGATGTTCATCTCACAAATGTTTGTCCTGATGCGGGTGGGTACCTATCGAACCGGCGGCGAAACCAACTGGCGTGTCAGTCTAACACACTTGCTACATTTCCGATGTAACAAAGAAACCTATTCCCGCAGATAGGTACTTGGGTGAGGTGAGGTACGTAAGTGGAACTAGGTAAGGTAAGTACCTACCTACCTACCTCCTACCAATAATAAGATTCTTTGGGACAATTTTAACATTATAGATTTAGATTAATACGATTCTGTGTCGGTGCTGAAAGCAAGGAATTTATAAACGTATCGTAGTTTATAAATTCCTTGGCTGAAAGTATAATAAAGTAGGTAGTACTTCCTTTACCACAACCACTACAGAGATGTCGATTGTTTCTAATCTCCCTAAAATTAAGGAAAAAATCTGTGCTGGTAGCACTGAAATGTCAATGGTCAATTGACATTACCACATAATTTGTCAAAGTCATCAGTCAAGACGTTTCGATGGAATAAAAAAAAAAAGTAAAATTGTCTATGAAAGATAGATGAGAGAATATGGATGGTGTGATGTGTAAAATATTTTTTTGCTAATTTTCGTAATAAAATTGTGTTGAATTCAGCGGTACTTATGTATTATGTGTAAAGTAATGACGTGACAGTGAAAATGCAGTTTTCAAAGGAGAGAATACTCAACGCTGCACAGTTAAAAAGACTAAGTGAACACAAATATTCGTGTACTAGTGCCAGCCTCCTGGATGCATGGCTCCAGCCTTGGTGGTGCTGGCTTGTGTCTAAAACGCCGCTATGGCTTGCGCCGAATCTCATCACAATACTAGGTTTAATAATAAATATAGTAACTACTCTTATTTTAATATGGTGAGTACCCAACCAAATAGGTTATCGCATTACTGCAAAAAATTGTGTCAATTGCTTCTAAACCGTAACGACTTTCATTTCTGTCTAGACTACGTGAACTGTACATTTTAAATTAACTAGCGTACCTCCACGTTCTCTTATAAGATCCTCTGGAGACCTCATTGTTTACAAAATTAATTCCACAATGAGCTTCTGTCGCGCCATTGGCCAGCCAAATCACGCCACTGGCTCGCTAGATAACATTGCTCAAGAATTACAGCTGTCTGTCGACTGATTGCTAGAGATAAGCATTTTTACATGCTACCTATCTCAGAACGAATATCAAAATAAAAGGAACTAAGTATTTAATTATGTGAATGAGATCTATTCTTTAAGTTTGCTCGGTTTGCTATAGTTAATTTCTAATGTACTTATTGTGTTGCGGGTTTGATTTCTGCATCGGAACCAACATTTACTTTATAAACATCAGTGCTTGTCCAGTGTAATATATTATTCTTTATGAAACTTTTAGAATAATTTTATCATAATAATATTGAAGAAAGGCAAAAGTTTGTGAGATGGATAGATAGAGACACCAAAACTTCTGAACTGATATTGCTTTTATTTGGAAAGGTATTATGATGGTTAAAGAGCTGGAAAGACAGGCTTCTTTTTATCTCAATATCACATAGGCAGAGCCGCGGGTAACAGCTAATCTTAATTATGAAATAAACCTGTTTTTATTTAATCTATAAACAAAGTTTCATTACCTGTTTCATGGGAAAGAAACTTCTACCAACACTGTGTAACACGTTAGCAAAAGCTGCTCACCAAGTTGCAAGTTCTAGACTCAGCTATGATCATTTCTTAAAATGTGTAAGCAAGCCTAATCATCTTGTCATGTTTACTGATAACATCAAAAGTACAGTCCATTCTTGATTTAAGACAAAGAACAATGAGCCTATTCATTCCAACAAGAAGTCACTGAAGTTTTTAATAAAACCATAGATAAAACACATGTTTTTGTTTGTACAAGCTAGTAAGTTTCACCCATCAAGTAGCAACACTACACACAACAGGGTTTTACATTGCTTGAATGTTAAATGTACCTATTTAATTTGCTAGTGTATATCCACACGGCAGTATACATAGATATAAATGTAAATAGACTCCCTTTTCCGCACTTGGACTCCTGTTGGTCCTTTGTGCGTTGGATATCCTGACTAATAGTTCAGCCACAGAAGTTTCCTGGGTTCTTCGCAGGCTTTTCGGAGTGACCTCGGCCTTTTGAGGATTTCTTCTCGTTGTTTTCCCACTCCATACAGTACACATACAGCAAATGGTTGCAGGTATAGTCCGGACGCGCGACAGACGCCGCCGCGCTGGGCGTGCGCATTATGCGCACTGGGCGTGTTCATCTACCAGAGCCTGGACGCCATCGACGGCAAGCAGGCGCGGCGCACCGCCTCGCAATCCCCACTGGGCGAGCTGTTTGACCACGGCTGTGACAGCATCTCCACTGTGTTCATCGCGCTTGGAGCCTGCATAGCTGTCAAGCTTGGGGAGTACCCCACTTGGATGTTCTTCCAGGTGAGACATTGTTCACGCATAAAAGACTACTTTGCAAAGCATGATGGAGTCACCAATCAGAACCAAAAGAATCAGTGATTTAGATTTCCTAGCTTGTGTCCTCAGAAACAACTAGATTTCAGGAGTATGCACTGAACTAGAGTTTGGCTAAAGTCAAGATTCTACAACGTGTATAAGATGGTAGTCAAATTCTTATGATGGTAGTTAAAAAAAACAGAACTCCTTAAAACCTATCCTACTAATATAAAAGCTGTTGATGTTTGAACACAATACAAAGTCTGAATCGATTAGACTGAAATCCGGTATGGGATAGTTTATGATCTATAAGAATTTCTAGATTAATTACATATCCATAATGTTCTTAAATATATTCATCCAGGATATGAATGAATGATAAATATCTAATGACTAAACAATGAATCATTAACAAGTAATAATATAGTCGTTATCTTTATACTCCCAGAACGGTTCATAAAACTTCCTGCAGCACCAATTATTAATTTCACAAAAGCAATACGACATTGAAGAATAATGCGGACGCGATCCCCAGTGTAGTAAAGGCGTCATTCATCGATACAATGACTGCAGTAGCAAGTAGCAACCAATCACGGGAATTACCGTAATTGGATGCTAAGTAATCGATACATGGCGGCTGATTGGCGCGTGCTCATTACGCAGGACTTGGGTATTATTGAACACCATGTTTATTGACATGAGATTCTCGTAATCCAAAATGATGAGGCTCATAGAAAATCACAAGGTCTAAAGTTATTAAATTGTAACAGATATATATCGCTAACTCTATGTGTGTATAATCGCGAAAGTCTACGAAAACTAAAGACACAAGGCCATCATTTGGATGATATGATATGATAATAACCATACAAACCACTAGTATAATGAAATATATATGCTTTGCATACAATTCTTTGTTCATAACTCATCATCTAACTTCAAAAAGCAGGAGGTTCTTAATTCGGTTGATTTTTTATCTAATGATTGTTAAGTACGAAACGAGAAAGCTTTGAAAGCTTTCTCATTATCAACCGATTTGGAAAACTCTTTTTTTACTTGCAACGTTTATGCCAATTATACTAAGGCCAATGTCATTAACATGTGAGATTGTGAGCCATTTCACGACACCGCCAAGGCCGGCTTCTTGACGTGATGAGTAGTCGAGTACTTTGATAAAATATGTTGCCCACGCTCTTTAGGGGAGTTTGAGATTGTGATTTCAGTCGCCGTCGAATCGGCTTTATATCAAAACAACTGAGGCACCTACTTCTTTGCGCAATGCTAAATGCCTAAATGGTTTAAGGATTACACGATTGATCAATAATGATGTTAAATATTTCTACTACTCAATTATACCTAACTGGATTGTAAATTGAAAGGAGCCTCTTAGTGCACGAGAGAAGCTTCTACGAGGCGCACTTGACATTCTTTTACCACACTGGCTGGTTCGAAAGAACTAGTAACACGATAAGAAGAAGAACTGGATTGTACACTACCTAAGATTCACAATAATATCTGTTTTCGAATTGTCAAAGCACAGGGTCAAAGTCAGCTACCTACGGAATAGCAAATAGTGACGAAAACGTTCGACGTTTGTGCCAAGTCAACGCTTGTGAGTCGTGACCTCTGAAAGCAAACACGCCAGGCAACTTCGATGTGGCTACCGAAATGCATTGTTCCAAGTCTGGTGCATTGACCTGAGCATTGCAAGTCTGCAACTGCTCGCTGGCGCGGCGACCTTCACCTTGACTACTCTCGTCTCGTGTGCGATTTCACTGCTAAGTGCTATTCCTCGAAGCCGGAACTGAGTCATACATAATACAGTTGGCAAAAGAAATATTGCGACCGATTATTTATTTGAACATTCCCAAATGGACCGAGTTGATAAGTCATTAGTTAAGGCACATCTTATCTACCTAGTATTTGATACTACCATTTACTTTGTCAACTTCTCCCGTCATATCGGCGTTGGCGACCTTCTTATCTCTCTATTATCTTCCTATAACATGAAAACTTAAAATTGAATCCATGAAAATAATATTCTTCGAGGCCTCTACCTATACTAAGAGTACCTATATCGTCACTTGTGCGTATCGATATGTCGTCAGCATTGCTTCACTGCGCCAATAAGGCCTTATTTGCCGGATTGCCTCTATTGCAATCATTCCGGTCGAAATCAGGGCATCCGGTTTCACCTTTAATAACTACGTATATCTTGTAGAAGCTACGAATGACAACAATAGCTTCTTGAAATCGATACTAATCGAGGCTAATTCAAGATTTATACAGAAATGGCATAAGGCGATGATATAGCAGGCGGTACAAAAATATAATCGCATGACGCGTTGCTTACAGATTTTGTATGAAAAAGACCGTGCCTTCGCCTTACGTACTACTCGGGCGAATGAACATGACACCTGGCTGACACTCTCGCTCGGACCTTGATGCGTCCCCCGCTGACCCGCGCGGCGCCCTCCGTGTTTGTTCTTCCTCTAATTGCGAAGCCTTATCATTACTAAGTATTACAGGACCTCTTCTCTATCAATATTATCCAATTCCACGCTGTACTTTGCATAAACGTCATTCGAGCCAGTTGTCAGTCATGTTCATTCGCCCGAGTAGTAGCTTCTGTATAAATCAGGTCATCAATCATCTAAGTCTGCTCAAAGGGTAATACATTTTCTTCATTGGAATTGGAACTTATTGAAATACTATGTGGGTTACAAAAAGAAGTTAGAGCAGAAACTACGTTAAGGTTACGGACCGTCATGTTTTTACTATTCTATGACATAAATATGAATATTAGTAAAACTGGTTAGAAAATTATTCATCACGCTACGTGACGTGAACACTTCCGCGATTGCATAACTATTTACAAGCATATCGTTCGTTTTTTTTTGTTTTTTCAGTAGGCATAGTATCACAAGCATGGATCCGATAGCACAATCTATGAAATTTGAAGTTTTTTTTTTGTCGGAAACGTGTTCAGACAAGAATAATAAACATGCCCCAAAAATGTTTATTTTTGATTGGAAGACTTTGTTAGTTTGTTTGTGGGTTTGTGTGTTCGTCCATCACGTAAAAACTACCGAACGGATTTAGATGGAACTTTACGATAGCATAGCTCCTAAGTCCGAAATGGTTACAGGCTATATAATATTACGCTACATTTATACAGAGGGTAGATATAGAAGTTTAAACTTTGTATGGAAAGGGTTGTCTTTATGAGTGTATCTATCTCAAACTTTGGGATTACGTTTTTCAAAACAAATAATTAAATACGGGTTTCACCGATTTTCAAAATTAAAGTTAAAAGATTTAAAAGTACGAATTGAAGGTGTTTTTAGACCAAAAGTTGAATGAAGCTGTCTCCTCAGATATACACAATATCTGATTGAACGTTGCATTTTTATAATTTCCGCAGATAAATACCTAAATTTAACTTTTGAGTGGGTAAAAAGAGGATTTGAAAATGTGCAAGTATTGATTGACTTGCTTAGTACTAACACTTTGCTATTCTGTGACATTTCTTTCGCGGGTGGAACAAACAACATCGGCAACAAACAATTATTTCACGGGTGACGAAGTCGCACGCGGGTACAGCTAGTACAAAATATAATCAAAGTTTTACAAAAACATAGGCAACCGACTTCAATTGGACTCTTTTAGTGACTGTAAACACCACTGAAATGTCACAGGGAAGCAAAATACGCATTTCGTTTACTTCGACGACATATGTTTTTCAGTTATTTTGATATAACAACTAAACTACTGAACCGATTTTAATTTTTATTTCAAATCGGTTTATAAACAACTTAGTAACAAACATAAAAAAATCATTCAACCGAATTGTTTACCTCCTTTTTTGGAGTCGGTTGAAAAGGAAACTTATAATTAATAATTTAATCAGGCAAATGCGAATTTATTTGCGTTTTTAAAAATCGCCTATATTTTTACTATGAGCTTGCGTTTAATCGTCTTCAACTTCCACAAAGTGGAAATTGCTGTTTATTTGACGATGCTAGAACGGCTTATAGGAAAATTCTCACTTGGCTCGAGCCAACACCGAGCACCCTCGAGCTGCCTAGATACTGTTCAGATATGGAGGCGAGCCAAGCTGCTTCTATTTACCTAAATCAGTCGGCTGCGCTTCGATGCCACTTCGTAGGTGAGGGTCAACTTTGAAAGACTAAAATAATGACATTGATTTTCTAACCTAGAACAATAATTCCCCTGGGTATTGCGCCATTTGGTCCTGGTAAATGTGTCCTAGATTTGTGATGTATGTAACTACTTGAAACGTGGAAAGGGTTCTGATACATCATCACTTTGGCATGAGAAGTCAATTCTTAATGATTTATCCTGCTCTCGGCGATCATAAAATATCAGGTGAATGAACTTGATAAAAAAAAAACATGGTAATCAGAATGACTCAAGAGTGCGCCGCGGTCGTTATGTCACCTTCAGGTTCAACTCAATATTTTTATTTATACCAGCAAATATTTTTGTTATATCACTGATTTAAGGCTGGCCCAAATCAACATTGACAAACGTGATCAAAAAGTATAATATATCAACAAATTATATAAATATATTTAGTAATAATTCCGCTTAATTTCTAAACAAAGGTTTTAATTAACTTAACTTTAGTTCAACTAAACCAAAGAGTCAAAGAACAGAAAACCAAAGTTTATTAAACTATTAAAACATTTACACACTCACACAGGGAATCCTAGTGCATGGGGCACTAGGATTCCCTGTGTCGCACGTGGCATGGACACATACAACACATCACAACATCCGAGACCCGAGAACAAACATTTGTGTTCGTCACAAATATTTGCCCCGGCCGGGGATCGAACCCGGAACACCAAGCTTCGTAGGCAGGGTCACTACCAACTCAGCCACGGTGTCGTAGGTTAAAGATACGACACGTGTTTCGCCTCTACACGAGGCATCATCAGGAGGTGTGGACTCGCCGAAGTTTGAAACGAGAGTCTAATATAATATAAAACGATAAAGAGAAGGCTTACTACATCTTCGTCCTCATCACCATCTGGGATACCTAAATAGCTGCTGGAAACATTTACAGAGTAACTGAAAAAAAATCGTTTACCAGAAAAAAGTTCACAGTTCAGTTGTTTCATGGTATTGAAAACAAGATGCAAAACTCACAAAAACTTAACTAGCTAATAAAAAATATTGACATTTTATAATGTTGTTATTGTATCGACTTGTCAAATTCATATATAATGTTTATCTAGCTGACGCCCGCCATTTCGTTTGCGTTGCGAATTATCAAAATTCCTTTCTTAGTAGGTAGGTACTAGGTACTCACTCTCAGCTCTTGGCGAACACATTCACGAAGTTTCAAGTATCTACGTTCAGTGGTTTGGACTGCACATTGTCTGTCAGTCAGTCAGTCAAGTCCAAGCCTTTTATAAATATTGATGTCAATAAACATAGATTATACTCGATTTCCAGTGTTTCTGCGCAATGACGCTGTTCTACTGCGCGCACTGGCAGGCCTACGTGACGGGCACGCTCAAGATGGGCCGCATCGACGTCACCGAGGCGCAGTACTCCATCATTATCATCCACCTGCTGTCGGCCACGCTTGGCCCCGACTTCTGGAGCACTCAGGTAATGCTGTCCATCCTCAACTTTGATGCTACTACACTTATATCGGTTTTCACTAAATATACCACCAATTTTTAATTACCAAAAAAAAAAAGAGCAATGCAGACGGGGAACTACGTTGTATCTGTGCAGTCAGAATTTTGGATTTCTACAAAATGATAGAGACAACGGGAAGAGTGCGGCGCCCGAGCCGAGCTTTTGCGAGCTGGATCGAGCTAGGTACCCGGGTTTGCCAAACGATGAATAAAACTTAAAATATTATCAATGATGGTACCGCCTGACGCAAATCCGTAGGAAAATGACTAACGGTAACAGTTATCCAATTTTAATTAAATTTTAGTCAAAATGACAAAAATTTGATTTCCTTATTCAAGTTTTTTGCCATATGTACATACATGTATGTATACTGATTATGCGTATTTTTTTTGGTGATTAAAAATTTGCGGTGTAGAGGCAATTTACGTTTCTCTGACATGTTTTTCTTATAATTATTTAAGTGTTTGACGATGCGATGCGCAAGAGGTCTCTATTGAGTTTTCTTACTATGAGGAAATAGCATCTGACTACTTTATTGCTGGGCCGCCGCGCCCGGTGCATTTCCTCACTTATCCTTACAACCGGACACTAAAGTTGATAATGTACTTAAAATACAATACACACTGCATACTCAATAATATAATTATGGTTGTTTATTCGTCACAATCATAAAATGACTATACTGTAATAAACTTGTAGGTATTTAACTTCTCATTTCATTTTATTCTGATTAAGTCGTTGAGTTGAGAACCGCCATTTATCAGGTTTCACTATTAAAGCAAACTGACTCTAGATTGTGAATCGTTGTTTTGTAAATTTGAATCAACGCTGTCCACGCCTCGCTTTAGTGTCCGGTGCCCAATTGTCTGCTGCGAAAAGTAAAATAATCTCATAATAATAGTAAAATACAGTGTATTGAAATTCAAATGTATTTTTTCTATTCAAATATTTCGCAGTAGACTTCGTTGTGGTTTTATCAAAATGTGGTCTAGCACAAATGAGTGTTCACAACATACACAATGTGTGTTCCAATTGTGCGAATAGAAGCTCACTATGTGTTACACAGTTTTCAACTACTAGGACAATTTACTGTTTAAAAATACCCACATGACTTTTAATAAATAATACTTTCCTAACTGTACGACTAACTACTGTAGTATGTTTATATACATAATTATAATAATAATTGCGTTAGTATAAGTATACGAAGAAAACATAGGTGGAAATGAATGACCTACTATTGACATGAAATTGTACCTATAGGATAAGTTTAATGGTTGGTTGTTACCTGAAATGTACATGTCTAAAATGAGTAAAAACTATAGATAAGATCAGTCTAATAAAATGAATTGTTATCCATGATTTTATCTTGTCTAGTCAAGCCCGTAAGTCGTGAGTAATCTTCCGATACAGCTCTGAAAGGCTCTCCCACAGCGATGTGCCCTGGCCTCCCGTTGTCGTGATGTGCGTTGTGCAGGGAGGCTAGCGCGGCGTCTGTTCTCAAAAGCGTAGCTCTGCTAGGTGTGGGGCTGGGGTGGCGCGGAGTGGCGGCACTCGCTGGCGCTGTGCGCGGCGGGCGGCGCGCTGCTGTGCGGCACGGCTCTAGCCTCCGCCATCGGCTGCGGCGGCGTCGGCAAGAACGGATCCACCGTTGCTGTGAGGGTCTTAGCTGTAGCGTGCCGCCCCGTGACGGACTGGGACGGATGCTCTCCGAACACTACATCATCCACATATATCTATCTACCTGCCGAACATAATACAACTTACTTACTTAATTCAGAAATTGTAGAATTATGTTTCACACTCTTGCATTCTCTTAACGTTATTCGTTTCTATAGCATTAGTAAGTAGCTAAGATTTACAGTAATAAGTGAATTCATAAATAAGTATAGAGGTACTTAAATTAAGAAATATCCGAGTGCTTACCAAGCTCGCAATAACATTTGGCATAAATCTTTATAGATTTATGTATTTACTAATTATTATTATAATATGCGCACCGTCCCATGCCGTCACTAGTAGCCGGACTTCAAAGTGGGTTGATATACCGTCTAACAGTTGATCACGGGCTGAGTATGAGTAGTGATAGTTTCTATTGGCATTTCTTTAGTCATTCAGCATTTACACACGAATCACCAGCCTCCGTATTGTTTCATAAAAGCCAATGAAGGTAAACCACTAACAAGCTGTCTCGTTAAATCGAGAAGGTTCATATTATTTTGGGTTAAGTATGATGTCATGTGCTAAACTGTTATCAATTTAGACAACAGGAAACAAATTTCTGTTATCCTCCAAGTGGAGAACAACAGGAATAACCAAATGCATCATGTAATCGGGATTATGTGCATGATATCATAATAGTCCAGTTTGTTGATTGTTGATTTAAAAATAAAGCAAAATCAAACATCATTGCTTTTCAGAATATTCATCCTTCATTGAAATTAACGCTTATCTGAGTTTTGGCAGTTTGTTAGTTAATATTTCAAAACAATTTTTACTTTGAGGTGGTTGCCGTGTGTAATTGCGTACTTATCCTATCGCTTCTTTGATTTTTGACTAAGATACAGTTGGTACCATCGCTTATCATGTGGGTTTTTTTAATAGCAAGTATTTACAACACCACAATTATTTCGACACGTTGGATTATGCTCACTGTTTTTATTTCGTTTATTTCTTAACATGGAGCATGGTCTATCCATAGATATTATTGTCACCGTAGGTGTCTGGTACTGTCATGTGTTAGTATGTATAAGTTGATGAATGTGGCTGGCGCGTCTTTTACTTATTTCAAGCTACGTGGGTCTTCACTCATTCCACATAGCAGCTGAGATTAACCTTACCGAAAGTCTAAGGAACTCTGACTTAATTCAATTCCTATTATGTGCCGGATTCGAGACGTGTCAGAACAAACAAACAAAGCGTAACGAGTGTTTTGGTACGTCTTGTAACCCGCTTGTGATTGCGAGTCAGTGACTGACCTTGTTTCTCTATCAGTGTCACGCGAACACTGGGTATAGATGACTATAGTTTCAATAAGATGAAAGCTTCGATTCAATTGTGCTGCACGTCATATCAACAGAGACTACTGTATTTAGATAGAGCGAGAAGACGCACAGGACATATACAGTGCTTTAACAAACGATTTTTTTTGTATTGTGACATGTTATTTAATTTAATCCCGAGAGTTGGTAGCGTGTTGTAATTGGTTGACTAACGGTCTCGCGGATATACAGATCCCGGGAATGCCCCTGACCTCGAACCTGGTGGGCTCCACTATGTGCAATGGGCTGCAATGTTTCTTTATCCTCAACTTCGCGACTACCTTCCGCTATAGGGGATGCGGGAAAAATGGATCCACTGTCGCAGTAAGACAACGTGCATAAGATAGGCTATTTACGGGATAGTGGTGTTGAGCGACGTTTCAGTCATGTCCTGGGTCCATCGGCTTAGAACAAATTCAGAATTGTTACTTATTATATTGTACTAACAGTGTCTATACTATTATTTTTATCGAAATGCATGATTGGGATGTCAAAATTATAAACAATAAAACGAATAATAGTTCGAGTTTTATATATCGTTGTCGATTCCATGACTGACTCGTCTCATCCAAAACTTCCAAAAAAAAAATTGTACAATAACTGGAAGCATGTTACTTATGTTATACACGGTAATCGTGTTTCATCATTTCCAAAATCAAACCGGTTATTGGTCTCATCAAATCACTCCATCCTTATCACGGGGTCAATAATTGTCATCTCCATTTTATACCTCACACACAATGATTCAATCAGACCAATGAGTGAAGACAGCACAGTTATTTTTTTTTCCAGTCCGAGTTTCGTATTCATTCATCGATATTAATGGCATGTTTGTGTTTCTTTTCTCTGTGACGGTCGACGGTCGGGCCCCGGTGATCGGACTAACCGCATGACGTCACGGTCGACACGACACACGGTCTAACACTACAGCTGCCCTCGATAAACATCACTTTGAACCTTTTGTCCAACTACGCGGTAGTGGTGTTCACGCTGTACCTCGTAGTGGGATACGTAACCGTCATTATGAGTGGCGGAGTGGGGAGAAACGGCTCCACGGTAGCAGTAAGGAACTTTGATTTGTGTTATACAACACATAACACGATGTAACAGCTGCACAACTAACGGCGTGACGCTGCTCGCACACGCCTCGCGGGGCGGCCTGCTCGCTCGGTGTAACGTCTGTCCTTCTGTAGTGTTGTGCTGTGTGTAACCCTCGCCTCGATGACGAACAACCTATGCAGCGCAAAAGTACACTATCGATTCCGACAAATGTCTTTTGTTTTCCATTTTGCACCCATTATCAAAACTACTTCAACAAAGGTCGCTAGACAGTGGACAGCTGTTTGCGCTCCATACATTGTCCATCATCCCTGCGAGATATAACCGCATGAATATACTGCACTCTCATCGCCATCATCGCTGAAGCTTGTCGTCACGTGCCGTTCGGCTTCCATTGCATGGTATTCTTAAGTGCTAGTTTACTTATAGCTGCCATTAGAATTTTAGCTGTTTAACTTTGTAAAGCTTTTTGATTTGCATTGTAAGCTTGTTTCTGAAGCTTGATTATTTTGCGATTACTTAAATATCCCATTCTAACGTCGTTATTACTATCCAAATTTCGTAGTTTCAATGATTAAATCTAAAATCCATTGCTGAATATAAAACTTTGATGCAATAAACAAAGCTTGCCAAAGTTCTGCCAAGTGCTGCGAATTTTCCTTTGTCCGAAGAGCGAGATACACCGTTGTGTTCCCCAGGGCACGAGCATCCTGTCCCCGATCATCCCGTTCTCGTTCGTGGTGGTGCCAGCTTTCATCATCTTCCAGAAGAGCGAGTCGCACGTGTACGAAAACCACCCCGCTCTCTACATCCTCGCGTTTGGGATGGTGGCGGCTAAGGTCACCAATAGACTCGTGGTGAGTGGTTTATGAAATAGCATAGTCAATGTCTTCGGGCGGCTTCAAAACAAATAATAAATAAATAAATATTTTGAACATTTCACACAACGCCATCTAGCCCCAAACTAAGCAGAACTTGTACTATGGTAATACTTTTTTTTTTTTTTATAAATACATACACGGAATACATAGAAAACACCCAGACTCAGGACAAACACCGATGTTCATGACACAAATATTTCTCCTAAAGCGGGAATCGAACCCGCGACACCGGCGTGGCAGTCCAATACACTTGCCACTCGACCATCCGTGTCATCCAGTAGTAGCCGGTTATTGCCATATTTATGCCAGGAATGGAAAAGAAGATAAGAGAACAGAATGAACGGGATGACTTAGGATGTTTCCTGTTAAAAGTGTTGATAAAAAAGCTAGTAGTCCAGTAAGCCCGGTTTTTTGCAGGTGGCGCACATGACCAAGAGCGAGATGCAGTACTACGACTGGTCGCTGCTGGGCCCGGCCATGCTGTTCCTCAACCAGTACTTCAACAACGCCATCCCCGAGTACTACGTGCTGTGGCTCTGCACGGTACGTACGGTATCACAGGGAGGCAGGCTCGACACACGGGGGCAGTTTTAGCAGGACAGTCCATCTCGAGACCATCACTCGAATTTTATGTTTTATTGTGATTAAAATGTCATTATAAATAAATAAATATTTTGGACAGCTCAAACAACGCCATCTAGCCCTAAATTAAGCAGAGCTTGTACTATGGGGATCAGATGGCTGATATAATACTAAACCCGCGACACCGGGTGCGGCAGTCCAATACACTTGCCACTGGACCATCCGTGTCGTCAATACACATATACTTAATTAAGCTAAGAAAGGATTATCAATAAGGCTGCTACTAGTATATGGCGACTAGCATGTAACAACAATGTTCGAAGTTAATTTATTGCATGAAATATATGTTTTTACAGATCTTAAATATTTAGGTACATTGGTATCAAAATATTCTGCCGTCTCGGGCGTGCAATATTGTTTTTACAAACAAAAAATCCCTATACCTATATCAATACATCAAACACTTTATACTATTAATTTTCGAAACATATATAATAAAGAAGAATAAAAGAAACAAAAAATAAAAATACAAAATTAAACAAAATGAATGTTCCATACAGATATGGGTGTGCTTCGACCTGGTGCGGTACTGCGGGCAGCTGTGCCTGGAGATCTGCGACCACCTCAAGATCCGGCTGTTCCGCATCCCCTACCCCCCGCCCCTCGGCGCGCCCGCCGCGCCCCCCGCGCCCCCCGCACCCGCCGCCAAGCCGCACGACAGGAACGGTACGAACCGACGCAACGCCGCGCGACAACCCAAGCGGCAACACAGCCAGGCGTAGGCGCAAACACTTCACGGGATTGTCGCCTTTATAACGGCTTGTAAAGAGTTTAGAATTGCTTGAAGAAAGGTACCATGAAACTATACACTGCAAGGTTTTAATTACCAGAAAAAAATGCATAATCAGTAGGTAACCGTTACTAAACACAAATACGACAAATAACAATTTCTAACAAAATTAAAAAAAAATATCTATACTTGCACCAAACTGAAAAAAATCCTGAGGAATTACTTTTCTCGCTTGGTAGTTCTTAACAGTCCAGATTCAGACCGTTAAGAACTGCCAAGCGAGTAAAGTAATTGCTTAGGAACTTTGAAACGTTGGTGCAAGTCGGCTTTTGTCTTTTTTTAATGCATCATTGATACATTGATGTTTTGTGAGCAAGAAAAGAGATCTGGCGCAGTAAAAAGGAATATATTTTGTGCGAGGCTGTTGTCAGTTCGGTGGTTCGGATAGAAGAGACCGCTCCCAGTGTCGCCGTCACATAAAAATAATTGACGTTTATATGTGAAGAATTTATCGATATATTTCCTGTGATGAGGTAGTTCGGCTACTCGACGCTAGATGGCGCGAGTATTTAAGAGACGAACAATAATTTAAGTTTCATTCATCGTTTGGCAAACCCTGGTACTCGCCCCGTCACTCGCCCATTTTGTAGTAACCAAAAGTTCTGACTGTACAGATACAACGTAGGACCCCTTCTGCATTTTAAGTTATTCAACCGACTACGAATTTTTTTGTTTGACAGTTTTATCAAAATCGGTTCATTAGTTTATATTATCAAATTAAATGAAAAAAAAGTCGTGAACAAAATTGCGTGTTTTGTTTCCCTGTGACTTTTCAGTGGTACCTACGGTCACTAGAACAGTCACGTTGAAGTCGGTTATTGTATGTCTTTGTAAAACCTCTATTATTTGGTAATTAAAAACTTGTGGTGTATAAACACTGGAAAGTGTGCGCCCTAGAAAAGACTGAAGACGAGACCACATTCATCCCGCTCTCTGGGACACGACCTCTTTGTCCTTACTATAGAAAGAGAAGTCGACTCCCAGAGCGGGATGCGTATACGTTAATGTCTTGAGTCATTTGGAGAGTGAATTTTCCAGTTTTTACTATAGTTTCATGCTAGAGAGTTGGGACTCGAGAATCGGTCAAATGTAACCAGCGAACTGATGCAGTCCGTGGTTGATATCGTGATGCCTGCGTCAAGGAATCCTGAATCTTATTGCCGTATAGTTTAAGGTTCAGATTTCTCTGGCTCGGTATCATTTTTGGGGTCTCTTTCAAACAACTAATATCACTACAGAATAAACTCTGATGTCTAATGCCTAGATTACACGTACCGAGTACTCAGCCGAGACAGTGCTCTCGGCCGAGTACTCGGTACGTGTGATATAGGCATAACGGTTCAGTGAATGTGCATTCTTTGAAAACGTAAATATAAATGCATCCTTGATGATACGATTGGTAGAGGTGATGCGAATTCCAAAAACCCCATTTTATCAAACTCAAAATAACACCTTTCTCTCTTCTAGAAATATAACATAGCAATAATAAATGGTTCCCTTCAATTAAATATGAACCTAAATATTTTCTGAATAAACTGTAGTAGTTATCAATACTAAAATAATGTAGAAATGTTGTTAGAAGTGTGAGCGTTTTGTGTGTTGACGTCTTTATATTGTTAAAGGTATTTGTTAGAGCTTAATCATTTGCAGCTTTATTTAGAAACGAGGAATAAACTCGAGGTCACCCCCTGACTTTCCCAGTTCTGGACTAGTATTCCTCTTACAATTAAGAAGTTTCTAAAAATCTGAATGAAGGAGCACTAGCTGGGACTAACTAAACGAGCATCTTTTTTCATGACTTACGGAAAAAATCTGCTTATTTCTCTAAACCTAGTGGCCCCCTAGTTTGGGCAAGGACTATCTATGGCAGATTTTTGACATGTTATCTGACAGTTGCTAGGCAACACGGCCATCAGCATAACAAAACCTTTTTGAGCGTATCATATACTTACGTTCCGTTTGCTCCTTAGTAAACTACATTCGTTACCATAGATGAAATATAAATAAATGTCATTTAAATTCATATCACCTTCCTATAACTACGGCGATATCATTTTGCACATATTGGAACAACAATGATAAATCCTGGTCGGCGTAAAACTCGTTTCTAAACAAAGCTGGGGGTTTCTGTACATATTCTTACGTACTAATGGGGTGTATCATGTCAAATTGTTTCAATATTGTTATTGTTATATGTATTAAGTTTGTTATTGAATCTTGCTTTGTAAATAGGAGTTAGACGTCAATGAACAAACTACGTGGATATTCTAGTGGATCATGAATGGGTGTGTTACCTTTGTAATGTAAATGTCGCAGGCATTTTGTGTGATCCGGCATTTTACAAACGGCGTCGTTCGTTTACAAACGCTCGCTGTTTTGTAATATGCCAAGGCAAATTGACAACTCGTTCAATTCGTCATTAGTGGAAATTGTAGGGTAAGCATCATACAAAAAGTAGTAAGTACTATTTGCCTTTGATGATTTTCTGTCATTAGGCTGTGCATATTATATAATTCCGAGTCAATTTATAATTTGCCTTTGGCATATTACTATACAGCGAGCGTTTGTGAACGGACGACGCCGTTTGTAAGATGCCGAATTATACAATATGCCTGCGACATAAATATTACAAATGTAGGTACTATAATTTATTTTAAAAGTTCAAAATTGATTCGAAAAAAAGATTCAAGACAAACAAATATGAGATATGGCGCTAGCAGTAACAGACACAAAATTAAAATTGCTTATATTTTTGCTAGCCCCTCCCACATAAATACTTATATTATAAGGAGGCAACATACAATACGCCTTTTCGTCATAACTCCTGGCTGTAAACGAACATACAATGTAATGCAACTTTCAGGTTACAATAGCGAGTACACGTCGGCCGCCGCATGTAGAGCAAGCCCACTTATTCGCGTTTAAGTAATTAATGAACTTTACCCTCTCGCTGGGGGCGCGGTGGCGGCGGCGGCGCGCTTTGTGTCGCGCCTCCTGTTGTGAGACGATGCTTAGCTATGTTACGATAACAGGTGGAGGTGGAGAATATACAGGGTGTCCCACGACCGTGCGATATAGAGAGCAAAGACACAGGAAATGAACATGCCACCTGGCTGACACGTGGCTCGGAACTTGATGCGTCCCCCGCTGCCCCGCGCGGCGCCCTCCGTATTTGTTCTTCCTCTAGTTGTGAAGCCTTATCATTACTTATCATTACCAAGTATTACAGGACTTCGTCTCTATCAAGATTATCCAATTCCACGCTGTTATTTGCACAAACGTCATTCGAGCCAGGTGTCATGTTCATTCGCCTGAGTAATAATGAACTTAGAAAGTTTATGCTTTATGGAAAAATACCTTTATATTTGAATTACAGTAATACTGCATTCAAATATTTTCCGTGGGACACCCTATATACCTTGTTGCAAACTCATTCTATAAAGTTATTGTTGAAAATATCCATTAGCTTATGGTTTTGTGCTCCAACATATTTTTCTGCAGTACTTAGAGAGTTTAAAAATAAAATTTGCTGTACATAAAAATCCCTACATGTGAACAGTAAGTATGAATGGGTGATATAGTTCTTATGTTTGGGCGAAATTTGAGATAATTTTTTGTACTAAGGAAAATAAAAGTTTTTCAGATGCCAAACTAATTGTTATTTCGTATTAAATTATATTTCGGAACGATAACCGCAGGGCGGTATAATACATGTTTCGTTTGGACTAATTTGGATGTTTTTTAGTTGGTTACCTTGCTAGATGTAGTAAAATATTATAATTTAATAGTGAAGTTTTACTATACCGATCGGTTAGCATGCCTGTCGTGGTTTTTAAAAAAATACATAGTCATTAGTGTATGTTTTACTTGGCCAATGGTCTATATTGGATATCTTACCAAAAAATATACTATGTTTTGTCACAACTATTAAAAAACTAACATCAGGTTGATATAAAAGATTATGATTAGACGGGACAGAAATGGAGTTCAAAATATAAATTGAATTAACTAGAAGGATTTCTTGACATCGTTAATTTTATTTGCATTGAATGCATATCTCTTGTACTAACAATCCATAATCGACCTTATGGTTAGAGCCATAGGGTTCATTATGAATTCGGTGTTGGCTGCGACTAACTCTCTATACTATCCCTGTCTGCTCTATGTACATAGATTAAGTGCTAGGACGCTTGCTATTTTATAAAGTACTATATTTCATTAGTGATACGGTTCAAAATCGTCTGCGAATATTTAAAAGCTCAATTTACTTACCATAGACAAGAAACAGTGCCCGATTTTTTTTTTGACGTAATCATAAAAATATCTACTGTTAGTTGCAAAATTGAATTTTAAAAAGAGGTAACATGATCGATCCTTGTTTTTCTTGGGTTAAATAGTCAAACCAAAATCCCTTGCAAAACTTAATATGCCGTATATGCGGGCACTGTAGTGTAGCGGTGTAAATATTTGTGTTGCATACTGTAACGCTGGCCCTATACATATTTTTGTGTTGTGTATTTTGTATGTCAAATATAAGCTAATGTACATTTTGAGTCGCTCGTTTCATTCCATTCCTACTAAGTCTAGTTATCTTATATCACACAACACACCGGTAGATATTCGCACAGTACCTACATAGTTTATTATTCTAATGCCGACTTGCACCAAACTTTCTACGTTCCTAAGCAATTACTTTACTCGCTTGGCAGTTCTTAACGGTCAGAATCTGGTCTGTTAAGAACTACCAAGCGAGTAAAGTAATTGCTTAAGGACTTTCACAGTTTGGTGCAAGTAGGCATAAATGTTACCGGTATACCTCATAGTGATGTCACATCGGAGTCTTTGTGATCATCCTAGAACTGAAAGATAAGTAAAACGCTGAAGTTGTGCTTCTTACGCTTATATGTAGCTTTTTATCTCACTAACCAATTCACCATGCTTCTTGATTATGTGTGCATTATACATATACATATTATTTTATGCTTTAATCACAAAGTCATTAGATACTTCGGCTTCGCTTCTAACTCTATGGCTTAAATAACTTAAAAATCAATATTTTAAGTTAAAAATACCAAACTTGAATGTATAATTCGGTCGAATTAACATGACACCTGGCTCGGAACTCGATGCTTCCCCCGCGGCCCCAGGGCGACGCCCTCCGTGGTTCTTCTTCCTCTTATTGCGAAGCCTTATCATCACCAAGCATCCCACGTCCTCTTCTCTATCAAGATTATCCAATTCCTCACTACTTTGCGCAAACGTCATAGCCATAGGTGTCATATTAATTCGCCCGAGTGGTACCTACTCTTTTTTTTTATTATGATATTTCACCACATGTGATTCATTTTTGTTTTGGAAACTTAAAGTTTTGCCTATTTAATAAAATAAAGCACATTGCGTTTATACTCAAATTATAAAAAAATACAAATCAAGGTTTTACTGTAGTTTTAGTGATTTTTAGAGGGATTTTGCAGTTGTTTCAAAGACCTTTGGTAACGCAATGAAATCGCTCTGTTTGCAGTTGCGAGTGACAGCGAGAGATCCGATGCGGAGGATTCTGCGCCGCTACTGCGCGAGTTCCGGGACTCTGACAGCTAATACTTTCACCTTTCTGTGCACGAAAGAAGCCTCTTCGAGGCGCACTTGAAATCCTTTCACCACACTGGTTCGAAAGAACTGTGAACCAGTGTGAATTGAGTCTAACTGGGTAGGTAGGTACTGCTCATAAATACATTAAGCAATTTCTTAGTTTTGCTAATTTTCTAGTGTTGGTAGAGCTCAGAAAGAAATGAATGTCGAGATTTGCCGTTATTGTGTCGTTTGCCAAATGAGGTAGGTTGTTAACCAAATCGAAACTTCTCTCTTCTGAAGTGACTCTATCTAGGAACTTAAGTAGGTACATGACTTTGATACCATGTCTTTCCAGTTCTACTCAGACTCATTTACAATACACTTTTTGAATTCTAGTTAGGTACCTTTGTGTAGAATTAATTTTGCTTGGCCTTGAATAAATTTGGTCAAAATAGCACCAAGAGAATTTGGTCAAAATAATCTAGGATTCCTACTTTATTTTACTCAAACTGCATTTTGTAACAGATAATGTTGACAGTCGATCGCTAGCTATCTTTGTGTAAATAGTTTAAATTATTATTTGATTTAGTCAATGTTAATAAATTCTGAAATCCTTAGTTTGTAGTTTCTTTTTTTTTCGTTATTTATTTTATCCGTAACACTTAATAATATTAATAAAAAGATCTATAAGTAGGATCGCTTCATAGTAGGTAACACTAAACAACTACGAACGAAGGAATGTGCTACAATATTTCTTCCTAGGTAGGTTAAGTACTAGGTACTTACCTTATTATCCAAAACAAAACACTTCAATACCCAGACCTAAAGAATGCATGCACTATGACAGGAAGCAAATTAGCAATCGATATGTATGTGTAGGTATATTAGGCTAACCATACTGGACCTACTACCCTACAAGGGTCGGCTGGCAGAGAATGCCTTTAGGCATTGTTGCGTTTCTATTGTTATTTTGAGGGTAGTTTGGTAAATCACCGCCTGCCCGAACGTGAAGAGCTAGAGGCTCATCAGTGTATTGGCGGGAGTCATTGTGATTGTATGCGTGTGGACGTTCTACTCAAAATCCGTCGATTTTCCTTCCATTTTTGGTCGAGCCAAATTTGCATCTCAACATTTTGATACTAGTGAAGTGTCGCGGATTCATAGCCGTGCTGTGTGCTTTTCCAAAGACTTTTCGAACCTGGACTCGCCGTGCGAGTCCACAGGACCTTGCCTGCCACCAAACCAACAAGCCAGGAACAGTTCAAATCAAAGGTAGGTGGTGTTCAATTGCCTTCGGAAATCAGTAGAAACGTTTTCAGCCCTAGACACTGTAGGTAGGTACTTTCAAAACTCAAAACACATAACTACTCGAAAATCGCCAGCATAATTAATCTCAAAAGGTTTGGTTTAAAAACCGCACGGGCATTAAGCCCGCCCGTTGTACCTACAATGTAGGTAATTTATATTTTGTGCAATAAAGAATTCTAATAATAATAATAATATTGCTAAGTGCAGGAGTTATATGAAACAGAAACAACATAGGTAAGTACCTACCTATATTATCAACGTAAAGTAGGTACATTTATACGCAGTAGGCAGGAGTCTTCTTCAAAGCGATCAATTAGATCGTAACATTCCGTGCGCGCTCTACAAAAATGTCAGTGCTAAAGTTTGCTATTGTGTGGTGAATGTCGTGGCAGTGGATCGGACACCATGGCTCCCCGGAGGATACGAGGGGAGTACGAAGACCTTGAAGCCACAGGTATGTCGGCTACACATTTATGGACGAAATACTAAATGCCAGTCAGTCGGGGCTGGGCACTTTATTAGTTACTAGGTAATGTAATGATATGAGTGCGGGTGCGTTATCAGAGATTATGTTCATAGCGTGTGTAGTAGGTGTGTTCTGCGACTGTTATAAAAAGCAAATTAAAATGGTTTTGCCGTGCTGATTAAAACACTGATAGCATAATTGGACCTACCCACTCGGTACTTTATTACATTAATACTTACATAAAGACTTGTTATAACTATAGGTACTTTGAATGTTAGAATTATTTGATTCGACTGACGAATTGAGCCTATTTTTTATTTAAAGTTAAGTCTCAAAGCATTTTGGTTTGGTAGAGTTTGGTTTTATTTGTCAATAGCAGCATTTACATTGGTAGAGCAAGTATTTTATCTTTAAAAAGTAGACATTTTTGTTAGTAAACAAATAGAACGAACCATTAACTGCGCTGACAGTGGCTACAGGCGAGATAACTGTAGATAACTCGGTCAAACACCTCTGCGGTACGTGTAGTACCTAGGTACTTCATTTACCTACCTACTTATCACCTTGTTGTCACACGAACACGAAAGCCAAATACATAATTTAATTTATACCTACTTCTATTTAACAAATTTTCTATGAGATCTAGGCAAAGAGCTTCTATACTATGTATCTAGAGAGCTAACACGCCATTTTGTTTTATTTAAGGATTAAGAATTCTGAACCTTATGCCTTGGAAATAAAGTTATTTTTTAATTAAATCTAAATATAAGGATTTTAATGCTTGATAGAGACCCCCTCGTTAAGGAGTGTGTCTCGTTCACACAGTTGCCAGCATACAATTAAAATTAACAAGGCCATAATTTTTGAAATAAGTGGGACAATTTTCGAAATTAGACGATTTGCTCTAAATGTTATTCAGATTCATTTGAAAGGTTTAGTACAGTCGCTGTCATGTAGGTTAGGTACCTAACTGCCGAGAAAAATAATTACTGTTCGAAAGAAACAGTATTAAAACCATTGAATCAGATATACCTCACTAGAATGCGGCGCACCGCCCTCTTTTTTTGTTGATATTTTAATGCACCTATGTATAATATAATTTGGTGAATAGCAAATGCAGCTTAAGAGACTTGCCGTGTAGCACTGCTAAAAAAGATGTGACGAGATGGTTGATGGGCTTGTCTTATGAGCAATCAGAGGAGTTAGTGAACCCTAGACTTTAGATATTCGTGTCGTTTCCGCTCAGTTATCTTCAACGATCTATTTGCTACAAACTAAGTAGGCACTTAACTCGCCACCTCCCATCCCTTCAAAAACCTCTTCCCTATCTCCACCGTATGCACAATTAATTAATTAATTTATTATTATAGGTAATAGTTACAACTACCCATTTATTTATTTCTTCAGCTGTTGTGATGATTGAAATCAAATTATATGAAATAAAATGATATGAAATGAAATAAATTGAAATGAAATGATATGAAATAAAATTATATGAAATGAAATAAATTGAAATGAAATGATATGAAATAAAATTATATGAAATGAAATTATATGAAATGAAATGATATGAAATGAAATAATATGAAATGAAATGATATGAAATAAAATTATATGAAATGAAATTATATGAAATGAAATGAATTAGTGCATGAAGTTTAATACAGTTCTTTAATTGTAAAATTTGGTTTCACATTTACGTAACATATTTGGTTTGTGAACAAAGCTTTGTTATATGTAATATCTACTGACGTTAGGTTTTATATTAATTAACAAGATATTAATTTGGTAGGCATTATCCATTATCCATTTACAATTAAAATTAATCTTTGTCAACTTGTTACACCATTATGATATTGTATTTCTCTAATTTATGTAACAATACGCCGGTCCTTTCTGATAATTCTTCTGTGTATCTTTTTGGTTCCCACGATACAGGCCAAGAGCCTAGTGTGGGGTCACCGATTACTGACCTAAGTGAAATGTTTTGTTTAATAAATAAATTGAATTGAATTGAATTGAATTGAATTTTAAAACAATAATGCAAAGTAACGTATGTATATAACATTGATAGCTTATTGAGCAGATTGAATTTTCCCTTGGTTGCTTGTTTATGTCTCAATGAAATATTCAAAGTTCAAAAATTATGGTCGCCCTACAGAACGAGACACACTCCTTACTGGTTCTAGCTCTTTCGGCTCGCAGTTTTCGTGTGAGTCGGCATTCTAGATACATAGTATACAAGTTCTTTGGATCTAGGTCTTTACCCAAAGTTTATCGTGTCTGGGTAAACTCTGATTCCAACCATGATGTCCATGACCATGAGAGAGTTATTGTACGTTGTTAGCGTTTTATATTGCCTAATATTAAATAAAAAGAGTCAATACAGCTAGTATCCTCACGCACGCTGCTATCGGGTGTCGACTTAGAGCAGTTGAGCTACCAATAGATAAATTTGCAACGGTTTAATGGGTGGCCCAATTGTTTCCCTTTGTACATTTTATAATATAGATTAGTAGTTAGCGAATGCCGTATTATTTTTGTTAATAAATTATGCAATAAATCGCGTTCTTTCACATAATTGAATGTTCCAGAGACAAGAGCCCTAGGCGTACACGCCTTACTTCGGCTCGCCTGGCTCTCCGCCAGGCATCTGCTCCAGGAGCGACGACTCTGGACTCTAGGTGAGGCCTGCATGTTTAATCAATGATATTACAATCGGTGAAATACTAACGCCTTTTTTATTCAGGAAATTATCTTTAAAAAAATTACATTTGTAGGTATAAAAGTATGGGGTGAGTTAGATCCTGGGGTATGAGGTCCTTGAGGTTCTTAAGTGGAGACCGCATCTAGGCATGCGTAGTGTAAGGACGACTTCTGGCTAGATGGAGCAATGATCTGCGCGCTATAGCCGGTAGACGGTTGAAGAGTAGAGCCAAAGATCGGGCTCAGTCAGTGGCGCGCTTTGGGGAGTCCTACGTCCGGCAGTACACAGGGCACTGCTATAGGGTTTATGATGATGATCCTGATGAGTTGAACGAAGGTGCATCAAGGATGCAACCACATTATGCCATTTTGTTACGTTATTATAAACGTACGTATCTATAAATTTCCATCTGTCTCCCCGCGCGTTGCTAAAATCGGGACACATCAACTTTTTGTCCCATTTGTCACCCTAAGGGGACAGATAAGGGTGACAGATGGGAATAATTCTATCTACATACACTTAGGTAGATTGTAAATATGAATAACTAGGAATGTTATTTGTTCTTAAGGTTGTCAGGTTAGTTAGCTGCTATAAGTATGTATATTGTTATATGACAACATTCCATTAGTTAGAACCTACCAAACAAAGGGTCTGCGTACCACCTGAGGTTTCCTCAATATTAATTCGTCCAACAGTCGCGTCATGCCGACACGCCCGAAGGTACCAAGATCCAGGGTCATCAATCATCACACACAGCCGTTCACCAGACTCGAGAACCCTACCTTATTTTTTGATTAACTAGTGTAGGTACACGAAAGCTTTAGGCCCCTAATATAGTCTAAACACGCTATATTTTTTTTGTTTTATAAGTCAAACATCCCGCTTTTTAATTGTCCTATTCAGTATACTCTCTCATGTAAGTAAATACATACAATATTATAACCGAGCTTAAGACACAAAAGAAAATACTATTGGCATTTAAAGTATAATAAAAAAATCGTTACAAAGTTGGAGCCTACACCCCCTGCTGGCATTTACTCAGGCTAGCTATAAACATGGTAAAGTATTTGAAGTAAAAATAATGTCTACTTGGAAAGAGAAGGCAGAAGGCTTGGAAACAAAGTATAGGTAAACTAAGCTTTTACATGCATTTTTTTAATGTATACCTATGTAAATAAATAGAGTAGGTACATGGTATTATCTAAATAAATTAAAAAAAAACAGTAAATAGATAGTAAAGTAAAAGTAAAATAGCTCTTATTTCTTCTAACTTAAATTATTTACATATACCTACTATTCTAAATCTATAATAACATTTTAGTACCTAGTCGCCTCATTGGCGTAGGCCTCCCCCAAACTCTTCCAAGAATTTCTGTCCCTCGCTTGCCTCGTCCAATCAGACCAGCATTTTTTATAAAAATGTCTTTCAATATTTTTCTCTGACGGCCGCGTTTTCTTTTCTTGTCCCTAGCGGTCCACTCTGTCACTCTTTTAGTCCATCTATGGTTATCTAACCTATAAATGTGACCGGCCCAGTAAATAGAATCGAAATAGATAGTGTAGGCAGCTTAAAAACCTAATCTTCATAACGACTCGTAACACAGGTAACCTATTGAATATTTTTACGGAGTACAGCTAAAACAACTCTTTTATTTTCCCCTATTTGTTAGTTTTTGTAAAGAACTTGTCTAATTTCTTAGCAGACAGAACTGAGCTAATGCTAGTTCAGCAATAAACCCGTATCTGACCTGAAAGATAGTAACGTGACGACGTCGTTTGGCGTAGGGCGGAAGTGGGCGCGGGCAGCGCCGCTTCCGCCCGCCCAGCCCGTGCCACGCGTCATCTCTAATGGGTATTGGTGAAGGCAGTGAAAGAGCATCACCAACCTGCCATTCGAAGCCAGTGAGCGTTTTATTACTATTTATACATAGTTTATTTAATAGGTAGATACCTATAATAAGCTTTTTAGTACAAAGCTTTGCTAGGTGGACCCGCTCCACGCGACACGCTCGTGAAATTCACTAAGATTTTTAATATTATTTTTAATTACTTAGTAGAAAAGCGTATTACTCAAAATAATTATGTACATTATGTAAGCAGGTACTACTATGTATGTAAATATTTATATTATTTCAGTATGAGTGAAGTTCACGCATTAATCGTACATACTTGTAACCTACCCACTTCAAACCCTTAGCCGTGCCTCGCAGCTGAGATTTTTATTTCCATTAGAATTTATGATTCGGGATATTTTACATCGATTGCTGCTGGGGTCACAAAATAACAGTACCTACTACTACTTAACTTCTTCTAATTAAGACTGCTATCTAATACGAGTCATTACAATAGGTCAGGTTTATTTAAACGCTTAAAAATCCCTATGTTCGCGATTGCCCCACAAGATCTTATTGTTATGAAACACAAAAGGCTCCATCCTACGCTCATAAGATAAGAACTCAAAAATCTTGTAAAATACAAAGAATTTAGGTAGATTCATTCACAGCAGTAAAATATCCACTACAGCTCAGAATATGAAAAGGAAAGAGAAAAAGGAAAACCAGTCAAAAAAACTGTTGCTATAAGTTGTAGATACAAATCAATCGTCAAAATCTTTTAGAAAAGCTTTATTATACCAATAGTAAACAAGGTCAAAATTGTCCCCTTACCGACCCTTTGCCCCATGATACCTATGTGTGTGTGTACCTACAATACTGATTAAATACTTAGCTCGCCTAATTATTATCACAGCTTGTAATGTCCTATCGAGCACGCACCCGCTGCGAGCTTGGTCGCTCTGGCCACAGTGAACGCACTGTCTGGCCACGATTGACCAACCAAATCATGTCCACTTTCGTCCATGACGCCAAACTTTTATGTAATATATTTCACCGTTTAATAAGGTGATAGGTAAGTAATATAATTATGATTTGGAAAAACCTGCCAACTTAGTCAGACATATACACAACATCACTAAATATCATACAATTTGGCTGAAACGTGAATTCCTCACATGCTTCCCGAACAATTTCAGGCCGATGTGCTTCGAATTTGTACCAATTGGCATTTATCCACTAGGTATCTATCTATCTATCTATGTAGGTAGGTATCACACAAACCCTTTATCCCTCGTTTCCTTGCATACCCATTACCTACTGTACTGAAAATCTTTGAAGACTAGGAATTTTCCAATTTAACTTGCTGATAATTAAAGGATAGCTCGATGTTTTGCGATTATATTCTGCGATAAATTAATAGTGTAGGTACCTAGGTATACCTAATGCATGTCTTTTATGAGATTTATTAATTATTCCCATCTATCTCTCAGCTCTGTCCGCCTAGGGTGACAGATGGGACAAAAAAGTTCTATCTGTCCCACCGTTGCTGAAAGGGGGACAGATGGAACTTTTATTAATTTTAAAAGTTCTGTCTGTCCCCCTGTCACTGTAGGATACCTCTACATTCCAATTTAAGGGACTTAAATCCTATAATAAAGCAATCGTCAAATGTAAAACTGGCATACATTTTGGCACGTGGCCAATGCTTACTAAGCTGTCTTTGAGAGGATTATGAAAGTTCTCATAAAACTCTCTTGAAAAGAAAGTTCTCTTCAAGAAAGATATTCCTTCGCTATAATAAATTTCTAACTCGTTCATTTTAACCATGTGCCATCAGTTTTGAAATATTTCAGTAAGTAACAATAACATTAACTTGCCTACTTACCAACAATTACATTGACACAAAGCATAGAGGTCTTTTTGAACTTCCTTGCAGATATTTGGATAATTTTATTTAAAAAAGCTCCTAGAATTTTTTACTCGATTGTTGCAATTCAATATCTTATTGGAGTGTTCGATTGAAACGTCTTTATCGATTCTAGCGGGCAAGTCCTTGAACCCGGCTATAGCTGTAGATTGACTGTGAACAGCCACCAGACTTAACCACTTTTTAACTAGCTGGGTTGTACTGGCAGGAATTTCCGCCATTTCCAGCAAAAACTTTCCCCTATAACTTTTTCTCTCCAACTCTTTACCAGCGTAGTGATTAAAATATTAATAGTATAATACAACATTGTTTATTTCGTACAAAATCATACAGACAGTTGTGGTAGAGTCACGGTTAATTGATTATGTAAAAACATCAATATTAAGACATTTGCTCTGCAAACAAATTAAAGTCAGAGTTCCCAGAATTAAAAAGTTCCCAGAAAAAAGCGCAGCGGCCGTTTTTTAGCTCAGTTGTATCGTGCTGTTTGCAGACACAGGCTCGTGGCTAGGATGTGGTTCGGGGGTTAAGGGGAGGATGCCGAAGAGGACTAATCTGTGTCTTATGAAAATTACCTTAGGTGGAGCAAGGCTACTCATGGTTAGCTGTGTCGTCGATTAATCCTACTTCAATCTTCCAGTAGGTATACTTATAGGTTTCCGAGATGAGACAAAGCCTATAACATTTTTAGAAACTAAACTCATTATTGCTGACATGTATGTAATATTTAATGATGGCTCAAAGGGGCGCATGTGCTTCGAAAGTGTTATTTTTTAACTTAAACATACCATCTGATCACAATAAACATAGTGGATATTATGAATCCTATTTTGGAGAATGTACCCCCCCGCCCCATCATCCTGAGTCTTCGGGGATGTAGATACTGCAGGTATCTGCTGAAAAAGTAATACAAATTGAGGCGGCCGGTGTGCAGTCGTTCATCCTCTGAATATTTCATACAAAACGAAACGTGCGTATGAAACAGAACTGCAAAAATATCGTCGTGATTTAATTTATGGAACTGGGTCGTGTGTACTTCAAAAAAAGGTTAAAAATATCTTTTTTTACTCATTACATGCTCAACTTTAGTGAAATCTTATGTAAGTACTTGACACAATATTATTGTTGATATACCTAGATCTAATTTACAGAGTACCGAAACCATAAAGTAGTATAATGATAAAAACAGTACCAAGCTTTATAATCGCCAAGATTATTCATAAGAATCCCGAATAAGTAGGTAGATTTCATCTGCTATGCCCAGACAATGTCCTGTCTGAGATGAGGTGGTTTCGGCTGTAAAACTGTAATTTGACGAGCGTCCACAATGAACATCGTAAACTGCGTCGTGCGCTTGTTCATGTCTCATTTCCTTTTATTGTTTACATCGTTTGACGCGTTTTTATGAGGCTAGTTAATAATAAACAACCTACTTATAAAATAAAAACATAAGATATTCATCTACGGATTGTTTTACTTTTATATATTTTAAACCAACTACCACAGGGTGCACACTAAGGCTTTCATCCCGGGAGTCTCGGTCTCGAAAATTTCGAGAGTCTCGACGATTTTTCGTTATTTTCGAGACTCGAGACTGGATGGTTTCGGTACCGGGAATAACGAGACTTTCGATACTTATAAAAATCTTAACAATATTCAGTGTAGATAGCCCTTAGTATAATCTAAAACAAGGATAAGACATAGTGGTATAGTCTTATGACTTTAGCTTACCAAAAAGGGCAATTTAAAAAAATTGTAATATGTGTGGAATGAATGTAAATGTAAATGGACTCCCTTTTCCGCCTTTTCCGCTTCGCGGAGTGACCTCGGGTTTTTGAGGATTTCCTCTCGTTGCTTTGCCACTCCCACGCATTCCAGGATTACGTGGGCGAGCGTTTCCTCCTCGGTCAAGCAGCCTCTACAGAGTGGGCTGTCTGTGTTTCCAATGTTGTGCAGATGTTTGTTAAGCAGGCAATGTCCTGTGATAGTACCCACAATGATTCTTATCTGGTCGTTTCAAACTAAGTAAACGTCTAGTTAGACGTGGTGCAAGTTGCGGAAAGGCCATTCTTGATTGTTTGCACTTCTTGGTTTGCCGCCAGCGCTCACTGTGCTGTGTCTTTGTACGTTTGCGTATCCACGCTCGCAATTGAGAAAAGGGTTGTGGTAGGAAGGGAGATGGCCCTTCCCTTCCAGTCTCAGATCCTTTTCTAGCCAACTCGTCTGCGGCGTCGTTCCCTAATGAGTTACTGTGCCCCTTAATCCACTGGAGTGTTATTCGGTTGGCTCGAGTTATTCTTTCCAGTGCTCGGTGGCATTCGTTAACGAGCATTGAGTCGCAAGTATTGCTATCTAGTGTTTTTAGTATAGCCATACTATCGGTTAGAATTCGTATATTTTGATTTTCGATTTTCCTCCGAAGTATGGTGTTTGCTGACTCGGTGATCGCTACACATTCGCATTGGAATATGGAGCTGTATGCACAGCGCGAGAGTCATTGATATGTTTATTTTGTAATCAAATGAAAGGCCCCTGTACCTTCGTTGGTTTGTGTGTGTATGTGTGGAATGAGGAACCATTTCGAAGAAAAACGCAAATTTTGATAAATCAGGAACATCGGACACCACCGAACATAATCAAATACTGGATTGTAAAGTTAAACTGTGATGTGTTCGCTAATACGCCATAAAATGCCTAAATGCCATTCCTATGAGTGTGCCTTTATGTACTATTAAATTAGTCTCGAAAGTCTCGTTTTTCCCGGGAATTTCGAGACCGCATCGAGTCTCGATTTTTTTTTCCCGGGACTCAGAAAGTCATCGAGACTGAAAGCCCTAGTGCACACCCAGGCTAGTTAGTAAGCTAGAACACGTTTCGTTAACAAATTATAGAAGAGCGCTGAGAATTTGAACGAGATATAATTTAATTTTAAACACAGCAAAGTTGCTTCCTTACTTGTGAAGTTGTGGGGAGCTATTTGTAAGAGAGGATAAATTGCAGTTCATATGCCTTCTTTAACTAAATGTACACCATTTGTTTCAAACAAATAGTTAAACGAATCCTGATTTCTATTTATTTGACTAAGTTTTGACATTACCTTCATTCCTTCCTTTCAGTACATCAAGTACTCTTATATTTTATTGTTTACAAATGCATGCTATTCTCTCCATTTGCACACCTGCACTGGTAAAATATGATGTGTCTAAAACTAATAATGTAGCAACTTAATCTACACATATTTACGCAATTACATGGTCTTTATCTTTATCTTAGTCTTTTGAAGTGAGACTCAATACAATTATATCATGCTTACGCAACGCAATATGTAGATCGAGCTGCGTGAAGGGCTTTAATTATCATTAGCCCACTTGTTAGCATCAGACACAAGTCAGAATTATTGTTTTGTCGAAATTAATAAATTGCTTCTACTTTACTGTACCTATTTACTGCATATCTGGAAAAGTGATACAAAACCTTGGCTTTAATAATAAGGTAGATATAAAGTTCACATACCTACTTAGACAGTTCTGTGTAAGCTGGAAGCTCAGTGCCGGTCCTCGTGACGCGGCGACCGCATGTCCCGCCCGCCCTAGCCGCCGCCAAGCCGCCCGCTCAAACACGACGCGTCTACCACATATCACTAAACCTATCAAAAGCTTTGTAAATACAACAATTGTTTACATTTGAATAGTTGTAGCAATACTAGTGCGTCGTGCTTGTTTTGTTGTTGACTCTAACTTCGTGGTGAGCCCTATGAATAAGTAAATTGTAAAGTTACCGCGTAGCGACAAGTCGAAAGTTTTTTAAGTATTTCCGAGAAGGGTCAAGAAAAGAGTTTTGCTTTATCTTTATTAGTTGTTTCTTTTATTAAACGTTGTAGAACTTAAACGATTGCTGGGTTGGAAAACAAGACGAGTAACGTGTATGCTATCGATTTTTTAAATTAATTTATAATTATTTAGTTTTAAACTAGTTCAATTCATACAAGCTACAAAGGTATTTGATTAGAGATATTTTTTTTAAAAAAAAGCGAAATAGAAGATGCAAACCTTGCAGATACTAAAATACAAATACAAATACAAAATCATTTATTTACCAAAATAAAAATTACACACACTTGTTAACAATGTACTACTTATGCTTTCTTTCCTATAAATCCTCTCAAAATTATTAAAACAAATCAGAAAAGTGATTATAATATTAAAGCAAGATCAAAAGGTGTCTCGACTAATTTTGACCAACCCTTTTCAAGTTAATTACTTAGTGAGTGGTGACCTTAATCAAACAAAGGTTGCGATGCGATGATGCGTCCTTGGACAGTCTTCCGTGTCCGAAATAACATTAATTTGTATTGTCGAGTTGTCTATATACCAAAAATACTTAAATGGGCAATGCAGCATCGTTGTATCTGTGCAGTTAGAATTTTGGGTTTCTACAAAATGACTGAGTGACAACGGGGAGAATGCGGCGCCCGAGCCGAGCTTTTGTGAGCTGGCTCGAGCTAGGTTGCCAAACGATGAATATAACTTTAATTATTATCAATGATGGGTACTGCCTGGCGCTATTATTGGTACATAGGAAAACGACTTACAGTAACAGTTATACAATTTTAATCAAAATTTTTTCTTCAAGAGTGCTTTACACAATATCAAATAATGAGTTCAGTAACGGCAACTGATTATGGGTAAAGTACAGGTAAAACTACTGAACTTAGGGACTTGAAACTTGAAGAATATGTCAAGAGCTACTACATAAAAGGAATTTTGAAAATACATACGCAATACAAACGAAATTACAGCTGACGCAGCTAGTATTCTAAACAGGAATAATGGTAATATGAAGGTAGGTAGGTACTGTGTACAGAAATTAACTCGCTACAAAATAAGTATAGAGAATTTAAAGTTTCTTCTTCCCACATGATCTTTAAAAAACTACAAACATAGATTTTTCTAGTGAAATCTCCAGAGCTACAAAATTTAATATGTCGGGCGTAAACTTACCACCCAACAGTTAAGTATTACTTATTTAAGGTATCGTTTAGAACATTTAGTTGAAAAGAGCTCTCATTTCTTGTTCATTTCAATTAATTAAACGTTGAAGCGATAAAGTCCTAGAAGGTCGGGCGTCGACAAGCCTTCCTATGTCATATTATATTCAATTTCTTCTCAGTCGAAGTACTTACCCTACCTACTTATGAAATTATAAGAAGATGAGTATTTTTTGGTAGATCTCTAGTGTCTTGACATTAATTAATTTAATTAATGTCAAGATACTAGACTAGACTAGACTAGACACCATTTAATTCAATTTTATTTTATTTCAATTTTATTTATTTTACCTCAATTTAATTTATTTTAATTTAATTTGTTTTAGTTCATTTAATTAAGTTTAATTTTATGTGATTTAATGTGTCAAGTGAAATATGGATCTTGTAGTCCGAAATAAAATATTTTTATTTATATTTATTAATTATTTGAAGAAAAATCATGATGGATGGATAACGGTGTTCCTATAGAACAAGATGGATAGTACCAAACCAAAATGAATGCGGTCTAAAGGACCGAAAATTTTCAGACACCCTCAATCAATAAAAATTAAATATGTCTGTTCTCAAATAATGTTTGTTACTTTTTACGATGTCGTTTTATTGACAATGAAAAAGCCTAGTAGTTTTAACATATAATAGTTATTTAGCCCTATTACTAGAACGTGGTGACCGAGTGGATGAGACGCTTGCCTTGCGATCTGATGGTCGCAGTCATGCATAAATGGGTTTTATCGGTCGAAATAATCTATGTATGCATCCCACGTTCTCGCAACGGTGAAGTAAAACATCGTGAGGAAACCGTCATGTCGTAGAACCTAAAGTTCGAAAACATGTGTCGAGTGCAGGAAAAGAGCCTCTTCGAGGCGCATTTGAAATCCTTTCACCGCACTGATTCACAAGAACTAGTGACACGATAAGAAGAAGAAGCCCTATTACTTCTCTTTTTCGAAAATTAGCATCGTACTGAAATGTACTAGAAGTTAGCCAATGTGGCTCCCTTTTCTTGGTCGCATTTTCAGTATACTACATTGTGTTTCCATACTTTAATACTCCTATGCAAAAAATAAAATTAATAAATAGTGGTTTACCATAACCACTCAATATGGCTCGGTTGTGTTGAAGATACATAAATACACAAAATATGGATATGTATCCTCATACATAACGTTGTATCTTTCGAACTACTATGTCATAATACATTCGAGTATCTGCACTCGGGCTCCAATGAGCGTACGCCGTACAGCACCGTGTCACACAAAGCCATACCGGCTCCTGTTGACCGTGACATATTTCGGTATCTGGTCGTCACAGAATAATACTCAGTATGATATTGCAGGGGCGAACTCACAGTACGTGAAAAACTAAAGAAAATAGAAATAGACAAAGAGAGAAGAATAAATAACTAGGTATAAACCAAAGTAAGCTTGATGCCCTTGATGGAAATATAAAGAAATAACTGAAAAAAGAAAGACAACAAACCCATTGTATGGAAAACAAAACACTTATACATAATGTTCAAGAAGTTACTTACAAATAGGTAGGTACCTTTTATTTTAAATAACACTCAAAAATGTTTTGTAAACTAGATTTAAATAGTATGAATGAATGATTTATTTGTCACAAGTATGGTTAGTTACAGACTGGTCTTATGAATGTAGGTATAAAGTAAAGTCACATACTTTTTCCTAACTTATGGCTTAAGTTGCTCATAATCTCGATCTCGATCAATGTATCTATAAATTACATAAAATTTGTAGAAATAAATGCTTTTTAATTTTGTTTTATGATATTGCAGGGGCGAACTCACAATACCTACGTACTTTGTACTCAATACTTTTCGTAAACTCATTTAAATCCCGATGTTGATTTCGTTCGCTTTATGAATAAGAAAGCAGTTATTGCTACGCTACCATATTGCGGTACGAACCCTCTACGCGCTACGCGCAAAGTGCTACGTAGGCTGCTACGAGCTACGCAAGTACTACGAACGTACGTACAGAGCTTACGGACTTAAAAAAATATGGCTCTACCAACCAATAAATCATTTATGAGCGTTAATTGTTGCCTGCTCTATTAAAACAATCAATCATTTATTTAATATTTATTTTTCAAAAACACAATTATTACACAATAGTTCAGTTCAGGACGAAAAAAATCGAATAACAGAGAAGATTCATTCTTTCATGAGTAATAAATCAGAGCAGGACAATTTATGAAAAAGCATGCGAGACGAGAAGTAGCCTAAGATCTTACCCTTCATAAATGATACTTACCCATCACCGAATTCGGTGAAATCGTTTCAGTGGTTTAGACGTGATCGAGAAACGAAAATACATCTAGTATTTCAAACTGTCGCCTGAATTATTTTATTAGGAGTACGTTAGGTAAATTGTATTTATAACAGCATAAGCCAACTACTTACCATCTATAATACAAAATTTACAAAAGGAAACAATTGGGCCACCCATAGACCGTTGCAAACGATCTATAGGTAGCTCAACTGCTCCAACTCGATACCCGATGGCAGCCTGCCGAAGATACTGGCTGCATTGCCTCTTTGTATTGCAAGGCTTATTCCTTGGCTGAGATAGCTGCCAGACCTCCGATCACGCGGCGCTTCGACAGACTCACTGGCAAAATTTTGAAATTTATTATGAGAAATATCTAATAAGACTTATTACATCTCAAAATCCTTCTGTCGTCCACTGTGCACCTGGCGGAGCTGGCAGGTAGCCAGCAGCCAGCTTCGGCCACTTCTCCCTGCCGCTGCCAGTCTCGCACTTCATCGAAGCTGAATCCATAAATCCTGTACTTTTTTTCTCTGCTCCTACAGTGATACTTTAATCTCATCACTGCTGTCTGTAGGCCGGAGATTATTCACAGCTTAATCATTCTTGAAGAATGATAGTTTTTTTAATTATAAAATGGTGTAGATAATCTCGTAATATAAAAATCTTTATTTTAGCAGATGATGTTATAACAAATAATATCAGTTCTAGTAAAGCGTCGATGACACAGGGATACTAACCAATGACTTCGCTTGTAACACTAACTTGTAAACTCGCCCCGTGTCATCGGCTTTTTTACAATCTGCTAGTTGACAATCCTTTCGGACCGCTAAATATATTAAACTCGCTGGCTTGTAGCTTGTAGCCCTGTGTCGTCGACGCTTAAGACTCCAAAATTATTTATTTTCATAGTACCTAGATGTGTTGTTCAAATCACAAATAAATATTGTCACTTTATTTTATGTATAAAAAGGCCTGTACGGGAATAACATAGATCTAATGATAAACTTCCTTCAAGCCATCTTCAAGATAAGATACGTTTGAGTAGATCAGGTCCCACCCCTTTAACCCTGTCCCGCGGGGCTCGCCTGATTGAGCCTCACTACGGACCTGCCTTTTAGTTTAATCATCCTCAGTCGTAACCCAGGGCACCCCAGGGGAGCGCCCTTTATGTCACCGGTGAAATGGAGTGACCATGACTGTAGTTAGGACTTTTAAAATACATTTAAAAGATTTTTTTTTAATCTATTTATAGGGAGAACTTGATGAGGTGGTAGGGAGATAATAGGCTTCCTGTCTTGCCATTCCCGTTTGGATTCGTAAACAAACATTTTGTCGAGGCACTAGACTAATTTGCGAAATTTGGAAATAGGTTTGATTTGATTTTGATGTGAGAAAGAAACATTGTAGGTATTTGTTTTATTACTTACATAAGCTCACTGCTACAATATTACATAATTTACAAAAGGATACAAAAAAATAAATTAGGAATTATTTATTGCACTGAGAAAAAAAACGTACCTACATTATACATCTTATCTTAAGGTGGACTGTAAAGCAGTAATTAATGCTCTGATACATTATGTTTTTTAACAATAATAAAACAACATTAACAATTAAAAGTAATGTTCTGTCAACATGTTTCACCATTGTTAAATTGTATATTCTCTATCAACAAATTATATATATATATTTAGTAATAAATCCGCTTAATTTCAAAGTTTAAAGATACGACACGTGTTTCGCCGTATCTTTAAACTTTGAAATTAAGCGGATTTATTACTAAATATATTTATATAATTTGTTGATATTTATGGATTTCCGCAAAGTAACGCCTGAATCAATCAAGTATATTCTCTAATTTAATTTAACAATACTTTTTTCATGATTTGTATGGTGCATCGTTTTGGTTCCCACGATCCAGGCCGAGAGCCGAGTAGCCACCGATAACTGACCTATGTGAAATGTTTTGTGTTAATAAATAAAACAAATTGAATTGAGCCACATAATAAAAATAAAACTGTCCGCAGTATCCTGGATCGAGGGTAACCCTAGTACTATACCCTGCTCTGAAACAGCTCGCTTTGATTCGGTTGTTGCTCGTATGACGTCATCAAACCGCGCCTATGCGCCTCTGCCTTGCCACCGGAAGTGGCCATACCCATTCCGGAAACTAACCACCGACCGCGGTGATTACCCATATTTTGCTTGAATAACTTTATATACCTGTACTAATGTATTGGATTCAGAAACACCTTTTAAATCTTCTTATCGTGTCACTAGTTCCTTCGAACCAGTGTGGTGAAAGGATTTCAAGTACGCCTCGAAGAGGCTCCTTTATTGCACTCGACACATGTTTTCGAACTTTTAGGTTCTACGACATGCCGGTTTCCTCACGATGTTTTCCTTCACCGTTGCGAGAACGCGGGATGCATACATAGATCTTTTCGACCGAAAAAACCCATTTACGCATGACTGCCACTGGGATTCGAACCCGCGACCATCAGATCGCAAGGTAAGGCCCTCATCCACTCGGCCACCACGTCCTCTAACCTTTTAAACAAAAGCCTGATACAAATTAAATTTAGATTCAAATAGGTAATAGTAAAAGTAGGTAGGGTGGATCTGGTTTTAGGGTTTCCAAACCATATTATTTGAGTAATTTCGTATGTTTGTCTTGTTCTAGTAATAATTTACAGTAGAACTGGTTTAATTAAGTAAATTGAGTAATGATGTTTGTCTAATTCTAGGAATAATTTGCATTGGAACTGGGCTAGGTTAAGTTTTTTGAAATACTTATAGAACATATGAAGTTTAAAATGAATTGAGTAATTTGTTTAAAATAGTGTAGGAAGGTTTTTTTGGTGATGATCTACTGGTAGGTGACGTCAATGTACATATACCCACATAAAGTTAAAGTAAAATAGCCTTTATTTCTACTAATTGAAATTATTTACTTATACATACTATTTTTCATAATCTATACTAACATTAGTAGTCGCCTCATTGTCGTAGGCCTCCCCCAAACTCTTCCAGGTATATTTTGTTTATACCTACATATTATGTAGGTAGGCCTTTGCCCTACAATGGGACAGTTCAGGCTGATAATAATAAAATTATGTAGGTATAAACAAATTATACGTTTTAACACACAATCTTTGACAAATCATACTGGATATTGTACCTAAATGAACGATTTGATGCGAGGTTACTCTATCTATATCTATGAGTCGCGGGCGCCCGTGAACACTGCGCTTTAAACGTCTTTTAATATGTAATTTTTTGATTTTATATTATAGTTAATATAAAAACTTACTCGTGTAATGGTCGCGAGACGCAAAAGTGTGGAACAACATTCTACGAGGCACACGACACTGTGCGCGCGCTTTATCTACTCTAAAAACTCACGGTTTTTACTGTATTCTGTTAAATCTATATACTTTTTTTTTTTTTTTTTTTTTTTATTGGAGATAGACCTTCGATTGACCACAATCTCACCTGATGTTAAATGAAGATGTGGCCGACGATGAATCTCGAAGGTCTAGAAGACACCTATTTACTCGCTTCTTGAAAAGACCAAGATCGTAGTTGTCCGGGAAGACAGAAGCGGGTAGCGAGTTCCATTCCTTAGCGGTTCGTATTAAATATGTGGATTTGAATCGTTTGGTCCGTGTGACCGGAATATCCACTAAATAAGGATGAAACTGCGCTGTGCGTCTGCTCGTTCTGGAGTAAAATGGAGAAGGTGGGATCATACTTAATATAGGTTAAGCTTTTAAGATATGAAACATAACTAAAAATTATTATGAACGCTTAAAATATGTATCATCTTTACCTTATTACCTGATAGCGGCTCGAAGAAAGTTACCTTCCTACTTATGTACCTACCTACTTACACTAGGTCACCTATCTAATCTGGGGTAACTATCTGCCTGGGAACCTCTTCAATTGATAAGAATACAGAAGTATATGATTGATATGTTAGTGTTAAAAGAACCGCGTGTGTTTTGAGTCGTGTGTCTAGATATCTTTTTCTGAATGCGTTGTTACAAATTAATTTGCGTAGATTGTAGTGTATCTGAAGGAAGAACGAAACAATAAATATTTATTTTTAGTCTGGACTGACTGACACACTACGCAGTTACGCACAGGCCAAACCACTGAACGTAGAGACTTGAAATTCCAAGGGTATGTTTGTCACAAAGTGTAGAGTGTAAAGTAGACGTAGGTAGGTAGGTACCTACTAAAAAAGGAACTTTGTTAATTCACAACGCAAACGAAGTTATCGGCGTCAGCTAATCTATCCATAAATTCATTGACTAGTAGAAAGTAGAGCCATTCTCTTACCTCTTGTTGGTAATATTTGGTATTTTCGAATCCAAACTCAATTTTGGCTCTCAGGCTAAATTATGCACCCATCTTACGCAAATGGATTTGCATAATCCGTGCTGACTGCTGAGCAAACTCCTCGGAGCTTACATCTCTTAGGGTGCGTTTCCACTAACGCGGATCTTAACGGAGTGGAGAGGAGCGGACTGTAAATTGGCTAATCACAGTGCTCGGTGCTCGAAATTCCACTTCCATTCCTCTTCGAGCATTGTGATTGACCAATTCACGGTCCGCTCCTCTCCTATTCGCCCCGCTCTGCGTCAGTGGAAACGCAGCCTTACCTTACTCGAGCTCTGCCGGGTCTTAGCGCGCCATTGGTGACTTACACTTACCTGCAGTACTTATCTGCCTACGTAGGTAATTTGCATTTATTTAGTTAAGTAAGTATTTAGGTACCTTACCTATCTACCTACTTGCTACTTACTTAATTACTTAGGGTGGTACGCCTTTTGGAGAAAAGTGTTCGTCTTACTTGACATACATAGTAGCGCTATTCTACTCTACTGGTCTTTCGAGACTGACCAAATGTATTTATGTGAAAGAACGCTGAGCAGTGTAGCACCGGCCTATCTGAATTAAAGTCCTGTGCAGGCGTGATCTCTTACCATTAGGAAAGCGTCTACCTCGTCTCGTCACTCGTTTAAAAAAAATAATTTAGAAGATGAGGATAAACTATATATAGATAGACGACACCGTGGCTTAGTTGGTAGTGACCCTGCCTACGAAGCTTGGTGTTCCGGGTGCGATCCCCGGCCGGGGAAAATATTTGTGACGAACACGAATGTTTGTTCTCGGGTCTTGGATGTTGTGATGTGTTGTATGTGTCCACTGTCCATGCCACCTGCGACACAGGGAATCCTAGTGCAGGGGTGTGAGTGTGTGAATGTTTGTTTGTTTGTTGTTGTTTGTTTAACTATTAGGTACATATTTCAACCCACTTTGGAACATAGATTCTTCGTAACGTAATCGGAAAGTAGGTGTACCTTCGCTATCAAAAAGCATTATATTCGTGAGTGAGATACAATTGTGTGGAACGATGGTTGCGTGGTGAAGTGCATCGGAGTGGTTGGTCGGTGATGGTGTGCGATGGCGTGGCCGGGAGGCACGGAGACAACGGAGCTGCCTCTGCACGAGCTCGGCGAGGCTGCGCAGCCGGCGGATCTACCCGCCACGGAGATCCTCAATGGAACTAAAAACAGTGAGTTTGTACACCACGAGTGTCAGTCTGGTTATGTGTTCCTGAACGGCGACTGTGTCTACGCTTGCGAAATGCAGGACGGCCTTTAGGGCTCATTCGCACGAGCGAATTTTAACGCGCGTGAAAAATCCGTTCAGACCAATGCATTTTGCTCGTTTTAAATGCGCCGACGTGCGAACAGCTACATAGATAGGTACTTGGAAATGCATTTGATCTGTTTGAATGGATTTTTAACGAGGATAAGACTTACGTTCAGCAGTGGACATAAAGAGGTGTGTGATAATGCAATTAGTCAATACCTTCACCCAGGGAACTAGTCACGCACCTCATGAAGGGAAAGTACCGCTAAGACATGTCCATCCTGACTGACAGACAACGCACAGGCTGAACCACTACCGTACTAACGTAGAGGCTTGAAATTTCGACGGTGGTTAGGAGGTAGGTATAGGTACTCGTCAAGAAGTGTAGGCGAATTTGTTAGTAAATTCGCAACGCTAAATTCTCAACTAGTGGGTATCAACTAGTGTTACTTATATAAGAGTTTATTCGTAAAAGTATAAAAAGTAAAGGTTATAGGTACGCATCAGTGTATAGCACCTTATTATCGAAGTTTCCGTCGTCTCGAATATACGTAACGACATAATCCGCATCGTCAGTATCGCATTACACCAGCGACCACGTCACGTCACCTTGTGGCTTGGTTGGCTTCGGCTCCTAGTCGAGTTCCAACGCGGAGGCACGATGCTCGTCCAGATCCTCATATTCATGTACATCGCGAGCTGCCTGCTGTTCTACGTAGCGCACGTGATAGACTTCTACTGGACGGCCATTTGAGAGTTAAGGCGGCAGAGCAGGACCGGGGACGTGATGGTGGCGTGATGAACCGGCTGCGAGCGGCGCTGGAGGCCTTCAGCAGGCTCGGTGAGTTACAGGAATAACGTGATCGAAAGATAAAATGATTTTCCCTGCAGTGAGTATTCAAAAGGTCTCGGGAGTAAATATATAATACAGCGTGGTAGGTATCTGCTGTAATATAGGTACTCATCTCATATCTTAGATGTGTTATGTTGCACCTAAAAATTTCATTACCTACTTTAAATTGTATAATATAAATAATTCTCAAACAACTGAAATAAAAGTAAAAAAATAATGAAATAGAGTTTTAATAGTACCTAAAAAGAATAGAATATAGGTTTTGAAAACATTTATTTAAATCTCCATCAAATAAGGGTAATTTTAAGAAGTAATCGGGAAATTAGATATTTAAAGCTGGCGACTCAATGAATGTGAAATGTCAATGTCAAAATCATCTACCCTGCAGATGTCGCTCACACTTCAAGTGATGTTCCTCTTCGATATCGATATCGATCGACACGTTAAGCCAGACCAACCAATGTACCAGGAACCAATGTAACCAGTGCACAAAAGGAGCCTCTTCGAATGAGCACTTGAAATCCTTTCACCACCCTGGCTCGAAAGAACTACTGACATGATAAGAAGAAAAAGAACCTATGTTAGACAAAACAAATACCTAGTTTTAATGGAAATTATTTTACGTTACGATAAGTACTAGACCGAAAAAAAAATGGTAGAAAACAATATTTCATTGCCTTACCTTACCTAATACACTTATGATTGCTCGCTGTAATGCTAGTATGTAGTTAATTATATTATCGACATAGGATTGTGATTCAGTAAGCACATCACTATTCTCGTACGCAAATAAGGATCGATCGCGGACGGAATCGCGAAGCGGTTGTTTGTGCTACTATTATCATGTATTTCTAACGCATTTACTAATTGTCAAACGATACGAAAGAGTATGTCCTAATTAATTTACCAATACAGGAAAATATTACGCTTTTATTGAAAGAAAATCTATGAAAAATTCTGGCAATATGCGCCTACAAATTGTTTTGATTCTCTTGCGCGGTGATAATGTGTGTCAAAAGTAGTGTTTTATTGGTGTATAAACCGTGTTGATCGGCGTGTGCTGGGCAGCAGTGCCAGGGCCGCTCCGATGGCGCTGCGCGAGTACTGGAACAGCATCGTACACCGCGTGAGGGGTACCGACGTGATGGCACCCTTCTCGCGGCTCTACCGGGCCATGGTGCTTAAGATTAACCAGCGTGAGTCTGCCACACTATAAACCGACCATTTCTCTTCCTAGCGTGATACCTAAAAAGCCTGTTTCAATGGACTTGTAAAATTAAGCACAACAGGAAATAGAACAGGCTCTTCAGAGTATTAGATGGCTCTATAGTAAATGCTGTCAGTATGAAACTTTATATCATATAGTTCTGGCTCTGTACATTCTACAAACGCATGACAGTGCATCTCAGTGCCCACAGTAACCCATGGTTCTGCCGGTACACAGCATCTATGTAATAAAAACTGAATTTAGCTTTAGGTTTTTACTAACTTGTGTGTAGTGTATTTTATGTCAAGACTTTTAAGTATTAATTATGTATATTTTGATTGCTATCAATAGTAAAAAAAAACCTGACAGACCTGTAGGTGACACAGTTACATCTCTGCCTTGGTGGATATTTATTGAATATGGGATTACTAGATCTAAATTTCTTTTGATGTATGGTAGTGCAATTACAGTATCCCTAAAATGGTCTGTATTGTTTGTGTCAGTAACAATTATGAGGATCCATCATGATAACTTGAAAAAGCCTTATTTACTATTCATCTTTGACAATATAAAAAAATATAACTTTTGAAAGCTATCTAATCTTATCTAATTTAGTACCAAAGTGGTCAATAAATTGACAATTTTACACAAATGATGATACTGCAATGCAACCTTAATCAGATTTAGATAAAACTAATCATGTTGTAAATAACATGTCCGTCCATGATAAATATCCAAAACAGTGACTACAGATAACAGTATAGTGAACACTTCTCTAAGCTTTTTGTTACTAATACAGAATACAGAATTTATTGGTAACGCCAAGTTACAATATGTCAGTGGGTGTACACAGTAGGTATTAATTAGATTATAGCAACTAATGTACATAATAAAATATTTGAAAATTTACATATTGAAAAATTTAATAAAAATAGGTAGGTATATTAGAAACAATCAAATTAAATAATTGGTAGCTTATTTAACTCTCTATTGAGTAGAAGGTGTGCTCAAGAATCCATTTACAGAGTCGTGTCTTAAACAATTTCTTTACCTAAGATATTTCAGATAGAATTTTAATGCAGTTAGCCGCAGATGGCTGTTACTGTGTCACCGGACTCTTTTCTTTACCTTAAATACTTGGAGATAATATGAGGTTGACATTGTTTATATATGGTTCAGAACCATAGATAAACATTGTGGAGCTCCAAGGGGACAGTACAGACTACCTACTTACCTATGCTGAGCGGGTTTTGCATAAATAGAAATGAGCTGTTATTCAAACATGAAGGAAGTACATCCTTGAAGTGATGGTCCACTGCTCCAAACAAAGCTTTTATTTATATCCTCAAGGGTAGGAGTGTTTGGTACAATAAGTTATAGCATATACAGATATGTAGAAGGTGATGTTCATATGTAGAAGGTGATGTACATATGTAGAAGGTGATGTACATATGTAGAAGGTGATGTACATATGTAGAAGGTGATGTTCATATGTAGAAGGTGATGTACATATGTAGAAGGTGATGTACATATGTAGAAGGTGATGTTCATATGTAGAAGGTGATGTACATATGTAGAAGGTGATGTACATATGTAGAAGGTGATGTACATATGTAGAAGGTGATGTACATATGTAGAAGGTGATGTTCATATGTAGAAGGTGATGTACATATGTAGAAGGTGATGTACATATGTAGAAGGTGATGTACATATGTAGAAGGTGATGTACATATGTAGAAGGTGATGTACATATGTAGAAGGTGATGTTCATATGTAGAAGGTGATGTACATATGTAGAAGGTGATGTACATATGTAGAAGGTGATGTACATATGTAGAAGATGATGTACATATGTAGAAGGTGATGTATATATGTAGAAGGTGATGTACATATGTAGAAGGTGAGGTACATATGTAGAAGGTGATGTACATATGTAGAAGGTGAGGTAGTTACTTTCGTTCTTTTATCTCTAAGAGATGAATCTAATCTATATATATCTCAATGAGTACATGTTTGGTACCTATTTCATGTGTGTAGGTTAGAGAACTGTAATTCCCTGAATTACATTCGTCATTCAATATCAGTTACCATACAAAGAATTGTATGTATGCATTTTTAATTAGTTGTTTTGTAGGCAGCTCAGTTATCCTTTATACAGTACCCAGGGTTTTTTTTTTGTTTTACCTCATAATAATCAATAATAATCAATAATCATTTATTTAGTAAATAAAATATTTATGTCACTTATGGTAATTAAATATAGAGTACCTATATTCAGTACAATAAATATACAGTTGTCTGTCATGATCGACTTAAATAAAAGTTATTACAATGAAATAGAAAACAATAAAAAATAGATTACAGTTCTATACTAGCTATGAACTCTTCATAGCTATAGAAAGTTTTATCAGTGAGCCAGCGCTTTAATCTAAATTTAAAGGACACCGTACTATTTGCATCTGTGATAGAGTTTGGCAAGTTGTTATATATCGTCGGTCCCATTATATGCGTCAGCTTGCTTGACTTAGCAAGTGTGCGGGTAAGCTAGCAAGCTTGTCGGCATGACGAGTGTGGTACGCGTGATTGTCACTGTTCTTACTGAACAGAGTCAGGTTATCGCGCACGAATACTGCCACCTGAAAAATGATACTGAATGATATGACCTGAAATATAATACATACTTAAAACTGATAAACATAGTAGCTTGGAAGTTTTTGTAGGTACCTACGTAATGTAAGCGCGTTCTAAAACCCGATTTTAAAATTTCGAACCATAATGGTATCCAATTTTATGCATGATATTGAACAACCCGCTTCAACCTCGTTCATTCTAGACACTCCGTAATTCACATGGAAAGGGTGGGGCTGCGGAACAGACAGAAAGTCGGCTACAGTATGTACGAAATCCATGCGAATGAAGTCGCGGGAATTAGTCGACATAATGTAGTAAATTGGTCCTCCCTGTCCGCCTATGCTACGACGACGCACGGCTTTAACTTGTCACACCACACACCGTGACATCAAGGTAACCACACCACATTTATAAGAGTACCTACTAAAGTAAACCTAGTTGTTAAAGCGTTTTTAAAACTGCCCAGCAGTTTTCAGAATGCATATTAGAGGTCTTTTTTTTCGGATGGACGTCTAATGCAGTTGGCCGCAGATCGCCGTTACTGCGACACCGAACTCTATTACTAGTAAATAATAAAAGTCTCGTATTTCGTTCCCACAGCGAAGTTGTCTCTACTCTAGAGCCGTAGTCCCTCATACAATCTGAAAGCAAATAGATGCGATACCATTGTTTGTTTATGCGATTTCAGAACGTTAACGTTACTGACGTAAGGGGTTGCTTGATGTCGACAGGTTTACGATCCGGGAAGTGGGGATCAGGTGAAACATATTCATAGCGGAGAGTTCCTTTAATACTCTGTCTAGAAATGAAATGAAGATTGTTTATTTGCTAGAAGTGCTAGAACATATTATGTGTTTACAATAAGGTCTAAATAAATTGAGTCCATTTTATGTGTCTGTCCATGTTATGTCCTTCCGTAATGGGCATGCGAATAATAAGTCTTATTAACTAGGTAAGTAGGTACGTACAAATCATTTTTTTCTACTATGAGTTCAAGTATTCCTCACACTATTAGAGCCAGTCAGTCACTAAACATTTTCAGAAGCAGAGTCAAAGAGCACTACTTATCACTGTGATATATTCAGTATTTATGTTAGTATTTATATATATATATATATGTAACTTATATATTTATTTATGTATAGGTGTTAATTCTAGTTTATTTAGTAGTATTTATTATATGTATTTAGATATATTTATTCAAACATTATATATATTTTCTTCTTCATAATTTTAATTTATCCATTAATATTTATATTACTGTACACGCCCCCACACTTCCCATGGCCTCTCTCTAACCTCAGAAGGTTTGCTGGAAGAAAACTCTTATTAGGGTTAAGCTCGCCTTTGTACATGTCTTTTCTTTTATGATTTGTATTCTAATATGTTTGTGTGTACAATAAAGAATTACAATAAAGTATTCACCTATCGTATGTTACACCAGATACACTAGCATACACTAGATGAACTGTCCCAAATCACTTATATTCTAAGACTTACTCGTACATATGCTATTTAAAATATTAATACAATGTTGCCTTGAAATCAAAATTAAACTCCGAAAGGTTTTATGATTTCATCTGCTGATTAGGGTCTCTGATGTCATCGATGTGTTCATTTCATGTATTTTATATATGTTTTGTTTATTATCTCGACGTGTCAAAATAGAAGACAACAATGAGTAATATTCCTTTAAAATAAATTAAGACATACCTACTTAGAACGACCTTGGCCTGCAAGCTCAGTGCAGCGAGAAATTCGCATTGGATTTTCCAACCAACAGTTTCAAAATATCCCAGATCTTGTCCGAATCTTGTAAACGGTTACTCATACCACTCGAAATCAATGAATGATTCATGGGAACTCCTTTGAGACGTTTATCCTCATGAACGTATTTGTGCATCAATTATTTATCCCTATCTATACACTCTACTGAAACATGTAATTTGCCGGTTGAAAGGCAGGGATTATAATGAAGGGGTGCCTTCCTTCATATTCATGTTCCACTAAACTCTGAATATAGACGACATAACAATAAAGGAGATGGGGAGACCTTTGCCCAAAAGTGGGACACAATAATAGGTTAAAAAAAAACAATTAAGCTTTGGTTCTGAGTACACAGTCGACAAAACGTCGAGTCGTGGACTAGTCTGGAAAAGGCGAGGCCAGGGTCACGAGAAACGCGAAAACCATGGAGAACTCGGCAGTGCATGAAGATTAAACAATGATAAATTTGCAGGAATCGGAATAATGTTGGTATACTTACTTAGTCATGTTCTTTAGAACAATTTTTAAATTGTGTCGCAAATTAGACATAATCTTCCAGCTCTGGTAGACGGAGTCCAGCAATAGACGTCGAAAGGTGAACGAAAGAAGCCTCTTCGAGGCTACTTGAAATCCTTTCGAACCAGTGTGGGTTCGAAAGAACTGGTGAAACGATAAGAAGAAGAATAGACGTCGAAAGGAAGTTGATGATGAGAACAGGTTTTGTTTAGCTAGCTAAACTTTAGCCGTATGTTAAGTACCTCCGAATACAAATATTTTATAGAAATCGTAAAAAAAACTTAGGCACTTATTATAAATTGCATGCTTGTCTTAGGTATAGGTCTACCACTCTATCTACGTAATAAGAAGAACCTCGGACTGCCTCGTACCATATTGTAATGCCCCAAAGGGGTTCACATGTGCTTCAAAGTATTATAATTTTGTCACAATCTTATCATACCATGTTACGACAATAAAGATATTGAGTATTGAAGGTGTCGTGGTTTGCAGACGAGGATGAGGCGACGGCGTCCGGCATCACGGACGGCGGCGCTGCGGGGGACCAGCAGAACAGGGTCATCTTTGTCAACCGCCCGCAGCCGCAGAAGTTCGTCAACAATCGGATATCCACCGCCAAGTACAGGTCAGTACGGAACTTCCACATTTATTTGAGACGATAACCATTATCGTCATGACTCACAAAAAAAAAAGGCGTGTTGGCCGAGTGGGAGTTGCCTCTACTTTCGATCCGAAGGTCGTGGGTTCGAACCCGGTGGTCGTACACCAATGGATTGTTAATTTCAAAAAATCTATGTGTGCATTCAAACACTTTATGGTGAAGGAAAACATCGTGAGGAAACCAGCATGTCATAGAACATACAAAAGTTCGAAATCATGTGTCAAGTGCACGAAAGGAGCCTCTTCGAGGCGCATTTAAAATAATTTCACCACACTGGTTCGAAAGCCCATATACCTCCTCATATTTCTTTGTCAGTTCTGTATTAGGTCTCTATCACAATTATACCAAAAATCACTGTTCACCCTAAGCCATAAGCTCATAAAAAGTGGCCAGAGTCCTTTTGTTTGTTTTTGACATTACATGTGAAAACAAAGTACGAACCAAAGAAATGAGACTATAAAAAAATTCAAGACCGTCTCTAGAACCATTAGCTGTGTATCAGGAATATCCAATTCACCATTCATGTTATCTTTTCATTATCACTCGTTCCCTTTGATCTTGTTTAACGATTGATTCGATGGTACTTATTTGTTTTTATCTATTCTACTGATGTAGTGGGAGGAATCGAGCATTTCAGAAAATAGTGTACAAGTAATTTATACCTACTAATAGCACAGCTAATAGTAATGAACCAAATCCTAGTTTTCTAGTTTTTCTAAATTTATTTTGTTTAGCATAAATGGTACCTACAACTGCTCCTAAAATGAGCTATGAGCGCATGCGACATACCTTACTCATATGGTCTCGGAAGGTCGTACGCATAGCGATAGCTGATAGATCGTCATTCGATAGTTAACAAATTCACACTTACAAAAACCAAACGAAAATTATAAGGTAACACTTTTGGTTTCGTTAATTTGAGTTAACCTCAAATTAACGAAAACTACGAACAATAATCTATCAAATTCAAATTTTCGTTTGGAGCCTAGACGCATTAGAGTAGGTTTAGAACATTTTCCTGTCAAACTATTTTCGTTCGAACGAAATTTCGTTAACGAATAGAACCATGGTAGTAATCGTGCGAAACTTCGACCAAAACTTCGTTTTTCGTCGAATTGTAGTAGACCCCCTGTACATTGTTCGAACGATACAGATCTTCGAAAGATCGAAGGTCTTTGAACTTTATTGCGATGGGCGTAGATAGCAATTTGTCAAATGTAGGGATAGTGTGCGGGCATTGTTTACGCGTGCCCGATCTCCACTTGGCTATCTGCCCGGACTCGAAATCTGATGTCACGGACATGAATAATGCAACGTTGGAAACAGAAATACTATTCTGGACCATTTATCGCGTCTATGAATGGCAGACATATATAGAAAGGTCACTAAAGATATGACAGACTGCCGACCTTGTCCAATACCTTGATCTGTTGCTTGGATGACAAAGCAAATCCCACTAGTAAGCACCTTCTTATTGATCACACTGGATCGATGGGGTCATAGAACCTCATGCTCCAGCACAACGCTGAGTTGAGCCAATTTTGCCAAAAAAATTTTAGACTTCTGACTGAAATCAGACTAAGTAGGTTAACTGTATCCATTAAGTGAGTAATTTGTTAGTATTTTTATTTGGCCATTTTAAACATTTTCTTTTCTTTCTTTCTTTCTTTCACTGTCTTGTTTAATTATCCTTTGCTGAAAACTGAAATGTAAAATTAATTTCGCACGTATGGCTAGCGTGTATTAATTTAGCACTATGTTCTAACGAATGTTTATTGTGTATGATTGGCCTATCAACCAACGGATGTGATAAGCATCAACGTTAATTTCCTGTTATTTTGGTGCTATTCATTATTTTTCTACACTACCGTATAGTTTTTTTTTGTGAAAATAATTGCCTTTATCAGTAGAAATATCGATTGACGAACCATGAACTCTACACAGGTACTCTATGTTACAATAACAGACCGTGTGTCATGCAAGTACCTAGGCAGCCACATCGGGCGACTAAATCATATTATTTTATTCATGTGTCTATTTTTTAAACGTTATTGAAATGTTTTGAACTGTTCCGGTGATATTGTTGCCTTCTTCCGTCTAGATATTCATGTAACTTATTACTAACTTTCACAGTTTAGGCTGCAAGGTTAAGTTTCTCTTAATAATAATTTTTGATTGTTGATGCAGTGATTCTAATTTAAAGTAAGACCACAATGTACCTGTATTACGCAAATAAAGATTCATTCATTCATTCAATAATCTGCTCTGTACAATAATAATATAAATTAGTATTGTTGCAATATAAAATGAAGATAGACTAACTAAAGCAATACATCACAATACCACTACACCCCCTGGGAATAAACTTTGAGTGACGAATTATTCCCCAGTGTAGGCAGATCATCATCATCGTCAGGCTAATGTTGTGTAGGCAGATATATGTACCTAGTGGTGTATTGTTTGTCCTCGTGCATGAACACTTATAACATGTATAGACTTAGAGGAAACATTTAAACCTTTCCGTTGAGGAAAAGATAGAGAAAGTGTCAGTAGCTATATTTTTATCCAAAGCTCTCACATTTTACATAAAAAAGAAACAAAAAAGTGAATGCACCGTGAAGACACCTATAACATGACTCTTGCAATAACGATACTGGATAGTGAGTTGTCGGATGCTGTGGTTGCAGCGTGCCGTCGTTCGTGCCGCTGTTCCTGTTCGAGCAGTTCCGACGCTACTCCAACTGTTTCTTCCTGCTGATCGCGCTGCTGCAGCAGATTCCGGATGTGTCGCCCACGGGCCGCTGGACCACGCTCACGCCGCTAATACTCATCCTCAGCGTCAGCGCTATCAAGGAGGTGGTCGAGGACTTTGTGAGTGGCTGCAAACTTCGATAATCCTACACATATTTACTATACATCGCTTCACAATTTTTCAATGACTTAAGGCCTATCCGCACACAACAGTGCCGGCACGTGCCGATACGTTCCGTACCATCATTTGGTCGGCGCAGCACTGACATCACTAAACCTCACTGACACTGACCAGTTCGAATGGTGTCTTATGAAATGTATGAAACAATATTAATTTTCACTGATATTATTTTTATTTATTTATTCAATCACAATTTCACAATCGTATATGAATGTCTCTATAGTACATACAAAGCAAAAATAAAAATTTAATAAAAATATTGAAAAAAAATAATAATACAATTTCAAAATTACTACCTAAACTACACTACAGCAGCAAACCTACTAACTACATACTATCCTATGTCACTAAACCTATCTTGTCATAAACTCGTCAATTGTATAGAAGCATCCCTCCAACAAAAGGTTTCTCAGTTTATTTTTAAACACGTTTGGACTGTTAATTGTTTTCATCTCATTAGGTAGAGCATTATAGAGAAGAACCGCTTGATAACGACAGCCATGCTTTACGATACTGATTTTTTTGATACTGTACGATACGGCACGTGCCGGCACTGTTGTGTGCGGATAGCCCTATACACCTCTGAACATCTTCTGATTCAGGATACACAAAAACAAGGTCTGTGAACGACACTTATTTTCTATGGTTACTGTTAGGAAAACATCCTGGATAATCTTATTGTTTTTCGTTTGCGAAATCGATCGCAGCAACATAAGATACGCGAATCCCCGATCCGGTTCCGAAGCGTCATACCTTATATCCTTGTAACATAGTCTGGGTGTGGTTGTCAGAAGCGGCACCGGGCTGATGACGAGACGAACCGGCGTAAGGTGGAGGTGCTACGTGATGGGGCGTGGGTGGCCATCCGCTGGGAGCGGTTGCAGGTGGGCGACGTGTGCAAGGTGCTCAACAACCAGTTCTTCCCCGCCGACCTCATACTGCTGGCCTCCAGGTCAGTCACCTCGACACCTCGCCATGCATCTACTTGCCCCCTAGCCCCACCCTAGCATAGCCTGCGTTAAGATCTTTTTTGCCGCAGGTGGCTTAGATACATGGAAAATACTTCTACATCCAACAACCGAGCCATAGCCTTCTAGACCCTGAAAGCATGCGTATTCATCACAAAAATGTTCGCTCCGGCCATAAAACTCGAAACGCCATATTCTCAGGCGAAGTCACTACCAACTTTTGAAAATAAAAAAAAAAACAGCTCATTTGTACCTTCTGGCGCTGTCCTAATTGGCTAATGATCGTACAAGCAAACGATGCGATTTGGTCGTACGAGATTAAATACACTTATCTCTTCAGAGTGTCCTTATTGGCATTGTATGATCGTACGATCATTCATAGGGCTAATTTTCATCGCGGGACCAATACGCATCGTTTGATGGTACGATCAATGCCAATTAGGACGCCGCCTTAGTCTTTCAGAAATCGATTCGTTTGTTTCCCCCAGCGAACCCCAAGGTATATCGTTCATCGAGACGTCGAACCTGGACGGGGAGACGAACCTGAAGATCCGGCAGGCGAGCCCGGACACGGCACGGCTGGACTCGCTGTCGCAGTTGGCGCAGTTCGCCGCCACCGTGCAGTGCGAGCCGCCCAACCGGCACCTCTACGAGTTCAACGGCATGCTGAAAGAAACCAACGCCAAGTTAGTCCTTCCTCCTCATTCTACCTCTTCCCAGATTGTACTAACTTGCATTAGGAACACCTCCAATATCCTGGCTCCTCTTTAGTATGTCCGGCTTTGTGTGACAGTTACCGGCATTACCCTTTCCAGCAGTCTGTCTGGTCATCAAACGAAAAGGGATGAAGATCAAAACGATGGCCAGAAGGACATAGAAGTACTTGAGGGCACGCGAAGCGACCTAGATTCTAGGTGTGTACACTTATTTCCAACACTAATAAAATGAATGCGAAAGTTTGAGAGAATGGAAACAACTCAATCACGCCAGATCTATAAATAGACAGACTATTGACCAGCACGATGCCGATGCTGGGAGAGGTTGAAGAAAGCAGCTAATGTTATGACATATCTAACCAGCATCTGCAGTCCATACCGCTGTTGGGTGGAACAAAAACTTCTTCCGTACCCAACTTATTTCGGTGATGCGCTAATTTTAGTCATTCGACATCCTCGGGCGGGTTTGCTTTTGATAAGCAGAACTTCATTAGAAGATCTACACGGTAAAATTTAAACACCAGAAAAAAAAATCATAGTAGCCGTTACTGAACACATATTCGGCAAAAAAAAATAGTCGAATTTTTGTCAAAATAAATTTAATTAAAATTGGATAACTGTTACCGTTAGTCGTTTTCCTATGGATTTGCGTCAGGCGGTACCTTTATTTGATAATAATTTAAGTTTTATTCATCGTTTGTCAAACCCGGGTACCTAGCTCGAGCCAGCTCGCAAATCCTCGCTCGGGCGCCGCACTCGCGCCGCTGTCACTCTGTCATTTTGTAGAAATCCAAAATTCTGACTGCACAGATGCAACGTAGTAAGTCTGCATTGCCCATTTAATTTTATTTGTTATAAAAATAAAATAATTGGTGGTGTATATACGGTTTATAATAGTGGCGCAGCATGGCAACTAAACGTTGTCTTAAGTTACCTGCAAATTGTGCGCATGGCCGCACAGCTTGTCCACTCTCCCTTGAACCACGCCGCATGGTATGTCCTCCTCCAGGACGGTGGGGCTGGGGCTGGATCAGATGCTGCTGCGCGGCGCCATGCTGCGCAACACGGCCTGGGTACACGCGCTCGTCATCTACACCGGACACGAGACCAAGCTCATGAAGAACTCCACCAAAGGTACTGACACTACACTTTACCATCGTATCATACAATCGTGTTACTCCTTGATCAGTGCCTGGCTGTGTAATGTTGCACCTTCCGCCTAGTAATGATAAGGCGTATTTTCCTTCAGCGCCGCTGAAGCGGTCGTCCATCGACCGGCAGACCAACACGCACATCCTGATGCTGTTCATCATCCTGCTGGTACTGTCGCTGCTGAGTGCCACCTTCAACGAGCTGTGGCTGCGGAATCACTCCGACTGGTATATCGGACTCGACGGTAAGTACACAGACACACCCCCACACATTCCCCATACTTTTTTAGATAGGTATTTTCAGTATAAAATGAAAAAAAAAATGTATAGAGGATTAATTTTTCAACTGGGTATGGCTAGCCAAATCTTTACACATGTTGCGATATCTAACACATGTTTTGTTCTATTACAGAGGCCCAGAATGCACAATTTGGATTCAACTTTTTGACGTTTTTGATATTGTACAACAACCTTATACCCATATCATTACAAGTTACCGCTGAGATTGTCAGATTTTTTCAAGTTAGTACCACTCTCACTCTTTGTTGCTTCAACAATCTCTTTTGCTTAGTTTAGAAGCTCAGCCGCATAAGTCCGGGACATAAGAAAGCAATCCTTCAAGAGCGGGGGCAACTTATATTCTAACACGTGTTATAAAAGTGCTACACCAGCCCATGTAATTTAAAGTCCTGTGTATCATTGTAATTTTTGTCATGGGCAGGTGTTATTTCTCTAACCTCAATGCCTATCTTTATAATATAGCAACATGGTTTTAAGTTGTTTGGTAAACTAAACCTACAACTCTGATCTTCGAGAATCCAGCAAAAGGAGGGGTTATACGTCAGAATCTGCTAACATAATTTTCTGCCATTTTTGACGGGGGACAACGCATTGCACATGCGCCTAACAAAATCCTATTCATGTAAACGCACACTATAATAATCTCGCACGCCATCTTAAAATATGCACACAGTTATCAAATATAGCCTATAGTTTTATTTAACGTGAATGGCCAAGAAGGTTATATGGCCAACAGAGGGATTCGCCTTGCGTTAACCCCTCCTTATGCTGGATTCTCGAAGACTCTGGTAGATGATGTCGGTATTTGTATTGTACCTTCACATATGTACTGTTGCAGGCTAAGTTCATAATGATGGACAGCGAGATGTACCACGAGGAAAGCGACACCCCCGCCCTCGCGCGCACCTCCAACCTCAACGAGGAGTTGGGCATGGTGCAGTACGTGTTCAGCGACAAGACCGGCACCCTCACCTGCAACGTCATGGACTTCCACAAGTGCTCCATCGCGGAGGTAACCACACCTTACCAGAAGCACAGATAATATAATAGTATGCTAGTACAGATGCCTCATGTCATAGTGAGAAATGGGTCGTCATTCGGGCGACATTTGAGCGGGCCAACCAATTTTCGATCGAGTTCACTAGATGGCGCAACACTTGGCCCGAAATATATAATGAAGAAACGCTATCTTCCACCACTAGATGTCGACTCATGCATTAACATTTTTGACTCATGCGTCAACATTTAGCTGTGTAAAATAGGTATGTTACAGAAAAAAATATGTAAACATTAAGATTATATAAGATCGCAAACATAAAAAAGTAAATTACCCAAACAAAACACGAACGCAGTTCTGCTCTTTATCAAAACTCCATCTACCGAGAAGTTGCGTAAATATTTACTTTGTAATGATAAGTGCATACAAAAGCCGCCAGGAGGACAACGATAGCAAAATATATGAATATTTTTATTTAAAATCAATCAATTTAATTTTATTCTACTCAAGGGTTTTTCCTAAAAGAGGGCAGACATTTTTAAAATTAAATTATTTATTGTTCTGTAAATTTACGCATACCTCAATAACTAATAATCTATACACCTAACGCCGTCTATTGTAAATTTTTTTTGGACTACAAAACTTCTCTGTCAATTGATACCCCATGCCAGAAGGAACATACGCTAGTGTCTTCGGTCCGAGGATCCAGCGCCACAGCCAGGCAGTTAATCTTCTTATCGTGTCACTAGTTCATTCGACCCAGTGTGGTGAAAGGATTTCAAGTGCGCCTCGAAGAGGCTCCTTTCGTGCACTCGACACATGTTTTCGAACTTTTGTCGGTTTAGGTGTTCCGAGCCCAACGATAAATAGCTCGATGAGTGAGTGAGAGACTTATGCCTACTTGCATCAAACTCGCAAAGCTTCTAGGCAATTACTTTTCTTGTTTGCCAGTTCTTAACGGTCCAAATTCAGACCGTTAAGAACTGCCAAGCGAGTAAAGCAAATGCTTAGGAGCTTTGAAAATTTGGTACAAGTCGGCATTAGTTTTCTTTATTTTTAATGTAAACACTAATCTTAAGTTAGTTTACCATCATTTTCTTAATGTACTTATGTCTATCCGTGGGAACTTGTAATTGGCTCTCTAAAGCTAAACTTGCTAAACTTAAAGAACTTGTTTCTCCAGATAATCTACAACCGTCCGATGCCGAACGAGAAACTGGAAGACACGCTTCTATACCAGAACCTAGCACGCAACCACCCGACTGCGCTTGTCATCAAGGAGTTCCTGACCATGCTGGCCATCTGCCACACCGTCATCCCGGAGCGCTGCGGGGACCGCATCAACTACCACGCCGCCTCGCCAGGTAACGACCAGCACCGACTGCGGCCAGCATCAAGGAACTCCTCACGATGTTGGCCATCTGACACACCGTCATCCCGGAGCGCTGCGGGGACCGCATCAACTACCACGCCGCCTCGCCAGGTAACGACCAGCACCGACTGCGGCCAGCATCAAGGAACTCCTCACGATGTTGGCCATCTGACACACCGTCATCCCGGAGCGCTGCGGGGACCGCATCAACTACCACGCCGCCTCGCCAGGTAACGACCAGCACCGACTGCGGCCAGCATCAAGGAACTCCTCACGATGTTGGCCATCTGACACACCGTCATCCCGGAGCGCTGCGGGGACCGCATCAACTACCACGCCGCCTCGCCAGGTAACGACCAGCACCGACTGCGGCCAGCATCAAGGAACTCCTCACGATGCTGGCCATCTGCCACACCGTCATCCCGGAGCGCTGCGGGGACCGCATCAACTACCACGCCGCCTCAGCGATGAGGCATCCACAGGAGATGTGACTCGCCGAAAGCTGTAACGAGAGAATTTCGGCGAGTTAACATAATAGAATATATTTATACTATTTATTAATATCTATGGATTTCCGCAAAGTAACGCCTGAATTAATCAATTATCTTGGCGTGAAGAAGCGCCACTGTTACGCTTCTTCTAGTTTTCATACAATATCTAGACGCGCCACTATGTCACAGTAGTGGCGCTGCACCTGCGCGTCTAGGTTTTGTATGAAAACTAGTAAAAGCGCCACAGTGGCTCCTCAGTGGCGCTTCCTCACGCCTCTAATTTGAAGCGCTCTAAAGCGCAGCACACACGGAGCGGGGGCGCCCGCCCGCCCGTGTGCGCGTCGGTCAGTGTGCGCGGTGTTGCAGACGAGCGCGCGCTGGTGCAGGGCGCGGCGGCGTTCGGGTACGTGTTCGCCGAGCGCACGCCGGCCGGCGTCGCCATCTCGGCGAACGGCGAGCGCGAGGAGTACGCCGTGCTCAACGTCATCGACTTCACGTCCGCGCGCAAGCGGATGTCCGTCATCGTTAAGACTCCCTCAGGTGCCTTCTTCACTCTAGAACATAGATATAAAGAAAGAAAAGAAAGAAAGAAAGAAAAAATATTTTGACAAAACTGTACAAGCTCACAATGACATTAAAAGTACCTAGAAGCAAGTACAGTGCAGTCAAAAAAGGGCTCATGCTCAGCATGTGTTGCAGTAGACTGCAACGCTGGTTTTCAGCATGAGCCCTTGGTTGACGCACGGACAATACAGAGACAGTACAATGCAATACGATACAAAACAAAACGAATGAAGAGCAAAGTTACTACAGAATATATAAAAATATAATAATATTAGAAAGGAATCGGAAGTTTAACATAATAATAATAAGAGCATAATAACTCATGCATTGATGTGTTAGTGTATTGTGTTATTTAACATAGTCATTTAACATATTGAGTAGTTAAGTATCGTTAAATTTACTATTTTGACATATAAATACCATTTAATAGTATTATATTCATTCACTGTAAAATTAGCTCACCATAAATGGCAGAGTATAAGGCACTAATACTATTTTTTAACAACATACTTTATGTATACTATGTTTTGGCGAATAAAAATCTTGAATCTCTAGTTGCTGCCCGCATAGCATCCTAATAAAAATCACTCACTTTATTTTTTCAGCTAATTAGTTGTACAATTCTTCTCTTTTACATTAGTTTTGATGTGGTCCAGGAACAAACATTCATATTTTTATTAATTTATCCATCCATAGCTCACATTCACGTTATAATAGTAACAGGACTACTTTCTATCGCGTGTCTTTCCATTTTAGTACTAAATCTATGGAGGTATAACCTCATACAATTTTGGCGTCGAACAAGGCGCTTTCTCGATGTTAAGTTTCATGCCTGCTCATGATCAGAACAGTGCTGTTTTCATAGGACTAATCACATTGGCAACAAATGGTGGATTATTTTACCACCTGGTGATAACTCTGGTTGCTGCTTCAGGTCAGATAAAACTGTACTGCAAGGGCGCGGACAGCGTGGTGTACCCTCGCCTCGCTCGCGCGGGCGGCGCGGCGGGCGGCGCGGGGGGCGGCGCGGCGCGCTACGCGGACGCCACGCTGGCGCACCTGGAGCACTTCGCCGCCGAGGGGCTGCGGACGCTGGTGTTCGCGGTGGCCACCATCCCCAGCGCCGTCTACAAGGTACACACACACCAGCCGATGGGTTTTGTAACTTGAAGACGATAATCACTAAATCATTTCAGCTTTGGGCCATATCCTGAATCGAAACTTGAATCAAAGTCAAAGTATATTTATTGCTTGAAATACATGTGTACAAAGATGTCAAAAATAAATACAGTATCAATGTATCCTGCCGTCTTTGGAATCGAGCTTTATAACTGGAAATGATCCCAAATCTGTTTGACATACGATGTTTATATTTGAATACCCCCTTTCGGAAAGCGGTGTCATATTCGCGATGTGAGTGAGTTGAATGTCACACTAGCTCCTGCCACAAGTTACGCAAGAAACACTAAACACTCTTATCTGCTGCTGAGCGTAGGGCTCTGGCACAGCAGCTGGTCTTCTTGTAACCGTGGTCTCTCTAAGCTGCATAGTACACTGCGCGGTTTCCAGTCGCGGATCACAAGTGGGAGAAATTCGACCGCCGCATACAGCGTCAAACTGCCGCCTGATAATCGTCGCATTTAAACTACACGGGCGGTTTCCCGCTATTACGTCATTCTGCCCAGGAACTTTCTCCAAACATTGCGTCATTTATCATTGACGGATGCATCTTGAAATGAACAAAAGACAGCTATTTACCGCGGTTTACCGCGTCCCGTGTAGTTTGATGGTCTGCGGCAGCTTTGTCAAGCGGTTTCCTGCCGCGGGAGAACCGCTCGTGTAGTATGACACTAAGACTCGGCGTTTGTGTTGGTCAACAGGACTGGTCGAACACGTACCACAAAGCGAGTATCGCGATACAGGACCGCGAGGAGAAGATAGAGGAGGCAGCATTACTCATAGAGAACAACCTGCATCTGCTGGGGGCCACCGCCATCGAGGACAAACTGCAGGTCAGTAACCACACAACCATACTCCATACTCCGGCCAGGTGGAGTGACGACCTACGTAAGGCAGCCGGTAAAAAGTGGATGCGGAGAGCCGAAGACCGGGCTCAGTGGCGCGAAATCGGAGAGGCCTACGTCCAGCAGTGGATTAAAGTGGGCTGATGATGATGAACCATACAACAAGAATCAAGAAACATTTATTGTATAAAACTGTGTACAAAGATCTTAACATATTTTAGTAGGAAACAACAGTTTATCCTGATAGGACATACAATAATATAGGTACTTATAACTAAAATGAAATAGATACCTACCTAGTTTTATTACATCAGATGTAGTAGACTATAGGTGCAAACATTTGTTAATTTTTTTTAAGTTAACTAGTACTTAGGTATTTTTTAGACATTAGTTTTTCATTTTCAAAATATTCTTTAAGTGTGTAATGAACTTCTTGAACAAGCCATTTTCTCAAAGTGTTTTTAAATCCAATACCAGATAGCTGCTTAAACTCTGTAGGTAAATGATTGAACACTTTTATTGCAGTTATATATGAGCTTTTTTTAAACATTGTATTATTAATTTGAGGTATACATATATTGTACTTATGTTTACTTCTTAAATTCTCATGACGACTAGATTTAACATCGAAAAAATTATGTTCATTTTGTTTGACAAAGACACATAGTTCTAAAATATACATATCTGTTAGTGTTAAAATAATGTTATTTCTAAAAATATGACGAAGAGACTGGGTATTATTTATGTTGTAAATAGCTCTTAAACATTTTTTTTGAAGTATAAATGTGGATTGACAACATTGACACCATAAACTAGCATTCGAAAATCCAGTGTAAACTTTTATTCTACGCTGTTCCATGGCGCGCTCATGGATGATCATTTTTTATAATAATAATTGTCAAGCGTTTGACCACCACCTCACCTGATAGAAAGTGATGGTGTGGTCTGGTACTGATACTTCTATAGCAACATTTCTAAAGCGACTTAGCATAATCAGCCTATAATGTTCCCACTGCTGGGACTCAGGCCTACTCGCAGGAGATTGAATGGGTCTTAATCCACCACGCGAACCCAATGGGGATTGGTGGATGTCACATGCCATAGAACTTTTTTTTTTTTCTGTCCTTTGACATGTCGGTTTCCTCACGATGTTTTCCTTCACCGTTGCGAGAACGTGGGATGCATACATAGATTTTTTCGACCGAAAAAGCCCATTTACGCATGACTGCCACCGGGATTCGAACCCGCGACCATCAGATTGCAAGGCAAGGGCCTCATCCACTCGGCCACCACGTCCTCGACTAAAGCGACTTGGTACGTGTTAAATAGGACGGAGTTCCGGAGACGATAGCGGCGCTCCTCAAGGCCAACATCAACGTGTGGGTGCTGACGGGAGACAAGCAGGAGACCGCCATCAACATCGCGCACTCCGCGCGCCTCATCCACCAGCACATGCCGCTCATCCTGCTCAACGAGGACAGCTTGGACGTGAGTATGCCTTCCTGTCATGGTGTCACTCCATACATTCTTTCTGCAAAGAGCACTTTTAACTTGCAGGCCGATCGTGCAATCCAATTGTCAAATCAATTGTCAAGTCAATCACGAACTAGCGAAGTAGGCTAAAATTGAATCACGAGCATAGCGAGTGGTTCAAATATAGCCTACTGAGCACAGTGAGTGATTTAAGGGCACGAGACATAAAAAAAATTGCTCTCGTGTGAAACATGCAACTTTTCACCTCTACCAGCGAGAAAATGTATAGGTATTTTTTTCAATTTAAGGTGCGGTGTTTTGAGTTAGGCAATTAGCATTATCGATGGATGCACTCATTTTTCGTAATAAACTTAACACAAAAGACTTATTGCTTTAAAAAAATAATTTCCGCAATTTAGTTTATATTAGGTGCGTTCGAAAACTGCATGCTACGTTATATTTAAAATGATCATGTTGGCTTTTCATAGTTGCTATGAAAAGCAAACATGATCATTTTAAATATAACGTATTTAAAAAAGGAAATAAATTGTAATACATTTATAAAATTAATACATAAATAAATAACTGTTTCCAACATTTTGTGCATATGAGTTAAATCGCTAGACAAAATTAGTATATTTAATTTCAGGGCGCTCGGGAAAGCATCTCGCGGCACGCGGCGGAGTTCGGCGACAGCCTGCGCCAGCAGAACGACGTGGCGCTCGTCATCGACGGCAAGACGCTCAAGTACGCCATGGGCTGCGACCTCAAGAAGGACTTCCTCGACCTGTGCGTCTCCTGCAAGGTCGTCGTCTGCTGCCGCGTCTCGCCCATACAGAAGGCGGAGGTAACGCCACCATTATTCAGTATTCAGTCATCATCATCACCAGCCTATCGCAGTCCACTGCTGGATACAGGCCTCTCCCAATTTGCGGCATCGCGCCCTGTCTCCAGCTTGCCGCATCCACCTCCTGCCTGCAACGTTTCGCAGATCGTCCCCTCACCTGGGCGGAGGGCGTCCTACACTACGTTTGCCGATTCGCGGTCTCAACTCGAGGACTTGTTTACCCCAACGGTTGTCGGTTCTTCAGTATCCAGTATCTAATTGCATTATTCGGTAGGTAGAGTTCGGTACATTTCAGGTCTTGGTATGTGAAATAGATAAAAGTACAGCTACATTATCAAAAATCAAATCAAAATTTATTTATTTCAGACCGAGATCCATAAAATACAATACAATACAATTAAAATTTAAATGTCACACAAAAAATTAAAATACACAAAACAATTTAAATAAAAACAAAGAGTAATGACGAAAAGAAAGAAAACAAAAAACCAAAAACACATTTTACACTCTAGGCATTTAGTATGTGGTACACCTTAGGTATGTGGTACACCTTAGGTATGTGGTACACCTTAGGTATGTGATAATAAAATAAAGTAGTAAGTAGTAAGTTAGACATGGTGTTAAGCATATATTCATTGCTTTTGTTTTTAATTTTGTAGGTAGGTTCCCTTTAAAAATTTCTTTTAAAGCCCAATATTTGTTCCATGTGTTTCTTATTCGCCTTTCTATTTCTTTTTCTGTGCACGCTTGGAATGATATCGTATGATAGGTATGTGATACACCTTAGGTATGTGGGCAGCAAATTTATTCAATTATAATTTCTATTGAAATCTATTTATTGTGTTACAAGTTTATTAATAGGTTTAATAATCGCCATCCAGTGCCTCATGATGGCAGACTGTAAGTTGGAGGCAACATCCTTCAGAAGGCCGTTGGTGCTTCCTCGGCGGCGGCGCCGGCGGCGGCTTACCAGGGATGCAGTTCTATTTCGCATTATTGCATGAAAGTCGTTAGTGCGCGCGTCTGCGAACATCCCTGAAGCGCTACAATATCGTGGAAGCCCCAACAGCATCCTGAAACCGTTGTTATATTGGACCCGTAGAGCATTGTAGGTTTTCTGCGTATATTTGACCCACAGATTGCAAGTATAGAAAGAGGTACAATACGCCTTAAACAAGGTAATTATATATATAATTATATTACCCGTTTAGGGTGTTGCAAATGATAGAGACGGGCCGATATTATTAACTATTTTGTTACGTCACTGAATGAGTCATTCATAACAACTTGCAGCTCGTAATAGCATTTTTTTAAAAGCATTTCTTTTGAATTCATTTCAAAAATGTGATAATTTTCCTGGATTTTCATTTTATCTGGAAGTTTATTGTAAATTTTTACCGCCATTTCATTTGGACCCGAACCGTATATATTTAGTTTAGATGTAGGTATGACCAAGTTAAATTTGTATTACTACTCGGGCGAATGAACATGACACCTGGCTCGAATGACGTTTGTGCAAAGTGCAGCGTGGAATTGGATAATCTTGGTAGAGAAGAGGTCCTGTAATACTTAGTAATGATAAGTAATGATAAGGCTTCGCAATTAGAGGAAGAAGAAACACGAAGGGCGCCGCGCGGGGCAGCGGGGGACGCATCAAGTTGCGAGCGAGAGTGTCAGCCAGGTGGCATGTTAATTCTATCTTCTGAAGTGCAATGATCAGTGTTAAAGTGAATGTCATTGTAGGTGGTGGATATGGTGTCGGTGGCGACGGGCGCGGTGACGCTGGCGATCGGCGACGGCGCCAACGACGTGGCCATGATCCAGCGCGCCTCCGTGGGCGTGGGCATCTCCGGCGTGGAGGGGCTGCAGGCCGTGTGCGCCTCCGACTACAGCATCGCGCAGGTCAGTGCCCCCACGGCCATGATCCGACATCTGGCTCACAACCAACGGCTCAAGCAACTATTTGAGGACATTGGGAGGTCAACGTCCAGCAGTGAAATCCCAAGCTTATAATGAAAACGATCACGCGGAAGATTCCCTATCTGATGGCCTGACCAGCTTAGCCACAAAGATCATATTTATTTATTTATTGGAGAACCAACAGCTTTATGTTTCTAGGTAGACAATAGTTTAGCTTTAGGGGGCGTCCATAAATTACGTGAGGTGTTTTTTTTAATTTTCTGTCCCTCCCTCCCCCCCTGGTGAGATGTCGTGAGATTTTATTCAACCCCCTCCCCCATCGCCCAATCTCACGTGAGATTTTTCAAAATGTGGGTTTCTTACGTAGGTACACGCGTTGGATTGTTATTGTAAAAAGAAAAATCAATATTGCTGTATAACGTCGAAGTATGAATGAAACTATTTTGGTACTTTCGAACGAATTAGTGAATGATCTTAATCGTATTACGATTGCGCTTAAGATTAAATCTTAAGCATGTAGGTCTTTTTTTGTTTCAATCAGAAACAAAAATTGCGTGATATTTGCCGAGACCCCCCCCCCCCTCTCTCCAACGTAAGATTTGATGAGATTTGACTCGACCCCCTCCCCCCCTTTAACACCTCACGTAATTTATGGACGCCCCCTTAGACAGCCAATTACAGGTTCTCAAGGATATACATAAGTATAAGAAAATGATGGTAAACTAACTTAAGATTAGTGCTTCCATCAAAAATATATCATATGTCCTGTAGTGTATGTACCTACCTATACTATACATGTACACACACATAGCTATCTTCAGACTGTACACACAGTCTCACAGATGATAATATCAGATCAGTATGCGAGAAGCAGCGCTGTCGACCGGGCGGGCGCAGCGCAGCAGTGCTCAGAGCGGATAGTATGATGTGTGTGGAGCCTGTGACTACACTGTACATAATTCAGTAAAGTAGCAAACACCACGCTCACAATCTTTGAAAGACGGTGACCGCGTTCTTCTATCACGAAGCATGGACCACCGAGTGCAATGGTGATGTTGTTGCAGTTCCGGTTCCTGCTGCGGCTGCTGCTGGTGCACGGCGCGTGGAACTACTCGCGCATCAGCAAGCTCATCCTCTACTCCTTCTACAAGAACATCTGCCTCTACGTCATCGAGCTCTGGTTCGCCATCTACTCCGCCTGGTGAGTGTCTACACCAGCGGCTGAAGCTGGGCATTGCCTCACAAATGCCTTATGATGGTAGTTCGATGCCAACTTAGTTTGTGCGGCATTTTAATTACCCATTCCTGTGCTTTTATTTGAAAACTTTGACCTTCTGAATCGCCGACGAAAAGCATTCACACCTCTTTGAATAGCTTTTCAACAGGGCTGTGGGATGAAGCTTGAGCGGTGAGCTAATAAAATAATCAATGTATTATAAAAACATAGGCAACCGACTTCAATTGGACTGTTCTAGTGACCGTAAACACCACTGAAAGTCACAGGGAAGCAAAATACGCAATTTTATTTACTTCGCTGATATATTTTTTTCAGTTATTTTGATAGAAAAACTAAACTACTGAACCGATTTTGATGAAATTGAATTTTCTATGGGACTTATCTTCTCCACAAAAAAAAAACAATAAAAAAAAAGTTAAATCGTTTAATAAAAAACAAAATTCTGATGTAAAAAACTAAAAAAAATAACATTCAATCGAATTGATAACCTCCTCTTTTTTGTCGGTTGAAAATCATTTATTGTTACTTAAGCCAAATAAAAAATAAAAAATCTTGAATCATGAATCTTGAAGCCTTTACCGATTCATGGCCTCGCAAACCATTCGGTTCAACATCCCTAGCTCACCGATTCGCTTCCTCACAAACCTACCTATCCCGGTCCGCCCTGGTGACCTGTCTCGTCCGCAGGTCGGGGCAGATCCTGTTCGAGCGCTGGACCATCGGGTTCTACAACGTGATCTTCACGGCGCTGCCGCCTTTTGCCATCGGCCTCTTCGATAAGTTGTGCTCGCCCGAGACCATGCTCAGGGTATGTCACATAACAAACTTACATGCTTTTTACTATTATAATTCTGTGGACACATTACATTTACGGTATACTACTGACGAAACCGGATTTTTGTTTTATCTCATATAGCTGATTGTTAACTCCTTAGTCCAGTGCTGCACTTGATTCTGCGTTGCCGCTAGTACGGGAACACTGTAATTTATATGAGCCTTAGTATTTGATATTTAGTTTTTTCCAGTATTGTAGCATTTTCCAAAGTTAAAACTTGAGCTTTAATAAGGTCACAAGTATAGGTTTTGGACAGCTGTAGACGAGGACGAGCTTAGTCGGTCTAAAATCAGTTACCGTTTAAGTGTTCACTCTCGCACTACCGAGGGTCTAAGGGTCAATTCATACTAGCGCATTGTAACGTCAAATTCTTCAAAACTAAAGCGAAGTTGCACGAACGGACACATCACAGTTTCCGATTCAGAGTGACGACGCATTGGTTCGCGTAATGGACGCGTTGGACGCGCAAACGCGCGAATCCCGTTGAAAACGCGCGAAATTGCGCGTCTTCTTTTTATCTCAGAAGGAATATGTGCATTACATTGCGGAGATAAGGGTGAAACTGCTATGTTAAGTTTCGGATTCACGCTTCGTCTCTGCGCTAGTATAAGTTGACCCTAAGTAGAGGCAGGTGCTAAACCTTGAGCTGTACGTGGTCCACAGCACCCGGTGCTGTACATCCCGTCGCAGCAGGGGCTGCTGTTCAACGTGCGCGTGTTCTGGGTGTGGGCCGTGAACGCGCTGCTGCACTCGGTGCTGCTGTTCTGGCTGCCCGTGGCGCTGGCGCAGCACCACGTGCTGTGGCCCAGCGGCCGCGACGGCGGCTACCTCGTGCTCGGCAACATCGTCTACACGGTAACCCTCCACCCACCCTTCCCCTGTTCGTGCTCAACATAGAGGTAGTAGCATCTGGAGTTAAATCCAGGGCCTGAAAAGAATCATGAGCCAGGCGAGGTCCATGCACGATGAACTATCAACTTTTCATACGAGACCATTAGTTGTCCAAAGAAATGTCATCTACCGACGTCACATTGAACCAGTTGACTCTCAATCGACTGCTAACAATGGCGTAACCGATTACTCGAAAACTCAACTGACGTCGATTTGACGACCATGCGACCAACGAAGGCCGCCAAATAATGCCAACCATACACCATCACTTGCTTTCCCAAATGTCCATTCAGTAAGTGAATTTATTTTATAAGAACAAAAATGTAACGCAATTTTATTTTAAATTTTTTTATCATTATTCTGATGCCAATTTCAATTTATACAATTTAAAATTTATGCCTGGTTATATGTTAATTTTTAATATGTTGTGGTTATTATTATATTATGATGCTAGCTACCTTGACTTAACAGAAGATCAACTTAATAAGCTTGAGCGGCTACAAAATTTCTGCATCCGTTTCATATTTGGCTTGCGAAAATATGATCATATCACCGCTTTCCGTAATAAGCTCAAGTGGTTGCCCATCCGCCTTCGCCGGAATGCTCACATCCTCTCCCTCCTGTATAGTGTCCTCTTTATCCCAACTACTTCCTCCTACCTCAAAGAACGCTTTGAGTACCTCTGTTTGACCCATTCTCGTTCCCTGCGTTCCTCTCATACTCTCGAACTGAATATCCCGGTTCACACTTCACATTCCTACGGTAGCTCTTTTACAATCCAGGCTATAAAACTATGGAATAAGCTTCCAGTATCAATACGACATGCAAAATCTCTCCCTATTTTTAAAACCATGGTCACCGCACACTACTTAGCGTTAGTTCCCAAACATTAGGTGTTTAGGTACCCACTATTACCTACTGTTATTTTTGCACACATTATGTCAAAATCATTATTAATGTATTTGTCTATTTTATTGTATTTTTATGTTTATTTTTATGTAAGTTTAAATTATTCATTGCCTCAATTTCTATCTTCTAAGTAAGTACTTCACTGTTAGTATTAGTTAATTAAGTAGCTTAAGTTTTTTTTAGTAGTTAAATATGCCGCCGTCCACTTTTTGTTCAACAGTTTCTTGTCCATCCAAAGGTTGTCTGGAAGAGATCGCTTTTAGCGATAAGACCGCCCATTGTCCACTATTTTTAACATTATTTTCTTCTTTATGTATATTTTTTGTTTGTTTTGTGATGGTGTGCAATAAAGAATAATCTATCTATCTATGTTTAGTATCTTAGAATAAGCCTTATATACTAACAAAATATGGTGTCAATGAATGAACAAAAGCACACAGCCCGTATCCTGAATCGAAATGTGCACAAAACAGATGCTTATAAACTCCCGACATAGCAGTGTGGGACATACTATCCAAGCCTTTAATACTTTGCCCAGAGGGAGAACTCCCTCCGTACTGTGGCATGTATGTGAGTGAGCGGCGGTACTGTTGCAGTACGTGGTTCTGACGGTGTGCCTGAAGGCGGGGCTGGCGACGTACTCCTGGACGTGGGTGACGCACTGCGCCATCTGGGGCTCCGTGGCCATGTGGTTCCTCTTCATACTCGTCTACAGGTACCTTGCGACCACATCATGCTCCTTAACATGCTATTATCAGACGATTCACTCGAATGATTTTTCACTCCAATGAATGCTTCATTATTATTTTATTCCATATTCACCCGACTGATCTAGAATGACATGTAAAAGAACGTTCACCTGTTCTTTTGTTTCAACATGTCGTCGAAAGAAGTCGTGCGTCTCGGTATTAGTTTAGTGGTCGAATATGAGTGAACGTTCTCTTTTGTGTTCAGACTGATAAATTTTCGTTCATTCGGAGTGGAAGTGAATGATGCGAATGCCAATATGCTAACACTGTTGGATCAGTTGAATTTTAGTTTCAATTTGTATGCAAATATTTTATTTCGAGTGAAAAGCTAAAATGAACCGTCTGAGAGCACCTTAATGCCTACTTGCACCAAACTCTCAAAGCTCCCAAGCAATCACTTTTCTTGCTAGCCAGTTCTTAACGGTCCGAATTCAGACCGTTTAGAAATGTCAAGCGAGTTAAGTAATTATTAATGTTATGTTTGTTAATACAGTGCAACCTTAATATAACGTACCTCAATATAACGACTTCCTCGATTTAACAAATTCTTCGTAATCCCCTTGAATTGTCCATAAGAGTCAATATAAAATATACCTTTACATTGCGAACATTCTTTGCGTACAACCTCTTAATAACGAATTTTCAACTATCAAGAAAAAGTATTCATACCTCTAATTAACGAATTTTGGCCAACCCAAAACCTTAATATAAAGTTTCCACCAATAATATAACTCTTAATCTTATAATGTGATTCATGTCTCGACATGTTTCGACGAAAAAACGTTTAAATGATGCTTATAATGCTTTGAATACAATAAAATCTGTGTTTCTCAAAAAGGGAGGTTTGAGTGACGATATGTAGTGAAATCCATCACGAAATTAGATTGCGCTTTGGATGTCATAACTCATACCGGTGATAAACAGACAACTATCAATGACTTTTTTTCTAATCAATGAACAAAATTGAGATTAAGCTACTATATAACCACATTGTTAATTTTTTTTGATTATTAATGTAAGAAAAAAAAAAATATTATCTACCTAATTGTTTTTAAATACATAGCAAATACATATAGTAATTTGATAAAAATGTGTTATCATTTATTAGTAGAAGTTGTTCGCTATAACAAGATAAGTACGTAATATTGAGGTGAATAAAACTATTATTTTACCTCTTTATAACGAATTTTAGACCAATCTAACCTCAACATAACAAACCTCAGTTCAACGAATTACTTGATATTACGAATATTTTCTTGTTCCCCTCCGATTTGATATATCGAGGTTGCACTGTATTATGATTAGGAACTTCGATAGTTTGGTGCAAGTCTGCATTATTTTCATAAATCATCATCTGATATCTGAGTGAGCTAAATTACAACTTAAAAAAAAGTAGAGTTCTATGTCGTATGGTGGTTCCTGGTGTCGCTGATGCATTGCGCGTGTTGCAGCAACATCTACCCGTGGCTGGGGCTGGCGGCCGTGATGCGCGGCATGGACCAGATGGTGTTCAGCTCGCTGGTGTTCTGGCTGGGGCTGGTGCTGGTGCCCGTGTGCACGCTGCTGCCCGACCTCATCGTCACAGTGTAAGTACACTAAATACAAATACTAAATATTTATTTTGAAAACAGGTTACATATTATAGGAGTTTAACCAATGGAGCCCGCGCCCTAGTGCGGGCTCCATTGGTTAAACTCTAGCCTGTATCGCAGGGATCCGAAAAACGATTTCCAGAATTATAGAGAACATGCAAGACAGTAGGTAACTCTAGATTTTAATCAAGTTGTTTAGTCCAATAAATTACGTTCGTTAAGTTAAGTGAAACAATTTTGAAGTTGCTAATTATAATTTCTACAATTAAAAGTGGATAAATGAAAAGAATAACTAATTACGGTTGAAAATTAAAATTCCAGTCAGTGAATAAGACTCGAGTGTGACACGACGCCCGACTCTCGACCTAGTGCCGAAGGCGATAGGGTCCACGCGCTCGCAGTGACGTGTAAGGCCGTAGCCGCACTAGGCGAATAGTGAGCGGCTTTGCCTCAAGTTTGCCTTCCTATATATTTTAAATTGAGCCCATACAGCGCGTACTGGACGTAGTTTGCGACGTTTTGCTCACATCTTGCATCATTGGTGTTCATTTAGTAAATAAATAAATAAACGTTCACACACTCACACCCCTGCACTAGGAGTCCCTGTGTCGCAGGTGGCGTGGACTGGACACATACAAGACCCGAGAATTAACATTTGTGTTCGTCACACAAATATTCGCCCTGGCCGGGGACCGAACCCGGAACACCAAGCTTCGTAGGCAGGGTCACTTCCAACTAAGCCACGGTGACGTAGGATTTATACCAACCGTACCTTCCCTCCTAAGAGTTCGCAAGCACTTCGCGGTTAATACGCTACAGTTCGCCGCTCACTCGACATTGAGTAAATGACCGATGCGCCGCTCAGAGCCAGGCAGCCAACATTCAGGCACTCACTGTTCGCCTGTGGACACGGCCTAATGCTGACGTGTGCTGGCTGCAGCTGGCGGTGCACGCTGGGGCTGGAGCCGTTCCGCTCGGGGCTGGTGCTGGCCGCCATCGCCCGCGAGCGCGACCACGTCTGCGCCTGCGCACCGCTTTTTACCGTTACTACCTCATCATACTTTACTCATTATTCCGTAGACAAAGTGTCGAATGGAAGTCTGTTCTCACCTCGTTTTTCGGTATAGAGCGCTATCGTCGGAACCACAGCCGGCTACCGGGATACAAAAGTTATCATAACTCCTTAGTCTGATATCGTATTTCCGTAGAGAGTTTTAATATTCAGGTAGAATACTGATAGTAATTAAAGTGTTTCAAAAGAATATTGGACTTAGATGGTATTTGAAAGCTAGAAATACCAATATGTAAATACATTTTCTTGTTTTTCGACTAGAGTTGTTAGTAACGTATGAAAAAAATGAAGTTTATTAGTAACGTAAATTTGATTTTATAATCACTTGAAATTCGAAGTATTCAAAAAACAGGACACTATTAAATGTATCAACTAAAATTGTGTGTATTGTTCCGTTGTTTCAACATTAAGTGCAGTTTCAGATTAGCGTATTTATCGGGCGGATACGCCGCTCGTGTTTTGTTTTTTACACGCGCGACACGCTTCTAAAGTTTCGCGATTACCAATCCGCCCGTAAACGCACGTTAAAAATACGCTAGTCTAAAACCGCACTAACTAATGCAGCCTCAAAATGAAATGTACCGATGTGTATTCCAGCGTGCATAACTCCGCGTTCAAGACGGTGACGGAGGCGGTGCGCGAGAGCGAGATCAAGCAGCGCGACCCCGCCGACCTGCTCGCGCAGCCGAGACACTCGTGAGTGCATACACACACACACACACACACACACCACACACACACACACACCACACAAACACACACACACACACAATACAGCTGAGCTGACGGAACTTGCCAATTTTGGGGGTCAACCAAATTGTGACGCATAAAAAAACTGCTTCGGAAGCGAAATTGTGTATGAAAAACGGGCTCAATCTCAACTCTGCTCCGCTAGCAAAAATATTATCATAAATTCACCGCGCGGCCACAAATACGTTTGGTGGATGTCATGTGTTACTAGTAGCACATCTTATTACTCTGTGGTAGCAGTAATGTAGAGTTTTCTTGCAACCGACGCTTCATGAGTAAAATTATTCGATATAATATCCCTGTAAAAAAGTGCTCGCGAAAAAAGCTTTCATCCTAATTGGCAAGACTCGCCGTCAGAACTAACAAATTTTAAGCTAAACTTATATGAAACATGCCACAGTGAGGGCGGTTATCATTGACCACCCTGATTTGAATGCCATTCGGGTGTTTTATTAGTGACCCTGCATGATGCATACTTTGGTTATTTAATCATTAGATAAAGTGTCCAGTTCCGGGAATTTGATATTAAGGCGGTTTTATAAATTAGAATTGTAGAATCCTCTTGAATTAAAATCAAGGTAATTTCGGGACTAACCCAAAGAAGTAAACAAATGCATCAAAGAAGTTGTGACTATTTATATATATATTTGAATGGCTTAACACTTTAGTAGGTAATTCTAGGACAGCCAACATACGAATACGTCGTCCTTGTTTTTTAATGCGAATGCTGAATTCGCGTTGATTCATTCGAAATATATGACCAAGCTTGAAATTGTCTATCCATTCGGAATCTGGCAGACAGAGTTGTTTAAATTCGAACATTTCTGTGTTCATGTTTCATATATTTTTAGACTGACCAAAAATTCAATTCTAAACAAAATGTCAAACTACATTCCGCATGACTTGCATCGATCGTTCAATCAATCAAATCTTTAACTTACAAACAATGTTATAGTACGGCCGGCGGATCTAGGCAGGCGACGATACTATAGAGCGAGTCAAGTCAAGTCAACAACACTGACGAATGCTGAAGTGAGACGAAATTGTTCTAACGCGAACTTCAAGCCGGCCTAGATCCGCGGCCGCACTGTACCACATTCTCATGCCTAGATCACACGTACCGAGTACACAGCCGAGTTTTCGGTACGTATAAACATAGTGCTTAGTGCTCGGCTGAGCGAGTGATGGAAGCTTTCACTGTCTCGGCCGAGTAACATTTTACTGTCTCGGCCGAGTACTCGGTACGTGTGATCTAGGCATCACTGAATGAGTTGGAACAAGCGAGTGTAGCTTGATCATATATTGCACTATCGGTGTTTGGTGATCGCACTCAAATAATGAAAACCTCAGTACTTTTACTTCACTTACCTTACGATTAATAATAGTACTGGCTATCCCAGAAAAAATGATTCACGAAAAAAAAGAACTACATACTGTATCAATTTTGATGAATGTTATGTATTTCTTGAATCATTCATAGGTTAGTGCGTATGAGAATGGATTGTGCGTGTGGAGTGTGCCTAATATTGCCACGATTTGAAATGATGTGTGTTTACCTATAACAGAACGTATCTATTTATTTTAGTGATTATTTAGTTTACCTTATTTCATTATAAAATTACTATTTAGATTAAATTAATTGATTATAGTCAAAGTATATTAATTTCTCTTTTTTAGAAGATGACACTTAGCTTAGCCCTTTCCAACCGAATAAAAACACAAGATATAGAAAAGCATTAATATTCAAGTAGTATATTTATTTAAAATCAAGACCACGACATAAACATTTTTAGTGTATATCTGTATTATAAATGTATGTACTTATGTATCATTCAGAATGTATTAGTCTAGAATCACTTCACTTTTATTTTTCCATATGGTGTCAAATAATCTTATTTGCAATATATTTCCAAAAAGCATTTGTTAAAAATATGCATAAAAACATAAACACATATAATTTTCAGTATATTTTTAGTGTTTTGGAGATATATTGCTACTTTGTCACATACATATCATTGAGTAGCGAGCACAGACACGTTCCGTTTCGTTGTGTAGTACGCTTTGCATCGCCCCGCCCCCCGCTCCGCGCCCCCGCGCCCCCGCGCCCCCGCGCCCGCGCTACCTTACCGGCCGTGGGCGATCACATCCCACAGACTATCCCAGCCTCTCGCCACGAACTGTACTTACCGTTCTCTATTGTTGTGTAGTATGTATAGCTTCGACGATGCATCTGTACAGTCACTGTATGTGTATAGCTACCGCCGCTAAATCACCGAACAAAGTTCTCCAATAAGCTGATGTAAACTACACGGTCGTGTAGACCATTCGATTTAGTTTACGTATCTAAAGCAGTGTTGGGCCGTAGTGAGTGTCGGTAAGGTGAGCGCGGGTGCAGCGCACGCGTCGGCATCGCTAGGCTGGTTTGTAATGCCACATTTACATTCAACCACTGCCACTGCTGCTCGCACTACCGTTTACATGCCATTAGACTGCGCGGCAGCGTCGAAAGCATCAATGGCAGTGATCCCGTTAGTATTATTTCAACTAGATGTTCGGTAGCGGGGTGAATGTAAATGTGTGGTAATGTGTGGTTGTGGCGGGCAGCAAGCGTCGCGGCACGCCGCTGGGGCTGCGCTGGCGGCGCGGCGTGGCGCCCGAAGACTCGCCGCCGCCGCGCCGCCCGCGGCACGACCATGGCTTTCCACAAAATGGCGGCGCGGTACAAAATGGTGGCTCAACGCGCCGCGCGCGACCCCCGCACATCCGCGACGCGCATGTTATATGACACATGCAAATAGATGAACACAATTAATGGACTATCGGCCTATGAATGCCCCAATTTTTAATGATTATTAAATCGAAACAAACCCGATTCGGTGTACAAAACGATTGTTCATATATTTAAAATTCAATTTTATACTGACAATGACTTACGTACCAAATGTATGTTTGAATGTTCATGTTATGGATTGCGGCATCGATCGCGACGAGTACGATAGTAGGAAATACTGTACAGTATTTTATTGTATAGTGTTTGTCTCATGATATAGCTGCAGCTAGCTTTCGACTGATTAGTACATCTCATAGGGCTACGGCGGCGGTGTTTTACATCAAAACACACTATTGTATATAGGGACATCTAATTGATATTAAAAGGTTTTTAAACCGATTCCATGGACGCCTATTTTCAGTAAAAAAAGCAGTTTTATCTAAACGTTACTTCCTAAGTATTGTTCCTTCAATATCTTGTGATAATAACAACATATTCTACTTGATAAAAGTAAACTACGATTTACATATTGCTAGATATATCATCGCTTGTTCTCAAAGTCTTCTCAAAATATTTTTATAGCTATTTATTGATATTTAAATATAACTTATTTAATGTTATTTATTACTAGTTGGACTTACGTGAGATATTTAATAAGAGGAAAGGCGATCGTGAGATGGTAACTATTTATATTAGACGTTTGAATAGTATGAACTAGCTAGAATATGTATTTGTACCAATAAACATCGGAATTTTACAAGTCCTTAGCTATATCTTTAGATTAACATTCCATAGCATAACCGCTCTTCGGTTACCGATCTGAATATCTTCCTACGCATTAGCTTTGTTGTTTGATGATCTTCCATGACGCTCTGTAATAAAGCTTGTTACACATTCCAGTCTACAATGGCTAAGTCTACTTATATCTGTAAGCGTGTTCTCATTCCATTCGATGTTTTTTATACTGCTCCATTTCATACAGTCCTCATCTACTGTTGTATATTGTGTGAAGAGTGTGCCACAAATTAGGCTAGGTCATACTGAAAACAAATCAAATCTTATTTAACTAAATTGATCATTTTTATATTCCGCCTAGAAAAGGCTTGTAATATAGTATGACTATTTATCGAATATTGTTGATCTTGTAGTATTTAAAGTATTGTGTGTCGTCGAAGTGTCGCACGCTCAAAGGCTTGGTTGACCATCCGACTCTACAATGATAGTATCCTTCTCAGTTTATATATCACTCTTTTCAACCGTCTTCAAAAAAGAGAAGGTTCTCAATTTGGTTGTTTTTTTATGTTTACTACCTCAGAACTTCGTCATATATCAACCGATTTGAAAAAATATTTTTTTGTTTGAAAGAAAATACTTTCAGTTTGGTCTTATATAAATTATAAATATCAAAATCGGTTCCGAAATTTAGTTTTGAAATCAAAATATGTAACTGGAAAAATATGTCGTGACTGTGACTGTCGTGACGATTGAAGTCGATTGTAGTAAAACTTTGATTATGGTATATACATATATATTGTTTATTTATTTTATTTTTATAACCTCCGCGATGCGACACACTGAAAGTAGTGTATAATGGAGGATGGACAACCAAGCGCTGCCTCGTCCACTTGTATTATACAATGTCTTATAGTTTGTAAAGTTTAGAAACTTTTCTATAATATGTATATTGTATAGTATGTGAATACGATAAAGTTTGATATTTTGACATGATGTGTTTTTACGCAATGTAGGTAGGTGTTGTTGGCTAGTTTTGTATTCGTGTTTATTGTTGTCAAAAACTACATACATAATGTGTTTTATTATATTTCACGCTTTACTTTGAAAAGCGTAAAGAATACCTAGAAAATAAAAAACAAATTCCTACAAGATGGTGACTAAATTTTTAAAATATTAAATTATTTTTTTATTTTTAATTTGAGCCATTTTTTTGGTGTGCTGATTATTTATTAATTAAATGCAGGTACAATTTAAGAACAGAATATTACATTAATGAGTAACATCTTCCAAGTGAGACATGGTTTCATCTAATTAGTACATGAAATAAACGAATGTCTGTAAAAATCTTGTATTGTATTCCACAAATCCTCGCTATTTTATTTTGCTTTTCATATCAATCATTACATCTCTACATTACAATTCACACAAACCATCTGTAAAGTTACATTATATTCCAGTTTGTCTATTGTTATGTCAGAAAACACTTGCCAAGTTGTTTTGTGAAATATGTAAGTATGTCAATTAAGATCATACTTATATGACATATATCACTGCCAAAAAGTTTTTAAAAACTCTACTTACTGACTTGCATTGTTTTTGTACATCATGATGTATTAGAGTCACTGTCTCTATCATTTACTGTGTAGACCCGTAACGTCATTGTATATTATCCCCTGTACCTACGTTTTATGTATTTAATACGTTTATGTTACTTTGTGTAAATAATCATAAGTGTTGTTGCTATTGTTTTAATTTGTTAATAAACCTTGGAATATTATGTTTCTCATATTTTGTTCAGATTTAGTCATAGTTCTCTTGGTGAGGTTCAAATGTTTATTTAATAAATTTCCATTCCTGCTTTCATTATAAAGTCCATGATTGCTCAATTACAGGGACAGGGAAAATTAGGATATATTTAAATTAACGTTAACTGCCTCATACCTTACAATTTGAAAACTCAACTCGTTTTTTTTAAACTGTTATTTTAAGAATAGACTTAGGAGTTTTTGTAATGCACCACCAATTTTTAATTACCAAAAAAACTGAAAAAGCAGTGCAGAAAAGGTACTACGTTATATCTGTGCAGTTAAAATTTTGGTACCTATTGACGCAATGCCAAAGGAAAACGACTAACGGATACAGTTGTCAAATTTTTATCATATAAATTTTTATCATATCAATTTTTATCATATTAATTTTATAAAAAAATCGACTTTGTTTTTTCAAGTTTTTTTACCACATCTGTGTTCGGCAACTGACTATACGTATTTCGTTTTTCTGGTGATTAAAAATTGACCGTGTATATTGTAAGGTATGAGACATGTGTAAGGTGTGGGTGCGTGTGCGTGTGTGGGTGCGCGGGTACGCTAAGCTCACTAACGTGTTGTGTCCCCCGGTGCGCCGGCGCCGAACAGCGCGGCGGACGCGGCGCACGCCCTCGTGCGGATGGCCCAGTGTGAGTACCGCGATACAGGGACAGCGCGCCGCGCGCTTCACGCGGCAACAAGTGCATACTCGAAACTCAACTACAGTAATCCTCCGCTTTCGAGGGACGCGTTCCAAACAAAATCGCGTTGAGTTAAATTTGCGTATAGCGGTATATATGATGAAATAACAAGCCAAATAAATAATTATAATGCTTCTATAGCAGTAGCTCTTCTAAAGCAAAATATAAACTGATTCAGCCTATTAATTGTAACAGAAAATATTCTATTTATTGAATCCTCATATTTTAATGAGAAATAGTTATCTGATGTTTTTTGAGTAGCATTCTGCTTGCGTTCTTGCAAAATTATTTCGTAAAAAACAACACTGTTTTGCTATTGGCCTGCGAAATCAAGCCACGAAGTGAGCTAATCAATCAATCAGCAATCAATGCATCCGCGTAAAGCGGGGTAACTTCACGTGAATTTGTAAAATCGCGTTTAAATTAATTCCCATTGTGCGGGGTCGCGTAAAGCGGGGGATTACTGTACAACAAAATACTGTTGTCGAGTCATGTCGCGCGGCGCGTGCTGTAAGCTTGCATGGCTTCGCATGAACGCTCGCTTTGCCATCCGAGCGCGGAATCGGACTCGACCTGAACCCCGGCGTCACATTCTACGCTCGCCGCATGGTTGTCGGACGAGATGCTCGTAACTGGTAGGGTCGGTACGTATATTTTATTCCGCTTTCGCAATTCCGTCCCCAACTTTCTAGTAGAACCGCAACTTCACCTAGTTTACTCGTCTGATGTCACGTAACAGATGTGAGCTTTTTATGTGTTATCGACACCATCGCACTTTTATGTTGTCATTTCGGTGGAGGTACAACTGGTTTGGTGGTTTTTCTACTACGATTGAGAGTTCGATTGGGGCAACCTTACAATTTTCGAATGTGTGTATTTTAGAATAAAATTTTCCTTTCCTTCTTCAATTCAAAAAAGGGGTTTGTTAATTTGTTGTGAATCATAAAGGATTGTCCCCAATCGGGCTCGTATCTTCGGTCTCTGTCGCGTCTTGCGTCTCGGGTTGAGCGCAAGGGAAGGGTCATTCCCAGTCGCACCCAAGGCTTGGCGAAAAATACTGTGACGAGGTGTGTGTGGCAGCCTCACGGAGACGGCGCGCCTGCTGCAGAACGTGCGCAGCGTGTTCACGCGCCGCGCCGCCAACCGCGCCGACGCCGAGCTCGAGCTGTCGCGTGAGTACCCACCACCACCACCACCGCCACTACCACGCCGGCACGGCACCGCCACACCCGGACCCTATCCATAACCCCCTTTTACCGACCTTATCGGGCTCCACAAAGTGCATAGTCCCTGTTTAATGCAACTGAGAAAGAAAGAAAAAAATCTTTATTTTGACTTGAAAAACTGTACAAGCACACAATGACAGTAAAGTACCTTCGAACCTTAGAATGAACCTTTCTTCAACTAAAGAAAGGTTCATTTTGAAGACACAGTCCTTTTGACCAAAGTTCACTACCACAGCATCGTAAGATAGAGCGTGAACGACCACTTGATAACTTCAGAAATCAACACCAGTGGGCCCAATTACTTCTTCTTTAATTATGGCTTGTAGCAAAGCAATGAAAATCTTGTGCGAATATTATATGGGAAAACCTTATTACCCCCTCCAGCTACCTCCTTCCCCCCCGTCCCTCCCTGTTCCCCGTGTGTCAGCTCACTGCGCACGCAGCGTGCTAGAACCAGCACCATACACAACACAGATTTACCTAGCGATGCAATTGGAACTAAGGTATCAAGTTCTATTACTTCATGAGTTTACATTATTACACTTGTGTTAGCACATTTAGTTTTCAGCTGATTGATGACTCATATTATCTCTTGGGATAAACATACAAAAAGTCAAGGATGTCTAGATTGTTGTTTACCTCTCAAACAAATATTGCGACCGCGACGGACGATTATTCTGCGAGCGATTGACAAACTCTTTTGTTGTGTGTATTTGCCAATCGAAAAGAGCTGCACTTGCACAGCGATACGTCTTTGACTTTTTCTATGTGTATACTTAGTGAGCGACAATCAAGTTATGACATACATGTGCAGAACCAATTTGACCTAAGAATTGTGTTCTGCGCATCATTGTCACTGGTTTTGCTAGAGGACAACTTGTTTGTCGCTTATTCTACCAAGAGTTTTGAAGATATTGAGAAGTGGTTGTGTGCGTAGATGGGTTCGCGTTCTCGCAAGAGGAGGGCGGCAGCGTGTCGCAGGCGGACGTCATCCGCGCCTACGACACCAGCCGCCCGAGGGAGCCGCGCTCCTGAGCTGACCGCCCCCACCGCCCCCGCGGCCCCCGCCGCCGCTGCCCGAGACCTACTGACACACAACGCTTACATCAGGTATATCTTGTGCATACACTGTACACACAACCTACTGATACACAACGCCTATATCAGGTATCTGTTGTGAATACACTGTACATACAACAGGTTGATGGTAACTTATGTAACAGACTTACTGATCGAGCGAATTAAGGCAAATTAATTTCTATGTGTGTAGTGTAGACTGTAGGTACGAATATTATGTAAGTATACTAAGAGTTAAACAAGTTGTCCTCTGACATAATCGGGACAAAGATGCGCAGAACCAATTTGACATACGAATTGCGTTCTGCGCTTCTATGTCGCGTGAAGAGAAGACAAGTTGTTTGACGCTTAGTATATCTTATGTAACAGACTAACTGATCGAGCGAATTACGGCAAATAAATATCTATGTATGTAGTTTATGTACGAATATAATGTAGATGAAACGATTTGTGAAACGAAAACGAATGAGTACGGTAACGTACTACTCGGGCGAATGAACATGCCACCTGGCTGGCTGACACTCTCGCTCGGAAAATGATGCGTCCCCCGCTGCCCCGCGCGGCACCTTCCGTGTTTGTTCTTCCTCTAATTGCGAAGCCTTATCATTACTTATCATTACCAAGTATTGCAAGACCTCTTCTCTATCAAGATTATCCAATTCCATGCTATACTTTGCACAAACGTCATTCGAGGCAGGTGTCATGTTCATTCGCCCAAGTAGTAACTGTTGCCTATATTCTATTGGCTTATGAGTACCTTCACTACATAGCAAGAGATGCGTTTTGTAGCCAGTTCGGTGCCGGTCGATGAAAGCATTTGGGTAAGCATTCGCTCGCTTGGGTCCGCTTGGTCTGTGCTGTACTCGGTATTCTGTACCCGGTCTCTAAGGTGGTATACCTTTTCTAAGATTCAATGTGTTGTATTTATTGTCTAGTATTGTACGTGCGTCAAATTACAGTAATATCACGAGTGCGAGTAATCGCGGCACAGACAGGGATCATTTAGTTTCTACACCAATTCGCTATTGCCTTGTCTTTTGAGTTATTTTTGTACTTCTAGGTATTAACGTATTCTAGTATTAACGATTTTAAAATTTTATTTTAAAATCGAAAATAATGATTTTTGTCGGTGATATTTTATTTTTTGACAAATTTGTTTTATAATGCATCAAACTAATAACATTCTAATTGTAATAGTAGTTAAAATAATTTATTTTGGTAATGTTGTTGGTAGTTCTCTCACTCACCGGATCTGTTCTTTGTCGAATATTATTTTTATTAAATAACCGTAAGCTTTCCTAGTATATAAATAATGTAATAAATTATTATTTATTTTGTAGGTATTTTGCTTCGCTTAGTTAGTAGATACGTATATTATAGTTTTTGGTGTAAGTGTATAAGAAATTCAAACCAAATCAAAAATATTCATCCTAATTTCGAAATGAATCTTAGCATGTTTTCATTACTCGTGTTCTACAATTAATTATGAATTCATAATGTAAAAAACATATTGTAACATATGACAAAATGGCATATTTCTAGTATACAAAAGTATTGCCGTCTGTATATACCCAGTGAAAATATAAGTACAAATTAGCTTATTTATTCGATAGGTATATTTATGATTGTCTTTCATAAATGTGCATAGCGTTGAATTGTTGACGGCAATACTAATGTGTATATAAAATAATATATTATGTACTACATTATTTTATAATGTCATTAAGTAGGATGAAAATTAAATAACACTGCTTCATTCGTACTGTATGTCACAATAAGTGTGCACACTGTGAGTAAGCCACCTCTTAGAATAGATACTAACTATTATTTTCAATCAAATGGTAACTTATCAATTAAACAATTTAATACGTATTATTTAATACATTGAATAAGCAATTTAATTTTCTGCACAGAAATGTTTTCTAAATTAATGTGAACACTTACACCCGTATTCTAAGTCATTCCTCAAACTCAAACTCTCCTTACGTAAGTAATAAAATGGCCGCCGCCTTACTCAAGGGACGGCTGTCACCTGTCAAATTTCAAATGTAAGTATTTCCTTGAGTGACAAAATCGTCTTAGAATACGGGTGTTAGTAAACCATCTGCAGGATCTCATTACACTAAACTTAGCAGTTTCTCTCGTATATTAGCACTATATTAGCAAATAACAGTAGAAGAGAGATATTTTTGATAATCCGTGGCAATTCATAATTTAGAGACATGCCATGGGTGGCGAATCTGCCAAAAACAATGCCTAAACTATCTAAATCCCTTCGCGGATATCCAAAGTCACAAGTAATTCGTAGAGTTCTAAGTTTATTAACACTTAATTACTATGATATAAGAGCAAATCATACGAAATGATTTCGATATTCTAGCTAAATGTTTTCTTCGAAATTGTTTAATCTTGTTGCGTTACATTAAAAACTATATTAAGTATCTTTAGATTTTCCAAATTTTAAATATCTAGATCTTCTTATCGTGTCACTAGTTCCTTCGAACCAGTGTGGTGAAAGGATTTCAAGTGCGCCTCGAAGAGGCTCCTTTCGTGCACTTGACACATGTTTTCGAACTATAGGTTTGGTTTCCTTTCATGTTCTCGCAACGGTGAAGGAAAACACCGTGAGTAAACCGGCATGTCGTACAACCTAAAGTTCGAAAACATGTGTCGAGTGCACGAAAGGAGCCTCTTAGAGGCGCACTTGAAATCCTTTCACCAAACTGGTTCCAATGAACTAGTGACACAATAAGAAGAAGAAGAATATCTAGATTATATTTTGTGGTCAAGAGCTAAGATACATGTTTTGTTAAGTACTAAACGAATGTGATATGATTAACATGTGAAGCTGAATTTTCCGAGTCTTTACAAAAGTGAGTTAGTGATGTTTTGGACTTCTTGTAACTGATTATATAAATATTATCTATATTTAACACTTTATATACCTCTTACAGTTTATTAATGTTAACTGTTCATTTATTAAATATCGGTGGCACAAGATGGGGAGCTAATAAAATATTATTTTAAATGAACGAGGTCCTTTTGTTATTTAATTCTCGAAATTTTTACAACACTAATGTTTACTTGCACCAAACTATCAAAGTTCCTAAGCAATTACTTAACTCGCTTGACAGTTTTTAACGGTCTGAATTTGGACCGTTAAGAACTGGCAAGCAAGAAAAGTTATTGCTTAGGAGCTTTGACAGTTTGGTGCAAGTAGGCATCATAATTCTCTGTTATACATATCCGAACGTATGATATTTTATTGAAACTATAGCTACATAATAGTGATAACGGTTGTCATAACGATTATTTGTACAGTAATGCAAAGCCAATAAGCCTACTACTACATTTATAAGTATGTATGTATATGGGAGAAAATAATCAAAGTTATATGTATGATAGTGTTGTGTAGCGCAGAGTGCGGGCGGGTCGAGACATCGCCGAAGCCCCAGGTGTTCATTCCCCCAACAGTCTTCTTGTCTATCTGACCCTACTAGACTACACGCCACGCGCTCACATCAACCCAAAATTCTGCTCCGTTACTTTAAGGCTAATCCTCAAATCCGAATTCCATACAAAATGGTTCGGAAAAATACTAAAATCTAAATTAAAGTATGAAATCTTTCACTTTTTTTGTTGACGAAATCAAAAACATGGACGAGACGAATAGTGTGAAGACATTACTATAATACGGCGTACTTTTTGAGTATTTGTACGAAACATTTTGTATGGAATCGGATTTGAGGATTCCCCTTAAGGCCCAAAATTCTGCGCGTCGTCTCTTTCGGCAAAACTGTTTTTCCCAATGTCCTTCGCTTATATTAAACTTATCAAAACATAAATATACTTTTCGTGGGGTTGTAAAGAAATCACCGCTTCACTTTTCAACTGATTTAAAAAAAGGAGGTTCTTAAATCGGTTAAATGTTTATTTTTTTTTATTACCTCACACTTTGTTGTTTATAAACCGATTTGAAAAAATATATAGTTCTTATTCGAAAGGATACATTTTCAGATTGGTCTCATAGAAATTTCATGAAAATCGGTTCTGTACTTTGTTTTGAAATCAAAATAATTTAAAAAATTAGGCAAGTCATCCATGTAAACGAAATTGCGTATTTTGCTTCGCTCTGACTATTCGGTGGTGACCTTAAGGTCACTAAAACAGTCCAATTGCAGTCGGTTGTACTATGTTTTTGTAAAACCTTGATTATTTGAAATATAAATCTTCAAAAATGTACAAATGTGCGAGCAACAAAGCAGCGTTCGGGATTCTGGGCCTTAATAAGTTGGGATGGCTAGGACAGCGTTAGTTAGTCGTTGTCTAGGGTGCAGTGTAGACCGCTCTATGTACTCCTATACAGATTAATAATGTCCTCTCGATACTCATTCACTCGCGATCGGGACCAATGCGGCTATCATTCAACCATGAAAAGGATTTTAAACTCTGTCGTGTTGTAGGAAGGTTGATGTTTGAGCGGTGCCCCGTCTTGTGCCTGTATTGATAAATACCTACTTATATAGTATAGTAACTATGTAAATGTAACTGAAATCAAATATATTTGTTCTTGTTCTTTAAACTATCGTTTTATTCATTCCCTACCTCGCAATACCTAGTTAATTAGGTCATGCAGACTTTCTGTTCACTTTTGGATGCCTAGAGTCTTCCGACTATGACTATGGCCATAGACCATGAAAGATTCAGGGATATACCTAACCATATTTACACCTTTTTACAAAAGATATTCTATTAAGAGTAGGTTTATTGGTTTCTTAGTATACAATGGGTGTGCCCACAGCTCTTGAACCCTAATATAACTACAATGCCTGTGACATACAGACGGATAGATGAACATGGCGAAATCATAAGATTTCAATGCCGGACATGGACCTGAAATGCATTTATTTAAAACAAAATACCTAAAATACACACAGTTACGTCATTGCACTTGAAAAACCTTGATCGGAAACAGTCAATCCGAATGGAATCGTTTCCTTATGGTTTCAAAGTAATTAGTGCAATTCTTTTCGCAGATTACTCATTCATTAGGTACCAGAACATTTTCAAGATAAACAATCTCAGTTTATGGAAAATCTGTACGATTTCCACACGGAACATCAGCGCGGTTGTGAGCGGCGCAAATTATAGCTTGATAAGTGAGCTAATTGTAGAGCTGTATGAGCTCATACGTTAGATAGATAGGAAGATAGAATGTGCTCTATTGCTCAACATCTTAAAACAAAACAATTACAATATGAAAACTATTAAAATTATAGTGGACAATGGGCAGTCTTATCGCTAACAAGCGATCTATGCCAGACAACCTTTGGATGGACTGAATACTGCAGGCTAAAAATTGTGGACGGTGGCACAATGTTATATTAAATTATAAGTAATACCACAGGTACAATAATAAAATTAATTAGGTAGGTAATTTTTGTACTAAATAAACTTTTATAAAGTAAGAATGAAATAAAATGAAAAAAAAGGTAAATAAATTAAACAGGCTTTTATGCAGGCAAGCTAGCTGCAACCAGTAGGTAGGTATTTTCGCCGCGTACCAGCTATCTGTTTAATTTACAGGTACAATAGAAGAAAATAATATGTAGGTATATCTACCTTTGTAATAAAAATAAAAACCTAGTAGGTATACCTATGCACTAACTGTCTGCGGACCAAGCAAAAATAAAACTATCTTCGAGAAAAGGTAAAAAGTGTGGCCGGGCTGCCCTCAAAGTTTAAATACATTTGTTGTCTGTAGTTGACAATCCAAATGACATTTCAAACCAAAAGTAGTACTCTGACTGAGATCTGTGAACCAAAACCAACACAAAATTCAAAAAAAGTTGGAGGTACCTACAAAATTTAAAAGTGATAAATTATGCTAAATTACGCACAGACAGTGGCAGTAAAGTGTTATTACCAAATAAAGTTGGAGGTACAAAATTTAAAAGTGAGAAAGAATGCTAAACTACCCACAGACAGTTGCAGAAAAGTGTTTCCTGGTCGAACTACACTAATTTCTAGATGAACTTGTAGGTATTACTCGGAGGTACAAAATTTAAAAGTGAGAAATTGTGCTACATTACCCACAGACAGTTGCAGAAAAGTGTTACTAAATAAGTTGCAGAAAAGTGTTTCCTGGTGGTCTACATTAATTTCTAGATGAACTTGTATAAAACAAGGAAACCTTTTTTTAAAATTTATGAAGTTTCTTCGCGTTTGACTCCACTCATAGTGTATTAGGCCAGTGCCAAGTAATTTATCGCATTCGTGGTCAAGTTAGTTCATGCCCCTGTAACGGCGTGGTAATGGCGACTTAACTAGAGGCATATATTATGGATTTTATGAGGTAACACGAAAAGTCAAGTTTTACAGCATTAGACTATTCACCAAAACACTCATACACGTTCACGAGCATTTAATGGGTAAAAACCACAATTTTTACATTTATACATTTTTTTTTGTTTTACAAGTTTTGTGTTCTATATATAACAATGCCGCCGACATGTCTCTCTCCAAAAATCTCACTAGGAAAGCTTTCGTGCTTTCTCGGCCGTCGCTTTGCGGGTCTTCGGGGCCGCGGGTACTGCGATGACCATGAGGCGCAGGACTTGCAGCTGTGTGCCTGTGTCAGTGTTTGTGTACTGATATTATCAATCTCAATTAGTTAATTGGTGCGTAGGTAAATATTACTCACTCTCACTTTTATCTATTTTTATTTAAAAAATAAAATAAAACAACAGATTATGATGTGCTGATAGTTTGGCGCCTACCGAAAAGTAGGTGTAGTGTAGGTATACCTCCAGCTGTATGCTCTGTGGTAGGTAACCTTTCAATCATAAAACTTGAGGTCTCTACATCGATGTAATAGTAAATAGGTAGGTGCCGTGTCGTATTTAGTAGACAGACGCTGCTGGTCAAATTAGGTAAAACGATCACCATAATCCCCTTGGATATGGTAAAAGCAATTTATCGAAAGCTCGCCGCTCGCCGGCAGACAATGGCATCGTCGTTATCAGTGACGCAACGCGGCAGGTGAGGTGGCGCTCCCACCGCCACCACTACGCCACGCGCGCTCCGCGGCCGCTCGCACTCGGTGCTTCACTTCAGTCAGTACTCGACTGTGCCTTCCCCGCGACGCTCGTGCCTTCACTCTCGCTATTAACTATTTAATTAGTTTCCGAACTCTTCGACCTTTCTTTCGCCTTACAATCGCTCTGTAAAGTGATTCGGTTAAGTGATACCACCGAACAGTGTGCTGGTGAATGCGATACGTTGTGGACATGGATGTGACATCTGAGTGAGTGAGTGCAGCTGGAGTCAGGAGCTGGGACTCAGGAGCGGCAGCATGGCCCGGTCCCCGCGCAGGATCGCGGCGCAACGCAGCCGGAGCCGCTCACGGGAGCTCACGCGCCTCAGGCCTCATCTCAACAACGGGAAAGGTAAATTTCAAGTAGAGCGAGGCCGTCTCCTGATACTAAGATAGGTAGGAGACACTCAAGAGCTCAAGACCGGAACAGGACTGCACTTCAGAGTATACACAACAATGTCTGTTATTGACGCATGATAACAAACGCGGTGCCAAAGTAAACTGCCAGTAGAGCATCATTCATTACACTCTATTCACGAGTGTAGAGCCGACAACGCAGAGATTAGGTATAATATAGTTACAGAACAGCAGGGCGCTGATATTTTTTGGTAGAAACCTACTACGCTACGTTAGGACTTTCCTCATCCTACTTAGTAGGTAAACACAAAAACACTTCATCATATCTTGTACAACTTTTCTATGATCGAATTATATTACGCTGTAATCCGTAAGTACCTTTATTTATTGCGAATTATTCCAACTTCTGAATAAACGAACCTTGGCTAGTATCATCAGCAAAAATCGTTGCAATTAAACTTCACATCCTTTCTTGTTATTCCGAACCGGTACAACTCGCTCTGAAAACAAGCAAACCGACTAGCTCAAGTTACTATATAAATAGGTGTCCGATGCTATTCATGGCACATACAGGCAGCAGAACCAGGTGGCTGTAGCGTCTAGTTCCTGTACTCTATCTATCGTAGAGCACAGGCAGGGTGCTCTATGCGACACTTGTACCGACGAACATGGTGAAAATTTAAATTTGTATACACTCGATGAGTTCATAAATGACAAGATGGTCACTTTCATTGATCCCACTTATCAGACCAAACAAGGGTTAGGTACTACAGAGAATATAAAGTACCAAAGTAAATAGGTAGATATTTAATAATTATTAGATAATAATTTGACTTTTAAGACTTCTTCTCTTATAAATAAAGAAACTGAACTGAACTGAATTTGTCATCCGAGGTTCCCAACAATAAATTATTTCAATATCCTAAGCTATAATATTCATATACTCTTACCTGCTTAACCATACGAGCATACCTACCTTACACTTATGGTAGGGGGGAGCTGAAGAGGGGATTTCAGGAGTTACTCCAGCGCGGCAGATTAACATACAGGGGATACCTTGTACTCGGTTAAGTACCTCCACCAAATATGAGCCCCCTAGATAAGGCCGCCCGTGCAGGATAAAGGATCAGATTAGTAAAAAAAAATGATCATCTGACTTTCTCGAGCGCGTCAGATTAAGATAGGGTGGGTTAATTACATGCTAAAAAGTGTATATTCCACTAATCTGACAATTTGAGCGCGGGGTAAAAAAAGGGAAGGGCTGCAAAGTTGTAAAAAAAAACGTCTTCTGGACATTCTCGAGCGCAGCTAAATTTCGATTCATTTTGAAGGAAACAATTCAAGAATAACGAAAAACATATAATCTGACAATTTCCGCGAGCCGAAATAACAAAAATTCGTCGATAAAGTTTATTACTTATTGTCACAAATTCCAACTTTTTGCTCATTTCATCACATCTTACTTAATACCTTATTTTGTTACATACAAAATAAGGTACTAAGTAAGATCTAAACTAAAAATACAAAACATAATTCATATAAAATGTACGACACCGATTTTTGGCCGTGCTCCGTCAGGAGCACGTCCCGGTCACGGCCCTGATATGTGTGGATACTCTTTTATTTGCTTTGCAAACAGGTTTCCTCACGATGTTTTCCTTCACCGTTAAGCACGTGTTCATCTTGAATATTGAATCTAGCCTATAATTATTATTCAGCCGTGTTGGCTGAGTGGAAGGTGCCTTGACTTTCGATCCGAAGGTCCTAAATTCGAACCCGGTCGTACACTAATGGATTTTTCTGTGCAAGAAGAATTATGTGTGCATTTAAAACACGTGCTTAATGGTGAAGGAAAACATCGTGAGGAAACTGGCATGTCATATAACCTAAAAATTCAAAAACATGTGTCAAATGCACGAAGGTGGCTCTTTGAGGCGCACTTGAAATCCTTTCACCACACTGGTTTTAAAGAACTAGTGACACGATAAAAAGAAGATTCAATTAACTATAAAAAAAAGTTTTTTTTATTATTTTCTTATAAATACAAGTATTCTATTTAAAAAAATATACACTCTCTTATTTGCATGCTATTTCCTGAGCTTTTCAATGAATAAAGTTCAATAATTTATAAAAAAAAAAAAATGATTTTTGTCAGAGTAAGCGAATCCCTCTAGATAATCGTCAGATTATGAGACAGCATGTCTAGGACATCAAGATGAACCATACATATCTTAATCTGACGCGCTCGAGTATGTCAAAGTGGCGTTTTTTTTTTTGCAAATTAAAATAGTGGCCACGAGTTTGCGTTACATCGAAATCGTCAGATTATTGAATAAGACCTTTTGTTTTGGTCCACTTAACACCCCCTTAGAAAATCAGACGCGCTCGATACATTTTTTTTTTTTCATTTTCAACCCGTCAGTACAGACATCCCCATCATGCAAACGGTCAGATTAACATACGTTACATTATTAAAAATACGTAGGACCATGATGCTATCAATCTCTGACGCGCTCGAGTATGTCCATGCAACAGTTTTTTTTTTACATTTTAAAAAGCCTATAGCCGCTTCCCCCGCTGATGAAAAGGTATATATTATATAAAATTTTTTTGGCATCTAAGCTTTGCATCCCAATAGGTCTCAATGACGCTCGAGCAAATCCTCATTTAGCATCGTCGCCTCCCGTACTATTACGTACTTTTAATTCATTTTGAGATTGGTAGAGTCATACCTACCTTAAATTCTTAAATTCTTTATTGCACACATAAAAATATTTACACTAGTAATTAATAAAAGGCATGTACGAACATAGGCGAGCTTTACCCTTAAAATACCTTAGGTACTAAGAAGATAAATTTGGGACGAAAGTGGTTGTGAAAACTTTAGAGTAAAGATGCCTTTAGCCTTTTAGCCCGCGCCAGCAATTGTTAGAGACACCTAGAAGGTGTTTTGTGTATGAAAATCCGAGCACATTGCTATTGCTACAGCTATGTTTGTTGACACAAGTGTAAGTATATCTACATTTACATTGAAGTAGGTAAATTTCCTGTGAGACGTTGCGATAATATTTTCCTCTACTATTTAGTGTAGACTTTTTTATTTGCGTATGGTTTCGCCTCCTTGGTATCAAAATTAAAAGTACCTACCCATGTCCTTTTCTAGGGCCTGATCTTTATAGGAACCTACCTAGTTGTAGTAGCGAGAAAGGTATCTTAGAATAATAAACATCTAATCATCCTTTCATCCACTCTCACTCATACATATCGTGGTATACGATACTATATTAGTGGGACGGAATACCCCGAACAAAACGAATACCGGAAATGAATGCCAATGTTCGATTGAACCACTATCCTAACACATCCGTAGGCATTGATCTAATAAATACATTATAAACTCCTTGCCCGTATGTGTACCTATTCCTAGCTCTGTCAACTCACAACATCGCTCGAGGGTGGCATGCTCTTTATTGATTAAACCCTCTATAAAAATAAAGAGGAATCAAAATACGTAATTTTATTCACTACAAGGACTTTTTTTCAGTTATTTTGATTTAAAAACTAAACGACAGAACTGATTTTGATAAAAAATTATGGGACCAACTGAAAGTTTACCCGCTCAAACAAAAAAATATTTTGTCATATCGGTTTACAAACAACAAAGTTCTGAGGTAACAAATATAAAAAAAACCGAATTGTTAACCTCCACCTTTCTGAAAGTCGGTAAAAAAACTGAAAACAGATCAAAAGAAGTACTTCCCTGCTTAAATTTGGAGTTAAACAGAACGCAATTGCACTGTTTATATCCTGCCAACCGACCGACCGTGGCCCAAATGTGTGCGTGAACCACCGCGCGGCTGTCGACGGCGGCAGCGGCGCGCGGCGGGTCAAGGCGAGCCCAGCCCCAACCCACCTTCGTTCCACCAGGGTGTACCTACCTTAGCTCGGCTCGGGGTGAAATTAGCGCGCTTTCACGCGAAACACAATTCAGCCCTTAGGGCATTCCATTTCATTACTTACGAGACTCATTAATATTCTTAAAATGGTTGCTGAGTTTGAAGGTCGGTCTACCAATCACCAGCTGTCTAGTTTTCAAGTCTTAATAAGTAATTAATGAGCTTATAAAAACATAACTGCCCGTGGGTACTGTAAACTGTTGTTTTCAAATGTACGTGGTACGTTCCAACCACTATGGATGGATATCGGTTATCAATGTATATACGTTCTAATTTTAACCTGCCTATCGCTCAAACTATATGCAATTGTGCACCTACCTATACGCCAGCTAAGCTAAGGTAAGTGTGGAGTGCGTAGCGAGAGCCTACGATACCTTGTGGAAACCATGGCAAACAGGCCAGGAATACGCGGCCATACCTCCTTTACCTCACCACCTCACAGCCTTGAATCAAAACAACCGAGAACTACTGCGAAAAAATATTGAAAGCTTAAACTTAATACTTATTATTTTGGTTCGAAGATCTTATGGTACCAATTAAATAATTAATGGCCAGCAAGCCAGTCGTCTCAGTACAATTACTGTTATTTTCACTAGAGTTATGCTATAGGTGCAAGACACACGAACTCTAGCGTCTGGTGTTAGTTGACGACTGTTGCTTTCTCGCCGACCGGATAACTGTCATCTTATTAATTGATGAGTATGCGTATCATTCGACGAAAACTAGGTTTAGTAAAAATTTTAAGTAACCTGGTGTAAAACCTAGGTCTTCTGCAGCAACTCTAATATCTCGGTGGGACGAATTGTCAATTACTTATTTATTCTTTATACACAAACAGTTACTTAAGCCTCAATGACACACGGCTAGTTTACAAGCTAGCGAGTGAGCAAGTTAGCTTTCGGGAAGGATTGTCAACAAGCAGATTGTTAAAAAAGCCGATGACACTGGGCGAGTTTACAAGCTACAAGCAAACTCGCTGGCTTGTAGCGTGTAAAAAAGCCGCGTGTCATCGACGCTTTACAAACTAGGTCCAAGGCGTAAATTTTACCCATTATATAATTACGATCAATTCATGTAGTATAATGGTAGCTTGAATGGATAAACGAAAAATTAACTAACTTTATGGAAACGAGAATATAATTTGCGTTCCTATGTATGTAAACTTAAACTAATATCCTACTATATAACTAATATTTTATGTAGTTTATCCGAACCACAACAATAAACTATGCAAGCGAGCCTCAACCTTATTTGAATAATTTGTGTATTATCATTAGGCAGTTTGCTGGTAGAGCTAGACTCTATACACTACACCTATATGAAAACACTAGTCTAATACTAAGTATAACTTAAAAACTAGGTAGTTAGTTCGTTATTGTTATAATATCTAATAAGGAAGGATTATCATGTATGTGCAATGCAGTAGATAAGCAGGGTATATTTCTAGAGTTCAAGCTGGTTGCTGGAGAATTTTACAGATGAAATGGTAGATTTACATGAAACAGTTCGATGTTCATAGGTATAATTGATTGATTCAGGAGTTACTTTGCGGAAATTCATAAATATCAACAAATTATATAAATATATTTAGTAATAAATCCGCTCAATTTCTAAACAGGAGGTGTCCTCCTGATGATGCCTCGTGTAGAGGCGAAACACGTGTCGTATCTTTGAACTTTGGTTTTCTGTTCGTTGACTCTTTGGTTTAGTTGAAAATATATATAAACTAAAGCTAAGTTAATTAAAACCTTTGTTTAGAAATTGAGCGGATTTATTACTAAATATATTTATATAATTTGTTGATGACACCGTTTGGAGGACACCTCCTGATGATGCCTCGTGTAAAGGCGAAACACGTGTCGTATCTTTGAACTTTGGTTTTCTGTTCGTTGACTCTTTGGTTTAGTTGAAAATATATATAAACTAAAACTAAGTTAATTAAAACCTTTGTTTAGAAATTGAGCGGATTTATTACTAAATATATTTATATAATTTGTTGATGTTCATAGATATGACAAATACAAATAAATGACGCAATAAGTACATATGTAGAGAGTTTCCGAGTCGAACAAAGGTACCTTATCAAGGTGAAAACTAATTCGTATATGAGTATAGTACAGCTTACTTTATACTCTACCTACCGTGGTACTTACCTTATCGGATGCAGTGCAATAACATGCAATATTCAGAGTTGTAGAATTTTATTTATTTTATTTTTATTTTATTTTACCAGGAAAACACAGGAAGGGCTGACAGATTACTCCAAAACGCCCAAACGTTATTATACTTAAACTTACTTATTATTTACAAATTACAAAAGTGTTATTGATTGTTGAATGACCGATTAGATCTATAATGTAAAGGTAATATGAGTAGGTAGGTATGGGATCTTATTATTATACCTATCGCTGAAAGAAGTACCTATCTGCTTAATTTTTCCAAATAAAATTGAGTGGTTTTCGTATTAAAACAAAGGCGTGAAGAATTTGCGGCTCGTTTCTCTCGCCGCGATCTGATTTGTACTATTGGGTATTTTTGGGTTCTGATAAAGTATTTTTTTGGACTAGACTAAAGGTAAAGAAAAGACCCATGAAATTTAAAGTTTTACCTTCAGTGGTTTGGCCTGTGCATTGTCTGTCAGCCTTTTAAATCTATAAAAGTGATTTGGTTTAAATATTTAGGTAATTAATTTTAATGTGGGTTCTAATTAACACTAGTTTTAATTAGCTAGCTTTCATGTACGTGTTAAGTAATCTGTTACGAAATGCTTATCTCCACTTCCATTAACATACGAGCAATCTAAAAAGTGCGCAATCGTAGAGAAAACTGATAGCTTCGATAACCGCACAATACATACGTATGCGTACCTCCCATTTAACCAGGTATTTCCTAATGTATACACGTAGAGCAGATCTAAAGTGATTCGGTGAAATAATAAAGCGATAAATTGAACGATTGAAACTGTCTGTTTAAAGATGCCCACACAATCGTATTTCGATGAAGATCTGCTGAAAAACTAGAGATAGCTAGCTATTTCAGCCTTCATAGTTGTGTGTGTGGAATACCGGCGTGTTTCGCGTCTTATCGCGTGATTTATTAATAACGATGCTTGTGAATACACCTGATCGGCGAGTGAAACCGTTCCTAACTGAATTTGCACAAAATAGGAAAAATATTAAGCACATCCATATTATAAGGAAGTATTTGTGTTTGTACTTATTGCCTACATATTATAGATATCTCTGCATATCTAATCTCAGCGTATAGCTCTAAGTTGTATTGAATAGAGACACACACAGCTTTTAGTATGTGATAGTAGTCCTCGTTAACCCTTAAAATAATTATAATATGGGTGCTACTGTACTAACAAATGTTTGTTCTAGGTAGTAGGTATTACCACATAACTTAAAAAATTAAAATGTTTTAAGTATATCTTATAGAATTTTTTCGATGTTTATGTATACCTAATTATTTTACCGAACGTGGCGATTCGCAGCGTTGTTTGGGCAAAGGCGTGCAGAAGCAGTCTTGTAAATAAATCCAGACGCTAACCCCGCACGCGCTTCGCTCTCCCACCCATAGGTAATTAGGTACCTACCGAATACCGACCGACACTGTTTTTACTTATCGGAAGATACACATACTCATGCTCATATATTTATTTACCTTTGGAATATTTTGCACACTTGGTAACTCTCCGACGTTTGATTGTTTGTTTTCACTGCTGCACCCGGCATCGCTAACGTGGTATTGTGGTAAAAAGTAGAGTGTGAAGTCAAGAGTGAATCAGTTTCTTTTAGCCAAGCGTGCTCCATCCACGACCGCACCGTCGCTTTCCATCAGGTGAGGTGGTGGCAGACGCTTGACTATTTATTTAATTAATTGAAGAAAAAGCCATTTATCAATGTTATATTTTACAGCTCTATACTCGCATGCCGAACTCGTCTATCGGTTCAGTAGTATCGGCGTGAAGATGGTGATTGCGTCATCTTCGTGTTTTTGTCTGCATTTGCTAGGATGCTGTGAAAATGGTACTCGACCTGCCGCGGTGAAAGGTCATCCTCACTTATCATATCTAGTAACGACATCAAACTAACTATACGAGTATTATGCCATCCACTATTCGAACTATACTATCTTCGAGCGCATACGAGTACCTTGCCATCTCCAAGGTTGGGCTCCACGTTTCACCAACTCACCCATTCAATTAAAGTTAGGTACATACCTAGGTACATATATATTTTTTCGCGTCTGCGTGGCTAATGTGGTTTATACCGTGGTTTATATGGTGGTTTTTATCAAGTGCCCGCATCGCTCAATCTGAGTTTCAGTTTCTGTTGAGCCTCACCGCTCGATGAGTAGCTCAGGCATGCAGGGATCATTGTCTTGAATTCAAACACTTGTTTTTCGAATCGCCAAAAACGAAATTAATGTGGATATTATTACCTACTGTATTTGTATTTTTTTGTAAAAAAATTGGAGCCCCTGATTAAGCCTTAACAAATGGCGATCGACCACCCTCCAAAGGCATATCTAACCACACTGGAGGTAACAATCACCACGCTTAGTTTCTTGCTTTTCCAATAAGAGTTTACTGCAAGCCAATGATTCATTATCGATAACGCCTCGTAGGCGTGAGTCAAGTCCAATGCAATGATTACAAGCAATGCGCGCTGCACTCTTCACGGAATCGAAAGTCAAACAGTCTCTTTGAAGATCGTATCCAAAGGCCAGTGATGAATGACGCAAATCCTGGGAACTTGTTAAGTTAATTTAGGGTCGTAATGCGGTCCGCGTGTTGGTATGCATATTAAAGTTTTTAAATTATCCCTCGAATTACAATAACAAGCTGTTTTAGATAGGTATTTAATGTATATTTCACAGTTCATGGAGTTTTGTAGTTTCAATTTGTTAAATGCGAGCCCGAGTTGCACACTTGCATCGCGTGATGAGCTCCCACTTGACACGAATACATCTGGAAGATACTGACCTTCGCCTGAATTGAAAACAATTTGATTTATGTTAGTACATCGAAAAGCAGAAATTAAGATACATTGTAGAGAATTATTATTTTGAGTATTTTTTCATACAAAAGACATCAACGCGTGTCACATTTTTCCGCCGCCGAACTAAAGAGCAGATTTTTATTTATGTATTTTATTTTTTGTCATTGATTTATAATAAAATTAAACAAACCCACTACTCAGACTAACGAAACTAATAAAAATAGTAGGTATACAACTATACAAATTTACTACATTGTTTTAATTGTTTGACTACGTCTAATAAATCGATGTACGCCGGCTGCATCCACGAAAACGATGACGTCATTGTCCGGTAACGCTGTCATTGTCGGGTAACGCTCATTGTCCCGTTACGCTGGTAGTCACGTTAAACTATTGTCCGTATACCAACTTTACAGACCACCAATCTTTTAATGTTTTTATTGTTGGCTTACTCGAATCGAGTGCGTATGCCGTACCTACACTATCTACGCACCTGATTCGAGTAAACCAACAAATCTGTGAGCTCAAACAGTAGCCGCAGTTAGCACGTCACAGCAGGAGCCCGGTGCCGGTGGGCTCAAGTCGGGGTGGTCGGTCTCCCTGCGGTGACGGCAATGGTGGTGGCAGGTGTCGCCGCCCTTGACCTGCTCACGCTCAGTGGGCGCCGAGCGCGGCGCGCCCTCGCCGCTCCAATTGATTCCCCGATAGCCCCTAACGGATGAGCTGACGACTCTATCTTTAAACCTGTTGATCGTAGGGAAACTAGAAAATTCATGTCTTGCTGATCAATAAGATCATAAGCATACTAGGTAAGCGTGTTAAAATAGGGCACGATATCGCTTCTCATCAGCGTGTTATATTAATATTGAATGACTTATTTATGCTATTATGTTACTGTATTTTATTTTTTTTCTTATTGTTTGACTTATTTGACTACTATGATTATTGATACTATTTTGACCAAACTATGATGTAAACAATTTTTAAATTAATGTAATTGGATAATCCGTTTTAATTTAATAAATAAATACAAATACAAAATCAGGTGAGTCGTGGTCGAATGAAAGTCTTTTTTTAATAATAAAAAGTGATAAGTGGTGGGTTGGTAAGTTCAAGCGACAGCTTTAAACATACTCGTATAAACATGTGTCCTTGTAATACGTAATAGAAAGGTGTGTAATATAGACAGAGCTGAGAGCGGTCACGTGTATTCCCGTGCAAGTTTGTAAGCGCGCAGAGACCTTGCCTTCACGAATATTTGTTTCACACCTTTCAGTCTCAGGACTCATGATTTACTCTAGCGTCAAGCAAATATTTTTATACAAATAAATCTTACTCATATTAGGGGAAAAGTTTGTAATTCTGGAGGGGATGATAGATGATAACTTACTCCTCAATCTCGCCAAACTTATTGAGCTTAAATTCGATCTGTTTGTTTACGAGTTGAAAAAATGATCTAACTTGTTTGCTTTTCATCCCTATAGCACGCGGTCAAAGCCGGCGATAGCAGCTTGTATATTATCACTCGAACGTTACTGCCCAATAGAAAATATATAATGCCAATATTAATCGCTATAATGAATTGAATAAGACTTATTACTTAGTGATCTAGTAGTTAATTAAAGGCAGGGCGTCCTTGTAGACGCCTCTCGCCGCGCCTCACGCAACACACGCTTAACACGCATTTACTTATTTAATTACCTACTTAAAACTTGCACGAAGCCTGGTGTAGAAATAACATTATAGTAAAGTATAACACAGAGTGGGTCAAAATGGCTCGAAGCGTGTAAATAGTGCACATTGCGCTCCAGGCGTTTTCTTTAAGAATTTGCCTGCGCACGCTGTGCGCTTTGATATGTAGATAGGTTTGTAAAGTACTAAGTACTAAATAACTATTACTGGCCCGCCATCATCATCTGTTCTTATAGCCGTGAATAGCTTCCAATAACAATGCTATTTAAAAAAGCAACCATTCATCGTGACCTATCTGCTGCTTCTCTGTAGTGTGACCAAGCGAAGGTCGCGGCGCACCCACGGCCTGGTGGTGCGGCAGCGGTGCCATATCTCACCGTGAACGGGCGCGGGTTCACGCGACGAGGTTATGTCACGCCACGCTGAGGCGATCGAATGCCATCTGATATTGAAAAGAACGGCGCCTTCATTGGCATATTTAAGAGTATTGCAATATTTATTAATGAAAGAATTAGGTTACGAATTGCTTTGAGTGCAATTTTATTATGATTATTATCTTTTCATCAGAGTTGCGCGAGCTAACAATATAACAGCGCAAAATAAATACAGTAAAGCAATATTTTGGTAAATCTGCATCATCATCATCTAAATACCAAAGATAATGCAAACTTAATAGGCAATGCACAAGCATACCAACAATCAGCCACAGGTATTTTAAAACTGCTTGTGCGGGAAATTTTTCCTTGAACTGACCCTGCGAGGTCATTAATCTATAACAAGTGGCATTTAATGGGCTGACTCATTAAATACTAATGACGTGGCTGTGGACCGCACGGTAATGAGGCGAATTCCTCAATAAATAATTTGTATTTATTTATTTGACTTTAATTAAGACAGCAGCAGTCAATAACATTAATTAAAAATTCAATTACATTATTAAATTACATTTTATAAAAAAAGGGTATCAAACAATTTGGAAAATTAATAAGTAGAATATATGAGTACTCAACATTCATACGTCTCGCTCACAAAACCTCAAATATTCCGACAAAATCTTTGGCCAAGTATCCGCAAAGAGGTCTAGACCAGGAGAGCGATGAGAGCGGTGAGAGCGCGGCAGTGGCGAGGTGGCCCGGGCCGCTGTACGCGACCTAGGCACGGCAATAAAAACTTCGTGATACAAACCGTTACCTAACAATTATGCTTATTTCGTAAATATTTTTCACGATTCTTGTGTTTCGTAATAGAAGGTAAACGTGGCTACCAGCTCGTTGACCCTTCGCGTGCTGCCCCGGGCGCTGTAACTCGAGTTACGGTAACTGAGCTAATACACGGCAAACATTACATACCTAAATACTTTATATATATATAATATATATAAATATAATATATAGAATATTCTATAAATTAATTACCATAAAATAAATCAATACAAGAAATAAATGTACTCATTCTTTATAAGTATGTAATTTACTTTTGAATTTATATTTTTGAGAATTATTTGATCACAAGACCTACCGCATATATTTATGTACATAAGAAGGTATATCCATTATCGCTGATATAATAAACAATGCATATCTTGAAATGAAAATGGCGATGAAAATCTGGCCTGTCAGATTACATCGCCATTTTCTTGAAAAAATAATAAATTATTTATTTATTATTAAATATATTATAAATAGGTTTGTGTTTAGCTCTATGCGCATAAAAGTGTAAAAGAGCAAAATGGTTATATTTTCTTAGAAGCTGCGCCAACTTTCTCATCTGTTATTTCTTCTTTGAAATATAAGTACTATTTTACATGTTTTGATTTTGTAACAATCAGAAACTCAGTCAATTACATCACCCGAATTCGCAGTGGGTGTTATTTGATAACTTAGACAAAGTCGTGTGTTGCGTGCGAATCCAACGAGCACGCAACTATTTTATTACACGTATACTGCCTCACCCTGCAGGATGATACCTAACCTGCCTCCTCGATATACCTTCACCCGCTGAGCGTAACTGCACCTGCAAACGGGTCGCCGACTACAGCTACTGATTGCTGGCGTCCGTCAGTTTTGATACATTTTGTTGGTGTAGCGTGTGGCTGACACCGGCGACACGAGTAGCGGCCGCGCGCGACAGCTACAAAATGTATGAAAACTGACAATATCTATAAATGTATAATTAAAATTAATGTTTGTCAACAGGTTTCACCATTGCAATATTGTATTTTCTCTAATATAATGTAACATACGCCGGTCTTTTTTGATATTATTCGGTGTATCATTTTGGTTCCCACGTTACAGGCCGAGAGTCCAGTGCCGATAACTGACCTATGTGAAATGTTTTGTGTAAATAAATTAATTGAATTGATGTGACGGACGCCGGCCACTGGTAGCTGTAGTCAGCGACCCATTTGCGGGTGCAGTAATAGGTACCTACTCTGACACGGACACAAGTGCACAGTGCGACGGCACTGGAGAGCTGTCCGAATCGATAACACTTTACATAAATCATAGGAACCTTGAACCCTGACGCACCCTTCACATGTGATGTACCTACCTTACTTTTTGTTTGATATGTTGTAAGTCCCTAAACCACTTAAACATAATTATGCGGGTCAATATTGCACATTCTCGGGCAAATAATAAGTAAGTACATAATCTACACTAAAAGCGTCATAATTAATTAAAATGCAAATAGTTTCATAAGCACTTAGCTCATAGACAAATGTTGATGTTTCTCTTCAATCTTTCGTAGCAGGTTAACAGGAATTTGGCGACTGCCAGCTAAACACTGTAAATTGAACACTGTTTCGTAACCACGAACTATGCGGCGGAAACCGATAGCCCTCACTCACTGTACCTACATCTAGCTGGTGTAGGAAACCACCGCGAAGTGGGCCAAGGGAGCGCTCGGGTACGATGGAATGCACTCGCTTTTGTTCCCGGTCGCTATTACTGGACGTTCCTTTACACGATCTACACACAGCAAAGCACAGCATAGTTACGTAAGGTGTTCTGTCACGAAACACCTCAAAATAACAATCACTCAACAATATCTACATACCTATCTTAGCTCGGCAGTGCCGGATAAAGCAAGCGCGGGGCCCGTTGCAAATTTAATCGAGGGGCCCTTAATTTGCTATACGATTAAAATCTTTAATACGCTTTCCTACTTCGTTAAGGCAATTCGGGTTTTGTGACTTTTAGAAATTTAATAAACCATCACCATTATCATCATCTGCAGCCTGATTTGACCCACTGCGGCCACTGCTGGGTATAGGACTCTCTAGGCTCTAGCCATTTTGCCCGGTCCTGTGCTAAGCGGGTTCTGATCGCTGCCGGACGTCCGACGCATCGCTTAAACCAGCGAAGCGAATAAACAACATTTTAATATTTCACTAAAAAATCGCTCAATGGCGGAGGAGGGCGGATTTGGATACTGGGTCCCCCTTTTGCACGGGGCTAGTTAATCCGACACTGGCTCGGTATAGTACACGATGTAGCAGACCGATGTTAATTAATTTTCGGATGATTTCTCAGACTTCCTTGTAACTCTCGGTTGATAATAACCAACCAACCCGCCTTAATATGTTTGAGCGTATCTTAAAATCGCTGATTAGGGTTTCCGGTTACGCAGTGCTACGTCACGGATATTACGTCACTGGCCTGCCAGTGACGTAATATCCGTGACGTAGCACCAGTGTAAGTAGCATGCGCCTGCGCACTTTCTCTGCGGTCACGGTCAACTCGCGCGCGCCCCACAACTAAGCGACTTGCATAACTCTACTTCAACATATTTCCTACAATTTTTTGAGTTGTAGAAACGGTGAGAGTATTTTGTAGGTAGAGTACGCCCCTTTCATCGAAAATACCTGATAGGTACTGGTAGAGTCAATGAAAGGATTAAGGCCTATCCACACACAACAGTGCCGGCACGTAAAATTAATATTGTTTCTTAGATTTCATAAGATACCATTCGAACTGGTCAGTGACGTTCAGTGATGTCAGTTCTGCGCCGATCAAGTGATGGTACGGAACGTGTCGGCACGTGCGGGCACTGTTGTGTGCGGATAGGCCTTTACTTACCTCAGATCAAGCCCCTAATAAAAAATTTAAAAGATGGAAATTTATTGACTCCTTAACCCTGTGGCCAACCACAGATCAAGCCCATTCCTATGCCATTAGTTAGTGACTGATAAGTGACGAACAATGGTCTGACTCCCAGGATTTGTGACAGCCCCGTTCCTGAGATATCAGCGAAAATACCTGGCCCACGGTTCTGGATCCAGAACCCTGTGGCCAAGTACTTTTGCAAATAATACACAAACCACTGCATCTTATGGCCCCAGATTTTTAATTTGCGTTAGAAACGCCAGTCACTAAGCCCTAGACAAAAAACTAACTTCCTAGACCCAAGAATACCGAAGTTAAAAAAGTCCGGTCTAACATTTTGAGGTTATAAAAATAACCTCAAAATGTTAGACCAGCTACCCGAAAGAAAAATGCTAGGAGGCTGATTACTATGCCGAACCTTAGTGACTGATTTGTGACTAACAATGAACTGAGTCCCGGAATTCGTGACAGCCTAGTTGCAGAGATATAAGCGAAAATACTTGGCCACAGGGTTCTGGTCCAGAACCCTGTGGCCAGGGCTTTTTGCTAATTTCTCAAAAATCGCTGCATATTATGACTCCATTTTTTGTATATGCTTTAAAAACGCCAGTCACTAAACCCTAGACCTAAAATTAGCTTCCTAGGTTGTTTAATAATAAATCCTAGAAACATGTTTTGAGGTTAAAATTTATTAACAGAGTGACCATATATTTTGCTTCATTGAGACTTTCCTTGTTTTGTGTTACGTAACAAAACGTATTGTTGCTTAACGTAAATGCTATAATTACCTATTGTCTATTCCATTCACATCCTAGCCTAGACTATTGTAGAAGACTACTGTTTTAGGCAGGTAAGCAGAGACGGATTATCCTTAAGGCAAACTATTAAAATTATTGTGGTGTGTTTTTATCTACGCAATAGAGCTCAATCATAAAGGCGGTCAATAATAAAGTGGAGCTGCAATAATAATAATCCCACGTTGAAGCTGCGTTTAAGACAAAATCACTATAAAGTTCGAAAATAAAGCACGCATCCGGAGTATAAAATCTACACTCATGGTCTACAATATAAAATGAACACAAAATCTACACTCCATGGTCTACACAAGCTCCAAGTTACTATTGTACAGCAGTTTCCGCAAAAATATACTTCAGTTCAAGCAAAGTTTAAGGTAAATTGGCAGTTCTAATTTATGACAATAGCCGTCCCGACTCATATATTGAGAAAAATGAGAAAGGGTCGTTATTTTTCAGTATTTGTAGTACTTTTAAGCTTTTATTGCGTGCTAATTCAAAGTATTATATTCACATGATATCCACATGAAGGTTTATTACAAAATTTTCGAATCAAGCAAAAGAGCAGTGTAATGGAAAATATATTTATTATATATATATATATATATATTAAGATTGTAAACAAAACAAGACTGATATACCCTATGTATATAATAAGGACTGAATCAAACTTTAAATGTAAGTATTACAAGTCTAGCTGATTGGACATAGGTACATAGAAGTATAATAATAAGTATATTTTCAGCATTCCTTCTACGGAAAGAAGCAGCAGCTAGATCATCGTGAGCACTAGCGGCAATCCAGAGCAAAATATTATATTTTAGTTTTACTTCCAAGATAGTGAAGAGGCATGCATATTTAGACTGAAAGATCTCTACATAGGTACTTGCCTGCCTAAAACAATATTCTAGGATATGAATGCCATAGACAATAGGTAACTATAGCATTACGTAACGTAACGCAAAACATGGAAAGTCTCAATGAAGCAAAATGTATGGTCACTCTGTTAATAAATTATAACCTCAAAACATGTTTCTAGGATTTATTATTAAACAACCTAGGAAGCTAATTTTAGGTCTAGGGTTTAGTGACTGGCGTTTTTAAAGCATATACAAAAAATGGAGTCATAATATGCAGCGGTTTTTGAGAAATTAGCGAAAAGCCCTGGCCACAGGGTTCTGGACCAGAACCCTGTGGCCAAGTATTTTAGCTTATATCTCTGCAACTAGGCTGTCACGAATTCCGGGACTCAGTTCATTGTTAGTCACAAATCAGTCACTAAGGTTCGGCATAGTAATCAGCCTCCTAGCATTTTTCTTTCGGGTAGCTGGTCTAACATTTTGAGGTTATTTTTATAACCTCAAAATGTTAGACCGGACTTTTTTAACTTCGGTATTCTTGGGTCTAGGAAGTTAGTTTTTTGTCTAGGGCTTAGTGACTGGCGTTTCTAACGCAAATTAAAAATCTGGGGCCATAAGATGCAGTGGTTTGTGTATTATTTGCAAAAGTACTTGGCCACAGGGTTCTGGATCCAGAACCGTGGGCCAGGTATTTTCGCTGATATCTCAGGAACGGGGCTGTCACAAATCCTGGGAGTCAGACCATTGTTCGTCACTTATCAGTCACTAACTAATGGCATAGGAATGGGCTTGATCTGTGGTTGGCCACAGGGTTAAGGACTCAATGGAAATTTCGGTTACACAGATTCCTCGAGTGGGAGTTACTAAAATTACTCTTCGACAGCGTAGTAAACTAAGCTCAACAGCAATCAGGAATATCTTCCTATTGTTTTTTTTACTCTGCAAGATATTAGCACCATGATTAATGAGTACAAATGCTAAACTATAATTGAACTACCTACCTTTATGAAATTGTCTATTTCCGTTCCTCAACACGGCCATACGATATTATTGTACGGCGCGTGGTGCGCTGTGTAATGGTTACGCGCGATGCCGATCACGCATAACTCTATTTCTGCTGATCGATTTGGCTTGACCTTTTAATAATGTAAACGCTTGGTAATTGAACTGAATCATATAAGTATATATAGTAGTTAATTGTACAGTAGGTTGTACCTATTCAACTCTATATCTGTCTTAGATTTGAGCATGTATTCGTTGAGGTAGCAATCAGTTGGAACAGCTTTTGTTTAACTCTATGGAGTTGTTTTAGATTTTTAGCAAAAAAAAGCTGTTCCAACTGATTGTTTGTGACGGATCGGACGCCAGCTTTAAATATAAAGCTTTTAGTATAAAGCTGGCGTCCGATCCGTCACAAGCCGAGACACTTTCATCATAATGATATTCTACTTTAAATGAGTCGCAATCAAAATTCCGAGCACAATCACGGATACGGTTTAATGACTATATTATAATTTGTAATTACAGACGAGTAGGTACAGACATCAATGGAGGCCCATTACTTATTGTCCTATAGGACCTACCTACCACTTCTGTTGGTACTATTAAATTTATAGCTACCAAATTGATAGCTTTATATTCAAGAGTCGTAGGTATAGTTATACTCATAACTAGTTTATGTACCTACTTTCATTAGTTAATTCACTGGCTGAATTACTTGAGTTACCTATTATATTGTGTAGGTTTTAAAACTAATATGCGATAGGCAACGAGATAAATGCTACCTCTGAATGAAGTACGCAATAGGTAAGATACCTAAGCAGTGTGTGTACGTATGTACCTAACCTAGTAAGTGTGCAATATACCTAACACTGTTAAAATACTTGAGTTAGATTTTGTGGACAGTATAGAGTAGGCAAAAACTCACAGATGCCATATTTTAGCTACATTGTGAAAGAGCCTAGCACAGCGGGTTGGGTTGGTATCTTCGAGAATCTAGCAAGTTGGTATCGATGCAGCGCCATAGGGGCGGGAGGGCACAAGATGAGGTGCGGTAACGAGCGCGTCCTTGCGACCAGCGGCGCGCGACCGACGACTGCTGTTTTATGTGACACTTCTGTTAGATCATAAACAAGCCGTGTCTCAAGGCAAAGGCTGTATGTCCCTATCTCTAACTCCAATATCTAAGCAAGCAAAGCGGGAAGTTTTTTAGAAATCCTAAACCTAATCCAAGATTATTCATTTAGTGGTCCTGTGAGATGATCGCTTTGTTTTGTGTCCATGCTCGATTTTTGTGAGAATTACAAATTAACAAAACTCCGCACACAATGGGCGACACGGTCGGGCAGCAGTTGGAGAGCAATTCGGACATGTCACGCTCATTGGACTCTCGATATGGAGAGAGATGCGTCGATACTGTGCCGACTGCCGCGCCGGACATCCGGCCGCGAGGGTCACGGCGAAGGCCGCCAGCCAGACCCAGGGCCTAATGGGCTGGTACTTACATCCATGAAATCAGAAATAGGCCCGTTGCGATCTAGATTCAAATCATAATGGAGTTTTGATTGAGGTTGTTCCGTTTTATTCTAATAATAAATTCAATGAGTGCAATTCTATTGCTGTCCGGTAGATAGCATATCATAATTATTTAGATAATAAATCATTGACGTTGTATAAACGTAGTTCATATCGATCTTGATAAGCGTAGAAAACAGAGCAGGAAAAGTCATTAGTGGGAACCTACCTGCTGTCTACAATGAGTGGATGATGTGCTACCTCACAAGAGGATGCGAGTGACGTCACAATGAGCCCCCTGATGACGACATGCGTACGCGAAGGGATAGGGTGAGCAGGTGAAGGTAAGATAGGTAATTTGTGTAGATAGGTAGTAGGGTAAACCAACCTATTATTGGCACCCAGCCTATTATTGCCACCCTAGAGTTTAATAAGAAAAAATAAGGAAGGAATTATTCAATTTCAGTATACTTTTATTATTTTTAAAAGCATGCTGAAATTGAATAATCTACAATTTCCTTGCTTTTTTTAACTAAACTCTAGGGTGCCAATAATAGGCTGGGTGCCAATAAAAGTTTGTTTTACCCTAGCTATTGTATCATACTCGTAAGTTATATAGCTTCACACTTTCTGCAGTAGGTATTTTTAGGTTCCTTGTTTCTTATTTAAGTGCCTACTGGTTAATTTGCGGTTTGAAGCATTGATAACAATTTAAATAAAAAATATAATCACCAATATCTCTTTGCAAGAAGTTAATGGAATAGTCCCAAGCCTTGACTCAAAAACACATTAGCGCGAACTGAATGTTTCATAAACAATCATATTTTTCGTAATCCTTACGAGTGTTCGCCCGCGACGGGCTGGCCTCGTGCTGGCTCGAGAGCACCTGCTGCCGACCATCGGCCCCGCCACTATCGGCAAATATCATTAAAAATGGCTCTAGATTATTTTTACAAAAGCCATGCTAAACTTACATAATTGATCTCGGGTAAACATTGACATGGAATTAGCGTTGACTTATGAGTCAGAGTTAAACTTTAGATCAAGGTCCAGGAATTATCCGTGATGGTGATCTCGTGTGTGAGGGATGAGTGCCATGTCACTAGGAGAGTGTTAGATATGAAAGTAGATGGATTTACGAGTAGAGGAAGACCAAAGAAAAGATGGATGGACTGTGTGGAAGAGGATATGGACAAAGCAGACTTGAGTACAGAGATGACGGCTGATAAGAGACGAATGGAAGAAGACATGTTGTGCCGACCCCACCTAAGTGTGGGATAAGGGCAGGGAGATGATGATGGTGATCTCGCGTGTCATGGCGGTGGTCTCATAGTTCAAAGAACAGACAAGTTTGCAACTGTTTATTTCCATTGGAGTAAACTGACACTGCAGTTATTTCGCGGCCGAGCTTCATCGTCGAGTTCCGCCCTGGGCCCATTGTCGGGTAAAATGACAGACGGGTTGACCTAATTAGGCGTCTAAAGGCCGAGTGCTAGACGCCTTATTTACGCCGGTTAGAAAGGTACCTGCTATAGGTATAGTCGCATACTAGTACATGAGTATCACAGACGGTAGGGCGGTGCCGCCGCCCTACCGTAAGACTCCATCTCGTGTTCCCGAGGCTCGCTGTTATACCACCACATTGTTGACGATTGATGGTCGAATGGCAAGTGTATTGGACTACCACGCCAGGTATCGCAGGTTCGATTCCCGCTTCAGGAAAAACATTTGTGTGATGAACATTGGTGTGTGTCCTGAGTCTAGATGATTTCTATGTATTCTATGTATTTAAAAAAAAAGTATTTAAGTATTCTATCAGCCATCTAGTTCTCATAGTACAAGCTCTGCGTAGTTTGGGGCTAGATGGCGGTGTGTGAAATGTACAAATATTTATTGTTCATTTATATATTCCTACGTAAGGTTCACCTTGAATTAAATAATGAACGAGTACCTACATAGGTGGGTGGTACCTACCATTAATGTAATATTTCACTCATTTTTAAAAATACAACAACAACGTTTGGCATACAACTGATTTTGTAGCGTTGAGTCTAACAGCAATTTGCACTATTAAATCTTTAGGATTTCGGTATCGCTTCTCGGTATTTTGGTGTTTGAACTGATTATCACTAGCGAGTGGTTAGCCAGTCGATAATGAGTCTCATTAGCGCGGGGGTGGGGGGGGGCGGCCTCGAGAGGTCGTCGGCTCTGACCGGACCGACAGCTTGCTTGTGCAGAATCAGCTTTGGATATTCTTGAAGCTCCTAGGCTAGGATTACATAGGTATCTACTGCACGCACAGAAGTATTAAAGTATGGAAACACAATGTAGTAGGTACATTGAAAATATGTGCCCAGTAAAAGGGAGCCACTTTGGCTAACTTCTAGTACATTTTGGTCCGATGCAAATTTTCGAAAAAGAGAAGTAAAAGGGCTAGATAAATGTTATAATGTTAAAACTACTAGGATTTTTCATTGTTAATACATAAACTACATCGTCAAAAGTAACAAACATTATTTGAAAATGGAGATGTTTCATTTCTATTGATTTTTTTTGTACTGTCTTACGATTACCTTTTGGTTTGATAGGTACTGTCCATCTTGTTCTAACATTGGACATCGTTATTTCTGCATTCGTTTATGACTGCACGTAATACACATTAGTGTTTATTAGCTGGGCAATAACACATATACCTCTGGAGATGACTTGGTCGTGTGGAGATAATTTATAACCTAAACACGTACTAAGGTACCTACATAATTAGTCCACTCTATACAAATCTATTGTCATGTTTTATGGTCGTCCAAACAATTCACGGAGACGCTCTACGACATAACCTAGGTACCTAGTTACGTCACTCCACTTCCACTTCTTCCTCTTCGTGTCTAATGCCTAGATCACACGTACCGAGTAAGTACTCGGCTGAGACAGTTAAATGTTACTCGGCCGAGACAGTGTAAGCTTCCGTCACTCGCTTAGCCGAGCACTCGACGACACGTACCGAGTACTCGGTGCGTGTGATCTAGGCATAAGGTTCAATTAAAATATTTGGCCGTGTCTATGGCGTTTTCACTCCACAATGGATCTATGAATAGGACGATGAAATTAAGCTATTCGAATAATGCAGATAACAGTATTGTTCCTCAAAAATAAAAAGTATAATATTTGTGAAGCGTTTATTACACTTTATTTATCCTCTAACTGTGTTGTATAAAAATAAAAATTAAATGCTATAAAAATGACTTATGTAGTTTCGCGTGCGGCTGTAGCGATTACGTCGAACCTCGTCTTCATAATATTGTACTAACACTAACTGGTGATGCGGAATTTGCAGTGCCATGTTGTAGTCCCGGTATTCCCGGTAACGCTAAATGTAGTCCCAGTAGCGCCATAATGTAGTCCCAGTAGCGCCATAATGTAGTCCCAGTAGCGCCATAATGTAGTCCCAGTAGCGCCATAATGTAGTCCCAGTAGCGCCATAATGTAGTTACAGTAGTGTCATAATATAGTCCTTGTAGCGCCATAATTTAGTCCCGGTAGCGCCATAATGTAGTCCTTGTAGCGCTATAATGTAGTCCCAGTAGTGCCATAATGTATTACCAGCAGTGCAGTGTGGTAGTCCCAGTAGTGCCATGGTGTAGTCCCGGGAGCGGACTAGCAGCGGCGGAAGCAGCGGCGTCGACGCGTCAGCGGCTTGTCGCAGGGCGCGCTACCTGCCGCCTGCAAACAAAGACGTCAAACGTCAACCACACACCACACATAGCTGTATACTACATTGTATTCATTTTTTTTTTACATGGGGACATCCTCATGGTAGCCCACCGCCCTTGGGGGAGGGCGGACGGGTTATGTCCGACTTTAACCGACTAAGACCCCATGGTGGCCGACCTCTGCGCATTAGAGGGACCCCGGGATATCCTCAGAACTCGGAAATCGGTGTCCGTCCTGCACGTTGGTGTGAGGCCCATCCCAGGGAAGGCTTGTGCCGACCCCGAACTTGCAATGCATGCCTCCCCGTGCACTGCAGCCGTCCCGGGGTACTCACATAACCTAAGCCAATGTTACAACGCATTGCGGCAACCCTCTATAGACAAAATTAATCATGATAAATCCACACGGAGTTTCGACTGGAACTCTATAATGACTGCGATCAGGGCTCTGTCGAGCTTTATCGTTACAAACATCTACATGTATAACGATAATGCAATAATTGACACAGCCGGTATACAAGCCGATAGAACCTTTTAGCACGGAACGAAAATAACAGTGATTTGTAACGCGATTGAAGCTATTACTCATCATTAAAAAAGGAGTTAGAATCACGCATTGAACTTGTGTTGAATACGCGGGCGCGGGGACAGGAACTAGCGCTCGCACGCGACTCCCGCTGCGTCTAGCTAAGCATAATCAGCCTATAATGTATCCCACTGCTGGGACTCAGGCCTACTCTCGGCAGGAGAGCGAATGGGTCTTCATTCACCACGGGAACCCAATGTGGATTGGTGGATGTCACATGCCACAAAACATTTTTTTACCTATCCTTTGACATGCCGGTTTCTTCATGTTTTCCTTCACCGTTGTGAGAATTCGGGATGCATAAATGGATTTTTTCGATCGTATGACTGCCAGCGGGATTCGAAACTGCGACAATCAGATTGCAAAACAAGGGCCTCATCCACACGGCCACCACGTGTTCTCCCGCTGCGTCCGCGACACATAATTGTCCCAAATTCCGCCCAATTTAAATCACATCATAGTCGTTCTAATTTGATCTTTCGTTAACAGATCGTGTTGTGGAAGTCACGGTCAGAACCAATTATATTCAAGGCCAAATACTAATTTGTTTTTATTCTTTTCAGGTAAGTTGTCATGAAATCTTCGAATAAGCAATGAATAAGTAAGTAAATATTCGAAATAAGCTGATCAAAAACCAGACAAGTGGTTCAATCAAAGTAAAAACTCGTGAAATCTACACCTTGGTATAAATATGGAGTCATAGATCTCCCAGGTCATACGTTCTACGTAGGTCAAAAGTTAGGCTTTGTGGAAAGGGTGAAGACCCTTAACTATGAGGTACAATATAACATAATAAGGCGGGTGCGGGCTGGCGGCGGTATCGATTGCCACCAGCTGTCGGTCGGCGGCATCGGACACGATTCATTACAAGATTGATGCCCATTCCAAAACAGTAGATAGGAAAAATGGGGAAAATTGCTCTCGATTTTTCTTAGTGATAACAACCGAGAAATATTTATCCCAATCGTAGGTATGTACCTAATGAGATCGTAGCTAGGAAAAGTCGGGAATAAGTCCCGATTGTTACTAGTTGGAACGCAGGGGGTACTGTGCATCGGGTACGAGTACAACGGGCCATGGAGCGAGCCATGCTCGGTATCACCCTTCTCGACCGAGTACGCAACACCGAAATCCGCCGTCTGACTAAAGTCGAAGACATCGGTGTCAGAGCGATAAAACTCAAGTGGAGTTGGGCAGGACATCTGGCCAGATGCGGAGACAGCAGATGGAGCAACTCACTGGTGACACCGGCCTGATGATGATGATCATGAATGGACAATCGGGAATAGACATCTCCGTCCCGCGCCGTCGGTCGGCGGAGGTCAAGGGTCACTCACACTTGCCGTGCGGACGGATCTAATGGGTCAGTCGGTAGCCTTTACACCTTGCCACTGAAAGGGCGCTCCGATTACACGTTGACGTTTTTTTAAGTTATATTTGATCACCAACACACGAGTACCTATAGTAAGCGACAAACAAGTTGCCCTCTGGCGAACCACGACATGATGCGCAGAACGCAATTCTTAGGTCAAATTGGTTCTGCGCATCTTTGTCACGTGGTTGGCAAGAGGACAACTTGTTTATCGCTTATTACACACTCATATTTTTTTTAGGAACATGATACATAACAGGCCACGTGCCATTGCAATTACAGGCGAAGACGACGTTGACGTTTTGAATAGGTACAGAAATATTGAAAATATTATTATTCAGCGCTGTTTTTCAACACAAATATTAGAGCAGGGCCTAATTCTACGCAACTGAACCAACAAAGTTGAATTATTTACTGAATGAAACGAGTATATTTCCGTTGGGTTCACATTCGAAATAGCATTACTATTTACGTTTTACGATGATATCTCTATAGCTTATTCAGTTCCCCACATTTAATGACTGCTTTCACGGTCAACAACATAATTCAACCGATTTTTATTGCTTCTAAAGTACGCAACACTAGTTTTTGGCTTTGAAGTTAGGTTAGGTACAATCAGCTGCACATACATGTATGTATACACATCCAAGCTTTCACATTTATAATACTTTTAATATTGCAAAGAAAAGTGCACGCAAGTATTTTCAAATTAATGTAGGTAGTCATATTACTTGTCAGAAAATGAATGTCTTTGCAAAATTAATACTATGATATGAATGTAAAAGCTTGGGAATGTATAGTATACACTGTATACATGTCAGTGCAGCTCAATGTACAGACAGCGTCAGAGATAAGTATCCCCCTTGCACAAGACACCCAGCTATAAATCCTTTCAAAAAATTGTAATACTTAAAATTATTTTTAGGCTTACATACAGTTATACAAATATAACCTATTTTTTAAAGGCAAAACTTCTCCATTCATCGCGACGGTGATTTAAAGGGATTTGAAGCTGGATATTATAATGCAAGGGGGATACTTATCTATAAAGCTGTCTGTACATCAAAATCAATCATTTTGGTTTGCGTTTGCCAGTTAATATGAGTAGTTTGCTTTGTATTGAGGTGTTGGAACATTGGCTTATCTCCCGTTGGGCGTGCGGCCCGCTACGTACCAGCACGGTGCGCTCGCGGGCTTGGTAGCCGACGCCGCACGACACGGAGCACTTGCTCCACTCGCCCCAGCCGCCGTACTGGCACTCCGCGCCCGACCCTGCACCAGGACACAACATCACTACACACACACACACACACACACGAATGAAAATGAATGTATGAAAAAGGAATCACTGCATCAACATTTTTCGTACTGTCAGCTGCACATACATGTATACACTCCCAAGCTTTCACATTTTTATTACTATTCACATTTATATTATTTGCAAAATTAAGAGTATAATTTAAATGTAAAATCTTGAGCGTTGAGTTGCAGCTGACTGTATATAACTAACATAACTTTTTTTTTCTAAGATAGCTTTAGAATTGTTCGGACCATGATCTATCGCTCGGTACATTGAGACAGCATTTTCATGTAAATTTTAAAACTATTCGTTATAACTCACCTACATTTTTCAAACAAACATGATTCTTGAAGGCCAGACCTGCGTTAGACAGGTTTATTATCTGTGTTTATTTTATCTGTCAATTTGCATGTTACTAAGTATATTTGCGACTATGACGAAATCTAGGATAATAAACAAGTGTCAGATGAGATGATATGTTATGTTTGTAATGTGCGAATGTGGGTAAAGTGGGACTCGGCCGAGAGCACTGTCTCGGCCGAGTAGGTACTCGGTACGTGTAATCTAGGCATAAGAGGCGGCCGCTGTCTGCGCGAGGTCAGTCCCGGAACTTTACGGATGAAGTTCCTATACCAAGTCGAAGACCGAAAGGCGGGCGGTTCTAATGCTTTGACGCCAGAACTATTGATGCACATGAGAGATGGTTGCTCTTGTGCCGGTCCATGTTGATGATGATGGTGGTGGTGGTGTTGGTGACGGTCGAAGGTGCTTACCGCTGATGGTGTTGGGCAGCGCCACGATGGAGGTCACGCTCAGGCCGGGGTAGTTGGTGCTGACGGCCGGCGCCGCATCTGCACACACACAACTATAGAAATAACAGACCTAGAGAAATATGACGATTATTTCCATCGTAAAAAGCTTTGGTAAAAAGTAACATCATCATCATCATCATCAGCCTATCGCAGTCCACTGCTGGACATAGGCCTCTCCCAATGAGCGCCATCGCGCCCTGTCTTCGGCTTGCCGCATCCATCTTCTGCCTGCAACCTTCCGCAGATCGTCACCCCGGCCGGAGCCGTGGCCGGAGGGCGTCCTACACTACGTTTGCCGATTCGCGGTCTCCACTCAAGAACTCGTTTTTAAAAAGTAACAAAGATTAAATATTACATTTTGTGGTCTGATTTGGTGTCAAAATTTTTTTGCCCTGTTTTACGACTCCTCTCGGTTTGATACTGTATAACTTGGTGTTCTATGGGAACATCGATATGCATCTATGCACACAACACTCATTGGTACTTGCGTTCACCGGCTTGCTTACCACTATAGCGAGTGGTTATTAGAGTCAAAGGTGTCAGTTGAAAACATCATTTATGTCGGTGGTTGAAAACAAAAAAGTTTGCACACAAACATCATCATGCTCGGAAGAGATAAAATGTGTACGATTAAGATCAAGGTTGGCAAATAACGTTGTTCGCATCAGGAATAAACAGTACCTACCTATACTTATGCTTAAACGAATGCAAAACAACTGGCAACTATTTGTTCATAGCCTAGGTGCAAGTACCGACTCACAAAGACATTAATGTTCGTCCGGATTGGCTTCAAAGTACGTAAACTACAGCGCGGCATCGCGCGGGCGCCCCTCGCTAGCGAGCGACTGCGGAACCCGCGCGACGATAATCGACATCTATAAAAGAGCTTTGAAGTTTTTACGAGCGAACACAACGCGTAAATGTTGTACAACAACAAGCACCTACATCCTGCTGTGTATCGTCGAGACGAGCCCGACACGAGGTTAGGCAGAGGCCCTTCTTATTTCTTATTATTCCGATAGCTTTTATCATATTTTGTAAACATAGGGACTCAAAATATTTTCAGACTTTCACCCATATTCTAAGTCAATCTTCAAAACTCACCTTACGTGAGTATTAAAATGGCCGCCGCTTTAATAAGGGTTTCGGCTGTCACCTGTTAATTTTCAAATGTAAGTATTTCCTGATAAGAAAAATTGACTGAATACGGGTGAGTCAGATTTTTTTTTTTAAATTGTCTTCTTGATTTAGAGCAAGGCACGCATTTGTGTTTTATTTGTAAGTGTTGTTGTGTTCGTCTCGCGACGCTCTAAGTGTGCCCTTGAAGGAGATTTGCTGCGACTTCAGGGCCGCGATGACGTCACGCGCGGTGATGACGCAAGCGACGAATTTGCGAAACGGCCACATTGAAGTGATCCGAGACGAGAGGCGCTTGTTGACATCCGAGATGATTACACCAATCAGACGTGGATTCATCCCGGGGCGGGGGGCGGGGGCATTAATGTCAATCAAGATTACGTCGGATTTGCCTGAATTTTGTAAAGATTTAGAATCGAGAAATGCAAATATTGTCTAACTAATCACATTTCATGACGTAAAGGGAGGTCTACAGTCATATCACAGAAGAATTTCTCGAAACTCATTTTAAAAACATATTTTTATAATTAATTATTTTAGTTATGCCGCTATTTTTAATTGTATTTTTTTGACTGACACCTAAATTCGAGCCATTTTTAAACTTGACAAATCACTAAGCAAAAGAACTATAAAATAATAGCTAGCTACTATACGAGTATTCAAGCGAGCATTTATAACGTTCCAATGACCGCTGACAGGTCGCGTCCTACGTTAATTCTCTTCTCATTCAACATTTCGGTGTCAAAGCTTTTAAAGACCCATTAAGTTATATACCTAACTAAAGACAAAAATATCACTATAACAAGCTCTGGTTAGACTAGTATATTTTAGTTTAATTTAAAATGTTTTTTTCAAAAGCAATTGATATTAGCACTAGTACAACTGACTGGTAACTGTCGAGCTTCTACCATATGGTTCTGGGAGGCTGTAATAAACAGATGAACAAATAGATAAATAAATTATTATATATTTTATTTTATATATATATTGCCATGCTATTTATTGCACAAGAAGTAGGAAACTAAGTTACAAAATAGTAGACAATGGGCAGCCTATCGCTAAAGCGATTTCTCCCAGATAACCTTTGCATAGTCTAGAGAAAAGACTCATACGGACGCCGCACAGTGTGCAATATGACCATAGATAGAATCGGACATTCTGAGTGAAGCTCAGCATTCGATGCGTCTTATTATTCTATAAGCTAGAGTAGAAATCCCAGAAGCCAATTCTGTATAGTTACTGAGAAGTAATTTTTCAAAGTGTAGCTATTTTGGAGGTATAAAAAGTACAAAAACCTGATTTTCTCGAAAATTAAATATTTGACTGTAAATTTCAAAGCGTATTCAAAATATACATGAAAAATAGTATAAGTTAAGCTTTCCGCATTTCTGAAACACATTTAGAACGTGAGTAATTTCAAAATATCATTCAAATGGTTTTGATTTTTTTTCTCGATTTCTGTGCGTTTGTTGCAACAAGAACAATTTTTATTATCAAAACTATTATGTACTTTACCAACACAAAAAAAATCTTAAATTTTTTCCGTTGTAATTTTGAGATATTTTTTTTTAAATTAAAGTACATTTGCCTATCATTTTTTGGCGGCAATGATCTCGGGACGTTTGCTTTCAACTTGAAGTAAGATTCATGGACAGTGGAAAAATAAGCAGATATATTGTATAGGGTACATATTCAGGCGATATCGCTATTATTTACCCGACTGTGAAGAGAGATGATAATGTTGTCCTTTGTTTTTTGTCATTTTCTTTTTAATAGGCATTATATTATATGTATCACATTACATAACAGCCGCGAAACACTTTGCGGTGAATTTGAAGGCGCTCTAAGAGCCATACAACACTTGAAAAACATTATCATCTCTCTTCGCAGTCGGGTAAATAATAGCGATCGCCTGAATATGTATCCTATACAATATAACTGCTTACTTTTCTACTGTCCATGAATCTAACTTGAAGTTGAAAGCAAACGTCCCAAGATTATTGCCGCAAAAAATGATAGGCAAATGTACTCTAATTAAAAAAAAATATATCTCAAAATTACAACGGAGAAAATTGATGATTATTTTTGTGTTGGTAAAGTACATAATAGTTTTGATAATAAAAATTGTTCTTGTTGCAACAAACGCACAGAAATCGAGAAAAAAATCAAAACCATTTGAATGATATTTTGAAATTACTCACGTTCTAAATGTGTTTCAGAAATGCGGAAAAGCTTAACTTATACTATTTTACATGTTTATTTTGAATACGCTTTGAAATTCACAGTCAAATATTAAATTTTCGAGAAAATCACGTTTTTGTACTTTTTATACCTCCAAAATAGCTACACTTTGAAAAATTATTTCTCAGTAACTATACAGAATTGGCTTCTGGGATTTCTACTCTAGCTTATATAATAATAAGACGCATCGAATGCTGAGCTTCACTCAGAATGTCCGATTTTATGGTCATATTGCACATTGTGCGCCGGTTCTATGAGTCCGTGTTCCGACTTGACAAAATCAGTTCGGAACACTAAAACTAGGCGATATACAAATTGTGTGTTTGAAAACAAAAAGCCAATAATATTTGTTTTGATTGTGTATACGAACGTCGGGTGGTGGGTGGTGTGACGTCACGCGGCGGGCGGTGACGTCACGCGCCTGTCACACTGCCCCACTGACATTATCTGTCGGGTGGCTTTGTTTCGGTTTCGGTCAGTAAGTCGTCTGGTCCCGAAGGACAGGCATACAAATTAGGTACGTATTATATGTATTAGCGGTGATAAGATATCCATGTTTATTTCATGTGAATGCATAACATTTTGTTTCAGTTTAATTTAGTGATAGTAAGAGTAATTATTTGAAATTTTCTACAATAATCAAGGTTTTTACAAAAACATACAACAATTGACTTCAATCGGACGGTTCATGTGACCGTAGGCACCACTGACAAGTCACAGGGAAGCAAACTACGCTATTAGTTTATATTATTTTAGTTATTTTGATTTAAAAACGAAAAGAATAAAGAATTTTTGAAAAATTAGATTTTTTTAGTCGATTGAAAATGAGCATTCGTTTTGTCGTTTGTTATAGGCTGAGCGAACCTCCCGAACAATATGAGTATTAATAGAAGTCCTAATAAATGGGACAATTTGTGACACGCCAAGCAACCATTTTCATTATTAGGACCAAACTTAGTTGCTTTTGCTGATTACTTTATTATTTAATATTGCTATTGTTTCCCGGAAATTAGATAGGAGTCGTAAATGTAGATCGATATCAAGGAAGGTTTACTGTCTACCAATTAGTTCACTGGAGGCTCGCTGACATGGACGTGTCAAACCGAATGATGAAGATAAATATTAATTATCATTCAGTAAGGAGTGGGGAGGGGGACAGGGGAGACTTTTTTTGCCGAAAAGCAGTTATGTGTAGGTAAATATAATTGTGTTCCGATTGGAAGGGCATTGTAGCTAGTGAAATTACTGATCTTGGGAAACTGAACATATCTCAATGTGGACGAGCACTTAAGCAGTGTTGCACCGATCTATGTGAATCAAAGTCCTGTGTAGCACTGTTCTGGTCATGAGTAGGCGAGATTTTTTACCATCAGGAATCCTAAGTTCACATATATAAATAATCAAGGTTTTACAAAAACACAGTACAACCGACTTCATTGGACTGTTTTAGTGACTGTTAACACCACTGCAAAGTCACAGGGAAGCAAAATACGAAATTTTGTTTATTTCGACGACATATTTTTTTCAGTTATATTGATATAAAAAGTAAACTACTAAACCAATTTGTATGGAATAAGAGGTAACAAAAAAGAAAAAATATTCAACCAAATTGATAACCTCCATTTTGAAGTCGGTTGAAATAAACGTATTGAGGAGCCCTGCGCCTGTGATGATGATGATGATAAAGAGAGGTGCATACCTGGCGCGGGTCCGAGGATGAGGCCGCAGGTGGCCATGCAGTCCTGCTGCGTGAGGAAGTTGTTCCTCGTGCCGCGGCAGCCGCCGTACTGGAAGGGCACGCACATGCCCTTGGCGGCCGCGAACGCCCAGCGCTGGTACAGGCCGCGGCACGGGCCCGCCTCCGCCGCCTCCATGCAGATGCCTGCGGCCGGACCCTCGCGTCACACATAGCCCATAGCCCTAGCCTCGTAGACCTTACCTAGCCTGCCGCACTCATGAGTAACATCACATCACTCACCCAAAACATCCTTTTGTTTGGAGGAATAACCTTATAATGTACTTAAAACACTTAAATATTTATTGAGAGTGTTGAAACAGGTTGAGCTTCGGTCTATTTGTGGTATGTTGCAGCGAGACGTGCAGTGTTATTACCGAAAATACCCTGATTGTGTAACGTCTCTGTGCCCCGACGCGTGGCCCCGAATCCTGATTGTGTAGCGTCTTTGTGCCCCGAGCGCTGATCGTGTTGCTCGTAAACAGTGCTTGGTGTTGTGTTTGACTCACTAACTACTGCTGTTTCAATTAGCCTTTCACATCATGTGTATGCGCCGTGTGAACACACATGGCACGCGCTAGACTGGCGCGTGTGGTGTAGTGGTGGTGTAGTGGTGGCGTGGTGGCGTCTTGGCAGTACGTACGCTTGGCGGTGGGCATGTCGAGCGTGCAGTCGTGCCGCTCGCTGCAGGGCCGCTGCTGCATGAGCTCGGTGCGCGCGGAGCAGTGCAGCTGGCGCTCGGGCGGCACCAGCAGCAGGCGCGTGCGGAAGCGCACGCCGGCGCCGCACGACGCCGAGCACGGCGACCAGCCCGCCCACTCGGTGGTGGGGCACTCCGGGTCCGCCGCCTCCGCCGCCGCCGCCGCCAGCTCCTCCTCCGAGCACGCCGGCTGCATGCACTTGCGGCTCTCCTCTGCAACACACGCGCACGTGAGGTGGAGTGTAGCGGAGCCACAAGTACGAAGCACGAAAGACATCATTGTATCTAATTATAGGAGTGATAAATGGTCTTCCGTCGAGTTCAGACGTTTCAATAACAATCCTTCATGGCGACCCTTGCCATGTTTGGTCGGTGAGTTACTCGATCGGTGCGTCATGCGATCACAGCGGATCATTGCGGCTTCAAATATTATTTCCGATCCAGTGAAATTGAAATAATTAATAATAAAAAAATTAAAAACAAGATATGCAAAACGTACTCAAAAAAAAAAGAGGTTATTAGGCTCAAAACGCTAGCGGTGCTCCAAATGCGTTGAATTTAGAACAGTTGAAGAGTCACGCGATCTACTACTCGGGCGAATGAACATGACACCTGGCTCGAATGACGTTTGTGCAAATAACAGCGTGGAATTGGATAAACTTCATAGAGAAGAGGTCCTGTAATACTTGGTAATGATGAGTAATGATAAGGCTTCGCAATTAGAAGAAGAAAAAACACGGAGGGCGCCGCGCGGGGCAGCGGGGGACGCATCAAGGTCCGAGCGAGAGTGTCAGCCAGGTGTCATGTTCATTCGCCCGAGTGGTACACAAGTTTGGGCGGGGGGTGCGCACTGACCGGTGTCGACGAGCGGGCACTTCTTGGCCCCCATGCGGTGCGTGAAGAAGCGGCGTCTTGTGCTGACCCCCACGCCGCAGGTGACGCTGCACTCGCTCCAGTCGCTCCACTCGGAGGCCGCGCAGATGCCGCTCGCGTCCACAGCGGCCGGGGCGTCCAGCGCCTCCGCCGCTGCGTCGCCCCTGCACACACGGACCGAACACATCTCAGTATCGATGCATGAGCAAAGTCTTCGATTTGAAAAACACATTTTAGTTTATTATTAAAGCATCGCTCACAATCATTATAATAGCCAATACATGATAATGGCCTGATTTCTAAAGTGTTTATTTGCAAAAATAATTCTAGTAGTTAGTGAAGATAACTAATGGTTTGATATTCTATATAGTTTTACTACTGAGACTAAATGTATACACCTATTATGTATGTATCATCCATCATAGTGTATCAACGATTTTTTTTTATTGGGGGACAGACAGGAACATAGAACTTTGTCAATTAAAAAAAATCAGTTTGTCATCCTGTTGCTGAAAGGGGTACAAAGAGAACTTTTTTAGTCCATCTGTCACCCTAGGAGGACAGAGAAGGGTGACAGATTGGAATAATTCACAAAAATTAGAGGAAAGAAACGCATGCACAACTAGTAGCGCAGCGACTCACTCGCACTCGGGCACGGGCGCGACGCACATCTCCTTGGCCACGAGCTGGCGGTCGCACGCGAGCATGGCCGCCTTGTCGGGCGTGCGGTAGGCGCGCGTGCGCATGCGCAGCCCCTTGCCGCAGGGAACCGAGCACGCCGAGAACGCCGACCACTCGCCCACCGCGCACTCCGCTGCGACACACAACATGACTTGCTACTCCACCGAATGAACATGACACCTGGCTGTCACGTGGCTCGAAACTAGATGCTTCCCCCGCTGCCCCGCGCAGCCCCCTATATGTTTCTTCTTCCTCTAATTGCGAAGCCTTATCATTACCAAGTATTACAGGAACTTTTCTCTATCAAGAATCAAGATTATCCAACTCCACGCTGTACTTTGAACAAATTCATCATCATTGGTGTCATGTTCATTCGACATCATCATCATCATCATCAAACAGCAGTCCACTGCTAAACGTAGGTCTCTCCCAAGGCGCGCCACTGAGCCCGATCTTCGGCTCTCCTCATCCACCTTCTGCCATCAGTTATAGCGCGCAGATCATCGCTCTATCTGGCCGGTGGTCGTCCTACACTGCATTTGCTAGACGTGGTCTCCACTCAAGAACACGTTTACCCCAACGGTTGTCGGTTTTTCGGAAGATATGGCCAGCCCACTGCCACTTCAGCTTGCTAATTCTCTGAGCTATGTCAACCACCTTAGTTCTCTGTCGGATCACCTCATTTCGGATTCTATTCTTAAGAGAAACCCCGATCATAGCTCTCTCCATAGCTCGCTGAGCGACCTTCAATTTGTGGACCAGCCCACGTTTCATGAACATGACACCTGGGTCGAATAACGTTTGTGCAAGGTACAACGTTGAATTGGGTAATGTTGATAGAGAAGAGGTCCTGTAATACTTAATAATGATAAATAATGATAAGGCTTCGCAATTAAAGGAAGAAGAAACACGGAGGGCGCCGCGCGGGGCAGCGGGGGACGCATCAAGGTCCGAGCGAGAATGTCAGCCAGGTGGCATGTTCATTCGCCCGAGTGGTGCACGCGCGTCGGGGGCGGGGGCGAGATACGTACGCCGGCTGACGGCGGGCGTGGCCTCCTCCTCGGTGAGCTGGTGCAGCAGCACCTCCTCGTCGCAGGAGCGCGACACGAGGCTCTCGCGCGTGAGGTAGAGGCGCGCCAGCGGCGGCACCGCCTCAGCGCCCGGGCTGTAGAAGGGCGCGCGCGGGTCCTCGGGGTACATCGGGGTGATGCGGTACATCTTCTCGCGGGGGTTCGTCTCCGAGTTGGGTGACTATGGCGAAAGGCGAAACCATAGCATTAGCCATTGAATTGGGCTTATTCAAGGGCAACAAGCCCAAGTGATGCATAATAATAATTGGTCGATTAAGATCAGCAACTGAACAATATTAGATTATGCACTAAGGGGATAAAGCAGTGTCGTATGTCGCGGGTGGCATAATTCATCCTGAGCTAACGAGGGACTCACATGTAGAGTCCTGAGTGACGCGAGGGGTCCAAGCTGCCCAAGACGAAGACAGACTTTATCCCAGAGGAGCATACTCTACTTTTCACACTTCTGCGAGGCAATAAAAAGCCAGGGCTCCAGCAGCGAACACCGTCTTTTGTTTCACAATCTTTGAAGTCGTGCCTTTTTTCTTTTCTTTATGAGTTCTGCTTATAGTGGCCAGTTCGATTTTCGAACAAACCTTTTTACAATGCCATATGGGCGTTCTTTTACTTGAGTTTTCCACGAGTTTCCACTCGAATTTTGACGTTCCACATTCAAATCACATTACTAACTAACATCACTAACACCCATGGGAGTTATAATAGATTATAATTGTAGAGCAGGTGGTGTGAAACACTCTTTAAATATTTTGATAGCAACCCCCATCAATCTGTTCCTGCGATGAGAGCGTGAGCCAGCACATCGGGTGGTAGCTCACCATGTAGGAGATGCCGCCATCAGTGCCGGCGTCGTAGGGCAGCAGGTCGACGACGCGCGACTCCGCCCAGGTGCAGTCCTTCTGGCACAGCTCCAGCCCGCTCACGCCCACCACCCAGTCGGGGGACGGACCTAAGGGGGTATTTTGTAAATGGAAGACTGAGTAATTGCAACCTATAGGTTATACACCGTAATTTTTAAAAAATACGCATTTTGAAGAAATTTCAAATTCTGACTGCATAGATGCAACGTAGTACCCCATCTGCATTGCCCATAAATTTTTTTTTGGAAATAAAAAAAAAAGTGTATATACACGGTCAAATTTTAATCACTATAAAAAATATACGCATAGTCAGTTGCCGTTACTTAACACATTTATGGCAAAAAAACTTGAAAAAATTGAATCGAAGTTTTGTCAAAATATTTTTTATTAAAATTGGATAACTGTTACCGTTAGTCGTTTTCCTATGGATTTGCGTCAGGCGGTACCATCATTGATAATTATTTACACATTCATCGTTTGGCAAACCCGGGCACCTAGCTCGAGCCAGCTCGCAAATGCTTGGCTTGGGCGCCGCACTCACTTCTAGTCACCCTGCCATTTTGTAGAAATCCAAAATTCTGACTGCACAGATGCAACCCGGTCTGCATTGCCCGTTTAATTTTTTTTGGTTATGAATTTTGAAAATTGGTGGTGTATATATTAAAAAACGGGAACGAGTCAGTTTACCGAACATGGAGGCCAACGAAACGAGGTGTCTCTTCCTGTCGACGGAGAAGGTGGCGCTGGTGTTGGCGTTGACCCTCGGGTGCCACAGGCCGGGCGCCTTGAACACGGCGCGCAGCCGCCCGCCCTGCTGCCGCAGCTCGCGCTCCAGCAGCCCCACCGAGCCCCACTCCGCCAGCGACCTGACACACACACACACACACACACTGTTACAGAACAATACTCATTTAGTGAGGTGAGGGTTCCACTGGAGACATCACAACATTCAAGACCCCTAAAGGAACAGACTAGCAAGTTGAGGTAGACCGATCTGCAATCTTGAAACCGTTCAGTAATGAGACGAATAACCCTGTTGGCCGAGGTGGGAGGTACCTCGACTTTCAATCAGAAGGTCGTGGGTTCGAACCCGGTCCTACACCATGGATTTTCTTAAAATAATCTATGTGTGCATTAAAACATGTGCTTAGCGGTGAAAGAAAACATCGTGAGGAAACCGGCATGTCATAGAACCTAAAAAGTTCGAAAAACATGTGTCATGTGCACGAAAGGAGGCTTTTTGAGACGCACTTGAAATTCTTTCGCCACACTGGTTCGAGAGAACTTATTTTTTTTTTTTTACTATTTATAGGCTTGCGTTTGACCACCATCTCACCTGATGGTAAGTGACGATGTGGTCAACGATGTAGCACGCTTACCTAGAATAATCCTATTCACTCTTGCCTTAAAGACACCCTTCTTCTTCTTATCGTATCATTAGTTCCTTCGAACCAGTGTGGTGAAAGGATTTCAAGTGCGCCTCGAAGAGGCTCCTTTCGTGCACTCGACACAATATGTTTTCGAATTTGAGGTTCTACGACATGCCGGTTACCTCACGATGTTTTCCTTCACCGTTACGAGAACGTGGGATGCGTACATAGATTTTTTCGACTGACAAACCCATTTACGCATGACTGCCACCGGGATTCGAACCCGTGGCCATCAGATCGCAAGGTAAGGGCCTCATCCACTCGGCCACCACGTCCTCACAGAAGTGAAGACACCCAAATTATAGTAATAATAAGGAGGAGAAGTAATAAGACGTTGCTAGCTCGCTTGCGGGCGGAGTGTGTGTGACAGTACTTGAACCCGTCGCTGGCGATGACGCCCTCGCCCCAGAAGGAGAAGTTGGTGGGGTGCGTGGCGCCGATCACGTCGGAGAAGTGCGTCAGCCACAGCGCCTGCGTCGGGAAGTCCTTGGGGTGCGTCTGCGGAGACCACAGACCCTCGAACACCATCTGAGTGACGAGGGAACAAAGTGAGTCATCACATCAGAGAACACCCACGTTGACAACTGCTGGATATAACTAGGACATGTGCTCGCAAGGTTGTAAACTTCACTAATGGTCACAGTGGACACCCATCGAAATAACGACAATGCTTAGCGATGAGGATGTCTGAATGTTAGTTTTGTATTTTTGTATTTATTTATTTACTAAAAAGTTAACAATATTTTCTATTCTAAGGGCGCCTTAAAACTTGTCTAGGACCCAAAAAGAACTTAAACTATACTATTATATAATTATGTTAATGCGAGCTGCGGCCTCAGTATGAACTAGGTATAAACATTATCGTTTTCGGCGACATTGCATTTATGAATGACTAACTTGGTAATTGGATGGATATTAAGCTTACCAGCATATCTGATCGGGGCAATGTGTTGAACTATACAGTTTGGTTCATCAATCATGTCAACCGAACCGATAGGGTCTAGACTGGGACAGCATAAGGCAGCTCGCAGCTCGCACCCGGCACCTGGCACCCGGCACCTGGCACCGGCACCTGGCACCTAGCACCTACTTTGTACTTGGCGTCGTCGCAGGCGCAGCAGTCGGCCGCAGAGAGCGACGTGTCCTCGCACACGCGCCGCGTCAACTGCCCGTCCTCCGCGAACCAGCGGCTCGCGTTCTCATACACCATGGCTCTGGAGACCAAGCCACCGACAGTTTTAGCTACTGGGTTTTTTAAAAACAAAAGTGACGAGCCCTGACGCTGCAAGTCTGTTCACCAAAACAGTGCCAAAAGGGAACTTCAAACAACAAAGACAGTTACAGCAGTTTCGTAGCGCCTGAACCGTGTAAATTTAACAGGAACAAAGTCAAAGTCAAAGTGTATTTATTGCTTGAAATACATGTGTACAAAGTTGACAAAAATAAATACAGTATCAATGTATCCTGCCGTCTCTGGTACTGGACTTGCGTATAAAAGATAGGATGAAGTATATGTGTGTGTGTGTGAGTGAGAGAGAGAGGGAGAGAGAGAGATAGAATCCTCACTTGAGTAGCACGCAGCCGGAGCCGGGCGGCGGCGCGCGCCACATGACCTGCACCTCCGTCTTGGGCAGGTCGTCGGCCTCCAGCACGGCGCTGGTGCACTCCTCGTCGAAGCGCGTCAGCGTGTCCGCGAACAGCTGGAACTGGCCGAGCCGCGCCCCGCCAGCGCTCGGGTCCAGCGGCTCCAGCGCTATCTTGAAGCGCGTGAACTGCTGCACCACCGAGTGCGTGCGCGATCCCACCAGCGTCACTGCGCGTACAATCACACCATTACAACCTCACAATCAGTTAAAGAAAGAAAGAAAGAAAAATGTTTTTATTTACCGGAAAATTATACATAATAGTTAAAACTAAAACAAGCTACCTACAGTTATAAATTAATAGAGAATATAAAGTAAGTAGTAATAAAAACAAAATAAAGTAAAAAAAAAAAAAAAAAACCGTGTTGTAGTAGGAGTTTTCATCCATTCTCTCGCAGATCATTATTCCATCTAGCCAGATGTCGTCCTACACTATTTATACTCTTCAACAATTTGATTACACTATTAGGATAGGTGTATTTTTAATTTTAAAACCAATCAGCTTTCCTATTAGATTTTTTTAAGTCCAAAATTACAGTTTTAGTTCTTATCAAATTCGGTTCCGAGATTTCTTCGATATATTTACGTAAGGCAAAATTTTAGTTTTAATTAATTTAGACGAATAGGTCGTGACCCTCAATCAGACCTCATTCAACAGTATCAGTTCAATGAAACAACGAGGGCTGTGATCACTGCAGATGTGTTGCGACACTTTCCGCGAATAGGTACTATTATCACGTTTACTTTGAAATGGGTCAATCGCTTGTATGTTTGACCCAGACCACCTCATAGTTGCCAAAGATAAACTAATAAGTAGTTACACATACGTTAAAATAATTGAAAAATGTTTGTGAGTGTAGTCGGTATTATTTTGTTAATTAATGAAAACCTAGAAAAGGACATTTTATTTCGTATGGAGACAGGCGAGCTCACGCAGCGTCTAAATGCTGCTCACTACAGTTGGCACTAAATATTGCAACTACGCTAGTACAGTCAACATCAAAAATCCACCACATTCAGATTTTCAAATCGGTCTACACCATTTATTATGCCTAAATCACTCAACATGACAAGCTCCAGTATCTCGACACACGACAGTGTGTCAAGCCACGGTCAGGCCCAGCGAACTGGCGAGTAGCACTGTGTGTAAGTTTACAGGAACCATTTGGAGCCACTTTTGACCTTGTCATAGCTAAAAAACTAATCAATATAAACACACCAAATTTGGTTATTTAGATAATAACGTTCAAAAATCGTCATTTTTATCACTGATTGACTGACATATAGACGTAAAACCTAACCCACTTCCAGATGATCAAACATGTTCAAATTTGGCATCCAGCTAGGTAATTGTGTGCATACATAGGAAAAAATCAGAAAACAGTAAATTTATAAGATTTGAATTTTTTTTCAAATTATTCGATTTTATGAGGAAAATTTAGCGCCTTGCAAATTATGAGGGCAATTGCCTTGCAAATTTTTGCAGGATATTTCCATAAATTTATTTACTAAAAGCATTGATATCTGAACAAAACCACATATAATATGTGAAAATGGAGCAGCCACGGTTCGAATGACCGGATTATGATGTCGTTTTCCCCGAAAAAAGACTGAGATCTACATATATGGCTAGCCAAGGTCTACGTTGTAAATAAAGTAATACGTTTTTATAAATAAATTTACGAATGTCTATAGTAGACCTTGGCAAACCATATATGTAGATCTCAGTCTTTTTTCGGGGAAAACGACATCATAATCCGGTTATTCGAACCGTGGCTGCTCCATTTTCACATATTATATGTGGTTTTGTTCAGATTGAATTCATATCATCCAAGTTCAAAATCAACTGTACACCACATTGTTAAAAATATAAAGTTTTGGTGCTGACTGTACAAACGAGGTGCAGAGGGGCTCACGTTAAACGTAACGGTCAATTCGAATGGAGGGCTGATCCAGCTGTTAATGAATATGAGTTGTCAATGATGAGGGCGGTAGTGTAGTGTAGTGTAGTGGTAGCGGGCGGGTACTTGCCGACGTATCGCTGTCCGGGCGCGTACCGCTCCACGTCGCCGTTGACCAGCAGGCGGTAGTAGTTGTCTCCGTGCGCCTTGGGCCCGCCGCCCGCCGCCGGCGCCAGCGCGCAGCCCGCCGCCGCCGCGCCGCCCGCGCACAGCGACGCCGCCGCCAGCACCCACCACATACTCATCAGCTGCATTCTTCACTGCGACGTCAACCGGACAACTAATTAATTCGATCACTGGATAAAACCTCACAGCGGTTTATTAATTTGTTTCATTAGTAAATAGTGATGCAAAGTAGTTGTAGTTGATTAAAAATGTTCTAGAGCAAATTAGGTAAGTACGTAATAAAGCAGTACTCACGAGCCGAGGGCCGAGCGCAGAGTGCGGCTATCGCGCGGCGGCGCAGGAGTCGCAGATAATGGGTCAGATGTCAGCGCGCCCGATACCGCGTCAACGCGCACCGCTCCGTCGCTTCATTGTTGGCTATCTTGCGTAAGGGTTTCATTATCATAACTGTGATTTAGCGCATAAGTTTAGGTATTCACACAAATTATACGTTATTTAGAAACCCCTGCATATTATGGTTATGCCTACGAATTAATGAGCAGAAAGACAAAAATGCTTCTCTCTTTTGTTTGGTTCATTCAAGAATTCGAGAAACTATGTTGGTATAAGACAAACTGTTATTTTCAAAAATTGTAGCAGATGGTCAACGTCAGTAGATAAACGGAGAGCGAAGTTGAACAAACGCATTACGCAGATAGGGAACTTTACATCATACAATAATCATACATTCGCCACTTACTAACGACATCGCGATTCTTTATCGGGCGTATATTACACAATCTCAGTAGCCCACGCCTGGCTACGTCCATTAATTCACATCTCTTATTCCCACGTGATACGATACAAGATCGTCTGACAGAACAAAGCACCAGAAGGTAAAAGTTATCGGCTAGGTGAGGCGAGCCGCCTTAGCGGTGACGTCACCGCCCAGGCAGGTGGCGGGTTCAAGGCTTGGGCGGGCGCGCCGCGCCGGAGCCGGAACAGGCAACTAGTGCAGTGGACCGAGACGCGACATGCAGGGGAAGGGGGCTTACGGTACCTATTTCACATCCATCATATAACATAAGAGTACATGCTCTGAAAGAGGCTTTTTATCAGAGGGCGGAAAACAACCATTTTAGCGCAATATGGTGAAACAGCTATTCGAGAAGGGCACTTATTTAAATGAGATTAGTGTTTGGAGCTGAATTCTACCAACGAAATTCAACTCCACGTAACATGGACCACTTGAAAAAATCCTTACATTTTCATAAAAAGATGTGCAAAGTGGAATTGAATTAAACATTTATTACTTACCTACATTGGTGATGTGATAATCCTTATAAGATGATTCAAATGAGGCATGACCTATCAAAGGAACTATAATAGCACGCACGTTCGAGATGCTCCAAACAACGCGCCGATGTATTGGAGCTGAGGCGAGATGAGTGATGCGAGTCAAATTGGACAATGTGAGGCAGCGCGGCTCCACCTAGGCACGGCTAGCATAGTTACCGTAGACGAATGCCAACTTGCACCAAACTTTCAAAGTTCCTAAGCGATTACTTTACTCGCTTGGCAGTTCTTAACAGTCAGAATCTGGACGTTTAAGAACAACCAAGCGAAATAAAGAAATTGCTTAGGGACTATGACAGTTTGGTGCAAGTAGGCATAAGACTGAGTTTACAACTATAAGTTCATTTTTAATGATAACTGATTATCTACTAACGCTCCATAGCAAAGTACGGTAATCTCTCTTTTCTCAGTCATTTTCCCACTCTACACCGTCTAGCACGATAGGCAACAATATGTAGGTATATTCAATGATAATGACTTTAATATTACTTAATTAATTTTTTGTCTATTTATACGAAGAAATCTTGTCACCGTATCAGCGTGTCAGTGTATGGCTTGTAAGCCATACACTTAGTATAGGGAGAACCTTGTCGAATGTTCGTAGAGTCGACGATAGAATGTCATCATGCTAGCCGTGCAGGTCGGCAAGTGAGGCTTCCGGCGCGTGCCGCCGGCGCCCACGCGCTTCCGGCTCTCGTCCGATGCACGGCAATGAGCAATTACACCGCTCAGCATCAGCCCGCCGCGTGCCGCGTGGGCCGGCCCTCACCGGCCCTTAGCGACAGGAACAATTATCACAATTCCTATACCTAAGACTTAATTATGCGTAAGAGTGTTATCCTGCCTGACCGATAGAAAACGCAAGGGTCAAACCGCTGAATTTAGAGGCTTAAAATTTGATCAATAGGTACGCTCGACAAGAATGTAAGAGTGTAGGTACTAAGAAAGGAATTATGTTAATTATTAACGCAATCTAATGATAATAGCAGGCGGCTTCTGTTGATGACAAACACAGGACTTGACAATGCTTCAATGTTGCTCCGCTTTACGCTGTAAAGCGATCATTAGTCTCAAACTGATAACCCTTGTGTTGTGACAGATTCGATACAAATGAGCTTGTCAAAAATTTCCATGATTGCGCTTTTTATTATCCAATGTTTAAATTGTAATCTAATATTATTTTGTGTTCAGTTTCAGGTACATATGCTGCCCCTAGCGGATGGCCCCGTAAGTGTAAGCTTAGCCCTCGGGGCCGGGTGCAGGTGAAGGTGCAGGGTAGTGAAAGACCAAGGTATTACTCGCAAAGGTACTTTATTCAGTCAGTCATACGCGCCGCCTCCGTCCCACGCGTCGAGCGAGCCCACTCATGACTAGACGGTCAGGAATTCCTTTCACTTAGAAACTACGCGTCTTAATAACTATAATAGTGGGCATGTTTAGGAGTTGTCAGGGTTTATTCAATTCCTTTTAAGAGGATATTTGTAATCTTTTTACCATTATTAATTTATTAATCTTTAGAAACCTGACTGATTGACTGACTTACAGACAACGTACAGACAGCGTCATAGATAATTATCCCCCTTGCATTACAATACCCAGCTTCAAATCCCTTTAAATCACCGTCGCGATGAATGGAGAAGTTTTGCCTTTAAAAAATAGATTATATTTGTATAACTGTATGTAAGCCTAAAAATAATTTTAAGTATTACATTTTTTTGAAATGTTTTATAGTTGGAGGTCTTGTGCAAGGGGAATACTTATCTCTGACGCTGTCTGTACATGCCAAACCGCTGAACGTTGAGACTTTGAGGGTGTGTTCGTCAATAAGTCCAGGCGCGTACAAAGGGATTTTATTAATTCACAATGCAAACGAAGTTGCGTGTGTCAGCTTAAACACATTATATAGTGCCTGTGCAAATCTTCGAAAGTTTTCTCTTTTGCCAAATTTCAAATAGAATTACCTCACTATTGTAGTTATTAATATGATTAATAAATATCGTCATATCATAAAATTCCATTAAATAACTACATAAGGCTAGAGGGGTACCATTATAAAATAGTTTCACAAATCAAGCACAGCTGGGTCACAAGCCCGAGCTGGACAGATTGGAGAGTAATGCACGACACAATTATGCACAACATGGTGCCCGACTCGAGAATGTATACCACGGAATCCAAGACCTAGGCTTTCTATTACGTTATGTCGCGGATTCTCATAATGTACATTCCTGTGTCGTACATTACAGGGAGTCAACAGAGGGTAGTCGACAAATGGCCATCACCCGTTATGTGGTCGATTCATTCATTATTATGGCTTGAAAATATCCGTTCTAAGGGCCGGCGCACATATTGCGGAGCGCAGCGCAGAGCATTTATCACTGTCAAACTATTATCGACATTGTCCTCATTGAGATAATATCCAATATCATATGACACAAAAATTTAGCATCGAAGCGAGAAATTAATCACTCATCTTGCCAGCCCTTACACGTCTTGCCTGACTTTTGACAAAATATTTTATTCTGTGAGTATAAGAATAACTTTTCTGTCACATTATGTCGTTATTGTATGCTTAATAAATATAAAAAAACCAATAGTTTCCTACCATAAAAAGTCACATAAATCATGTTTTATTGGCTAATAAAATATTTAAAACATCTCAGTAATATCGATAGTATATTGACTACCCCATTAATACGCCGTGAATGATTAATACAGGTAGCACAGATTAAAAATAAATACACTACTTACATGATTACACTTTTAACTAATTAACTAACAAATATTTGAATTATCATAGGCACTGAAAAAATGTTATAAGACAATCACCTAATTGTATGAATAGAATGTTAATTTGTTAGCCTACCTAAATGGTACAGGAATGTATTGCGAACTTGATCATACATTTTATTTGTATCCCAAAATAGCAAACTTATTATAAATTGTGCAACTTATGAATAACACACAAACATAGAATATAATGCGCTTGTCTAGTCTCCAACAAATCACTGAGTGCGGCACTGTCGTGGTTTGTTCCGTATCGATAGACACGGCATGGAACCATCCATCATAACACACGACTCATACTCAACCAAAGGGCAAACAGCAGAAGCGCATCGGGACACACAGTAGAGGCTTCCACTGTCAAGGACAACACCCAACACACATTCGTAAAGCGACAAATACCCTCTCCGGCAAAACAATTCCTTGCATAATTTAGAAATGGGTTGTGAATGTAACTCTGCTGCACCGCCGCGTGTCAACAACTACAATTAGGGATCGTCGAACATCGCTTTACATTGTTGGGAAGACTCGCTGCGATGCTGGAGGTCCGTATCAAGTGAGGGGAGTGTTGCGTACCTGTCGCGCGGCCGCGGGTGGGGGGGACAGTATGGGGGTCCCGGGGCGCGGTGAGATGGCTCAGGGGCGCGCTAGAACGTGAGGATGGGCTGCTCGCGATGGTCCAGAATGTCTGCAATGGACACTGACACTGAGGAAGTTGAAGTAAAAAAAAACAGTATGAAAGGATATAGTGCTAATTAAGTATCGAATAGTCGAAACATAATGATATAACGTATGAGTGCGTCATACACACGTAGTACATGTGTCGGACCTGTGGTGGATGTGACGGGTGCGTACCTTTGGCGATGGCCCACCAGGGCAGCGTGACGTAGGTGAGGTAGGCGTTGAGCGGCGCCGACTGCGCGCGCTTGCCCTCCTTCCACAGGTGGAAGGTCTGCGTGAAGCCGCGCATCGCCCACAGCGGGTTGTACGCGCCGTCGTCCAGCTCTGCAACCAACGACCGAGCGCGCTACAGGGGGGTGAGGGAGAGAGGGGCGGGTGGGACATAGGTGGCGTACCGTGCGGCGGGTGCTTCGGCAGCTCGCACCAGTAGTAGATGTCGGTACCGTCGGGCGTGGTGCGGCGCGGCGGCAGCGCCTCGTCGCGGAACAGCGCTGCCGCCACGCCGCTGCGCCGCCGCGGCAGCGTGCAGTACGCGCGCGCGCCGCGGTTCGGCGAGCCCGGCACCCCCTCACCCACGCCCCCGCCCGCGTCCGGCCCTGCCGCATTCCGCTCCCGAGTCGGCAGCTCCTCGTGCCCGCGCACGGTGACGCCGCCGGCGACGGGGACGCCGGGCGCGGGGGCGGCTTGCGGGCAGGGCTCGCCCGCCTCGGAGGCGAGTTCGCACGCGGGCTCCGGTCTGGGCGCCGGTGCCGGCTTGTTCCTGGGGCGAGCGGGGCGCGGGGTGGGGTGCCGCTTGTGCGAGACGGGCAGCGGGCGCAGCGGCGGCGGGCCGGTGGCGGGGCGCGGGGGCGGCGCGCGCGGCGCCAGCGTGCGCAGACACGCGGGCGAGGACAGGTCGGGCGGGGGTGCGCGCCGCGAGTACACGTCGCGCATGTCGCCGCCGAGCCGCACGCCCCCGCCGCCCGCGCAGCACCAGCGCGCGGAGGAAGCCGAGCCGCGCCGCGCTGCGCACAAACACGCGCGTTACACACCCGCTCTCCGCCGCGGGTGACGGAGGCCCCGCGCGCACCCCCCGCGGCACCGGAGCCCTGCCTACTCGCCCCGCTACCGGGCGGGGAGTGCGGCGGGGGGCGGCTGGCTTCCTCCGAGCGGGCTACGCTACGTCACGTGCTCTAACGCTCACTCGCACGCAAACAACATTAAACTACGACGATAAACAAGCACATCGATTTCCAAACGACTATAAAATATTCGAAAGTCATTATGCTACTACAAACAACTAGGTATTTAAATGGCTTTTCTAAAGTGATTTATGATGACACTTTACGTTTATTGCATGTTGTTTTTGTAGAAGTTATTTCTACTTGCAACTTAAAATAGGTACTCATTAACCATGCTCTACAACACCGAGCCGCTAAGTAAGGCGCTACGCAGACGTAGACAGGAAGTGGCTGATTTCATATTATGAATGGATATATGAAAATCAAATATTCACTGGTTTCAGCTTGTTACATTAGCGCCTTAATTAAATGCAACAATAAATGAAGATCAATAATATTGACCATAAAAAGTAACTGATATGGAGATGAATAGTTTAATGTGGCAGTAGCATGCGCAGTTCTAGCAAGCTATAGACATGGTGAACTGCACCAGAAACACGGGAGACATCATTATAAGCTGCACAATGTATACGTGAAGGCTGAAGGCGTAGACGGATGTGTGCGGGACTGACCGTCCCGCAGGTCGCCGGCCTCCACCTCGGCGACGCCGCTGAGCAGCGAGTCGAGCCCCTCGTTCTCGGAGCGGCTCTGGTCGCGGCCCTCCTTGCGCAGCCAGCCGCCGCGCACGTAGTTGCCCAGGTTCGCGCTCGGATCGCTCAGCCGCCGCTATACACCGCACCACACCGTTATACACACGTCTCAACATAAGCCGGTGATGACAACTTAGGGGTTTTTCTCCTCAGTGAACACGATGTTCAGAGAAATCTAATTTGTTCAATAAATCGATTAATTTTGGAAATTTTGGAAATGTAAAGAGGGGCAATTTTAGGAGTAAATTTTTTTTAGGGGGGCCCTGACAATAACTTTTATGAATAAACAATAATTAAAACCTGAAATTAAATAGAGCTATACTATTTTTTCAATAAAGACCGACAGTGTCGGTTGTTGTGATAATTTGCGAAGTTGAAGACGTTGGGCACTACAATACAAAAAATACAGTATTTTATTGTATTATTTTAGCTGTATTTTATGTCTCAAAAAAAAAGAGATTGGGACGTAATTTGCACTACATACAAATGAAAATTATGAAAAATATTCATTAAGGGATTTTTAGGGGGATTTGAAAAAAATACTTGGGGGTGAAATTTGGCAAATGTGTTGGTAACACTGACATTTTGGCAACTGTTTTTTAAGAATAGACAAGCGTTTAACCACTAACACCACCTGGTGGTAAGTGATGGTGTGGTCGAAGATGGAGCACGCTTGGCTAGTATGAACTTAATCATAAATGAGTCATAAAGACTCGTAAGATTGTAAGGGTCCGGAAATACAGACAATGTCCACTCCTTGCTTGTGCTCAATATAAAGGTTGACGCAAAACGCCTGGTTCGAGCTGCGTTTGAACCAAATTCAAGCTCGGTTACAAATCAGTGGTTATTTATTATACAGCGCTTAACGACACCAATGACCATTGTGGTACAGAATGTAACTGACTTGGGAATACTTGTTAAACTATGCCAGACAATATATTATTTGAGGATTTCTGCTTGTCGAACATTATGATAGTCTTATTTAACACACCAGTGCGGTGGCGTCCCCTACTGTCGTAAGGCAGACATATTAATCAAGCGATCTATTCAAAGATGGCGCCACTTATAGGAAAACAAACGGACACACATTCAAGCTCCACAATTGATTTGTGTAGTTATTAAGAGCGGAATTATTTAGGCCTCCACAGCATATGAGATGTCTCCAACATCGACTGAGTGTTCAACTCAACAGCGCTTGCAGGCCGGGCCAACCTGCAGGTGGTCGTGGCCAGCAGTGGTGGTAACTGACTGACCTGGTTGCGGTACATGAAGATCTCGTCGGGGTCGTCGTCCTCCCAGCCGTCCCAGAGGTCGGCGGCGGGCTCGGAGGCGGGCGTGTCGAGGCCGGAGCCGCGCGGCCGCGACACCGCCATCTCCGCGTGCCCCTTGCCCCCCGGGCCCTTCATGCGCACGAACTCGCACCGCCCGCCGCACGCCGCGCCCCCCGCGCCCCCGCCCAGGAGGCCGAACGACATGCGCTGCGCCACCTTCGTCGACAGCGACGTTTGCTGGAACCGACCGAGGCACCGATTTAGGAATCAAACGCAATACCACACAACGGTGCTGAAGAAAATTAAAATGAAGCACAGCGCTACAAACTAACATGTGCTAGACACTTTGTTACCACCACCAGCACTTACAAACAGGCTTATCGTCGGCATCTTTCATTAATCATACCTATCTGTCTGCACCGCTATCACGTTCTAAAATTATACTGTTTTATTATAACCTACCACTAGGGAAACGATTACGTCTATTGGATGCCAATTGATAGCACTCGACAAACTTAATAGTGGTAGAACATAGCCCTTTTCCTATTCAAGAGCTCAATAAGCCACTTCGCTTATCTGTCAATCATTCATTCATTAGTATCATAGTAAAAACTGTAACAAGAGCGTTACTACGAGTGTATTTATAAACATATGTTAGTTATAGTAAAGTGCGGCCCGCGACAAACGTACGTACGCCATCTGGCCGGCCGCGGCCGGTGAGACAAGAACACCGAAAGCTCAGCGGCTGGCGCTGCAGAACACAAAGCCACACTATTTATAAACAACGACTCAGAATACGACACAGTCAGTACGTCATCGACACGGTATCGGTACTGCACAGTCAGTGTTGGTGTAGTAAACAATGGGAGGTGGGTGGTTCGGCGCGCGCTCTAATTAAACACACAAAAGCGTCTTTGTTCTATTTTGTAACTTCCGGATCAAATGGTGGTTTCCATTGAAGAAACGTTGCTGTTGTTAGATAGGGAGCCACATCTATACATGACTCATCTGCCTCATGAGTAGGTATTATTTACGTAAATTACTACAATGTAATGGATTTTATTGTTCAACCCACAGATATATATTATGTCTGTGGTTCAACCTTTATCTTGTTACTGAAGAGTAAAAGCCTTTTTTTTATTGGAGATAGACCTTCGATTGACCACAATCTCACCTGATGTTAAGTGAAGATGTTGCCGACGATGAATCTCGAAGGTCTAGAAGACACCTATTTACTCGCTTCTTGAAAAGACCAAGATCGTAGTTGTCCGAGAAGACAGAAGCGGGTAGCGAGTTCCATTCTTTAGTTCGTATTAAATATGTGGATTTGAATCGTTTGGTCCGTGTGACCGGAATATCCACTAAATAAGGATGAAACTGCGCTGTGCGTCTGCTTGTTCTGGAGTAAAATGGAGAAGCCTCCCACCTCTTCCTGCGGCTCAGGGCGCAATTGAAACTGTAATCAGAATAACCTGCAAAACAGGGCGTCTGTTGTCGAGCTTGGCTGATGACAGATAACGCACAAGCAACAAGTATCCAGGCACTACGTACTGCAGCCTACGTAAATATAGTGAAGGAACAGCGGCAGTGGAAGGTCACGGACGATGTTACGTAGCGTATGTATTAATGTACCTGATCTGACCTTAATGGCATGGACATTATCAGACGCGCGCCGTTTCGATCCAATGACGCTTACAACCACTTTAGCACGGAAACCACTGTGCTGACGAAAAAAATACTGCGAAGGTTGACACTATAGTTTAATTTCAAGAGGAGATTGCTAATTTGTAATAAATGTTGTCAAGGTTATTGTAGAAAATTCTCGAAGTCAGGTTCTTGGTAGTTGAATCAAGATTATGGGTAATAAAATGCTCAGTCTACCTACACAGAATTAATTAATGTAAGAATTCCGGACGTCATTTACGAGTATTACAAAGTTAAGACGAAGCCAAGCTAATTTCGCCTTTATTTTAAAAGTCTTAGTTTGTGAGACAAGAGAGTCATGGTACGTCGATTTAGGCATTTAGGTCTTGCATTTTGTTCCAAAATTTGCGTACCATTCGTGACGATAGCTGATGACAGCTTAGCAAATTAAGCCCCTGGCCCGGCAGAGGGCTGGGCGCATCCTGTAGCTCGGGAGGCGAGCGACCTATGCGGACACGGCCCTAGGCGTACGCAACCGACCGTAGATCATTCCGTACATTCATACACGTGTGTGCAACATATCATACATACGATACCTCCGTCAATGCAATCGCACGTTATGTACAGACATGCCAAGGAGTTAAACATACAACGTTAAGTCAAAAAGTAAAATTTAATTTAACCCTTGATCTTATTAGCATTCCGAATCCGAGTATAGCAGTAACAGTATTTTGTACAAATGAACAGTCTCCACTGCATGAGATGATGTCCCGCGGCAGTGATGCTCGGGTCCTGCTAGCGGAGAGGCGATGGCGGCGTCACGCGAGCCGGGCAGGGCCGTGGGCGGCGCACAATCATGCTATATTTGTATTGTACCATTAGGAAACTGTTACAGGGCCGCTTCAGTGCACTTATACCGACGATCGCGAACCATTGTTACCGTCTCCGTCTCCCACGGGGGGCAAGTACGTGCAATTACAAGATGAGATCAGACGCGCGGTTCGTTTCATAAAGGGCCGATTAACCAAAATATTCACGCATTATATGCATTAAGTATATCTTGTCGTTATCCCACAGCAAAGAGTTTTTTTTAAGAGTTTGAATGGTCATTTTGAATTTTCTCTGGGTAGTTCTTTTTTAGGAACATAAGAGGTAGGAACAGGCGTTTTCCAGTATTCAACGGCGTTCACGATTGCTATTAGAAACACCGGGACAGAAGCCGATAAATGATGAGTTCAAATCACAGTTCAAATCGATTCGTTCACTGATAACCCCTCCACCAGACGCGGGGCGCGGGGTGCGGGGCGCGGGCACCCCGGATCAACAAGTCAGGCGCGCCGCGACGTCGCGTCGCCTCGAGCTCACCACACGAAACCCGACTCAAACTTACTCAAACTTGTGCATGTAGGTGGGAACTAGAATGTTCTAGCTAGGTCATACATATCGATCACATCGCTACTGTAAGTAATTACTGTAGTACTGTATGTAATTTTATTTATTTATTAGAACGTAATGGAAAGTTTTCAATAACATTCAATGATAGATTGTTCGTTCGCTTTGCGGCGCGGCGCGGTGGCTCATCACGCGCGGAAGACGCGGACGGACGTCAACAAGGACGTCCCCTGGGCGTTGGGAGTGAGTGACCGCGCCGCATCGGACGCCGCCAACCGCGTCGGGCGGCACTCTATTGAAACAATTGACAGTCTTCATTGCTCTCCCAAGGTCGCGCAAAATACGAGCCGCTCATAGTTGCGTATGTTCGCTCGGTCATTAAATTGCAGACATTCAGAGACGAGAGCAACAATGAACCGACACAATACTTAAGTTGAAGATTGTAAAAACATCCTTACTATTTTAGGTCGATAAGTAGGTAATTCTAAATATACCCAACACCAAAAGTTAGTAAAAATTCAGCCCAAAGTTAGACCAAAACCGTAGTAAGTGATGGTTTACCAATCTAGATCGTCCGATTTACTGTCATCTTTGCGTTCGGCGCAGATTCACGTGACACTCTGTAAATATGATAGAAAAAAAATCAAGACAACTTCATAAATGTTCAAACGGCGCTTAGTCAGAGCGGTGCGGGATGAATATTGAATAGGCCAGAGGGCAGCCCCAGCCGAGGGGGTGCACGCGGTGACGTCACGCGCCTCCCTGAGACCCGTGCAAGGCGTGCACCAACTTACAATGGACGCGCAACACAGAGATAAAAGAAATGGCAGGTGAAATCACTAGCAGTAGCAACTGCGCAATGTAAAGACGAGGCGAGGCATGTCGCCATCCAGCCCGGCACGACTTGAAACGAGATAATCTTTGGTAAACGGTTACGCTCGAGCTACGCTGCTGATGACTGGACATTTGCGACATAGTGCAGTTAGTTAGTACCTACTCATTGCAATAAAGCTAGTCTGAAGGTTGCAGACGGTCCTTGGAAATAACACCCTTCAGATGATGTCAACAATTACTTCATCACGCGTGCTCTGAATCAGCTCGACCAGAAACGATTGAAACTGAATGTTTCCGCCCATTCGAACATTAATCGAGCGAAACGAGTAGAAACGTTATTGCAATACCAATAAGTATCATTCTCAAACGATGAATAAACAAGCGAAAGAGGCCGTCTGTGGAATTATACAGTTGGTAATTGCGGAAACTGAGGAGGCTCAAAAGCTTTTGTGAGAAAAAGAGGGCTGCGGGTCGATGTGGGTCAATCAATGAGAGGGCTTACTCAGCATCCCTCATTACCGCCCGCGGCGGGGGGCGCAGTGGGGGCGGTGGACGGGGGGCAAGCACCGGCGCAAGGTCACGTGCCACCATCTGTAGTCAGTGACAACCAGCTACCAGCCGACGAGTGCCGACGAGGGTGTTGTCAGCTCATGTTCTAAAGCTATCAAACAGCGAGACATGCTCTGTAGATCCTGAGTGTGAATTGTGAATATAGAGCTTCACAAAACATCGAATACTTATAGAGATGTGTAACCTGAATTTTGAATTTCAGTAATTCTAGTTTCGTGTAAAGTAAACTCAGTGTTGACAAAATAGTAGGGGGTTGTTTTATAGTAGGGCGGGCGGATCTCCGCCTAGAGCCGGAGCTGACGCCGACGCTCGTAAACTCTGCTCGTTAACATCGCGTTTAGGATGTTCATACTGTCTGACGACGACGTGAACAATCTCACGATAGAAGAGAATATTTCAGACCGTAATTTCTTGAGATACAGAGACGGGGAAATAAGTATATTTATAGTTTCCTTCACACTACAGGATAAATAAAGCACTATATAATCCAATCTGCAATAAATAAACCAATCACAAAGCCCTGAGTATTTTATTGCGGTCACAATCACAAGGTGTTGTATGACTAACTGTTTAATTAGTTGTAAGCTATAAACTATCCGGCACTGCGATGCGCGGCGGCAGTTCAGCGTGTAAATAGTCTGGCCTACGTAATATGTACACTTATTCAGGTGTTTTTTTCAACTTTGGTCCTTTCTGGTCCTAGGCCAATAAGTAATGAACATCAATCGTTAGGCTACAAAACATTACACTGTGTTAACGACAAGTTTTCACGTTGATGTCGGATAACAGTAGGCATTTTGATTCACCTATTATACTTTAAAAGAGTCATATCAGAACCTTAATCCTGTTCTGAATAGACAATCAATCATTCTTGAAGTGAATACGCCCAATCTTTCTTTGTTTTCGAACCATTGAGTCGTTCTAACTTTGTTCATCTTGGACAACGCAGTACAGTCAACAGCGGGAGAAGAGAATCGCCAAAATTAAGATTATTCCGAAAATGCAATTGAGTAAACTATCAACGTACCTACGTATTATGTATGATGATAAAGTATTGTATTGTATTTATTTATTGAAAAGAATGAAGACACAGTAACATAACAAACATTAATATTAGTTAATTAAGGTGTAACATCAGTTTCTCGTCATTTCTTACGTACCTAACTGTAGTAATCTATGTAATTAATACAATAGGTATTCGATAAAATTATATATAACAATGTACATGTAATAATTATTTCATTCCGCTGTAAAGGGGCGTACTATAATTCAATAAAAAAGGGGTTTATGTTTGAAATGCCTGTAGAACAAAAGAGATACATTTTTAATGTACCCTTGCTGTTGAATGTACGGACTCATCTTATCAATCAGCATGTGACTTTTTGAATCCATTTGTAGGTACGAAGCAGAAAAGCGCATATTGACGGACAGATAAACCGCTATCTCCACAAAGAATGACACAAAGAAATCCTAAGATAAGATAAATAAATTCAGGCCATAAGATTAAGACGCAAATTCGATGTAGAGTTTTATTGTTCGGTGCATAGAGGTATTTTGATAAAATCTGGTTTTGTATGAGGCGAAGATAGCAATCTCCGAGTATATGATTGGACGTGCAAGGTCACCGGGCGGGCACTGCAACGCCCATTATCAACAAATACCTAGGTACCATAATGGTACCTAGGTAAATATTATTTACCCGACCACGGCGAAGCAATAAGGAAGGTTATAATTATTGAACAGATTCAAATACATATACATATAACGTGTAAGTTGTTTATTGTTGGACGATAAATATTGAACAGTTTGCACATAACAATTTCCGATGAGAATATGTATTTTCTGGTTTCATACTTATTTGACCGTGATTTTTCAGTAGTTATTTTATGATTTAGTTTAGTTGTTATGCTAACAGCATACATATTTATGGCAACATTTTGTGGTCAAATGCTATTTTTTGTGGATAGTATTTCGTTGTGTCGAGTAAATAAATACAGACTTATCAGAAGATTATAGTTTGAGCATCGTTCATAACAAACAATTTAGAGCAAATAATAGCACTAAACTAATTGTCCACTCGATAAAAAGTTATTATTTTTATAAAGGTAGGTATTTTATCTAAGAGAAAACTGATAATTATTAGGCAATAGATAAATGCAATCAATAAACCGATAACGACGTGTTTCATCTGTAATCAGCTGGAACCACACGACTCGGGCCCGATAAGCTGTAGCATCGATACCACACACACGAACATACCTACCTAGCTTACATCATTATTTTTTCAGCTTGTTTAGCTGAGTGATTACCTACTCATTAACTCCACTCAGTCACATCACACAACCAAGTCTCACCGTCACATCCAAGAACTCAGAGTTAATAAGATAACCGCAATCTACATCTATCTCAAAGCTGACAAACCTGAATGGCGCTGTATGTGGTTACACTTAAACAAGTTTTAAGCATTCCCTTGAAGAAAACATTGAATATGTTTATAATGACAGTCGCCAGCTGCACCATTCTGAATCATTAAAGCCACATTTTTAAGCGAACTTGTATTGTACGTTTTGTTTCTGCGAGTAACGTGCAGGCAGATAATGGTTTATCAGCTTGTCTAATGCTGGCCCGGAGACGGCGACGTGCGTGACGTCACGCCACGGACAAAGGCCCCGCCGGGAATCATTCTCTTTCTCTACTTATCAGGATATGTGAAACTGTCAGAAATGACAGCGGCCGAATTGCAAGACACAATTACACAGGTTACCCCGAGATATGAAGTTAGATATAGATTTTTGTCGCTCAAAAGTTACTGAAATAAGCGACAAATGATAAAAATAAAGGTTTTAGAGACGAATCTAACGATACCTTAACTGTCAAAATCCATCCAGCCGTTTGGAAGATACGAGGTAACCCAGAAATTTATAGTGCATTATGATATGATATAAGTGCGGTAAGTTGATAATTACAGCCGAGACGATATTGGTAACCCGAGCCGTAGGTGAGGGCTACAAGAAAGCAGAGGCTGTAATTATCAAAGCGCACGTATGTCATTTGCGAGGAAATAAATAAATAAATCCATCATTACTTGACGACATTTTCAAATAAAAACAATACAGCGAAAAATAACAGTGCGCGGAATAATTTTTACTTGGTCTCAAATTAGCGAAGCGCGCGCATCAGCGCTTTTTTTTAAGGCAAAGCACAGGCAAAGGCACAAAAACAGCCAGTATTACTAATAAAGTAAATTAATATTTTTGTGTTTTGTTACATTTAAATGGTTGTAATGTATGGTCAATATAATTTAAATTAAATAATTAAATGTTTATAATTTATCTCTTTAAGTTAATTTTATTCATAAAATGTTGACCACTTTTCTGACATACAAAACGCTTTGCTAAAATTTAAAAAAGTATCGTTCGTTTTAAACGGAGAACCTTGATAAACCTCCTTTTTTAATTAAATTACCGCAATAGTGCGTTTAACATTACATTACCGCACTTGTGCGTAATGAGATACAATACGATATTGAAATTGGTGCAATAATAGACCCTTTACGAGCAAATGTGTTATAAAATACATACATACATCAACCCTTCCTTGGCAGTCGGGTAAAAAGATAGATTACCGAACTTGTAGATAAAAACAGGTTCGGTATACTTCGATAAACTGTCAAATTATTCCGTAGCAAAAAACGCGCGTTGGCGGATATAGATAACTGTTATTCAACTCCGATACCGAAGGCCAAAGCCTATTAGGCCTCTTCGAATTTCATAATACGGCTATTAAACACGCGTTTCTAAACAATACCGCGATAAAAGTTACTACCACGAGACCACTCTTAGGAATACATTTGCAATTCAAGAAATAATTCAAGCTGGAGTATAAAACGGTAGAATTTATTCTACTTTATGATTATGACTTCATTTGCTTTATCGCGATCCGATTTCACTTTATTGCACTTTGTTACACACAATACTATGGGCCTTTGTTAAAATTGTGCGTTTGTTTGTACCTATCTAAAACAAAAACTTCAAACTAGTTTTATCAGCAATAGAAGCAAGCGTCTATCTCTGATGGACTATCTGCTCGGAGTCCGTAGGTACCATCATCGCAAGATGTAGTAGTCAACAAAAAAATCCTTTTATAAAAAATCCGCTTCGTTTTCTTATTTCCTTTGTTCTTAGTCCTGTTGATATCGCACTGACTACTTCAAGTGATGACTCTGTGCGAGTGGTTCCGACATTGCAATCCCTCAAGAATCGACTGACGGAAATAGAACACAATACTCTGCGACGATAAGAATCAGACAACTGATCCAACTAAGCATGCATTTTAGTTATAAACTTATTTGATTTACAAAGAGAAAAACACAAATGACTAATTGATAATGGAAAGTGATTAGACAAATGATTACACATAGACGAGTTCGAAGATGATTGAACCAAGCGGTAACATTCGCTACACAAATGACTTGGGCCTTTGTTTCAACATCATTTTGGTACGGCCGGACCGTAGAGCGTCATATTCACGTCAGCAAGCATCGGTGTAGTTCACGTCAGCAACAGCTAGGTGTAGCAAGCACACGTCAGCAGAGTTTATTGAAGTCAGATGTTCAAGACCGCGATGGCGGCGTGGCGTGGCGTGGCGTGGGGGGGGGGGGGGGTCTGCGCGTCGTGCTAATGGCTCATGGGAGTCATGGGTCGCGGCAAATTGCCCATATCCGGCTGTTACAACCGGGCGCTCATTTGCTTAAATATAATGACTTTTTGCTTTGAATTTGACCGTGATGTTTAATTTCTAAATTCTTTCCTCGATTTGCTGAACTGAGCGTGCCTTTAAAGATATTTCAAAACTACTTAAAACATGCTCAGAAACGATGATGAAAAATACATTAATTATAATGTTTTAACTACGCAAACTGTGCCGGCCGCTCAGGCTCGGACCAATCACAAATTCACAAAAAAAAAGTGACTACGAATTATAATTTAAGAATCATTCGTTATATTAGACGTAGACACCACGTTCGTGAACTATAGTGTCCGGTTGAACGTTCTTAACTCAATACAAGTAACAAAGTGGGTAGCCCTAATCGCGGCGCTCTAGTTTGATTTCTTTGCCGATGCCGCCATGGTCCTCTACACTGTGTCAATTGACTCTCTCCAACTGAAAAAGGCACCACCATGCCACGCCACGCCACGCCACCCACGCCAACCGACCACTTCAGGCGATTCCCATTTATCATGCATTTAGTATTTTATTACTATTTATTTAGTATTTATTTATTTTCTTTAAATAAAACTGTTAAACATTCAATTCCATTATTTAAAGATTAAAGATAAAATTATTATATTACAAATTAAATTAAAAATTTAATTATAATTAAAAATTACTTACATTATAAGTTTAAAATAGTCAAATATAATAATACACATAATTAATTATATTTAGGTCAAAATTTTGATTAGCAGATCCAATGGAAATCTGAGGTTATTTCTCTTCATTGATCCGCAAATATGTCACTACGTGGACTGGCTTCTAGGAGGTTGTTGAGGGCAGTTAGGGACCTAGGTATCGGTGAGTTGGCGCGCGCGAAAGTACGGCAAGGGCGGATATATGTTATGATGAAGCCATTAGCGATATATGACGCCGTTTTAAAATAATGTAGGTCACTCCTCTTCGATGAAACTTCAGAGCCAGAGCTGTGAGACAGTGTTATTGTGTGTGTACTGTGTATGTGTTGGTGTTGTGAGACTGACCCGTGAGTCGTAGACGCGCGTGAGCGTGTCGTAGCGGATGGAGCCGAGGAAGATGACGGCCTGCGCGGCGCCGCCCCGACCGCGCGCCACCAGCTCCACGCACACCATCTCCCCGTCGCGCACCACGATGTCGCAGAACACCTGCACACACCACACGCGCTCACTCGCGGCACCACACACCGCCCCGCACCGCACTTGTCCAGCAGACAAGCTGCGGCTGGCACAGCTAGACAGGCGGACCCTCCAAACCAATATGAATATGAGACAACTGCCTTCTTCATTACACATCCTCATGCGGAGATCAGTTTTTAGTGAGCATCTGCATTTTCTTTTTACAAAAATTAACACAAAGACGAAGAGTTGATTTTCTACAGAAATTAGGTCAGAATTATATTATAAGTACTACTCGGGCGAATAAACATGACACCTGGCTCGAATGACGTTTGTGCAAAGAAAGAGCGTGGAATTGGATAACCTTGATAGAGAAGCTTTAAAGAATAGGTCCTGTTATACTTGGTAACGATAAGGCTTCGCAATTAGAGGACGAAGAAACACGGAGGGCGCCGCGCGGGGCAGCGGGGGAAGCATCAAGTTCCGAGCCACGTGGCAGGCAGGTGGCATGTTTACTCGCCCGAGTAGTATCTATAATTCTGACGAATTCACCGACAAAATATGATAGATAATACCTAAGTAGTCCTCACAATGAAATGAACATAAACAAAGAACAATTAACAAAAAAATATGATGGTGTTTTATGCGTTGTGTTTTTAATGCGTAACGTGTTTGTGGGCTACGCTACGCCCATCGCACAGTGTGCAATATGCCCATAGAATCGTACATTCTGATTGAAGCTCAGCATTCAATACGTCTTATTATTCTATAAGCTAGAGTAGAACTAGCTATTTTGGAGGTATAAAAATGAAAAATACTGTTTTACATGATCAATTATATCATGCTTTGAAATTCAGTGAAATATTTAATTTGCGAGAAAATCAGGTTTTTGTACTTTTTATACCTCCAAAGTAGGTACACTTCGAAAAATTATTCCTCAATAACTATACAGAATTGGCTTATAATAGTTCTACTCTAGCATATAGAATAATAAGACGCATCGAATACTGAGCTTCACTCAGAATGTCCGATTCTATGGGCATATTGCACACTGTGCGTCGGTGCCAGATAAGCGTAGTTACCTAATCTCAAACTGAGCCCTGCCATACTGTTGCCAAGTTCCATGGATAAGGTCAGCTACCATGTGGCGGCTGCCTGGATGTCTGGGTGTCTGGGTAGGAGGTACGAGGGACCGGGAGATTTTACTAAACTTGTTGAGCACTGTTCGTGTAGTTCTAATCTAAACATTATTTCTTCAACATGATTCCGCGCACTGCCAAAACTATACCTAAGCAAGTCAAGTACCATCTACTTATGTATAGTTCCGATATCAGCAAGGTGCGTTGATCGGCCATGCCACCAGTGGAGCACGTTGCAACGCACCACTTGTTTACATAAAGTACCTACATATCATCTACTAACAACAATAACCAAAAACCTAAATATTGATTGGGGACTTAACGGAGATTCTTTGTAATAAATTATTGTTATCAGGTCTTTTTGACTAGTATGGAATTTGCAAGTAACTTCAAACAAATTCTACAATAGTACTGTTTATGATGACTAGATAAGTAAGGTTGTTATCAATTATTTGCAGTCACGAAAATGATAAGATAGTTGGCTAATTAATTTGGCAAAAGCTTTATCCGAGCTCCAGCCGTATCAGATAAATAAGATAAGTGGCATTATAATGGAAGGTTCATGTTCTTCATATCCGGATATAATTCATATTACACCAAATATACAAATAGATAGTGGCCTAACATAGTCATTAACGATTCTTCATAACTTTGCATTAAATTATATCGTATCTCTATCTCGTATCTGAGCAACTTCTTTTCTAGTAGGGTATAAGGGTCTGCATTGGTAATCAATATAAACGTAAATGGATACCACTAGGAGGGCAAGGGGGATTGCCTTGCAAGCGTCCAGCACGGGCTGCCAGGACAATGTGTAACGTCCACTGTGGACAGTAGGGTGTAGTGTAGGGTCGGGGCACAGCCGAGTGACCGTGACACAGCGTAACCGGACACCGAGCGGCGACAATGTTCGCTTCCCAGTTCCCTCCCTGTAGTCGCTGCTCCAAGGATTTCCGCTTATATGCTCGCTAACATCACAAAATTATATTGTAGATTATTTTTCAGGTAAATAATAAACAAAAAAATACTCTGCGATATTTAGTAGTTTTATACAATTGAATAGATAATTAATATAAAAGATAATTTCAAACTTTGCCTTTGTCACTTGATTTACAGGTAGTACATTCAAGTAGGTACTTAACTACAACATTAAATTCATTCATATCATTGACTCATTCATATCATTTTAGACCAAAAATAAGCTTCTTCTATTGCTCTATCCGACGCCTCATTTAGCTCGTCTCGAGTGCCGGCAGCCGGCTACCGATCAGCATGGAAGAAATTCCTCAAAATTAAAATATAGTAGGTATCCATTTTTTCAATGGGTTTTTTTACGCATCTCTTTAAATTATTATTACGTGACGTCACCCAAATCTGGCGCGCACGTGTCGTCACATAAGCAATTAGACAAATATTACAGCGTGCCTGAATCATCCATCCACAAACACAATGTAAACATTTCTACCAATGATATATCCGACCCACGGACTCATACTCTTCTTGCAAGCACCTTGATTTGAATACTCACTCGCTCAATTTCACATTCCAAAAATAGCCAGCTGACCAAATCTGCTTCATGGATCACATCAGGCACGCGCCCTGTCTGATGTGGTTCGACAAACAGATTGGGTTTTTTTTATTTATAATTGGCCTCGTCAGATGGATTTTAATCAAGTTTATCATATATCATAGTTTTTTATACAAATCTAAAGTATTAATGATAGGTATGTTGTAATTATACAGTATTCAATTTATTAATACCAATAAACCAAAGAATTGATTTGCGGTTTCCGTTATATTTCCTGTACCTCCCTACCTACCTACACTACATAATATGTAGGTATCGTAGTGTTTCCCGATTATTCAGAATTTTAACTTCGTGTAAATAAGCTTAACCTGTTGCACACACTCATACGGTCTCAGGCTCAGAGGATACGAGCACCGCAGCTTATTACATACTTTTATGTTCAAAATCGTTTAGAAATGGTGCTGAAATAAAATAATCTTTTTTTTTTCGGATGGACGTTTAATGCATTTAGCCGCAGATGGCTGTTACTGCGTCACCGGACTCTTAAACTATAATACGCTAAGTAGACCTGCTGAAACTAAGTTGTATCAATCAGTGTAACGTCCAAACAAAGCCGTACTGTCGATGCACAGCCAAGGGCAGCGTAGTCCACAAGTGATGAACTGGTAATCAGCCAGCTCGGATCGCTGGGACCTTGGGTACTGCGCACACCATTGCTATTTCGGTCATTATCAATGACTCATATTTACTGACTTTTGTTTTTCCTCATCAATCACTGCTGGTTAACGATAATAATATTGATTCCAATCGTAAATGAAATGACAGAGATTTGGAACTTCATCTAGAAATGTTGACTCAAATCAGTGTGAGTTGAAAGCCGGTTTTGAAATTGAAAAAAATAGTAAAATTATCATGAACCACACGACTGGCAAGTGGCAACGTCATGTGATGCTGGGCTCTACCTCATAATCCTGTTTTATCGTACAACAATTTCACTTGTTAACGACAATTGATATTTGAATAGCCCTATGTGAACAAAGGTAATGTTTATTTCTTTTTGTATAATAAATCTATTGATGCCAATAATGAGGTCCGGTAATAGGAGGATACGGGCAGTGCGAGTGAGTCATCAGCTGCCCGCCATATGAGGCGCATCAAACGCATATCTATACCGAGCGCACATTTGTCACAGCCGGCAAGTGAGCCGTGATCTTTCAACTGTTATCAGTTGTATTTGCGCAGTTCGCGTCGTCACATCTCTTAGGGCTCTTTCATTTTAGACGTTTCGTGTCGGACCGCTGCAGTGCCGAAGCAGTGCGTTTGTCGTGAGGCGAACGGACGGTCATTTGTTTTCATACAAAGCGCACGGTGCGCAACAGTTCGGCGTCGGTACGGACGATTGAACTACGCCGCACTATAGCCGCACCGTGCCGTGCCGAAAGAGCCCTTAAACACTTAGTCTACGTTGTTTACAGAATATTATTATTACGGAGTCAATAAGTTCATTTTTTATATTTTAAGGCTGATGTGTAAGAATGTTAGAACCTATGATGGTATCAGTCAGGGATGGGCCTCATTCACACTATCACCCACGCTTCACCCACGGACATGTCGCTCATTCACTTCACTAGCGCTCCATTTGCTCTTAACCCTAACCTTGAATTTTGTTGTTATCCATATAAAAATAGACCTGTACTATCTGATATATTGTTTAATTCTTGATATTTTAATTTTTTACAACTAATATTTTTTTGCTTATTGTTTGCCATAAACGCGCAAAAACAGTAAAAACTCGAGTTATAAGTAGGGGGGGGGGGGGGGAATTGTCGCTACTGGTCTTTGATTATTTCCTACTGGTAAACATAAATTGCATTGAATTCGACATGTTTATTTTTAACTTTACTCGGAGACTACATAAACAAGTGACGTCGTCGCGTCAATCCCAAAAAAATAAAATATAGTAGATGTGGTTTGACGTGGAAAAAGTAAAAGTATATGTACAATTGAAACGCCTTGAGAGCTGAGCAGTTATCAGAGGAACTGTATTTGCATACGTAGAGTAGGTATGTATATGTAGTAGTTAATGTCCGTGATATGAGACTGCAAACCCTCTGTTGGTTGTTAATACTTCATGCGTACAGATAAACTCCTACGATTACCGATTATAATTTTACACAATATGTATGTAGTTGCTTTGTTTCAAGCTAAGAACAGACGAACGTATAATATGTAAATGTATGTGCTCGAATAGCCATGTTCATCTAATCGAAGTATCATGAAGCATTTTTCATTATCCACACATCCACCATCACCACGCCTTACCATTGGTTTATAGAACTACTAGAAAAGGTACTTAGTACCAGCTCTTTATGTACGAGAGTCGCGAGGGATGCCTGTTATTGTAATTTTGGAACATCTTTTGTAGGTGAGGCTGATTTAGAAATGTTTGCTCCCAGTGTGGGGGTTTAGCAGGGATTGATCTAAGTGGTGTTGACGGCGATGGCCTCCGTCGACGGCGAGCCTTGTCCTGTTTTGCGTCGATGTGATCATGTGACTCACAAGTCCTAATTAGTGTACTAAGGTTCGACCTACATCAATGACACACAAGTTGACAAATGGTGTACTGAGATGAGAAATAATGTTATATGTTTGTGTAGTGATGTTGCTATACAGGTGATTTTTTTAACTAAGCTTGATGTTTTTTTTTTCAAAATCAACTGGTTCGATTTCTGGCTTGGGTAATTGATTTTTATTAAATCTGGGTATGCAGTTTTGGTTTACATCAAAATCGGCTAAAAGAGTCCTTGGAGCTATTTTCGATATTCCCCATACTTTAAGATTTGGCCATCCAAGCCCAGTTGAAAAATTCAACCTGTACTGTATGTGAACATAAAGTAGATAGAGAGAGAGAGAGTTACCTCGTCGAAGTTGTCGACCATGAAGCATATGTGGGGGTAGGTGATCTCCTCGCCGTCGCCTTTGGTGTCCATCTTGCGCCGGCTGGGGGACGCGTACACCTGCGGACCAGACAACGTCATCTGCCGTCACCGCACCGCACGCACCGCACCTTCGCTAGCCCATAGGTACTAATCAATCATCATCAGCCCGGAATCACCCACTGGGTACAGGCCTCCCTCGTCCTCTCGTCCAGGTGCTTCCTACTGTTAGGGCCGCGTTTTAGGACGTCCCGGTTTTCTCCGGTCCGATCATGACCACCACCAGAAAATCAATACTAGTTCATAGTTATGTAGGTAGGGTAAATTAAACCATGTTAATTGATTATTATTGGTTTTAAATTAATAAATTCCTACAATTGAAGCATCAATCAAACGAATGATTAAAATAATAAGACTAGTCGACACCCGCAACTTCGTTTGTGTTGTCAATCAACAAAATGTATTTCTTCGTAGACGCCTTCACTATTCTAAGAACTGACTTTCTTTTCAAGTCTCTACATCCTGTGATTTTGCCTTTGCGTTGTCTGTCAGTCAGTATTTTTTTTTCGTTCTAGTGTTTTCTACAAAACGTCATTTGGTATAGTACGAGCAGCTTAGTACCTACCTACTAGTCATTAAACAAAACTACTAGCTATTTATAGTCACACCTACTAACTTTACCCACCTAGCACAAACCGGTTGCGGTCGAGCTACAAGACCTCCCTCATGGCCTTCTCAATACACGTGGCACAACGCAAAATCAAAACTGACCAGCCAACTTTTTAAATGCATTCTTTTGAGGACCAGTCTTGAAAAAGTCATGATAGAAATCATTATACCGCAAATAACTTAGTGACATTAATTAACTTTGAATAATCTCAAATATTCATTAGAGAGTACGTACTACGTAGTTAGAAAGGTATGTACGAGGCCGTACTCTTAATATCGTTATGAAATAGTTTTCATAATAATTACATTTTGTTCGATCGAGGACTCATGTCATGAGTCATCATCAATCTAGTTGCATTATGAACTCATCTATTTTTGTAGCAAACTAAAAAAGGCCCGAATCCCGCGCGCTGATATTACGCACGCATATTTGTATCTACATTTTTGAAGCTTTATAAATTGTATGTATAAATTTCAAAAAAGTGCATCGGTCATTTTGTTACTTCAACCTCACGAAATGTTTTAGTATATTTTTTTTGTAAGGTTTAACATAAGCGATGGAAACAGGGCAAAAATGATTTTCCCTAATTCGCTTAGGATTCTGGGCCTTAACAAATTAACGAATTGTTATAATATACGAGTACTTGGGGTCCGTAATCAACCCACCAAATTTGACCGTTTCAACGTGATCCGCTAGTAGCGAATTAAATATTAAACTTAAAATTATAATGTTCTAGGAATATGCATAATGCATAATAACTTGGGTCAGGAATAGATCAGGTAGGTCATCATGAGCAGTCATCTCAAAATATGATCATTCGCACACCATAAATGGTAGAACATAAGGCACTAAGACTATTTTTAACAACATACTATGTATACTATGTTCTGGCGAATAAAAATCTTGAATCTTGAATTTTGGATTTCATAAATGTTACTTGAGTGTACCAGTCTAGAATGTTACGGACATCAGCTATGTCACAACTCACAAGTAGCGTGCGCTGGTAGTGCGCGGGTCGCGCCGCCCGCCCGCCGCCCGCCCCGCGCCGCGCCCTTGCCCGCTCGACTTGTCTAACGTCTTACTGTGCCTCTTTACAAACTGGATCCAAGCTCCGCTCGCATTCTCGCCATGCTGTGTACTACATTCGTGCCACCCACCTCGCCCTCACGCTGGCGCCTCAGCTGAGCGGCATTGACATCTTGCTGCATAGGAAATGGTTCGTGCTTTCGGATCATACCAATTACCAAACAAACCGTCTGCTGCTCAAAGCAGTTTAGAAAGCTTTCTTTAGCTTTATTTACAAACATCTCCTCCAATACCTACTATGTTTATTATGTATCCAACTAAACTCCAAGGATGTCTCGGATGTGACTGGCTCAAAACTTCTAGCTTCGCTTTCCTAGCGACCGAAAGCGCGATGGTTGGAAAGTCTTTCGCATAGCTATTGAGTGACCGTAAACACCATTGAAATGAAAAATTACAGTAAAGCAAAATACGCAATTTCGTGTACATGAATGTCATATTTTTTTAGTTATTATGATTTAAAAACCATACCACTAAAACGATTTTAATGAAATTTCTATGAGACTAATCTGAAAGTATATCCTTTCCAACAAAAAGATAATTTTCCACATCGGTTCAAATTATGAGGCAACAAACATTAAAAAAAATAACCAAACTGAGAACTTCCTCCTTCTATATGGAGCCAGTTGAAGAGTACCAAATTTTGTGTATTTGTGACAATTTTTTTTTGTCAAATTGACTATTGACTGTCCTTTCTGCTTAAAGATGCTGCTAGCTATTAGCTGCACTACATTATGACAAAAATGCACTCGTTCAGAAGGTAATTGGTGCAACCAAAACGTGACAGTTGGTACTAACATCAATGAGCACAATCAAAACGTACGGCCGGCGGTTGTTCCTTAGTAAATCCAAGTTCCCCATTCACTTCACTACCGGGGCGAGTTCCACGAGTGCGGCCGCACCGAGCTCGGTTGGCGGGCGGTGGGGTGGGACGGCGGCGGCGCGGGGCGGGGGGCGCTCGGTGACGTCACACGCACGTATTGCTTCGCTCGCTCTCGCTTCCATTGAAACGAGCGTTGGCGACCGAGGCCGACGACTGCCGAGCCGACTCAGACCGAAGCCAACCGCGGCGCTATCATCTTCTAGTCCGCGGTCGACAGTTTCGATGCTCGCTCGCGACGAGCTCCTCTATACAATATTAACATCGCTTTATTCGTGTCTCGCGAGTCAGTGAAGCACCCGGGAGCGGGAGGAACGCCCGCCTCCATAGCGCAGAGTCGCGAGTGCAGTGAAGTGTGTGTATCGGTTTCCATTTCGACCTCGTTTACGCGACCGTACTGTGGTTGTATCTAGTCCGAGCCGCTCCGGCTTTCTATCGACAAGCTGAATCGATGAGCCCCTGCTTTCCCGCCGAATGACAGCCCATAACATTGATCGGGTGAGTCTCGACATTATGCCAGATAAATTATGGATAGGTACGGGAATATTTTGTAAAAAAGCGGCTGTCCACGAAGAGAAATCCGCGCTCGGGGTGAACGATTTACTTATAATTTAGGACGCGCGCAAAGTGGCTCGACACGAGCACCCGCCCCGTCTCGGCCGCCGCCGCTACACAACAAACATTTCATCGCGCCGAGTATTATTGTCACCTGACGCGATCGCGAGGGACGCGGCCGCCTCGGTTACTGCGCCGCGCCGCTGTTCACCCTCGCTCGGTCTTTGAACCGTCTTTTGTTGTCGACTAGTTAGCTCATTGACGAATCTTCTAGAAACAAACAGCGATACCGTACTCTAATGGACCTTGCCAATGTTATCTTGACGGGCCACACGGGCGGCGAACCGGTCTAAGCGTGCGCGATGACAAATCTAGCCACTGAGGTGAGAGCGAGGTTTTAAGAGATAATGATAAAAAGTAAAATTACGATAAGCTTTCGTTTACACGTCTGGCAAACGGAAGAATAGATAAGTTAAGTACTTATTGTATTTGCCAAAAAGTGTGGTGCCTAATGCCTAAGATACACTGACCTAGTTGAGTTTGATGATGAAAACGAACATTAAGTTTATAAAAACAGAGTATCGACTGTCAAATTATCACCTAAGTATTTAAGATGCTTTTTACTTAAATATAATTTTATACTCTGGCATATTCATAACTAAAACTCTTGAGATATCTTATTTAACAAATTCCATATTTTTTTCAAGTTTTTGAAGCATTCAAAACCAAATAAAAGGCTCTCCTTAAATTTTTACATATATATGCACGATATTATTGCTGGGGTGGTGACCCAAAAAAAAATAATAAATACATTCTAGATGTGAAGACAGTCATTAAACGACGTTTTAAGTCAATGGTCAGAGATATTGCCCAACAACTTGGGAAAATATACATTATGTGTGATAATCGCGAAAGTCTACAACCAACAGTAACTATAACTTAGGAAAATAACTCGTAGTGAGGCTCATATATTTAGGTCCTGTCGGAAAGCCATGTGTTTACCGGTCACATCTTGGCCCCATATTATGTCATGACTGGTCTGACACACCTCCATGATTTTTTTAATATTCTTCTTACCGATACCGTGCCGATACTGCCTCCTGCATCTTGAATGAAGAGCGCCTGCCGTATAGTCCCCCGGCCAGTCAAGAACCAACCGCAATGGCGCGTATTGTGTTGGGAGAGGCCTACACTAGCAGTGACTAAAGTGGACTGATCATAATGATTCCTTCCCTGTGATTTTGCCTCCATACATTTCGATCGATGAACGATACTACGATTTTAAATCGTTTCCTACCTACTCACGGTAGTGTGGCGGTGGTTTAGTGTGGAGTGGTGTAGTGAGTGTCGTTATTTCCATGTTGCAGGTTCGACCCAACCGGCTGGTGATTGGATGAGGATTTCGGCGCGCTCCCCGCCCCCGCACAAGGAGCCCTCGCCGCCTCCCCAGATCCACCTCGCGGAGCCGCTGCTGGAGTCGGTGCGCGTGTACCTGGCGCACGAGCTGCCGGCCAAGCGCGCCCACCGGCCGCCCTCCCCGCCCTGCCCGCCGCCCGCCCACTGCCACGCCGACATAGCGAGCGACACCGCGCGCGAGGACATCAAGGGCATCAACTTCGAGGCGCGTCTCGAGCCCAATGATCTGAACAATAACGCGGCCCGCGAGACAGCGCCCGCCGCCCCCGCCGCCACCGCCGCCGCCCCCATGCCCAACCAGTCGGAGCTGATGCAGCGGCAGCCGCTGCTGGCGCGCGCCGCCAAGGCCGGCGCGGCGCCGCTCGCCGACGAGTCGGACCCCGAGCACCAGCACTCACCGGCGCGGCTCGCCTCCGACTTCGTGGTGGAGATCCCCAACGGCGGCGGCGCCGCGCGCGAGGAGCGCTACCCCAAGGAGATCTGGAAGACGATCGTCTCGTTCCTGTTCCTGTTCTGCTGCGTGTGCGTCAACATGATGTCGCTGTCGCTGGTGCACGAGCGGCTGCCGGACCGCAACACCACGCCGCCGCTCACGGACATCGTGCTGGACAACGTGCCGGCGCACGACTGGGGCCTGGCCGTGTCCGAGTACCTCATCATGGCGTCCACCACCACCGCCATGCTGGTGGTGGTGTTCCACAAGCACCGGTTCATCGTGTCGCGCCGGCTCTTCTTCATCATCGGGCTGCTGTACCTCTACCGGTCGGTGACCATGTTCGTAACGGTGCTGCCGGTGTCGAGCACCACCTATTACTGCAGCCCCAAGAGCAACGGCACGTCGCCGCTGCTCGTGCTGCGGCACACCTTCTACCTGATCAGCGGGTTTGGGCTGTCGATAAACGGCAAGCACACGTACTGCGGCGACTACATCTACTCGGGGCACACGATGGTGCTGGTGCTGTCGTACCTGGTGGTGGCGGAGTACTCGCCGCGGCGGCTGTGGCCCGTGCACTGGGCGCTGTGGGGCTCGGCGCTGCTGGGCGTGGTGTTCGTGCTGGTGGCGCACGGCCACTACACCGTGGACGTGGTGATCGCCTACTACATCACGACGCGCCTGTTCTGGACGTTCCACTCGCTGCTGGTGACGCCGCACCGCGCGGGCGCCGCGCCGCACAACCCGCACATGGTGCAGCGCGAGTGGTGGTACGGCGCGTTCGCGTACCTGGAGCGCAACGTGCGCGGGCCCGTGCCGCGCCGCTACGAGTGGCCGCTGCCCTGGCCGCGCACCAAGCTCTTCAGCCGGCTCAGCTAGTGACCGCCCGCCCCGCGCACCCCGCCCGCCCCGCAGCGCGTCTGACTCACCTTCTGCGAGTGCCGCTTCAGCACCTGCAGCTCCTTGGGGCTGGTGCGCGTGCAGATGGCCAGCGTGAGCGTGTACTCGAACTGGTGCACGATCAGGTTCAGGTACACCGTCTCCTCCCAGTCGATCTCGGGGTCGCCGATGGGCAGCTTCTTGGAGTCCTTGCGGAACACCTCCACGTCCGTCTGCAGCAGAGGATACCGACGGGCCATCACTGCTGTGCTGTGCTGTGCTGTGCCGTGCCGCGCGGGTGACGTGACAGTGACGGGACAGATGTCGCGAGTGACGCTAACGATCGTGCATTAGATGTAGTTGTGGTGTGGAGACTCCCCGCTTAACGCATTTGTTGTGTACATTTGTCGGAGGACGATTTAGGATCGACAGAGTCGAGATGTGAGCCGTTAATATAAGATTTTCTATGTGTATACATTGTAAGTAGTTTATTGATTGTTCAATATGTATATGAGTGTAACTATAGACACCTATGTATTTATAGCGAGCGGACTGTGATTACTGTTTGAAGCGCGGTACATATTTATAGTTATCGTAATGGACCTCTTCTCTAAGAAATAATTATTTTTATATGTTTAAAAGAAGTACATACCTACTTGACTGTTGTTAACGCATAATACGTTTTGTATTTCCAAAGACGTCTGATAGAATTTTGTAATATTCATCCAAATGGTGCTAAACTAGACCTAGACTAGAGAGACGTTCAGTGATCGGTGAGGGCGCCCGGGCGTGGTGGTGCGGGCGTGGTGGTGCGGCCCGCCTCCACCTCTACCATCCTCTACGTTACGTAGTCATTAGTGTTTTGTACTTTCACTTACGATGCGTCGCAGCATCGGCAAGCAACAATGCAAGGAATGTGTAATCTTCAGATAAGTATCTAATCTATCTATCTCATAAGTATCTAAATTAAGAGTAGCTATGTACATACATAGGTATTCAGAACAAATTAATTTGTGATAGAAAATCATGAACACAATTGTATGCCTTCAATTAAATATTGATAGTATCAAAATATTCTATAAGTACCTATTTAAATAAACAATGCCTTTATGAATCTGTATTTTTGTAGTTTATGTGTGATAGATACTATTATCCAAAACTGTGTATTATCTTAACAAGGACAACAAATTTAAATGAAACAATATTAGTTCATTGTCTTACGAAACAAGTCTGTTATTATATTACTGATAGTTTATTCTAAGTGGAATATTTGAGAGGTGTCGTACATCGACGGGTGTCGTCATGTCGCGGTACGTGGTACAGTGGCACAGTAAATAATAAATAAATATTTTGGACATTTCACACATCGCCATCTAGCCCCAAACAAAGCGGAGCTTTGATGGACTATGGAAACCATCTGGCTGATAGAATACTAAAATACTTTTATTTTCTGTAGACTAGATACATACATAGAAAACACCCACACTCGGGACAAACACCGCTGTTGCATGCAATCACACAAATGTTTGTCCTGAAGCGGGAATCGAACCCGCGACACCAGGCGTGGCAGGCCAACACACTTGCCATTCGACCATCCGTGTCGTCACAGTGGCAGTGTGATGCGCACCTCGTACTTGGGCAGGTGGCGCGAGGAGCCGCGCACGTGGCGCTTGCGCACGAAGAAGAGCAGGTCGTCGCAGTCGATGGCGGTCGCCTGCTCCTCTTGGAACAGGAAGTGGCGCACGAACAGGTCCGTCCAGTAGGTCGTGCCCTGCAGCACCACGAACCCGCTATCTGCAACCACGCCCGCGCTACACTGCACTGTACTGTACTATACCTCTGCATCTGCTGCAGACTGCTCACAGTGCCCAGGCCCACCTCACTAACTCTGCCTGCTACATTCATAGCGACTATATTGAGACATGCGTGTTGCTTTGTGCAGACCATGTATGGGATGGTTCAAATTTTATAATAAACAAAGTGCCTTCCTTAAATTAACTATTCATCAATATATCTGTGGGTCTAATGTTAAATAAAATATAACTAAGTAAATAATGATTGAAAAATATGTACTAATAGTTTTTCTACACTTCTGTAATTATCATATTTGCATTAATATGGGTCTTTGTTTAGCGCGTTATTTGTTAACATTATTCAAATTAATCTTCAACGTTTGGGCTGTACTACCCGAATTCGTACTAATATTTTTGTATGTAGTAGTAGTACGTAAGTATTAATAATGTAAAATCCTAAATACCAATCAATATATATAAAAGGTTTATGCCGGCCACACACCTTACGATGTACTTGCGCACTTACACAAGTCTAAAAAACTGCGTATAGACCTAAACTTGCGCAATATCGTAAGGTGTGTGGCCGACTTTATACCTGACTGACTAAATTACTGACAGACAACGCACAGGCCAAACCACTGAACATAGAGACTTGAATTTCCGAGAATACGTTTTTCAAGAAGTGTAGGCGCATACTAAGAAAGGATGTTTGTTAATTCGCAACGCAAAGTTGCGGCAAAGGGCGTCAACAAGTAATCAATAAAATAAGTAACACTAGTATGTTGGAATCTAGTACATACAAATACCCGTTCGATCACGCAGCCTGCACAATATAAATGTGAGAAGTGGTAGAAGGTCGAAGGTACAATGAAGGTACGAATGTACCTTCGTATAGTGTGAATACACTTTTAGATATTATTTATTCAACAATGTTTCGTTTTCAAATAATCCAATCCAAATATTATGTCTCAAAGTTGATTTTGATTGAGTATATATGTTTTTATTTCATTTAAAGCCTTTAATTAATACTTTTCATTGTAATTTAGTTTCTTGGTTCCACTGTATAGGTATGCATGCACCAGAATATTAAATAGATTAAAGACCCAAAAATTAAAAAAAAAAAAAAATTGTTTGTGATTTATATCTTTGTACTAGCTGAAGAAATTGTGGACAACTTCATTAATTGCTAAAACTAGGAATCTCTTGATTTAGTCAGCTAAATATGAAGCCCCCTCCCATGGATACAAATAAAAATTTGCTTAAATCAATATCAATATTAATTATACATACAAATAAAAGGCGAGTAAATATGCTGACTGACTGACAATGCACAGGCCAAACCACTGAACGTAGAGACATTATGTTCGCCAAGAAGTGTAGCCGGGTACTAATAAAATAATTTTGTTAATTCGCAACACAAATGAAGTTGCGGGCTTCAGCTAGTTCTTATACCATTTTTTTTATAGTATCAAGTGCCCTAGACTAGATGGAACCAACTTTAATCATTGAATGACTATAATAATTAACTTTTAGCCCACTATGGTTAGTTAATATGTTCTGTATAAATTGTATTGTATCAATTTACTTGTTAATACATTACAATTTATACATTTTACAACAACAATTTGAGATATATTTGAGTAAACTAAACTGCATCACATACTTGCAAATAAAACAAATATTGCTCAAGGCGTGCAACTTGCAAGGAGCTGTGACAGGAACTAGCCAAGTATTTGTTGGATAAGTCCTCATTATTGTGGTTTACTCGTATCAGGTATAACTACATATTTAAAACCTATTCAAGCCTTGTGCACTCAACATTTTATTATTGCAAAATAAGTAAGTTTGTCTCCGGGTGTAAGTTGTGAGTGTGAGTGTAACAGACAAAATTCCGATAGAGTTCAAAATGAATGTTCGATGCCACATTCCTAGTTGATGTCCCTATATATGCTCTATATATATATATTATATATATGCGAGCAAGAGAACAGTACATTTTCATAAGGAAAGTGACTACTGTTTGTACCATGCTGTTATAAACATAATAAATGTTTTTCATAAATTTTGTGTTTTCTTTCTTGAGTAGTCTTCCATTTTAGAAGGACTTGACTATTGCAGGACCTATATAGGTACCTATATATCTGTACCTTGTCCTACCACTAGCCAACACACAGATGCAGCGACTATAACATCATATTTTTTAAATTATTGTTACTAGTTTATACATTTTAATTTAATATATATACAAATTAGCAGAACAATGCAAGAAGGTAACATATAACCCTTATACATGTCACATTCAACCATGTGTTACCCTTGTAGAATGGTTCACATGTTTAATTAGAAAATATAAATAAATGTATGTTAAATCTATACAAATAATAAAGTAGTAGACTCCGATTTCCTGTACATAATTATGTTTTTTTTTATGGAAATGTGTTCAGATGAGTTTAATTTTTTTTTTTCTTTTTGGAAGTCTTTGTTTGTGTGTTTGTTTGAGTGTGCATTCATTACGGAAAAACTACTGAACAGATTTAACTGACATTACAATCATCATGGGTACGAAGCCTGTAAAGGACAAAGGCTATATAAAATGATGGTAAGTACCTAATGACTAAAATCACAATACAAAACTCACGAACAGGCTCAGGCTGATATTTTAATCTATCCACCTACCCTCTTGCACCCACTATTGGGTATAGGCCTCCTCTTCAGTATGCCACTTTTTGTGGTCCTAGGCGAGCCTGGCCTCCGGCTGTTTGCCTGGCATCTGACCATTTTAATAAACTGGAATAAACAACATGTTGACTGACAAATACTATGAATTTTCCAAACTTTGTGCTACTGCTTCAAACCGATATCTAATCCCTGCTCCTGTCACTGTAGTGTATTATAAATATTTTAGTCAACATTGATCATATCCTGGCCTGCTAGCCACGAATGCTTATCGAAGGTAGGTCATTGTCATTTAGTAGTTTAGTAACACTGACTGGTAAAACACTCATCAACTCTCTAGCGCCTCTAGGAGTAGGAGTAAGTACTTACAGATCTATCATCCATGCAATGTATGAACATTTAGACGAAGCTATGTAGGTAATGTGAGCCAATCACAACCACAACAATAAATTAGTAGGATAGGTTGCAGCATATTCTTGTAATTGCTCCAAACTAATTAACTAGAGCAGCGCATTACCAAAAGCCGAACAAGCGCTAGCAGGCATCAGCAGCGGATCAGCGGGGAAACCCCGAGAGCTCACCGTCTTTCATCAACTGGCGCATTTCCTTCGTCCGCTGGAAATTGATCTCCTCCAGCAGCTGCTCCAACATTGTCGTGCTCTTCAGATAAGTAGAGCCGCCCAGAGCCATCATTCACTAGATTACACAGACGAGTATCCCGCCTTACACACTCGCTCATCAACACAATAGAATCGACCTATGTTTACAACCAAAATTAGAGGTCCTACATACTGCGAAAGCAGACTATACTTCAGCAAAATTATTGTGGCTTTCAGTAGTGTATAATTAAGAAAGTCATCACGGAATTCGCAATATTTACATCAAATAAACTGTAAAGATGGTAAGAAACGTACGTACTCTCAAAGAGAATATAACTGGTCTGGTAGGTACCAAAGAGAATATAACCACTACGTTTAAGAGACGGAACTTCCTAACAAAAAAAAGTCAATGATCATTGACGTCTATGTCAACGTCAAACTGAGGGATACTGTCCATTACCAACAAGATAACAATATAATCGTCAAATCAGCCTTACCATGAAGAAAAAAAACTAGTGACGTCCTGCCAAAATAATCGATAGCTTACGTATCGATGCCTGTTGTGATACATTTAATTGAATCAGTAATGATTTAAAGTCACACATGTTCATTTGAACATAAAATACCATGTTCAATAAAATACGAGGTTTCTAACGTTTTATTGAACAAAATAATTTATGTTCAGATAATCATTGTGTGGCTTTAAATCAGATTCATATATTGCTTTGCTACTGATTCATAGGTGCTTTCTACTTTTGACTGAAATCTACCACTAAAATAAAACCAGTAACAAATCGGAAATATCAGATGTTGGTAAATAAAAATACATTACATGTCAAATTAACGCATTATTATAAGTTCTCCTGCTGCTTCAACAGCCAATCCTGGACCACGTTAAAATGTACCTTCGCATATTTCAACGCGCGCGGTGCTGTATCCTGCAATTTACAATACATCAATTGGGCTGTTAGCCTCAAAATTCTAGTAATAATTAAATCAAATTGTGCTAACTACAAGTTTCTTGTAAGACTTGGAACTTGAGACTATAAACAGTTATGTTGTGTAACAATTATGTAGTTTGCACCTGCATTGGGACAAATATTATTTTATCGATATCGATAAATCGATATTTTAATTTACGCACTATTTTCCAACCAAAATAAACATGCCACGAATAAAATGTAGGTAAATAATATGATGTGGCATAAACACTGTTTACCATTGTATCATTTTACTTGTGTTTTACTTACCGAGCTTCATCATTTCTGGGAATCTTGCCATGAAATACCTTCTTTCACCATCTTTTCTTTCCGATTTAAAACCACATATCTCACACTTTCGGTACTTCATTGTTACATTCCACAGTCATTACAATCAATAATGTCATAAAATTATGTAAAACTGAAAGTATTTTGTAAGAAAACCACCAATATTAATATGACTGTAACTTTATGCAAAACATATCAGTTTTTAATTGAGATAGGCACTATCATTTCCCGTCATATTAGCAATAATACAACATAACTTCCTGTCTTTAGTCTTAATTTCTAGCTAACTTCCGGTCTTTCAATTAACCACCAGCCAGCAGCCCTTTTGTGTTATTGGCGTTTTGTTTCCCGTCGAGTGCGGTTGTCTGAGCCATACGCTCTATCAACCATATAAAAAATATATTTTATTTTACCTACATTTTAAAAAAAGTCGTGTCATACGATTTACAAGGATTTATATCCACAGTGCAATGTTTTATTGCATATCAAAGTAGAAAATGTCTGCAGTAGCTGCTGTACGTAAGTTTTTCATAATCTTTTAAATTATTTTTTTCAACGTTGTTGAAATTACCTAATGTAGTACTTCGATGTTCTCGTGGTGTTACATTTTTACCTACCTACGTAGCAAGGCTGGTTTTTAAAAGCTAGCCAAGCGAATTTACGGGTTCGAGTCCCGCGGTAGATTAAATTTACATCGAGCCAGTTTTTTGTTCGTAAGACTAAGTCGTTTTGCCACATGGTTAAAACTTACTGGCCAGAGAAATATTTTGATTTATAACGGTTTTTGCCGTTCGATATGTTTTATGTTGGAGATATACTTTCTGTCTATAAAGTGAAGCTGTTGTAAAATACGAGATATTAGCTTGTCATGTCCCTTCCTCAAGATTTTAGCGATGTGTGTCGACTTTCTTCTGCATCATAGTGATTCAAGAATAGAAAGTTTCTGCGAAACATAACTGCTATGTAAATGAGAAGATAAGATGAAGACATCGTCGGTGAGTACCTACATTTTACCATAAAAATTCCATGTAAATTGCTAAAAAGCAACAAATTTGAAAAAAGTATCCATTTTAGTGAAATTATTTATTTAAAGTAAAATTGATTAATTACCTGTAAAGTACTTTATCACATGGAATTTTTGGTGAAAATTTTCAGTCCTACCCCGCAAGTAGTAGACGAACATTCAGACGTGTCTCATCGTAAGAGTTCACACGCACAATAGTCCTACCACACAGGTAGGTTACACATTCAGACGCGTCTCCACGCAGAAGTTCGCACACCAGTCCTACTAGCAGTTAACAGACTACCATTCAGACGTGTCTCATCGTAAGAGTTCACACGCATGATAGTCCTACCTCACAGGTAGTTTACACACATACAGACGTATCTCCTCGTAGGAGTACGCACATGTCCTACTAGCAAGTAACAGACTTACATTCAGACGTGTCTCATCGTAAGAGTTCACACGCACGATAGTCCTACCACACAGGTAGTTAACCCACATTCAGACGTGTCTCCTCGCAGGAGTACGCACATCAGTCCTATTCTCAAGTAGCAGACTAACATTTAGACGTGTCTCACCGTAAGAGTTCACACGCACAATAGTCCTAACACACAGAAAGTATTTCACACAATCAGACATGTCTCTTCGCAAGAGTATGCACAGCTAATTCTATCCCACAGAGAGATAAGGAGATATAGGTATGGAAATACGTGGAGCGGAAAGTACACTACAACGTTAAGTATTCAAGAGGTGATAATATCTAAATGATTTGCGTCGCACGAAAACCGGTAACAAAGACTTGCATTTAAGCGAGCTTGGATGTTAAAAATCCAATAAGCCTACCCCACGCAAATATTCGTGGGTAGGTGTACAGTCCCTGAGTCTTCTCACAAGCGTGGAAACTTAAGGGAATCTAATTTAAACAAAGATTTGCAGTTGTGAATTTGCCTGCTGGGGGAAAAAAAAAAAAATCTATTGAGGGTAGTTCAAAAAGTTTTGCATCGCTTGTTCTGTGAGTGCACGTAAAACGCCTTGCAAAATATGGGAGCTTGGATGTACAAAATCCAAAGTCTTACTTCACGTAAACATGCGTAGATTGTGAATCATCCTTGAGTCTCCTCATGAATGAAGGAACTTAAAGGAAACAGGAAAGCTATTTCAAAATGTTTTGTGTCAAACTCTCTACGAGAAAAGACTTGCTTTTTGCGAGCTGGATAATCAAAATCATATATTCCTGCCTCACGCAACATGCGTAGGTAGTGATTTGTCCTTGAGTCTCCTCACAAACGTAGGAACTTTCAGGAAACAATATAGTAATTTAAACAAAAATACCTATAGTGTCGTACTCACTACGAACAAATACTTGCAGGTGCGAGATTGGATATTCAAATCCAATATTCCTTCTTAACGAAAATATGCATAGTCATACACGAAATTATGGTAGTTGAGCAGTCGCTAAGTCTTTTCATAAGCGTAAAAACTCCAGAGAGCGTGGATAAAATGAGGACATGTCTTTGCAAAAAGTTGCTGAAAAATTTATTGTATTGCGTCGTATACACTTTCAGATGCACGCACAAAGACTCGCAGGGTGTGAGCTTGGATATTAAAATCCTATAAAATCTACCGCGCGTGGCTTTCGCGGGTAGTTGGGATGAGTCCTCGATTTTAGTTTTTCGAACGTAAATAATACGATATTGGAAGAAGTTATTCTATACAAACAAAGAATTACAGTTATGACCTTATTCAAGTAATGGTGTAAAGTTGAAAGTTTTTAGGAGTAACCAAGCCCAATACGATATTGGCTGCCGGAGTGCTGGATAATTAGTTCTCGCAAAAGTCTAGTAAGCTTGTTTTTGATTATGAGTTAATCTCTGCCTGCGCAGTGAACAGCGAGTTGTATTTCAGAAAATACTAAATTATCCTGTTTATAAAGTGTTATTGATAAGGCTGTCATCGCTGTTGCGTGATTCCCTAGTATCGGCTTGGATGTTTTCGGTATTGCTTACAATCCTGCAGGCGCGGGTCATATCCTAGAGATACTAGGTTCCTAGAGGGTTACAACGGCCTAATGCGTGTAGATAAAATACCTATTATACCTACCCGATGACAACCGAGTCGGATGTGTTTTTGCCTACTTCATTGTTCAATGAACCCAAAATATTATTTTGGAATTTTTCGTTTATTCCTTTTTCGGTCATACAACATAATTAACGAACTATTAGTCCTAAACAAACACAAAAATAAACGACAAAATTTTCATAACGCCTCTTAACGTATTCCGTAAGGGTGTTTCAACGAGTACCTAGCAGTTGTCTAACATACCGAGCGTGTTAATACCACAGCGTTTCGAAAATGAAATAATTATACAACGTACTTATTCGAAATAAGGCATATTAGTTCATAATTAAGATCCATTGATCTTTTCCATCGATCCTTTTTGTAAAGCCTTTTAACAGTGCCTACTTATGTGAATTTTCAGCTATTTATTTAGCAAATGTAGATAAATCACGTGGTTCATAAGTTCATATTTTCTATATGCTCATCATAAATTCATATTTTGAATTTTCTTTCTTGCACACCGTTACCTACATCAATGCATCAATGTGCACCCAACATTTTTATCATAAAAAGATGTTTGTGTTTTAGGTTGAATCGGTTAAAGCATTACCATCCCTACGAACGAAGTTATACAAATGCTTATAGAATATTGACACACACAGTACAGAGTGCAAACAGAGTGCACCATGGGGTATACTATTATAACCCTGGTTGTCCCTATCTTTTGTTTTTCAGTAATGAAGAAAAACTTCTTTCTTGGTATACAGAATCCATGAGGTGGGCAGGTACATATGAGTATGTACCTACCTATGTAATGTGCAATATCGTCTCTCGAGTGAAGTTGTAATGTGGCTGATGGTAGATAGTCGGTTTTTTACATGGATTTATGTGTTTGTACTTACGTCTCATAGATGTTTACGATGTTTACATAAATCTTTCTGCCAGATTCCTTTGCGGATAAGATCGATACATTGTCTATAGATACATACAATGTTACCGATTTTGGAATTGCAAGTTTTTTGACTTTAACCTGAACGATGTTTAAAAATTTAATTTTAATTTAAGCTATTCAAGGTCAGGACTTAAGTTTCTACCTGTAACAAACATTTGAAAAGAAAGGAACTCCATTTCTTTCAAAACTGGTAATAAATAAAGCTTCTTATTGTTAAACGTATCGTGCTTCCTTGCTTAAATAATGTTGAAAATTAAACTTGCATCTGTGGTGGTAGCCACGTCCATGACTATCAATTTAGTACTTATTACCTACGCGGAAAATGCGTATTAGTTTGGCTTTCACAGAAGTCTTAGCAGATAATAATAGTCTAATTTTCCTTACCCCTGAGTAGAAACTACAGCCTCAGAGTAACTACAGGTACTTGGCGTGCTGTGAACTTTTACAATACTTGTCTCTACTATGTAACAAGTATTGTGTTTTTTGCGCTATTTAAATTTTCTCATGAAAATTCTATTATTATATGTAGCAAGTATCTAATAGTAAAGGCGAAGAAGAGGTTATTTCTGTTCTGAGTACATTGTATGTACGCTGAGACAGATGAACACGTTTTGTGCTTAATGCCTCAAAGTATTCTTTGTAAGTAAATAATTATTCTACATTTACACGATGAAATAAAGTTTTTTATAAGTTAGTTGGCTGCAATCAATCATCTTCCGCTCTTAGCGCGAAATATAATACGTTATCTTATTAGTTAATAACATCAGGTGATTGTTACTTGTCTGATCCTAAGAAAGTAATAAATACAGAATTGCATTGATTCATAACACTCATTCTGTCCAGTTCATATCTGCTTCTACCAGCAGGTTACCTTCGTAAATTGGTCTCAATCCATACTAAGACAACTTATTAGCCTTAGAACGATTTTACTATTACTATCGTTCATCAGTTTTGGATATCTTCTATGTCCATAAAATATAATTGTTTTTGTTCTATCGGCTTTTTAGCCGTCACATTGGCGTGCGTGTCTCTCCTAACCACCACCAGGCGATAACAAACAAGTCTCAATTAAAAACTGATATGTTTTGCATAAAGTTACAGTCATATTAATAGAAACGTTTTACCTACCAATAAAACGTATATTAATATACTTACCTTTATGCAAAACATACACTTTCAGTTCTGCCTAGTGTTCTCAAAACTCAATGACACAAAAGGGCTGCTGGCTGGTGGTTAATTGAAAGACCGGAAGTTAGCTAGAAATTAAGACTAAAGACAGGAAGTTATGTTGTATTATTGCTAATATGACGGGAAATGATAGTGCCTATCTCAATTAAAAACTGATATGTTTTGCATAAAGGTAAGTATATTAATATACGTTTTATTGGTAGGTAAAACGTTTCTATTAAATCCCATTAGAAAATTTTGAAACAAGAAATAAACAAAGCGAAGTGATCAGCATGGCGCGAATGAATGACGTTAGACAGAAGAGCGAGAGGTTGGAGATGCGAGTGAAATTTATTAGCCACCATTAAAATTCTTCCTCGGTCCATAGAAAGTTTTTCTTGTTCGTAGTTGCGACAGTTTGGTGTAACTCAAGTGCTCAAGTGGTTATATTCTCTTTGGTGTAACTGACTGAAAATCCACAGATCAGTCAAGTACTACTGAAAATCACAAATTAGTCAGAGTACGCTGAATAATACTGAAATGAATGAATGAAATAAAAATGACAAAAAAATTGGCTTGGTTGGTTGGGTTGGGGTCTTGGGGTAAACGTGTGAATTAAGGCTTTCATCCCGGGAGTCTCGGTCTCGAAAATTTCGAGAGTCTCGACGATTTTTCGTTATTTTCGAGACTCGAGACTGATGGATTCGGTACCGGGAATAACGAGACTTTCGATACTTATAAAAATCTTAACAATATTCAGTGTAGAGTAGCCCTTAGTATAATCTAAAACAAGGATAAGACATGGTAGTATAGTGGTATAGTCTTATGACTTTAGCTTACCAAATTAAGGCAAATTTAAAAAAAAAAATGTGTGAAATGAATGTAAATGTAAATACTACTACTACTACATACTCCCTTTTCCGCACTTGGACTCCTGTTGGTCCTTTGTGCGTCGGATTTCCTGACTAATAGTTTAGCCAGCCTAACTCCGCCCAGAAGCACAGAAGTTTCCTGGGTTCTTCGCAGGCATCGCGGAGTGACCTCGGGTTTTTGAGGATTTCCTCTCGTTGCTTTGCCACTCCCACGCATTCCAGTATTACGTGGGTGGGCGTTTCCTCCTCGGTCAATCATAAGTCTACAGAGTGGGCTGTCTGTGTTTCCAATGTTGTGCAGATGTTTTTTAAGCAGGCATTGTCCTGTGATAGTACCCACAATGATTCTTAAATCTGGTCGTTTAAGTAAACGTCTAGTTAGACGTGGTGCAAGTTGCGGAAAGGCCATTCTTGATTGTTTGCACTCCTTGGTTTGCAGCCAGCGCTCACTGTGCTGTGTCTTAGTACGTTTGCGTATCCACGCTCGCAATTGAGAAAAGAGTAGTGGTAGGAAGCCCCTTAATCCACTGGAGTGTTATTCGGTTGGCTTGGGTTATTCTCTCCAGTGCTCGGTGGCATTCGTTAACAAGCATTGAGCCGCAAGTATTGCTATCTAGTGCTTTTAGTATAGCCATGCTATCGGTTAGAATTCGTATATTTCGATTTTCGATTTTCCTCCGAAGTATGGTGTTTGCTGCCTCGGTGATTGCTACACATTCGCATTGGGATATGTAGCTGTGCATACCAAGAGTCATTGATATGTTTATGTTGTAATCAAATTAAAAGACTCCGGCCCCTGTACCTTCATTGGTTTGTGTGTGTATGTGTGGAATGAGGAACCATTTCGATGAAAAACGCAAATTTTGATAAATCAGGAACATAGGACATCACCGAACATCATCAAATACTGGATTGTAAAGTTAAACTGTGATGTGTTCGCTGATACGCCATAAAATGCCTAAATACCATTCCTATGAGTGTGCCTTTATGTACTATTAAATAAGTCTCGAAAGTCTCGTTTTTCCCGGGAATTTCGAGACCGCATCGAGTCTCGATATTTTTTTCCCGGGACTCAGAAAGTCATCGAGACTGAAAGCCCTAGGTGAATGTAACGTACTATGACGGCGGTATAGTCTTTTGACTTTGATACCCAGAATGAATGGGCAAAATAGAAAAAAAAACAAAAGTTTATTTATACTCTGCGTGACTCTGCTGCAATGATAATCACGGAAAAAAACCTGAAACAAAACAAAACAAGAAGTCAAAATAAATATAAATTCAAAAAAATGAGATAAAACTAAAATGTGGTAAAAATAAATAAAAAAATGTAAAGACACCTGTCGTGCTTTCCGGTTCGCAACGAAAATATTGATTTGATAGTAAAATCTACAGAAATAATAAAGGAGCATGGCTGGAGTTCGGGCTCCATTATGTTGGGTTGCGGCGTTGCGGCGGACGGCACGGCTGGCAAGCACGGTGCCGAGGCGGGCGCGCGCGTTCGGCGACCCTGCGGGCGGAGAGTCGCGCTCGCGCCGCGAGCTGCCACGCGCGCTGCTGCCTGCCGCCGCCGCCGGCGCGCTCGGCCTGGCGCTGCTGGCCGCCGACCATGCCTTTAACGGTACCACTCGAAATGCCTGAGCTTTTTTGGTTGGGGTGTAGTGTAGCAAACAGGGCACTTAGACAAAAAGGCTTTGTTTTTTTTTATATAAGCCTACTTTTTATGATACCTGTAAAATGGGGGTGGAACGTGCTCCGTTTGCGACACTGACCGCTTTTTATCGCGTTCTTATAAAGGACCCTTCTTTACCGTTGAGAATATTCTTTGGAAGTTCTTGATCATTTACAGAAAAACGTTACTTCAAAGCAGCTCAACTTGGAAACATACAGGAGTTGCGCAGGTGAGCAAACCGCGGCATAAAGATCCAAAGAGTCGTCAGTAATTATTGAATCAACCTTGCATTATTGAGCTGGTGGTTGTTTTTATAGGCAAATAGAAGCAATAACAATAAATGAGGGTGTGAGGGCGGGAGGTACGGAGGCGGCGGGCGTGGAGGGCTCGGCGGACAAGCGGCACGCGCTGGGCTGGACGGCGCTGATGGCGGCAGCCGCCAACGACCAGCCGGGGGCCGTGCGCGAGCTGCTCAAGCTGGGCGCCAAGCCCGACCTGCAGGAGCGGTACGCGGGCGCGGCCATGGCAGCCGCCGCGAGTGGGCTGCACCCGCTGGAGGTGGTGGGGCGGCGCGAGGAGGAGTTCAGCGGCGGCATGAACGCGCGCGCCTCGTTCCTGGGCTGGACGGCGCTGCACTACGCGGCGTTGGCCGACTCGGCGCGCGCCGCCCGCGAGCTGCTGGAGGGCGGCGCCGACCCCACCTCACGCGACCACGCCGGCCGCCGCGCGCTGCACTACGCGCGCGACTCCTCCGCCACTCGCGACCTCATCCTGCAGCACACGCGCCGCTGGGAGGCCGCCGCCGAGGCCGCCGCCGCCGAGGAGCGCCGCCGCTTCCCGCTCGAGCAGCGCCTCAAACAGTATATCGTGGGCCAGCAGGCGGCCATCGAGACGGTGGCGGCGGCCGTGCGCCGCAAGGAGAACGGCTGGGCGGACGAGGAGCACCCGCTCGTGTTTCTCTTCCTCGGCAGCTCCGGCATCGGCAAGACGGAGCTGGCCAAGCAGCTCGCGCGCTACATCCACAAGGAGGAGGCGGGCGCGTTCATCCGGCTGGACATGTCCGAGTACCAGGAGAAGCACGAGGTGGCCAAGCTGATCGGCGCGCCGCCCGGCTACGTGGGCCACGAGGAGGGCGGCCAGCTGACGCGCGCGCTGGCGCGCCGCCGCGACGCCGTCGTGCTGTTCGACGAGGTGGACAAGGCGCACCCCGACGTGCTCACCGTGCTGCTGCAGCTCTTCGACGAGGTACCGCTCCCACACCACACCTGCCACCCGCCAGCCCTAGCCCTCCCTGTCGTAACGTGAGCGGTGTGTGCGCAGGGCCGCCTCACGGACGGCAAGGGCAAGCTGATCGAATGCAAGAACGCCATCTTCGTGATGACCTCCAACCTGGCGGCGGATGAGATCGCGCAGCACGGGCTGAAGCTGCGCCGCGAGCAGGACGCCAAGCAGCACAAGCGCACGCGCATCCCGCCCGTGCACGCCGGCACTGGTCAGTACGGCCCGCGGTCCCAAGGGGGGCTTCCACTGCCACGCTCGTGATCCGGAATATAGGATGCTTTGTGCGGTTTCAGATGAAAGCAGTCGCGTGGTGGAAGACGAACACCTAGCGAGCGGCGAGGAGGCGCCGCCCGGCGAGGCGGAGGAGACGCTCGAGGTGTCGCGCCAGTTCAAGGTAGGTCCGCCCGCCCTGCCCTGCCCCGCCCCGCCCCGCCGCGCGGTACTGTAGCGAGGCTCGTGTGCAGGACGGTGTGGTGCGGCCCATCCTGAAGCGGCACTTCGGGCGCGACGAGTTCCTGGGGCGCATCAACGAGATCGTGTACTTCCTGCCGTTCAGCCGCGGCGAGCTGCTCACGCTGGTGGCGCGCGAGCTGGCCGCGTGGGCGGAGAAGGCGCGCCGCCGCCACAAGCTCGAGCTGCGCTGGGAGGGCGGCGTGCTGGGCGCGCTGGCGGACGGCTACGACGTGCACTACGGCGCGCGCTCCATCAAGCACGAGGTGGAGCGGCGCGTCGTCAACCAGATCGCGCTGGCGGCGGAGCGCGGTGCGCTGCCGCCCGGCGCCGCCGTGCTGCTGTCCGCGCGCCAGGGCCGGCTCGCCATCGCCGTGCGCCAGCCGCACGACACCGACTACAAGCCCCTCGACTTCGCCGCGCTCTGAGCGGCCGCGCCGCCGCGCCGCCGCGCCGCAGCCAGCTTGCGGATGACCAACCATAGTCTGAGCCCAGTAAAAAATTCATCCCTGTCCAAGGTGTAGCAAAATAATGTACCTCAAGTAAATGATGATGTAGACTTGATTTGATTTAAGATTAGTAGGTATAAGGCCTTTACCCTTCAATGGGACAGCTCAGGCTGATAATAAAGATATAATATATTTTAGAGCATAAACCTATAAGAAGTCAATTTAACTGTGAGTTTGTTTTGTTCAAAACGCTGCTGGGTAATTTAAAAAAAAAAAACAACTGCATTATTGAATCATTTCAAACGTACCAACATCAACTGCTTGAAAAAAATGATACCTGTCGAAAACACTGTCAAGGTCTTTCAGTGACTAACCCACAGACAATCCGTGGACTAACCAAATCCTGTTGGTAAGTATTTGCAAAAACTCAAAGAAAATTTTTCGATAGATTTTACAAGAAAAATTATAGTCTTTGCATACGTACTTTAGGAAAATATTTTCCTGCTTGGAAATGGAGTAATTGGGACCAACTTGGGTATTTTTTTTGGGATTCCTCCCCTTAAATTATTTATTACTTCCCTTGAGGTTCATTTATTGCCACGCCCTGTTCATAGTAGGTAATTTAGAAGTAAGGAATGTTAGTGACCACTAACATAATATTACTCTCTGTATTATCTCGCTAGGTTTATGCGCTGCTGTGCAATAATTATTAACATTCTGTGATTACCTAGTTACCTAGTAAATTATACCTACATTAATAAAGCACGACCGTATTTCATTAACTAGCAGCCGCAGCTTTACACAGCAGCACCTATACTAATCGGTTCAGTGGGTTTGGGCGTGAATTACCATCTATCCGTCCGTTTAAATTATGAATAGGGTTAGTAGGTAAAAGGGTTATCGGGATTTGTGAAATGAAACAAAAAGTAAATAGTGCTTATTTTATTAAACTTCGCACCGTTATTATACAAATATAATGTATAAATAAATAACTCTTTACAAAATATAATAGGAGTGTCGACTACAGGGCCAAGGCCTCGCCGCTCCCGGCCGGCGGGCGCGGCGGTACGGCCCCCTCCGACCGACTGAAGGCGAAACAACTACACCCTGGGTGCGACCTGTCTTGTCTGGGTTTACATTCGTCCTCATTTCTTACCAAAATTTCCCATTCGGTCGTAGGGGTATAGGTAATGGTACATAATATTACTTATTCTTTGGTATAGGTAATGAGTTGTTTCATCTTCAGTCTTTTGGAGGGCATGCACCTTCCAGGTAGGTAAGTACTACAATTTTACGACGTGTGTGAAGTTATCAGCAAGTAGTGTACATAAACACAATTCGATAGCCGCTCTGCACACTTAGTGCACATAACGGTCAATTTCGTTGCGTCTACTGTAAGCGCTGCTCTCGGATCTTAGGTATACTAAGCGTCAAACAACTTCTGGCGAACCACGTCAACGAAAGTTGCGCAGAACCATTTTGACATACGAATTGCGTTCTGCGCATCTTTGTCACGCGGTTCGCTAGAGGACAAGTTGTTCGACGCTTATTATACCCATATGGAATGCGGTCCGCCCGGCTACTGCGCAGCCTCGGCGCTCTATGCAATAATTATGTCAACTCCAAACGAGTGAGCTACTTAGTTGGCTTTGGTGTGTGTGTGTGCAAAGCTGGCCGTGTCCGGCGCGTGCTGGGCTCTGTGCTGATGGAGACTGCTACCTACGTGCCTACACACGCACACTCGACTCGGACCACAGATTTGTCAGAGTACTAACGTAATCGGACTCTGATAAATGCACGCTGATAATATTCCATCCCATGACCATAGACAAAATAATCAAGGTTTTATAAAAACATAGACAACCGACTTCAATTGGACTGTTTTTGTGACCGTAGACACCACTGAATAGTCACAGGGAAGCAAAATACTCAATTTTGTTTGCTTCGACGACATAATTTTTTCCAGTAGTTTTGTTATAAAAACTAAACTAATTAAATTTCTATGGGACCAATCTGAGGGTAGGTAAATATCCTCTAAACAACAAATATTTTTTCAAATCCGCTTATACACAACGAAGTTCTGAGGTAACAATCATAAAAAATACATTTAACTGATTTGAGAACCTCCTCCTTTTTTGAAGTCGGTTGAAAAGAGTTTCACTTGAATTCGATGTCCATGACAAGACTATTATTTTTATGTTAATTATGAAGGCCTGTTGGAACTTTGATTATTCACAGTGCAGCAGGTGCAATACGTGCTGGTCAGAATGTCCAGACTCTAGAGGGAGAGTCACTGCCAAGCAATGCAACTGTTCTATTTGACACTGAGCCAGAGGTTCTCGAACCTGCACTGCCTGCACTCTGAAGCATGTCACTTGCATTGCATTGCAACCAATCAAAGTTCAAATCTAAAGGCCATAACATACTACATAAAGAAACACCTAAGTGGTGCTGCGACTGATTAACAAAATTACCTACTTACTTACTTTTATAAATAACCTCTGTCAAAAAATAACTGCTAGAATATGTACCTATCTTTCTTTTATTTTATGGTATGTAATGTACCCACCTACCATCATAGGTATTATATTCAAAGGCATGCAATAAATAGGTGGGAAGTTAACAAAACCCAACTTCAACATTCTTATATAACCCCACTGCGGCAAAGTTATAGGATAGGACGGTACCTACCTAACCTACACACCTAACACGTTAGCGGCCTATTCAATTACCTATATTATCTTAGTAAATAAAATATGTAAGTTGTACATTAGTAGGTATAAATAAAATATCTTGACTAAAACGTACAGTAAATTAAGTAGGTAACAGCAAAAAAAATATTCAAATTAAGGTAAGTGTGTGGGATGTGAGAACGGCAGATTTAAATTGAAATGGACCTCAGAGTTCAATACAATCGATCGAGGTATAGTAAACGACAAACAAATTGTCCTCTGGCGGACCACGTGACAAGGATGCGCAGAGCCAATTTTTCGATCCCAAGAATTTCGATCTGCGCTGCGCATCATTGTCACGTGGTTCGCCTGAAGACAATTTGTTTGTCGCTTACTTAAGTAGTCGGGTATCAGTTCTTACACAAGCGTTTTCACTAATTCGTTGGTTGATATCACGAGTATCTTGGTAACCTATTTTGTTATACACATTAGTTCTATTTCGTTGTAAATGTAACAAAAACTTGAAGGAATCTCTAAATACTTGGCCGGGTAGCTAGGTAAATACCTACTTGATTACGTAAGTAAGTATAGATGACAACTGAGGTATAGTTGATTCGATTGTATTGGTTCGGTAGGCTAGGCATCGGTTAGTAAGTAGGTATACATACGCTTTTCATAAAATCCCTGTTTAACATTGTTGGAACTTACTTAACTATGTCACTGTACTCACTGTGCGCCGATCAATTAACTTATTGGAAAACTTTCTGGAACACATTAATTTTTTACTCACCTACTTATTTTTCTAGCATAGTATAATATCTAGGAACGGTTGTATGCAAAATGTTTTGAGAACCAGTGCATATTATCCCTTATTTTAGAAACTTCTAGCACAGATCTAAGAATTCCTATTTGAAGAATTCCGTGTAGATTGGTAGGTGTACACCTACCAAATATATCGGGATAACTAAAACTATTTTTATAATACGTTTATAATTTACGGTTTGAAAAACATTTAATTGAAAACTGAACTGTCGACAAATTGTGAACGTAAGGACGCTAAGCAGTAATTCTGTGTTACGTGGTTCAAAGGGCACTGGACCACTGGTAGCCTGTGAAGTTACTTTAGATGGCTATCAAAAGGTTCCAATGATTACCAAACAACAATCTTAAAGTTGACGAGCGCTAATATCAATGATGTACCGGCCTTTGTATCCAAAAGTGCTTTACTTACATTTACATCGTCAAGCTAGAGGCGAGCGTGTTCTCCTACCATCAGGAGAGCGCTTATAAACAGACATTTACCTATCTAAATAAGTTCTCAACACACTTTGCTGCAACCGCGTCCAAAGTGATCCTATTGGTGAAGTAATTCACATCACTCTAACGGCGATATAATTTATCCTATGCGTGTACTTAGACAGTAACCCGCGCCCCCCCACTTGTCGGGTGCTCTATTTTATATAAATTTATGTCGGAGCCGACAAAAATCGTGTCGGTAAATGTGAACAGTTTCATAAAATGTTCAGTCACTAGAGCATCCGACATTTTCCTGGACCCGACACCCGACAAGTGGGAAAGGGGCCTAACAAGTATGCTATCTATCTACGTTTAAAACTTTGTCTCTACATCTCTAATTGGTGTTCGATAAAATATGTCTTATAGGTACCTATGTAGTAGGTATAAGAAGATCTAAGTAATCTCTAAATATATCCAATTGATTTTGGTGTATAGGTATAGTATTAAATATTTTTTGCAAGTATACATGTAGATATATTTATGTAGTAACTATCGAGAAGACAAGACGAGTGCAGACGACTAAGATATGGTCGTGCGCCGTGCTGGCTCACGAACGAGCAGCCACGAGCCAGCACTCGCCACTGCTCAACTTGCCACCTCACCCTCGCCGACTTGACGAGGTTTCGACACATATTCCGTATGAGGTGTTTTGCAGTTTGTGCCCAAACAGTGCGTAGCGTAGATCGTATTATAGGTAGTGAGTGCGTGAAGCTCGGCGGGCGGCGGCGGACGTGTGTAGCCGTGCCGTGATCGTCTGCCCTCCGGAGCCTTGCCACAATCACAAGAATCACAACATGCTTACATTACATTTACATCTTATCGTCTAGGAGAGACTCGAGTAAACAAATCCGGAAACCTTGGAGGGCATGGAAGGGACACGGATTCAGTTCAGCGGTCCGGTCCTTGTTTGTTCTAAATGACTTCAGTTCTCTTTCAAGATGTTTAGAATTTGTGCTTAGTTCCGTGCTCATATCACCAAGGTTTAATAAATAATAATTATCATTTAAGTAGGTAGGTACATAATTAGGCCTGAATCTAAATTTGGTATTATTAAACAAAAAATAGAGTAAGGAACTCCAAGGTTTCGTTTTGGAAGGAATCGAAGAACATTCGTCGAGAGCTCTCATGAAGTATATACCTACGACGGACGACGTCTACAATTTTGTCTGGGATGTGGTACGGTTGGTTAGTTAGTTTCTTCAGCTCAGTCTGATCGGGAGAGCACCAGTAATGTTATTTTAAAAATAACACTTCAAAAGACGAAACGGGAGAGTGTTGAATCGTCGTGTAGAGTCGCGCCACGGGTGGTGGCTGGTGGGCGACTGGCCAGCGTATTGCGTGCGGCTAGAGCCAGCCGGCGGAGTGGTGCGGCGCGTGGCCGTGCAGCGGCGTGACGCCGGCCAGCCGCGCCAGCGCCGCGCACCGCCCGCACGCCGCGCCTCCTTCCCCGCCGCCCGCGCTCCTCCTCTCGGCACCCCCCGCGCCTTGGCCTCCACCCCCGCCTCCGCCGGAGCCTTCGTATCCGCACTGTCCGCATGCCTCCTGCTTCATTCCACAAAATGACACATATTGGTAGGTGCCCAATACCTACCTACTTACCGAAACGGTTACCTATCAATCTGTCTGTCGAGTCGAGTCTGTCGATTAGGTTAGAGTCGGGCCACCTAATTAGGTACAAAAACGAAGTCGGTAGGTGTCCTATTGAATAAAATAGGTACATGGTTATTATAAAAGACAGAATCTCGAGTGCAAACAACGTCTTGTGTCTGGGTCGGCCAGAGATGAAAGTGAACAATGTGTAGTGATATTTAGTGTAGTGTGTAGGTAGGTAGGTACCTTGTGCGCATCGTCATCGAGACTGGCCAGCAGCGGCTCGCGACTGCCGCCGCGCGCGCCCGCCGCCACGCTCTCCGCCGTGGTGGAGGGCGACAGCGCGGGCGGCGGGAGCGGACGTGGCGCCCCCGGCACGCGCGCCGGCACCGAGCTCGCGCGCTGCAGCGCCTGCCATACCGCCCACGTTAACTCATTGTGCAATGTAAACACACAACTACTTACTCTATACCTATGCTAAGGGAGATGGTAGGTACTGACCTCTCCTCTCGCCTCCGCCTCGGCACGCCTGGAGTCGGAGAACTTTTTCCGCTTTCGCTTGAGTGCGGCGAGCGCGGACAGCGGGCCGCCGCGCCCGCCGCTGCCGCCGCGCCCGTTACTGCCGCCGCGCCCCTCGCGCCTCTCGCGCCTGCTGCCCCCGCGCTCTGGGCTGCGCTGCGAGTCGCTGCCCGAGTAAGAGCGGTCGCTGCCGCTGAAACACACACGTCGTTAAGGATGTCGTGGGAGTGGGAGGAAGCGCCGTGCGTAGGGGGGGGGGGGGGGGGGGGGGGTGAGTGGGGAGCACCTGGGTGAATGTCGCGCGTGGTCGCACACTGAGTCCTCGGAGCGCGAGCGGCCGATGAAGCGCGACACGCGGGCCGCGCGGGCCGCCTCGATGATGGTGCCCCAGCGCCGCTTGTGCGACGAGGGCTTGCGGCGCGCGCCCGCCGCGCCTCCGCCCCCACCGGCGCCCCCGCCCCCACCGTCCGACAGCGAGGACTGGCTGGTGCGCAGGCGCGTGTGCAGCAGCGCAGACAGCGAGGCGTGGTGGCCGTGCTCGTGGTGCAGCGACGCCAGGAACTCGTCCACGGGCGCCAGCTGCCCGCCCGGCGCGATGTTGAACCCCTTCATCAGGCGACGCTCCTTCTGACGGTTCTTCTTGCCGCCTCCGCCACCTGACAACCACACACACCCTATATAATCTCGTCTGCGCTATTCTACTTCGATTCGATCATAGCGTTAATTTGTGAAAAAAATATTATGAAGTCATCGTGAAAAGAGACAACGAGAAAAAGAGGGTGGAAGGAAAAATTAGTTAGTCCGTCGAAAAGTCATGCATGTCACCATTTATGGCAAACGTGAGCGGATAGTTAGTGTCGGTTAGCGTAGCGCACACACCGGGGGCACCTGCGTTGGCGGTGGAGGTGTTCATGCCGGAGTTGCGCAGGATCTCGACCAGCTCGCAGCGGAAGGCGCTCACGTCCTGCTTGATCTCGTTGACGTCGTCCTCCGTGACGCCGCCGCACTCGGCGCGCCGCTGCTGCACCGTCACGTAGCGCCGCACCAGGTTGCGCATTATCGCCTGCGACATACCACACCCATACCGCATCCAGTACACTCCAGTACACTTACCGCGCGATCGGCCGGGGCTCGATGCTGTCCTCTTACCTGGTATCTGAAGTCGCGTTCGTTGGCCTGCTTGGCTTTTCTCTGATAAAAACAAAAAATAATAGTAGGTATAGGCTTCTGCTTGCTTTGTGGGGTGTGGGGTGTGTGGTCTCGGTTACCCGTATGGTGCGCATGTGCTCGCGCTTGGCGCGCGCGTGGCCGCACAGGCGGCGCTGCAGCCAGCGCCACGCGTACAGCAGCGACTTGGGCGAGGGCACCACGTTGAAGGGCGGCGGCGCCGTGCCGCCCTCCTCGAAGTAGCTGATCCAGAGCTTGCTGCGTGCGAATTTCCACTCCACGTCCGCGCGTTCCTGCAGGGTCACACCCACACCGCGCCCGCAGCGCCACGTCAGCCTCGCTCTGCGGCTCTACCGCCACGTCAACGGAAACATCTAGCTCCAGCTAGGCCCGACACGGGAACTCATGTGTCCGCATTACAGACAGTGCTCTGGTTTGAAAGGCTTGTGAAATTACTGCGCTTTTGAGACTGACCATCATGATGCCTCAACGTGGAGGAACGATACGGTAGTGTAGTGTTGCACCGCCGTATCTCATTCAAAATGATGCGTAGCACTGTTTTGGTTTGGGTGGATGGATGTCGGGTCGGGACTCGGGTCGCGTAACATGAGGTGCATAGGCGCCGTGAGTGTGTCGCCTTACGGAGATGAGCTGGTAGGAGTGGTTCATCATGGCGATGAGCAGGTTGAGCAGCACGATGACGTTGATGACGGCGTACGTGCCAAACATGAGCATGCCCCAGAAGCGCGTGAAGATCTTGATGCCGTCCAGCTCGAACGAGTCCAGGTCCACCAGCCCGAACGCCGCCCAGAACAGCGTCTGCATCGTCTCGAACAGGCTGCCGATACACACACACGGCGATGACTGACTGTCCTACGGGCCAGGACCTGCCTCTGCCTACCCTGACCCGAGGTTCCGTGGTTCAGCATACCATTTCGGCACTGGATCTATCGTTATAGGTTATTAGAAAAACCAATTATCTCATAGCATTGCTTTTATAAAAGTCATGAGAATGCTCGATTTCTCGAAAGGCTCGAAACTTGAAAGTTTCTGTTGCTTCTGTTCCGTATTTTATTAAAAAAAAATCATTGAGTAGGTACATTTGGCGTAATGTAAAGAGAACAGCGTAGCATAATAAAAACATAAAACAAGACACCTACTTATGTTAAAGAAATCGAGCTTAAAAAAAGGAGACTAAGGAGAGATGGCAGCTCGCTAACGCACGCTGGGACCGTCGCGATCCCAACGACAAGAACGATATCTTTATGGATATTGTGAAACATTACGCGAATACAAATAGAACACTGATCTGATCAGACATGGTTGAGACGAAGTCCATCGATTATATTATCTGTGAGCAAAGGTAAGGTAAGGTAGAAAGCGTTACTTGGCGAAGCGGCGCCACACGAGGCAGGCGTCGGGGTCCTGCGGCAGCGTGCTGTTGGTCACCAGCGGCGTGCAACGCTTCTTCTCCATATCCGCGTAGTACCACAGCAGCTGGTTCAGGCCTACGCCACGCCACGCCACGCCATCCCACGACACGCACAACAAGCAAATACTCGCGTTATTTTGCTAGATAGCTAAATTTCTCGGCACATCTTAATACAAGGGAATAATGTAGGTAGTACCTACTTACCGCAAGAGAAAGCAAAGATCACCAGAATATCTAGCACGAAGAACTTGAGAATGTCGAGCACCATGCGGCTGAGCGAGACCTGCAGCGGCCCGAGGTGCGGGTTCACGCTGAAGATGTAGACCAGCTTGAGGCTACTGAAGATGTTGGCGGCCGAGAACAGCCCCTCGGACAGCAACATGGGGTCCCACGCGTCCCACTTCTCGCGCGGCTGGTTCCACTGCAGACCCATGCCCATCTCGCGCCGTACCTGCCGGGCACGCGCACGGTCAGCAGGGGTGGGGGGCGGGGAAGTGGGGGGTTATGCAGCCGGCCGGGGCCCACCTGGAAGTGCGACACGATGCGCAGCGCGACCGTGGCCACGTATAGCGAGTTGGTCACGAAGTCGATGACGTTCCACATGTCGTGCACGTACTCGCGCAGCCCCATGTCCCACAGCTGCTTCACCTCGCTCCAGATCAGCCCTGCGCCACACACCACCGCCACACACGTTACTGCACCGATTGTGACATGTCCCAATATGAGGTAGGCGCGAAGTGAGTGTATACCGACCGCTGACCCATGCCAGGATGAGCCACTCCACGAGGCTGGGCGGCGCGCCGCGCCGCGACACGGGCTCGTTGTGTGGCGCCGCGCCCCAAAGCAGCCCGCCCGCCGCCGTCTCGATGCGCTGCGACGCCAGGATGAGCAGAACTGCAACCGACCGCCGCCGCCTGCATTAGTTCACGCGGCACACTCATACCTACTTATCCACACTACAGTACTCACATAGGAACATGAAGTAGCTGGCGGAGTGGCAGAGAAACTTGATGAAGGGCTTGCGCAGCGTGCGGCCGGGCGCGGCGTGCGGCGCGGCCACGTACGCGAGCGCGTACAGTGGGAACATCGCGCCGATGCGCACCATCTCGGCCGCCTGCAGCACCATGTTCTTGCGGCGGAAGCCCGGAACCGACTCGTACCAGATGGAGGCGAGCAGCTGCTGCACGTTGGGGTGCGCCACGAACTTCTTCTGGCGCAGTTTGATCGCGAGCTTGAGGCGCGAGAGGCGCATTCTCTCGGGCGCGCCGGGCTCGGGCGGCGGCGCCTGGGGCGCGCCCGTCTCGTGGTTCAGCAGCACCTGCAGCTCATGCGAGGTGCGTGTGTGGTCGAGCAGCGCCGTCGCGAACTCCTGGCACTGCGCGCGCAGCTCCTGATACTCCGTCTTGAACTCGTGCTCGAGCGCAGACAGCCGCCGCAACTCCCACGACAGCTCGAACGCCGTCAGGATGGGGTCCTTGGAGGAGAGCGCGATCAGCGAGGGCGAGGCGAGCGCGCGGTACGCGTTGATGCGCGACCGCGAGTGGCGCAGCGAGTCCTCGCAGCGCGAGCGCACGCACTCGTCGCAGCCGCAGCGCACGTCGTGCGGCACGGGCAGCGCGGCGCCGCGGTCCAGCAGCAGCTTGATGATCTCGTACGAGTCGCGGTGCGCCGCCAGGATCAGCGGCGAGATGTCCGCCGTGAACGTCGCCGTCTCCGGCGGCAGCGCCTCCCAGCTCTGCGCACATTCGGAGCCGCACTCTTCACCTTGCACTGTTCCACACGTTCATACGTACTATCCATCCATACCTCATTCACATTTTCTACCCGATGCGATGGCAACCCAATCGGTTCAGTAGTTATGGCATGATTCCATTCATTAGAATTTATATGATAAATTATATATAACTATATGTAATTCATATCATAGGTATATAAGAAAAGCCAAATCCTAAAGTATAATTGTATTGTGGGGTGAGGGGTCCACAAGTAACTTGGTTCTATAAGTATTTGTTTTTGGTAATTAAAAATATTTCTATTTGATTTGATTTTATTATCAAAAACGGTCAAAGGACTCTCGAACCGATTTTAATGAAAACTAAAAATGCATACTCAGATTTAAAAAAATCCCTAGCTAGGAATCGAACCTGTTGATTTCGAAACAAAAAATAATTTTCAAAATGTTTTGTATAAAAATCTACTACATAGGCGGTCGTGGCCTCGCCAGGGAGCAGGATACCATTAGTAAATCCATTTTAAAATCACCAAATTCATGTTCCGATGCTGAATGTTGGCAATTGCATTTTGAGAAAGCATCTCTTACTTTACGAGCAATAAAAGCAATCAGGTAAGGTGAGGTGAGGTAGACTCACGTTGAGCTCGCCCGGCTTGCGCGTGCGCTCCTCGTGGTCGAGCAGCGCCTCCACGGCCTCCACGAACTCCTCGGAGATGGCGTGCAGCAGCGCGTCGCGCGTCTCCACGCCGAACTCGAGCAGCAGCTCCACCATCTCGAGGTTCTCGTTGTCGATGGCCATGAGCAGCGCGCTGCGGCCCAGCGGGTCCACGCAGTCCACGTTGATGTGGCGGGTGTCGCGCGCGCGGGCCACGCAGCGCCGCGTGCCCGCCACGTCGCCGCGCTCCACGCCCAGCAGGAACTTCTTCTCCTCCAGCGACAGCACCGCCATCTCCTGGTGCGGCCGCACCACGTTCTCCTCCTCCGTCATGCCGTGGATGCTGTGCCGCTGTACACACACGTGCCGTTACATTATCGACTACCGATACCTATCACTTGCAAGTGCCTGTACTTATTGACTTAAAAAATAAGGAGTTCTCTCAATTCGGTTGTATTTTTTTAAATGTTTGTTACCTCAGAACTGAAAAACCGTTTTTTTTATTTAAGACATTCTTTCAGATCTCTTTCAGGTCCCTTATAAAATGTATCAAAATTTTCCTGAAAAAAATATGTTTGTATTATTATTAGTATTGACACGAAGATGTGCAGCTGCTTTACTGTGACTGTGAGTGGCGTTTACGGTCTTCTAGCTACAACACTGGGAACACTGAGAACAGTCCTCATATTTTTGCTCTAAGGAGTCTCGGGGCCAATTTTGATAAAAGCTAAAAATGCATAAAAAAGGTATATAGGTATGTATGTATTTCGGCTTTTTGAGAAATCAATTTCCCTAGCCGGGAATTGAACCCGTTGATTTTGGAGCAGCAAACTTTCGGCAAAGGTTTGGCGAGGCAATGGGTCTGTATTCTTCTGGTAGTGCCTCCGTGAAGCCAGCCAGTAGCCGACGCAGGCATTCAGCTCTGCCGTGCAGTGCCACTCGTCAAACTTATAGTAGGTAAGTACATGAATAGAACATAGAACAATGCGGTTTCATCTCTCAATTCCGAATATAAGAAATTGTACTTGTAAGCATCACTATGTGTGTAATAGGCAATTGATTCCGCTCCGGGAGTTCTTCGTGTAAGTGATCGTATACCTAAATGAGTAATGGAATGGGACGGGCAACTATTATAGGTACCTACTATCGCTCAAGGACAGGACCTATACCTACTATGTACTGACTTACCTACCATTAGTATGTTTCTATGTTGGTATGTCATAACTCATACCACACCACCCACCCTACTTCCGTTCACAATTATATAAGAACCTATTAGTAACATGTATGTATAGTTAGTGTTAAGTTAGGTTAGTGTTATATATATATTCATAGTAGACAAGATCGTGGAGGCTGGTTAAAGCGAAAGGAGGCCTATACCCAGCAGTGGGTCCTACCTGGCTGATGATAATGATGTATAGATAGATAGATAGATAGAATATACTCGTACTTTATTGCTCACCATCTTAGTACACATGAATTATAATGGAAAAATAAAGCTAGTTATATAACAGTGGACAATGGGCGGTCTTATCGCTAAAGAGCATTTATATGTATAGGTAACTACAGTAACTCTACCCACCTCTATCTGCAGACCTAGTAGGTTAGGTATAGGTACCTACCGAACCGTACGTAAGTGCGACGAGCTCTCACCTAGTAGAAATCGAACCCTGTCAGGTTGTAACCTTTCAACATAATTTCCAGAATTACCTACGAACATAAAATGCCAGCTGTGTTTAACACTGAGAGACATAAAACGCTTGTCGGCGCCTAGACCTATCTAACGATCGGGTAACTATAGTTTGATAGCAACGATATTAACTGATGTAGGTCACACGTCCGTCGATGGAGAAATGTCGTGGACAGGAAGTCGAGGGTCGCGCGTCGCGGGCGGCGGCCGGCGCACCACCGCCCCCGCCGCCCGCGCGACCGCTACCACCGCTACCTACCACTCATTATGCAAATGGGTCGCGGAGGTCGCCCTACCGACCCCCCCCCCCCCCCCGCCCCGCCCCCCTGCCAAGCTCTCAAAACAATTTGCCGAATAACATCGTATTAAGTACCTACCTCTATATCAAAGAGTCTTGGCGTGTCCGCCCAGATGGGACTGAATATGTATTACATATCAGTAAGTTTTTCTAACCCAACATCAACATCTTTTAATCGGCATACACACACAGATGTAGGTACCTAGGTATCTATTCTATCGATTACGGCTACACTTGTAGGTACATACCTACTTACAATGTTACAGCTACATAGGTCTCATCCGGCGTTCGTCGTGTGTTTTGTAAATGTTTACGTGGATCGAGCTCTAATTCCGAGTATTTCCGAGGCAGGCGAGGCAGCCATTAGTTCCGGCCATGCTATAGTCAGAACCTACTTACCTACTTAGATAAAATCGGAATCCGAGTTCGACAAAGAAAGAACCCTTTATAGTTTCGCCATGTCCGTCTGTTCTGTCCGTCTCCGTTCGTCATAGGCTGAAATAAATACCTAGACTATTAAGTTTATGACGCTGAACACACGCATACAGGGTCGTAATTTGAGATGGTTCCGGGCAAAATCATAACCCTCCTTTTTGCTTCGCCGTAATCGGGTAAAAAAGTTACAGTGTTTGCACACTGAGACCGTTTATTACCGGAGATGCCGGTCTATACCATTTTCAATGCTTGATTTCAATCGATCCCAGTTCATGTTAGGATCAAGGAAGACTTCACCTACAGACTAGACCGACTGAGATTACATAATTCAGGAATCACCTAGCCTAGGTAGGCAGCAGCAGTCCAGCGTGCGACCTGTGAGGGCTGTGCAACCTGTGCGACCGCGGTCAGTGCACTCATTCCTAGAAAGCTATTCCGAACTTTTATAGTAAAATAAAAGATCATTTATTTATCTGAACGCTACAGCTGGTTTTAAGAATTTAGAATTATTATTTTAGACACACGTGCTAAACAAAAATTTACTTTTCCTACGTATGTAACTCTAGCTAATGACCTTTAGATATGATAAAGTCGTGATAATTTTAGGCAGTAACTTTAGTTAATGTGCTAATGTAAGTATGGCCGCTTGTCCACACACGGTTTCTCGCCGTGAAAATCTCAGCTAATAGATCTCACTATTTCGACTGCATAGTTCGGATCACTGTGGAACCTTGTTTAGAATACATTACCGTACGTTTTCACGGTTAAAACAACACGCACCTTTGGAGTCGAATTTTTCGCAGTGTTATTAAGATTAAAAATAAACTTCAGATCAATTTAATTTTGTGTCTAACGGCAAGTACCCACCTATCTGAGAAAATATCTGTGACAAAGACGGAAGAAAGGCGACGAGACGGCCAGGCGGACTTAGAAAATTACTAGTCGGATTTGGAATCGTATATATACACTAACTTTACTACCTAACTTTTAATTCCACAATAATTTCGAACATTATTGATTGATTAAGTAAGTATTATTTTTTTTATAATAGTACAACTTAGCTTACTTCTACAATAGTATTATTTGGTTGCATTAAGGTGCTCTTTGCACGCAGTGCAGTTGGTGCAGGTGGTGCAGCAGCTGTTGCACAGGGCACATCGAGTAACGATGATATTCCCGAAATCCCCACTAGCCATCACCACTTTAGCAGTGCTAGGCATAGGTATATTGTTTGCAACGGTGCATGCATACCTTGACCTTATTGTCGAGCGGGCGCGGCTCGGGCGCCAGCAGCGAGCCCAGCTCCACGCGACAAGTGGAGGGGCGGCGCCGCTCGCCGCCTCCGCCGCCTCCGCTGCCGCTGCCGCCGGACATGTCGGAGCCGCCGCTTTCTGCGCACACGCGTCACGTTAGGGCTCGGTCACCAGCGGGGCCCGCGCCGCCGCCTCCGCCGCCGCACAGGTGGACGCTGCGCTGCGTCGATTCACCGCGTTGCAATGCGGACGGGATATATTTAGCGAGGGCGGGCGGCGGCGGCGGGCACGGGGCGTGTGGCTAGGAGCGATGTAAACACTCACCGGCGTCGCCGCTCGCGCCATCCCGCGTTCGCTCCGTGAACTGAAACGTAAAACGGTGCGCGTGAGTGGAGTGCGGATGGCGCGGTGCGTGTGGGCTGGCGGGTGAGCAGTGAGCGTGAGTGGAGTGAGGATGTCGCGGTGCGTGTGTGTGGGCTGGCGGGTGAGCAGAGAGCGTGAGTGGAGTGAGAATGTCGCGGTGCGTGTGGGCTGGCGGGTGAGCAGTGAGCGTGAGTGGAGTGAGGATGTCGCGGTGCGTGTGTGTGGGCTGGCGGGTGAGCAGAGAGCGTGAGTGGAGTGAGAATGTCGCGGTGCGTGTGGGCTGGCGGGTGAGCAGTGAGCGTGAGTGGAGTGAGGATGTCGCGGTGCGTGTGTGTGGGCTGGCGGGTGAGCAGAGAGCGTGAGTGGAGTGAGAATGTCGCGGTGCGTGTGGGCTGGCGGGTGAGCAGTGAGCGTGAGTGGAGTGAGAATGTCGCGGTGCGTGTGGGCTGGCGGGTGAGCAGTGAGCGTGAGTGGAGTGAGAATGTCGCGGTACGTGTGGGCTGGCGGGTGAGCAGTGAGCGTGAGTGGAGTCAGGATGTCGCGGTGCGTGTGGGCTGGCGGGTGAGCAGTGAGCGTGAGTGGAGTCAGGATGTCGCGGTGCGTGTGGGCTGACGGGTGAGCAGTGACCGTGAGTGAGCGGACCTGCACGCGGCGCACGCGGCGCGCGGCGATCTGCCGCGAGTGCCGGCGCAGCGCCTCCAGCGCGCCGTAGCTCACTGCACCCCCCGCGTCTTGCGCAGCACCCGCATCCCTCGCGGAGGTCTCCACCTATAACCCGACTCCTCTCAACCTATCTTCCACTTCGACCGCTCGCTCTGAAAGTTAAATACTAATTTCATATATCGTATAGGATCCGTTCATTTCTTAATATTTTCGTCAAGTTTTCGTGTCGCGTTTGTTAGCTGTTAAGTCCTTACCTAATAATTCTTGCAACTTTTCCAAATATCGTCTAAGAATTTTCGACATTTTAATTATATCAATTAAATTCAATTAATTCAAATATCCCACTCACACCCCCATAACCCAAACACCTTTAACAGGGAATATCGAAAGATGCTTTATGGACCCTTGAGCTGATTCTGATCAAAACAAAAACTGCATAGGTAGGTATTTAGATTTTAAAAATCTATTTCATTTTGGAATGGAACCCGTAGGCTTAGAATAAAATTAAAATATGATTTGAATAAAAGAAAGAATATAGGTACATATGGTTAAAATTCTAAGGATTTTTTTACTTGGTTTTTAAATCGACTTCCTACGACGTAGAGCATGATTTATAAGTAGTCGGGTTTTAGTTTTTGAATTCAATTTTTATGAATGCATGCCGATGCCGATCTTGAACGATAATTTACTTGACACTGGCCTAATACACTATGTGTGGATCGAAATGCGAAGAATAAACCTTCATCGTTAATTGAAAAAAAAAACTTTATCAATGGAATAAGATCCACTTGATCTTTTTTTTAATAATAATAAAAAAAAAAACATGAGATCCGAAATATTAAAGTCGAAATAAATACCTACATAGAGAAGTAAAACGCAGTCATATCGCACAGTGTGCAATATGCCCATAGAATCGGACATTCTGATTGAAGTTCAGCATTCGATGCGTCTTATTATTCTATATGCTAGAGTAGAACTCCTAGAAGCAAGTTCTGTGTAGTTATTGCGGAATAATTTTTCAAAGTGTAGCTACTTTGGAGGTATAAAAAGTACAAAAATCCGATTTTCTCGAAAATTAAATATTTAACTGTGAATTTCAAAGCGTTTTATAATTTATCATGTAAAACAGTATTTGTCAAGCTTTACCGCAGTTCTGAAAGACGCGAGTAATTTCAAAAAATCATTCAAATGCTTTTGATTTATTCTCGATTTCTATGCATTTTGCGCACCTAAACTTATTTTTATAATTAAAACTATTGTGTATTTTATAAACACAAAAAAACAGCATTCTTATTCGTTTCGATTCTGAGTTAAAAATATTTTTAAATTTTGAGTCGAAGCGCCTATCATTTTTTGGCGTCAATGACCCCGGGACGTTTGATTTCAACTTGAAGTAGAAAAAATAAACAATATTATAAGAGTATAATTGTATAGGATTCATTTTCAGGTGATTTGTGTTTATAAAATACACAATAGTTTTAATTATAAAAATAAGTTTAGGTGCGGAAAATGCACAGTAATCGAGAAAAAAAATCAAAAGCATTTGAATGATTTATTGAAATTACTCGCGTTCTAATTGTGTTTCAGAAATGCGGTAAAGCTTGAAAAATACTGTTTTGCATGATCAATTATATTACGCTTTGAAATTCACGGTTAAATATTTAATTTTCAAGAAAATCGGATTTTTGCACTTTTTATACCTCCAAAGTAGCTACACTTTGAAAAATTATTCCTCAATAACTATACAGTATAATAATTGGCTTCTAGGAGTTCTATTCTAGCTTATAGAATAATAAGACGCATCGAATGCTGAGCTTCAATCATAATGTCCGATTCTATGGGCATATTGCACACTGTGTATCGTAGTTAAAGATATGTTTTTATGCAATTCAGATCGATCCGCTGTGATGTTTGGTTTAACCATCGACGTTTACACTTAAGAATGAGTCATCATCTCAGTAGCGTCGGTCGAGCAACAAACAGAATATGATTGAACACGTACGTGTAACTGGAGATATATACCTACTGTTGTATTGTAGACATATCAACCTTAATAGGTATAAAAAGATCCCCAGTAAATAATGAAGTTTTCTAATGTCCTATGTAGAAGATCTTAAATAAGAGTATTGCACGTATAAGTAGAATATGTACTCGTAGTACTCAGGTATCATTTACCAATCAGTAAAATTTTATAGGTAAAAAGTGTTATTAGCCCCTCCTCTGGGCCCTGAGGGAAGGGCTGGGGCCCTCTGTGCCGCTGCTTCTGTCGGTCTCCAGGCGCCAGCCTCCGCGGATCCACTGCACGCGTAGGACCGCAACACACAGTAAGTACGTAGTTTATTCTTACAATGGAAGTCACTTAAGCGTAATATAAGATTTTGTACATAATAGACGTCTCGCAAGCGAAATTGTTTAATATAAAGAGTCCCGCGGGATCGGTAAATGAGTGTTCGAGTGACCCTCGTGTGCGCGAATAGCGGGTGCAGCGAGTGCTGCGGGGCGGAGCGACCGGCAGCCGCGCACGCGGGCACGGGACTCAATCCACGACCGGTCCGACCGACGCTCGTTAAATCTATTTCGGAAGTAATGCCACCCTCGCAGGGTAGAGCGGCGCGCGTCGGGCGGGCGGCTCTAGCGGGCACGTCGTCGGGCGGGCGGCGGCGGCGTGTCGGCACCCGCGCGCGCCGCGCACTGCCGCGCCGCCCTCGCGCCCTCGCCGCTCCGCCGCCCTCGCCTCCACCACCGCCATCGAACTCTATGCTTGTAATATCAGAGAAACTTACATTCTTATTTCTTATCATTTGGAAAAAAATAATCAACGGGAAACAATTTTTGATTCATCAAACAAAATTATATATGTATGAAATTGTTTTATCACTTCTTGAAATACCTATTATGCCAGTCTCTTTTTGGACCCTTTTTTTTCGCATCGTACTCCTCCAGGTAAAACGCTTAAAGAAAGCAATATGCGGCGAGCGAAACGAACAGCTAATTTTTAATAAATTCAGGGCTTATTGTCCCCTTATTGTACCACACAGTGTTCGCTGGCAAAATAGGATTAAGTCTAATTCACCATATGTCGAGTGCTTTTTAGACTAGGTACCAACGTTCCAACAAGGTTCCAACATCAGTCAGTCAGTCAGTTAGTCAGTTAGTCGAAACCAGTATATTGATAATTAAACAACAACTTTAAGCACAAACAATTTTAACCGATTACAAACAATTACACACAATTGTACCGTAACCGAGACGCGCCGCGGTTACAACAGGTCAAACCACTGAACGTAGAGAGTTAGAGGATGTGTTCGTCAAGAGCTGAAAGTAAGTAAACTAAGAAAGGATATTTAAAAATACGCAACACAAACGAAAATGCGGATTTCAGTTAGTAACATATCATATCATAGATCTATACTCAGTACATACATAATCAATATTACGAGTATAATATAACGTTCGCGCTTGATTAGGCCGATCGCTGCGGTTGCATGTCTGCCGGGAAGCCGGAAGTCGTTAGTCCGCCCGTCAAGGAAGGTTGGTTTGCCAGTCGCACTGAACTACTACGTGCCATCGAAGGGCGGCTGGGTCCGTCAATTGTATCATGTCTCCGGCAGAGGCACTGATTAATCGTTTGTTGTCGCACCCTCGTGCCCAGCCGCAGTACATGCGCGGGGAGACACCGCGGTCCGCGTAGTCTGAGCCAGATTAATGCGCCCGTGGCCCTTTCATGGCATTTTGCTCGTTTTATTTCAATCTTAGTATTTTTACCTAGTCTCTCGTCTAACAGACTTTTTTTTGAGGTAATTTTCTCGGGCACAAATTTGACTGTTTTAGAAAAGAAGACTTTCTTTTTCAAACTGAATATGCGTCTCGATTTGGTCACCGCGTCAAAATCACTTATGTTGAGATCACGATTATATTAATACGCATTATAATTGTTATTGGATCTTCTTATACATATTACGGCTCCATAGTAGGAGGCTTTGATAAACAATTCGATATTTATACTAATAATTTAATTTTAATTAATTAATAATTGAATATTTTGGACATTTCACACAACGCCATCTAGCCCCAAACTAAGCAGAGCTTGTATTACGGAATCCAGATAACGGATATTTTTTAAATACATACATAGAATACATAAAAAAACCCAGAGTCAGGTCGAACACCGATGTTTATCACATAAGTGCTTGTCCTGATGTGGGTTTCGAACCCGCGACACCGGCGTGGAAGTACAACACACTTGCTACTCGACCAATGGAGGCCCAACGTCCAGGGCGGCGGCGCAGTCCCGAGCCACGCCGCCTCAACGGCGGGTACCTGCCGGTTATTATTCTTATCACTGTTACCGGAATAGTTAAATAGGAAAGATAAGAAACAGCCCGCATCGATCAGGTATCGCTGAGGTAGGGGTGGCCTCGGTCGCCTGTCGGGCTGTCAGGTGGGTGCAGCGGTGAGGCGGGTGCGCGGGGGCGGGGGGCGGTGCAGTGATCTGCTGACCTACTTCGGCACGTTAATGGTATCACGTGAAAAAGCTCGCGTGCGGCCGGGGTCGTTACCCCACTCCGGCCGCACCGCACCGTACCGCCGCCGCCGCACCGCCCGCCTTCCGCCGCTCTTCCGGCCCGCGGCGCGACAGAAGGAAAAACCTCATCGAGGCGACTCGAGCCCATCTTACACGAACGAGCGTTACATAGTCGAGCGTGACGGCTCAAACTCATTCAATACCCATGAAATATAATGCTCAGGTGGGCCTAAAGAAGTTTTCACTTCAATAACGCATGAAACAACATAAATAAATACAATTTATTTCAATGTTAAATTCATTTCCTGCATGCATCGTAGTTCTCATCCATCCGTTCTCGGGAAAAGTCCTGATAAAGGTAGGATAAACAAACAGACTCAAGTAGGCACACTATCAGTTGCTAGCTGCCACCTAGTCTCTGCTGCCACGTAGAGGCCACACGTAGAGGCCACACGTAGAGGCCATACGTAGAGGCCACACGTAAAGGCTGAGCACAACATCTACGAACCGCGTTCGAGTGTGGTCTGTGTATACGAACACGGCCGGTTTACGGTTATTTTTTTACGATCCAGCTACGTGAGGAGATTCTGTAGCGCATGATGAATAGAGTAGCTCCTATGTACCACAATCCGGGTTTTGACCTCTTTGCGGATACTTGGACGAAGATTTTGTTTGAGGTTTTGTGAGCGAGACGTATGAATGTTGATTATTAAATTAATTTATTATTTTAGTTTTCCAAAATTTTTGGTATTAATTTTATTTAATTTATCACTCACCTTAATTTTTTTTTTTTTTAAATCAAATGTAATTTGATAATTTAATTGACTCTTTAATTAATATATTTGGCTGCTGCTATCTTAATTAAAGTAAAATAAATAAATTATTATAATAATAATTATTGCATGTCGTCTTCACCTATAATTGCAGTGGCACTTGGCCTGAGCTATGTATCATGTAACCAAAAAATGTATTAGTGTATACTGTGTTGGTGATCAATAAATAAAATAAAATAAAAAATAAAATACAGATACAAATAGTGTAATACACTCTACGAAACGGCTAATATTAGAGCTACGCGAGGAGATTGCGTAGCATAATACGATGCGTAGGCCCTCTACGAAATGGCTTCGTTAGAGCTATGCGAGAAGATTGCGTAGCACAATAACGATGCGTAGACCCACTACGAAACGGCTACGATAAAGCGTAGCACATGATCCGTAACCCTTCTACGAAATGGCTACGATTGTTGACCCGCGCGGATACGTACCTACATACATACGTAACCATATTCTACAAATAGGCGACAATAGGTTACTACTAGGATAGGTGCTTTTTTATTGACAATGCCATTTTATAGCTCTCGACCCCAAAGGGCGAAATACGAGTAAGTAATACGACAAAAGGTTGTATGAAATGCATTCTCCGAAGATCGGTATTTCAGTTTTCTACTAAATTCAATGTTTGAGTGGATAAAAAGACGGATTGAAAATGTGCAAGTATTGAGTTTATTTCTTAGTACGGACACTTAGCATTTTTTTCGCAGTGGAACAAACAACATCACAATTCTTCCACGGGTGACAAAGTCGCACGCGGTTTTTTTAGTACCTACCTAAGTACCTACCTATTGTACATAATAAAAGAACGAAATGAAACAAATTATTAGATACCTAATCTAAGTTCTTAGTGGATTTTGGGTAAAAATATTTCATTTTATTAATTTTTTTCATTTGATTAAGAATTCTGAACCTTATTCTTTGGAGATAAAGTTCTTTTTTAATTAAATCTAAATATAAGGATTCATAATCCTTGATAGAGACCCACTCGTTAAGGAGTGTGTCTCGTTCACACAGTTGCCAGCATACAATTAAAATTAACATGGCCATAATTTTTGAAATAAGTGGGTCAATTTTCGAAATTAGACGATTTGCTCTAAATATTATTCAGATTCATTTGAAAGGTTTAGTACAGTCGCTGTCATGTAGGTTAGGTACCTAACTGCCGAGAAAAATAATTACTGTTCGAAAGAAACAGTATTAAACCATTGATTCAGATATACCTCACTAGAATGCGGCGCACCGCTCTCTTTTATGTTGATATTTTAATGTATAATATAATGATAAAACAATAATGCAAAGTAACGTATGTATATAACATTGTTATTTTATTGAGCACATTGAATTTTCCCTTGGTTGCTTGTTTATGTCTCAATGAAATATTCAAAGTTCAAAAATTATGGTCGCCCTACAGAACGAGATACACTCCTTACTAGTTCTAGCTCTTTCGCGGTTTCCGTGTGAGTCGGCATTCTAGATACATTACAACCTTATTACATATTATTACTTATTACAGGCTGTACATTCGTACAAATACTCTTTGACTTACATCAAAATACATCATCGAAGGCAATTTAAGAACGCAATAGATGAATAGACAACCTAGGATTTCTCATCGAAGGATTCCGTGCTGATCTGTGATTCCGTGTCATGGCAAAAGTAAACGCAGTGGGGGCAGTGAACGGCGTACAATAAAACCGAGACTGGCGAGGGCAAGGGGGAGTATGGGGCTGGGGCCGGGGTAGCGGCATGCGCGCTCGCGCGGGTGGCGCAAGCGGCGCGGGCGGCGAGGACGCGGGCGCGGCGGCGGCGTGCTGCGTGGTGCGCGTGCTGCTGGTGTACGCGTGCATCGTGCTGGTGCACTCGCTGCTGTACTGGGGCCGGGAGCGACTGCGGCGCCGCGCGCGCTGACGCATGCCGAGCTCGCGCTGCCGCACTTGGCCGACGCCGCACGCCACACGCCACGTGCTGCTGTGCGTCGCGTGGCTCATCTTCGTCTACATGTTCCTGCTGACCATGTTCCAGCTGATCGAGATGCTGCGACCCAAGCTAACGTCCGCGCCCAGGCCGGATCCAACCACATTTATTTGTCCTCATTGTTCATCCGAGTGTTTTCAAGCTGGCTAGACGCACATGACGAATATTCAAGGTTCCCGGTAACTGACGTAGGTACCTACTACTTACTCCCCTTTTTCCGCTCTACACTGCGTTAGTATGTCACGAAAATAAAAAAAATGTTTGGAGTCACGAGGTTTTGTATTTCTGATTTCTTTATTCCTGATACTTGACAGGTAAACATAGTCGTTCTTTAGTTCGGGTACAACTTACCTACCAACTTAGCAAGATACCTATATGGCATCTAGAACAACTTATTTGTAATTGTATTGCACCTAGATACTGCACGTACATTGCATAGGTATTTGAAAAAGCTGGCCACTGGCACAGATAATATTATACCTAATATACTAGTAGGTACCACTGGGCTTACATGGTAAGGTGGTCAACATTTGGTAAGTCCACCCTAGTTACATACATCAAGAAAAACTGGCCACTGGCTTACATGACAAGCAAGGAAAGAAACTCAGGTGGCCACGTGGCCAAGTCATTATTTAGTTATTCCATTCTAGTTGTGCCAATTTTAAGCATTTTTCCCGACTTATATCTCCGGGATCCAGATCCATTCAAGCTAAGTTAATGGAAAGGCAGGCTTATTATTAATTTTATTTTATTTGCGGTTCAGCCGTCTTGACTTTGAAATAATATTGTGTAAAATTTTTGTACCATACACCCACTATTTTTAACGAGACTGGAGGCTGATTTAATTAACATTTATTAGCCATACAACTTGATGTAAACTAAAGTACCAAAAAAGTAAAAAAAAAGTTTTATCTTATTTATTTCATTTTTAAGGTCTACATCATTTGTAAGGCATCGTCAAAAGTAGTCTAATAATCTCAAATTAAACAATCAGTGATACATAAAAAAATAGTTTACTCTAAAAAAAATTGGTTTTGCGCGCTGCGCACTTTGATTGATAAACAATTGATAATAACCTACCAACAGAAACTATGCACTTTTACACGTACCGAATTTCAGCTCAATTGGTTACGAAGAACTTCCACCTATCTATCCAACCGTCCTCAGGAACTTTTGCAATACATTAGTGTGTTGTTAGTGGGATACTTGAAGAGAATTGCGCTTTTTGTCTATGATGGGATAGAAGACAGAAGATGCCTTTTGCCATTTCTCATTTGTGAATTTTAAGAATGAAAAATTATAATATATTAAGCTTTGATTATTTACTCTATAATCAAAGATATTAAGGTTGCCTGGAAGAAATCGCTTTTAGCGATAAGGCCGCCCATTGAAGAATTTATTATTTTTGGTTCTTTTATTTTTAAGCTTCAAGCTTCGTGCTTCCTTTTATACCTATATTTCCTCGGGGTATAGGTACAATAAAGTGTTACTATATATCTATTTATCTAATATTAGTTAGGATAGCAAAGGATGTTCCTGCATTGGAATAAACAGAGTGGTCTAAGAATAATGAAATAAGTATAGGATATTGTTATATATTTTTTATATTCCAATATTTAGTTGCGGTGTAGTAAGGTTCATAAGTACTTAAAAATTAAATGTTTTCCTGATTGGCACGACAATGGGCGAGATTGCTAACTTCCGTCATCTTAAGGAAGGAGCCGAGTCGAGCGCCGAGCGCGATCAGTCCGAGTCGTCGATCTCCGCGGAGTCGCGCAGCTTGCGCGTGCTCACCAGGTTCTGCAGCCACGAGTTGGACTTCTGTGCGGCGGCGCGGCGCGGCGTGCGGCGCTCCGTCGGCGGCGAAGGCGGCGGCGGCGGCACCGCGACGCCGCGCGGCCGCCCGCGCCCGCGCGCACGCGCCCCCCGCCCGCCGCGCGCCCGCCCGCGCCCGCTCTCCAGGGGCTCGTCCTCGTCGCTGGACAGCACCACGATGGCCTTGCCGCCACCGCCGCCGCGAGGCGCCGCCACGCTGCGCACGGATACCTGCGGTGGCAGCTTGACGATGGGCACCACCAGCTTGGGCGCGGCGGGCTTGGCGCGCACCGAGGTGTCGACGACGGCGGCGAGCGCGTCGTCCGCGGTGGCGTCGAGGTCGGCCTTGCAAGCACGCAGCGCGTCCGCAATCTCCGTGTCAGTGTCGGGCGCAGCGGCGAGCAGCGCGGCCACGGCGCGGCGGCGGTGCGCGTCGAACGCGCGCCGGAACACGTCGTCGTTGTGCTTGAGGGTGAAGTCGCGCACGGCGTCGGTGACCACGCGCACGGACAGCACGGCGAGGCGGCGCTCGGGCGGCTGCGCCAGGAAGTAGTCCCGCAGCAGCGCCTCCACGTCGGGCGCTCGCGCCGCCACGCCGGTCAGGTCGGCCTCCTCGCCGGGCTCGCGCGGCTTACGCTCGCGCACGCGCTTCTCACGCTTCATTAGCAACACGTCGCTGGCGTTGGCCACCTGTCCCGCAAAGTGCTGGCCGAAGCGCACGCGGTTGAAGTCCTGCGCGTCGTGCTCGTAGAAGACGCTCAGGCGCACGAGCGGCAGCGCGGGCTGGTTCGCGTGCCCGCTGCGCGCCGCCGCGGCCTCCGCCACGCACTCGGCCACGCGCTTCCGGAGGAATTCCTGCACGCGCTCCGCCTCATTGACGCCCTGCTCGCCCATGTTCTCCTCCGAGAGCACGATGGTCTTGAATATGAAGGGGCGCACGGTCCGCAGTGGCAGCGGCTTGAGGATAAAGCTGCCCTTGTGGATCTGCAGCAGGCCACAGTGCTTGGGCAGCGCCTCGCCTGCCGCCAGCGACGTGGCCACTGTGCTGCCGGGCTGTACCACGGTAAAACTCTCCCTGTCCGAATTGTTGCCGTGCAAGGGGATCATCTGGCTGTCATGCTCGTGGCCCCAGACAACTAGATCCAGGAACTTGGGAAGAACATCCTCTCTGATGTAATTCTTGGGTCCTCTGTCTGCTCTGTTTTGATGCAAGACTAGCAGGTTGAACCAATCGAGCGTCTCGTCGGGACGGTCCATTTCCACTTTTTTCTCCTCCAGTAGCCTAGAGAGTCTTTGGTCCTTAAGATGGCTGAGGCCGTAGAGCGCGAGTCGGGTGGCGCCCTTCTGCATCAGCACCGGCGAGATGTTGACGTGCGTGTAGTCGGTCCACTTGCCGAAGTAGTTTACGAGCCCGGAGATGGAGAGGATGTCCAGCGAACTGACACTGCCCTGCCCCACGGGATCGTCATGGTTGCCGTGGATCGACAGGATCGGATATGACACGTTCAAGTTGGGATCTTCATAGTTGACGACTCGCGAGAAGTTCTCCAACTGGTCAGAGAGGAGCTCCACGTGAACCGGCTTGTCTCCGAGACAGTACTTGCGAATTATCTGCGTGCATTTGTACATACAGCTCGGTGACGGTTTAGATTGGTCGAACAGGTCCCCGCCGAGTAGCACCAGATCCACATCGTATTCTACTGCGTGAGATAACACTTCTTCGAAAGCTATGAAGCTGTCTTCGCCGCGAACGGCATCGTTCTCTAGGTAACCTAAGTGAATATCTGAAGCTATCAGAACTCTGAGAGTGTCATCAGGTGACCAAGAACTAGCGTCGCTTTCCACCATAATTTCTTTTAAGCGTTACTTTATTTTAATCAAAACATTAAATATGGTAGGTATCTCACAAAAACACGCACAGAAAATCTTAAGAAAATCTTTCGTGAGAATAACAAAACCCCGCTTCTAGCTCACACAATCAAATCAAATCAGCGGGCGGCGGCATTATTATCGCGTCCCAGCTTTTTAGCGTCACAGTGTGACAGTGACATTCAATGACTCTTGAAATTGACATTGATTGATATAAAACTTCCAACTCTGTGGTCGTAAGGTGTTACAAGCTAGTCCTTTTGACGCTAAATTTGGCGATAGCGAAGAAGTTTCGGGTGATCATTTGGTAATGTAGACTATATAGCCTATACAATAAGTTGCTTTGCATTCCCGCGGTACTTACAGAGATGGGTATACTCCACGAACAGAACACGAATAATTAAAAAAAACACTACCTAAAATTTACAAAATCTGGAACAAACCACCCCCCTTTCGTCGCTTTTCGTGCCAATGTGTACTAAATCTTTCCCACGTCTTCGTTTCTTTGTTTAATGTACCTTAGGTACTTAATATATTTTGTAATAATGCTGAAAGTGTTAATGGAATAGAATAGAATAGAAAGAATAGAATAGAAAGGAATTTATTTGCCTATACAATACAATAGAAACTTATAACTAATCTAAATAATTCTTACTTAAAAAGACTTACTCTAACCTTCGTGTATGTATTTGTATGGCAAAAAAGGACTCAACTCAGCGTTATGCTGGATAGATGGGGTTTCCCACCTATCCAGCGCTGGTTTTCAGTTGAGCCCTGCGAAGGTTACCGACACGACCTATGACTATTATATACTTATTTTACTAAACAATAAAAAACAAAAGAAAAAAAAAAGCAACCTAACAAACGAAATTAATAACAAAAATCATAATAAGCAAGGAATGAAACAAAATCAAAATTGATATAAACCAAAAAGAAGAAAATATCAGTAAGTACATATTGTAATAATAAATTGGCTTTATTATTTCCTATCAATAAAAATACAGAACAAAACACTATTTAACGACTGACAGAGGGAGCGTTAAGTGTTATGGGTACCTATATATATATGTATGTATAAGGATTTGAATATGTATATGTATATTGATTGATGTGCATATGTATATATATATATATATATATATATATATATATATATATATATATATATATATATATATATATGTATGTATGTATGTAAACCTAAGCTTCATAAAGCAAAAACAAAACTCCAACTAAATTATAGACCTATCGTTATTTATTAAAACTTCATCGTCATTTTGAGCAATTAGGAGAAAAGATTTAAGGCGGAGGTATATTATTCCAGCATTTTGTTGCTGCATATCGGAAGCTGCCTTTGAAAGCCGCTGAGTGATGATGTGGCGTAGCCAGCTGTACAGAACACTGTCTTCTAGCTTCGTTTGATTTCATCCAACGTAGTTTGTGGTAGAGATATGAAGGAGAGGTAAAATTAATTACGCCGAAAAGAAGACAAGCCATATGCAGTTTCCTACGTAATTTCATCCTAAGAATGTAATGCTGGTTCAGAAATGGAGTCACGTGCCCACGCGGTGGAATTGCAAAGCAGAATCTAGCACAAGCATTCTGGACTCTCTGAACAAGGCGCTGTGTCCGGGTTAGAAGGCGAGGACCAAAGACAGCGTCAGTGTAGTTTAGTTTAGACAATACTAGGGATTCGACTAGTCGAATTCTGAGTTCCTCACTTAGATATGTTCTTATTTTGTATAAAATTTTTAAACGGTAGAAACAGTTTTGTACTGAATCTGTAATGTGTTTTTCAAACCTAAGATCAGAGTCCATGAGAAGTCCCAGGTTACGTGCTTCATAAACGCGCTCGATTGGCTCGCCCATAAGGCTTAGTTGAATACTTTGCGGTAGTTTTAGTATCTGCTGTTTGGATCCAAAGATTAGGTATTTTGTTTTTGAAGGGTTAAGAAGGAGACTATTTTTATTAGACCAATTAACTATATTACAGAGATCAGATGTTAAACGCTCTATCGCAGTATCGATTTCAGTTGGTTTAAAAGATATATATATTTGTATATCATCGGCGTATATGTGGTATTGGCAGTGTTCCAAACAATTAATAATGTCCGCACAATAAAGAATAAATAATATTGGCCCAAGAATTGATCCTTGCGGCACTCCTCTATTGACAGGCGTAATCTGAGATCTTGAACAGGTGCCATTTGAATTTTTAAGTTCTACGAACTGATAGCGGTTACTCAAATAACTGTCAAACCATTTTATTGCCGATGGGTCAAATCCATAAAAGTTTAATTTAGACAATAGCAGAGCTATATTTATTGAATCAAACGCTCTGGAGAAATCAAGCAGAACCAGTAAAGTGCAAAGACCTCTATCTTGAGCATACAATATATTGTCTGTAACATCTAACAAGGCAGTAGTAGTGCTTCTGCCTTTTCGAAACCCTGATTGTACATCTGGTAAGATATTATTAATATCTAAGTAGTCGGTGAGCTGATGGCAGACAGCTTTTTCTACTATTTTGGATATACACGGAAGTATACTAATAGGTCTTAAATCTTTGATCTCTAGGGGGTTACTATTTTTAGGAAGAGGGCGAACCACTGCTACTTTCCATGTATCTGGGAAGGTCGATGTTTCAATTGAGCTGTTCACAATTCGCGTCAGAATGGGCCTAAAGAACTTGCTTTCTTTACTATATATATTATATTGTTCTTAACTTGCTGTAAGTTTTCCGAAAATTGTAAGATAACGATAGAAATTATCAGATTATGAATGGTGATTATGATAAGCTATGTACAATAATCTAGCATTTTTGTGGTACAATCTAGCACTTGTTCGTGACATCGAGTTGGCTTGGCAACCCAAGCAATGCAAAACCCATAATTCATCTTACTAATCTGTGCCACACACAAAAGGCAAGAGGCAAGGCAAGGCACACAACACAGGAAAACAGACAATTTGAAGTTACTATTACGTGTAATGAATGCTCTACTCTAAAATTGTGCCGTTTCTGACGGAGCCAACTATTTATGCCCCCCAGAGTGCTGCAGTTCAATTATCATGATTGTATCATAGTGATAAAGAACAGAGTGTTGTTAGTGAGAGAAAGTGTCGTGAAATCGGAGTCTCCTTCAATCAAATGATGTGGACGAGGGCGATTGTGCAAGCGCGGCGCGGCAGCCTGCTGCTGGCGCTGGCGTCGCTCGCGGTGAGTGCGGAGCGCGCGCCCTGACCAGGCCGGGCCTCCTGCGGTCCCTTCTCACTTTGCTTCAATCCTTTGTTATTGTTTTCAATGTCAGATGATTTGTGATTTGGAGGTACATTAGTAAGGTTACACCCCCACATTCAAAATCCCCTCTAGTGATATCATAAGGTGTGTTTATAATAGCGAAATTCAATAGATACCTACTAGTTACTATTCTACAAATCTTGTAAACTGTATGTAGTTATTGTAGGTATATATTTAATTTCAACAAAATAGTTTACACCATATTGATAAATAGGATACAATAACTTAAAAACTATACAATACTTTTACTAAACTAGGAAATTATCAATATTTATGAATTTTTCAACTAAGTTCAGGTGGCCACATCCTAAAGTATTATATTATGGCGGAATATTGAATAACGCTCAAAGGACTTTTAAGGGCCCATTAGAAGACTTTTAAGGGCCCGGCAACACCGGGTTTGAAGATCTCACAAATGCATATGAAGTCTCTTTACTATAGATTAACGATAAGTAATGATGAAATACTGCGTACACATATACGAAAATATAGTAAAATCTTTAAGTAATGCGCATTACTTGCAAAACAAATTAATATCTGAGAAAAAATATGCGCCTCTAAAAATGTAATAAAATCAACATGGAATATTATTAAGAAAGAAACAGGAAAAACTGACAATTGTGATAAATATATAGATTAAATCATAGATTTCAATAAGGAAATAATTAGAATGCGCTACAAAGACTTACTGACAGGGCAGAGGTCTGTATCAAATGGACAAGGAGTCACTCCTCGAACGGAGGCAATGACGAGGCTGACTCACTGGCAAGAAAAGGAGCAAAACTCACACCTACCACCAAAGATGTCAGCACCTCCAACCCACCAACATCTGAGATCAGGACTAGGCTTAAAATGTTCACAGACAAAGAACACCAAAAACTGTGGGAACGCGGTAGCGACTGCGTACATACAAAACTAATGTTTCCCCAGTTAGGCAAAAACCTCACAAATGCGCTACTAAAACTGAAACGCGAAGACCTTCGCCTGATGGTAGGGATAATCACAGGCCACTGTGACCTCAATCATCACCTCTTCAAGATAGGAGCCACAGACATAGATATCTGCAGGGGCTGCTTACTAGACCAGGAAATAGTGGAGCATGTGGTGATCCACTGTCAAGTGACAGAGGAGAGTAGGATCAAGACAGGCTTGCGCAAGTATATATCGGGGGGCAATGCACAATGCACCCTACAACGGGAAGCCAGTGCAGACCGCTGTACCCCCTTTTTAGAATTAGAATTAGAAGGAAATAATTAGATCACCCACGGAAATTGCCAATCATTTTAACGACTTCTTCGCCCAAATTGCGACAGATATGACGAGGGGCCTTGGGAGATCGGAAGATAATGCCCTAATTCAACTCAACAAGTACTCTACACCAAATTATAGTACCTTCACTTTACCTGACATAAGTCCGAAATGCGTAATTAATATTATTAATAATTTAAAACCCAAAAGATCGTGTGATCTATGGGATGTCTCCACAGAGCTCTTGAAAAAAATTAAGTATGAAATTGCTGTTCTTCTATCACACGTCATAAATGACAGTATTGGAAATGGTAATTTCCCAGATCTGCTAAAAATGGCTAAGGTAATACCTATTTATAAAAAAGACTCTCATTCAGATCCTAATAATTATAGACCCATTTCACTACTGCCAGTGTTCAGCAAAATTTATGAAAAATTTATAACAAATTAGTTGTATAAGTTTATAGAGACTAACAATATTATTAACAATAGACAATTTGGTTTTCAAAGAAATAAAAGTACTGCTCAAGCAATAAACATTCTTTTAGAAAGAATCTTGTGGGACTTAGATAGTTCCAAGAGTACGTATGGACTATTTTGCGATCTTTCAAAGGCTTTTCATTGTGTTTGCCACAGAATATTATTGGCAAAATTGAGTCATTATGGTGTACGCAATAATGAGCTCTCTATAATTAGGTCCTACCTTTGTAATAGAAAACAAATTACTGTGTGTAACGGATCAAATTCCAAAACAAATGAGGTAGAGCTAGGAGTACCGCAAGGGTCCATATTAGGTCCCCTTCTCTTCATTATATATATCAATGATCTAGTTGCTGGTGTAGAAAATGAATCCGACATCGTATTATTTGCTGACAATACCACAGTCATAGTGAGTGATAAACTTAAGGAAAATATTGACATGAAATTAAACAATCTGATTCAAAATATTAATGAATGGTTCAAAGCCAATAATTTGCTTTTAAACGTTGAAAAGACTAATATTGTTAGATTCTTCCTGGGTAATAAAGTAGTAGCTGATCCAGCTCAGAGCACCATTATAGAACACTCTATTAATAAAATCAAATATGTAAAATTTTTGGGAGTCAAATTTGATAGTAAGCTGTGCTGGGATAAACATATCGAATCTATAGTAGGAAAACTAAAGTCTGCCGCCTATGCAATAAAAACAATAAGACAGTTGAGCGATGAACATACCGCCAGGACAGTATACCATGCATATTTTCATTCAATAATGACGTATGGTATACTGGCGTGGGGGAATGCATCACAGTCCAAGAGAGTGTTTTTGTTGCAGAAGCGAGCGATACGGTCTATTCAGCAAATGAATAGACTGAAATCATGCCGACTTAGCTTTAAGCAACAGAATATAATGACTTTTGCTGGTGAAAATTTGTACCAAAATTTTATATACGCCAAAATAAATAAAAAAGATTTCAAACAACACATTGATATTCATAATTATAATACACGTAATAAAAACAATATTGTTACCCCAGCTCACAGACTTGCCAAGATCGGTAAAAGCTTTGTATTGTCTAAGTATTAAACTTTATAACAATTTATCCGATGACATATGTAACCTAGATTTAAATGAATTTAAAATTAAAATAAGAAAATTATTAATTGAAAAATCTTACTATACTATTGACGAAGCTATTGCGGATAACTTTAGTACTGACTGTACCTAAATGTTAACATTATTATTATTATATTTTGACGTATCCAAGTGTACCAAAATGTATCAAAATGGAATAAAGAGATTGTATTATTGATTATAGATTGTATATTTTAGATAGATATTTTAAACCATTATATAGAAAAAAATAATGGTTTAAAATAATGACCTTGTTGTTTTCAATTAGCCTGGCTACAAATCAAAACAATGAATTAGGTAATTATTTAACTCGTGTAAGCTCGTGTGAATCGTCCACATACACACAGAGATTCACGGTCGTCGTCCGCCGATGAACAAAGTAGAATCGCGGATCGTCGGAAACAACCATAAGATGAGATAGAAGTAAGGACAAGGCCCGGGCGAGCATTGACCAGTAGCTAGTGTATACCTCGTCCCGCGCAGATGCTGGGCGGGACGCGCGGCGCCGATCTGGTGATCGAGATCCCGGGCGGCGGGGCGGGTGGCGAGGACGGGGACGCGGGCCGCTACCGGCTGGACTACCGACCGCCGGAGGGCTCGCCCGCGCCTAACCACACGGTGCCGGCGCGCGCCTCCACCATCAAGTTCCAGGGTCTGCCCGGCACCAAGTACCACTTCATGCTCTACTACTCCAACGCCACCTTCGCCGACCTGCTCACCTGGAACCAGACCATCATCACCGGTAATATTCCCTTTACTGTTCACATAATTTGTTCACATGGTTACAGATGGTTACTTTAAGAAATCATAATAAATGCTATGTTATTCACATAATATGATTTTGTCAGTGTCTGTAATTGTATGGATCAGGTATTAAGTAACAGTGTTACACGTTTGGGTGTTACTAGATGGGAACCCATCTTATTGACACTCTTTTTCAAGGAGCATAAGTACTTGTATGTGCTTATTGATCTCTGCTCATTTGTTTTTGTTGAGCTCTACTTTACAAGTTAAATGACAGGTTCAGCTCATGCTCAGTGAAGAACACTACACTAGAGATCGTGTGAGTAATGTCAGCACAGCAGCGTGTATTGAATGTATTTGTGTAGTGAAGGTGTGTGCGTGGTGGGTTGGTTGCAGCGCCGGAGCCGCCGACCAACCTGACGGTGGCGCTGGGCCGCAACAAGCAGGCCTCCATCGCGTGGGCGCCGCCCGCGCACGGCGACTACACCGCCTTCCGGTTCAAGGTGAGCCCGCCTCCCTGGCCGCTGCCAGGGGCTGCCGTAGCTCTCAATGATATCACTTGTATACCAAACTACAGACAGAATCGATTGGGCTACCTCCAATCGATTCTGTCTGTAGTTGCGACGTCATTGAGTCATCCATCCTCGCAAAGTGTCCCATTCATATTAGCGGTGGGAAGTGTGAGGCATGCCTAGAGTATAATCAAGTATCCGGACCTGCCGCCGCAGCCGCAGATGAGACGTGCGATTTGTGAGCGGTGTGCGTGCTGTGCGTGCAGGTGATCGCGCTGACGGAGCGCGCGGAGGTGGCGGAGCGCAACATCACGGTGGAGGCGGGCGGCGCGGGGGGCGGCAACTGGACGCACGCGCTGCGTGACCTGGCGCCCGGTGCCACCTACCAGCTCCACGCCTTCACGCTGCTCCACGACAAGGAGAGCGCCGCCTACGCCTCGCGCAACTTCACCACCAGTGAGTGCGCACTGCACTGCACCACATACACTACACTACACTGCACTACACTACTTACATACTAACCAAGAGAATGGGTTTGGATCATTTAACCTTGTGGGGCTTGGGATTGACACATAATTAATATTATATAAATATTCATCCATATAAGAATCCTATACACCAGCCGATTTTGAAACATTCAAAGGCCCCCGGCCAGGGGGTGATGTGTGAATGCTGGTGGCTGTGTGAGATTCGGCCGGTCAGGGGGTGATGTGTGAATGCTGGTGGCTGTGTGGGACTCGGCCGGTCAGGGGGTGATGTGTGAATGCTGGTGGCTGTGTGGGACTCGGCCGGTCAGGGGGTGATGTGTGAATGCTGGTGGCTGTGTGGGACTCGGCCGGCCAGGGGGTGATGTGTGAATGCTGGTGGCTGTTTGAGATTCGGCCGGTCAGGGGGTGATGTGTGAATGCTGGTGGCTGTGTGGGACTCGGCCGGTCAGGGGGTGATGTGTGAATGCTGGTGGCTGTGTGGGACTCGGCCGGTCAGGGGGTGATGTGTGAATGCTGGTGGCTGTGTGGGACTCGGCCGGTCAGGGGGTGATGTGTGAATGCTGGTGGCTGTGTGGGACTCGGCCGGCCAGGGGGTGATGTGTGAATGCTGGTGGCTGAGTGGGACTCGGCCGGTCAGGGGGTGATGTGTGAATGCTGGTGGCTATGTGGGACTCGGCCGGCCTCACATGTTACACTTGACTTGTCCAGGTATCGCTCCACTCCACGTGTTATGTCGACTGATGTTTAAGCATTTGCCGTTGTATTTACAAAAGAAACTGCTTCATAACATTATTTAGACTGGGTCGCTCTGTATGTGTGTTTATGGATAATAATGGTATTTAATTGATGGACATGTTCTATAGTTTTCATAAATTTTACAACGGAAGAAATATATATTTATGTAGGTAAGGTATCGTAAAAGCAGTATCGTAAGGTATGGCAAAAGAGACGAACCCCAAGGAGAAAACCCTAATATTGAAATTACGATGTACTGTTCTAAGAAAACTTTGAGGAGTCTCAATCGGGTTGTTCTTATCTGCGGCAAAAAAGCTTCTATTTTAAATAAATTTGCATATATTAATAAACATGTTTCGTCTCGACCACTACAATAAATTAATGCAATCTACTCTTATTTCATCAAGGAACTTGCTTAAAAGATTTTTGTCTCTAAAATGTGAAGCATTTTAAGTGTTCTCGGAACAACATTGTCACTTCGAAAACAATGGTACCTAGATGAGGTACTTCGGCTTGAGGTTCATTTATTTGGCCACACCCTGCATTGTTGATTAATATGTTTTTGCGTAGAAAACCATAAGACATGTCGCGGGTGGTGGGTGGTGGGGTGCGGTGCTGCGGGGCGCGGGGCGCGGGGGCGCGTCATCGGCCGCCGCTAGAGGTGAGCCGCATCGCATGACGTAGCTAGCCCGCGGCGAGTTCCGTCTCCGATCAGCTCGATCGAGACGCGTATTGTATTGTATTCGCATATTTGCACCGCTTCGATCGCACGCAATTTTCCAAAAATTTACGATAACAGTGCTGCACGGGACTGCATAATACGAAGAAGTGCGTAGTACTGTTTTTATTAATTTTAAAAGTTCTATCCGTCCTCCTGTGACCAATAGGGGGACAGATAAAACAATTTTATTCCCGTCTACCCTCCATTTAAATAGTTTTCCATGGGTAGGCGAGCGTAATCTCTCCCCTTCCACACTCAGGAAATCACCGTTCGCGTCTCGCGACAGCTTTGCTTTGATTGGCTCGCAGTAAGTGTGGATGTGGAGTACCGCGGGGACAGAGCCGCCCGCCCTGTCCCCGCGCCGCACGACGGAGGCGCTCACTGGAGGTCGCACGCCGCCTGCTTCATTCACATACTAAAATAGCTTTATCACACTCTTGTCACTTTAAATCTACCTAGTGGTTGTGTGAGCTGTAGACGTCGCGAGTCTAGTAGTAGTAGTAGTAGTAGTCTGTGAAGTAGAAGATAGAGTAGTCTAGTAGGTATTTATTTACCTATTTTTATTGAAATTGATTCACTGTATTAAGTATCTAACGGGGTCTTAAAAATGTCTCTTTAGTAAGACCTATTTATTGCTCGGTTACCTACTTACCTAACACACTCATATTATGTAACCAATCAGTCAAATCAAGTGATTAGGTACCTATTTATCTGATTTAGGTCTGTGTTCACCAATGATAATCGGAAGATTAGACCTCTTCGTCCGTTATCTTTGACGTTTAATCTATGAAAATTCGTGTCAATAACGGGAAAAAAACTGTTTAAAACTAAACCATCTGTTGGTGAACTCTGGTCTTAATGATCGATCGAATGCAAGTAAAGTAGCGTACAAAAACTATGGGTATGAGTACCCAAAAATAATAGTTATATTTCGAAAGCCGATGAAATTCTCTTGTGACACTGATTTATTTTTATTCCGGACAGACACATACATACGAAAGCATTTAAGCCCAAGCTAGAACGGAGACCTTAGCTCGAGCTTCGCGCTCACTCGGTAGACAATAAATAGTTGTAACAGTATGGGCACGTCAGATTTGGCCACAACCGTGGATGCATGTCCACTGTCCAGTGCACGCTGTAGGTAACGTATACGGACGGCACGGTCAGGCCAGCCTCACTGCGCACTGCACTATCTTAACAAGGAACCGATGAATGCGACTGACTGTTGTCCATTCTGGTTTGGGAGCAATGAAGATGGTGTAGTGCGCAGTGTGAGTGGTGTCGCCAGTGAGTGGTGCGTGTGCGCAGAGCCCAACACGCCGGGCAAGTTCATCGTGTGGTTCCGCAACGAGACCACGCTGCTGGTGCTGTGGCAGCCGCCCTACCCGCCCGGCTTCTACACGCACTACAAGGTACGCTACCCTATCCTACCCTACGCTACCCTACCCTACCCTACCTTACCCTACCCTACCCTACGCTACCCTACCCTTCAATATTACCTATTGTGAAACCAGCTATTCGGGATCCAAAGAAACCTATGTCACAGAGTAATTATAATAATACCTACTACGATTAAAGAGATATAGTGTGAATAAAATCTTATTTATTCTCACTATTTCTCTTTCCAGATCCTTAACTATTATCATATATTTGAAACAGCTTTCAGCTCAATCGGTTCAGCAGTTTCGGTATGATTATGTGAAAAACATCAGACTTTCGCAAACGATGTTAGCTGGAACTGAACTTAAATTTTACTCCTCTTCTTATCGTGTTACTTGTTATTATAATTTTACTCTAAACTTAAGGTCCGACTAAAAACTCTCAAACTTAAAGACTAAAAACTTAAATTTTACTCGTTAGGTAGGTAAATATGGTTTAATGGTATGGTTAATTTTAATTTTAATTTTAGTAATATGATTTATGACATCAATGGATTGTGAGTAATCTAAATAAATAAATTTTTTATTTATTTATTTCTTTAAAAATGGAAGTTACCAAAATATTATCACCATACTGTATTTTTGGCACTTCAATTTTATGCTATGGCTATGTCATTCCCATGACAAAAAAAATCCATAGATATATATGGGCAATGAAGCGCCCAAAACCAAAGTGGTTTTTGTCACTTTAACATATATTTTGGTGGCTTACATTGCGCTTATATTTTAGGTAACCTATGTCGTACCTCATGTGTCGAAATCCGTTCAACTGTACACAGAAAATCCGACAAACATACATATGAACTTTAGAAAAACAACCCTCCCTTCTTCGCAGTTGGGTAAAAAATTTGATGAAGATTTTAGTTGCCCACAATTCTTTTTGTGAAATAAAACTAAATAAATTCAGTTTGTAGAAGGAGAAGGAGAAGACAAAATGAATTATATATAAAGAAAAATATATTTAAACCAAAGGCCTAAAAAATTGCGGCTCGCTTTGATCGCCACGATAAGCATACGCTCTCGGAGACTTTCGACACCACAGATAATAGTTGACCATTTAAACTAGGAACCGTGAAGAAAGAACTACAATATTAAAAAAATATCCGTATCAAGCCACATGCAGGTTTGTTATATCCCATGGCTCGACCTGGCACGAGTAGGGTGTGTAGGGTGTGTAGGGTGTACGGAGCGCGTAAGCAGGTGTAGCCGTGGCGTGCGCAGGTGTCGATAGTGCCGGGCGACGCGCGCGACTCGGAGCTGTACGTGGAGAAGGAGGGCGAGCCGCCCGGGCCGGCGCAGGCCGCCTTCAAGGGGCTGGTGCCGGGCCGCGCCTACAACATCTCCGTGCAGACCGTGTCCGAGCCCGAGATCAGCGCGCCCACCACGGCGCAGTACCGCACCGTGCCGCTGCGGCCGCGCAACGTCACGGCGCCGCTGCAGCTGCTCACCGAGACCGCCTTCACGGTGCACTGGCTGCCGCCGCAGGACGAGAGCGAGTTCGAGAAGTACCAGGTGTCGGTGGCGGGCGAGGGCCGCCGCCTGCCCGGCGTGGTGCGCGCGCGCGCCGACCCGCCCGCCTGCCGCTTCGAGCGGCTGGAGCCCGGCGCGCACTACACCGTCACCGTCAAGACCATGTCCGGCAAGGTCACCTCCTGGCCGGCCGCGCTCGAGCTCACGCTGCGGCCGCTGCCGGTGCGCGCGCTGGCCTGGGCCGCCGAGGGCGCCGCGCTGCGCGTGTGGTGGCGCGCCGCCGACGCCGCGCCGCCGCACGAGTACCGCGTCGAGTGGCAAGAGGCCGGCGCCCACGCCGACGCCGACGCCGCGGCCGGCGCCTCGCTCGCCGTCGCCGCCACCAACGTGACGCTGGAGGCGCTGCTGCCGGGCCGCAACTACACGGTGGCGGTGTCGGCCGTGTCGCGCGGCGTGGCCTCCAACGCGACGCGCTTCTGGGCGGCCACGCGGCCGCTGGCGCCGCTGGTGGTGGCGGCGGAGAGCGGCGCGCGGCGGCTGCGGCTGGCGTGGCGCGCCGACGCCAGCTCGCGGCAGGAGGCGTACGCGCTGCGCTACCGCCGCGCCGACGCGCCCGACGCGCCCTACGCGCAGCTGCTCACGGCCGACGCCGGCGCCGCGCTCGAGGGGCTGTGGCCGGGCGCCGTGTACGAGCTGCGGCTGGCGGCGCGCAGCCACGGCCTGCTCTCCGACGAGCACGCGCTCTACGAGCCAGTCCGTGAGTGTCGGTCGGTGCCTACGGTAGTGTAGTGTGTGTCCCCGCCGTAGCGTGACGAGCGCGCGTGTCGCAGGCCCGCTGCCGCCGGAGTCGGTGTCGGTGGTGCGCGTGTCGTCCAACAGCGCGCGCGTGGAGTGGCGCGGGCCGGAGCGCGCGGCGGGCGAGCTGGCGCACTACGCGCTGCGCTACAAGCCGCTCGACGCGCCGCACTGGACCGCGCTGCCGCCGCTGCGCCCCGACCTCACCAGCGCGGAGGTGAGCTGCGCCCGCCCCGCCCGCACCGCACCGCACCGCACCGCACCGTATGTATGAACACGTGTATGATTGAGCAGATCGGCAACCTGACGCACGGCGAGCGGTATGTGATCGAGCTGGAGACGATGAGCGCCGCGTGGGCGGGCGGCGAGCCGGTGGGCAGCGGCGAGCCGCAGCGCGCGACGCACACGGTGCGCCCCAACCCCGTGTCCAACGTGGCGCAGCTGGTGGACACGCGCAACCTCACGCTGGAGTGGCCGCGCCCCGCCGGCACCGTGCACGAGTACCGCGTCACCTGGGCGCCCGCCGACGCCGACGCTACTGCCGCCGACGCCGCCGATGCCGCCGACGAGCGCGCCGTCACCGTGGACGCGGCCGGGGGGGCGCCGGCGCGCGTGCTGCTGGGCGGCCTGGCGCCCGGCGCCGGGTACACCATCTCCATCGTGGCCACCTCCTACAACCTCACCAGCGACCGCTTCACCATGGACACGCGCACGCGTCAGTACATACCTACCACACACCACCCACCACCCACCACCGCCCGACACCGACATCTATCTTATATACCATATTCCTTATTTCAGGTCCATTGATTCTGTCCGAAATGACGATCGTGAACGAATCGGATAACGGCGACGGAGACGACAACGAGACGCTGCCCTTCATCCTGGTGCGTGCGGCGGTGGAGGGGTGGGGGGTGTCGGGTGTCGGGCGGGCGTGACGCGCGCGTGTGTGTGCAGGTGACGTACACGGCCACGCCGGCGGCGGCCACGCGGTTCGACGCGTACCGGCTGCGGCTGGAGGCGGGCGAGGAGGCGGCGCCGGGCGACGCGGCGCCGGCGCAGGAGGCGGTGCGCGCGGCGGGCGCGGAGGCGCGGCGCGTGCGCTTCCCGGGGCTCGTGCCCGGCGCGCTCTACAACGTCACCATGTGGACGCTCTCGCACAACGTCACCTCGCACCCCGTGCAGCGCCAGGTGCGCCTCTGTGAGTACCGCGCGGACCGCTCGGGCACCCTCCCGGAGTGCCGGGCGTCGCTGATGCGTGTGTGTGTGCGGCAGTCCCGCGGCCGGTGTCCTGGCTGAACGCGAGCGCGGTGGAGGCGCGGCGCGTGGCGCTGGCGTGGGGGCGCGGCGCCGGCGCCGTGACGCAGTTCGAGGTGCAGTACCTGCGCGCGCAGGACGCGCTGCAGACGCACCTCACGCGCGACACCGCCATCAGCCTGGCGCCGCTGCGCCCGCACACGCTGTACACCTTCACCGTGGTGGTGAGTGGACGGACGGACGGACGGACGGACGGGCGCGACGGGCGGGTGCTACAGGTGCGCGTGTCCGCAGGCGGTGGCGGGCGAGGCGGGCGCGCTGCGGGCGGCGTCGCGCGCGGTGTCGGTGCGCGTGGCCACGGCGCAGGCGCCGCCGCCCGCGCCTCGCGACTTCCGGCCGCAGGACGCGGCGCCCGCGCGCCTCTCCTTCGCCTGGGAGCTGCCGCCCGCCGAGGCCAACGGCGACCTCGTGCGCTTCCTGCTCGACTACTGGCCCGCCGGCCGCCCCGCCGAGCGGCGCACCGTGCGCTTCCCGGCCGAGGCGCGCGCGGGCGGCGTGGAGGGCCTCACGCCGGGCGGCACGTACGAGTTCGCGCTGCGCGGCGAGACGGGCGGCGGCGCGGGCGCGGAGGCGCGCTGGACGCAGCACATGGCCATCGAGGCGCCGCCGCGGCCCGCGCCCTCCGCGCTGCCCGCGCCCGCCGCCGCCACGCCCACCACGGTGGCGGTGCGCTTCCGCGCCGACTACTTCTCGCCCGAGAACGGCAACATCACGGGCTACACGCTCGTGGTGGCGGAAGAGCCGGCGCCGCCCGCGCCGCTGGCCGCGCCCGCCGGGCCGGCCGCGCCGCCCGCGCCCATGCCCTCGTGGCGCGACGTGCAGCGCCTGCCCGTGTGGCCGCCGTACCAGGTGACGGAGCCCTACTTCCCGTTCGGCGTGTCGCCGGTGGAGGAGTTCGTGATCGGCGCGGAGCGGTGCGAGGCGGCGGCCGGGGGCGGGGGCGGGGGCGGCGCGGGGGCGGGGGCGGCGGCGCGGTACTGCAACGGCCCGCTGAAGCCGTCCACGCGCTACTACGTGAAGCTGCGCGCCTTCACCGCGCCGCACAAGTACACCGACACCGCGTACACGGTGGTGCACACAGGTACGCACGCCGGCAATCATACACCAAGATTGTTTTATTATAGAGATCCAGTTCAACGAGGAATATTCTCAATTACATTTTCTTAAACATGCTTGGAAGTTCGAACCTTATTTTGACAACAATCTTCGAATTAAATCTACTTCGCAGGCCTAGTCCAAATACTAGGAAATTTAACGTCGTGCTAGGATGTACATATTTAAAAAGGGAACGCACTTTCTACTCTGAAGAGTAGCAACTGAGGAGGGTACATACCTAAGGTTAAAATCATAGGTATGTATGTACCTCCTTGAATTCGTTTTTTCCTTCCTAAATTTATTGGCCCCAATGATTGTTTTGAAATAAGAATTGCGCGTGAGAAATTGATTGTTGATTTATTATCACAAAATGTCGAGTTTAAGCAAAGAACACACAACCTCACGTTCGTCCATAGATGCCTGGAATGCAAGCCGTTGCATGCAGTAATGTACTATTTGCCCATTTTGAATTATGATTTTACTAAAATAAATGGAGCCACCTCTCATCCCATTCACGCTGCCTCGTTGCAGAGGTGGACAACACGGGCTGGATCGTGGGCGTGTGCGTGGCGGGCATGGCGGGCGCGGCGGCGGCGGGCGCGGCGCTGGCGCTGCGGCGGCGGCGCGCGGCGGGGCGCGGCGCGGCGCCCCCCGCGCCCGCGCCGCGCAGCTCGCGCCCCGTGCGCGTGGCCGACTTCGTGGAGCACTACCGGCGCATGGCGGCCGACTCCGACTTCCGCTTCAGCGAGGAGTTCGAGGAGCTGAAGCACGTGGGCCGCGACCAGCCCACCACGGCCGCCGACCTGCCCTGCAACCGGCCCAAGAACCGGTTCACCAACATCCTGCCGTACGACCACTCGCGCTACAAGCTGCGCCCCGTGGACGACGAGGAGGGCTCCGACTACATCAACGCCAACTACGTGCCCGGCTTCAGCTCGGTGCGCGAGTTCGTGGTGACGCAGGGCCCGCTGCACGCGACGCGCGACGATTTCTGGCGCATGTGCTGGGAGTCGGGCGCGCGCTCCATCGTCATGCTGACGCGCTGCGTGGAGAAGGGCCGCGAGAAGTGCGACCGCTACTGGCCGTACGACACGCGGCCCGTGTACTACGGCGACATCGCGGTCACGGCGCTCAACGAGAGCCGCTACCCCGACTGGACCGTGACCGAGCTGATGGTGGCGCGCGGCGCGGAGCAGCGCGTGGTGCACCACCTGCACTTCACCACGTGGCCCGACTTCGGCGTGCCCGAGCCGCCCGAGACGCTGGTGCGCTTCGTGCGCGCCTTCCGCGAGCGCTGCGGCGTGGGGCCCGACGCGCGCCCCGTGGTGGTGCACTGCAGCGCGGGCGTGGGCCGCTCCGGCACCTTCATCACGCTGGACACGGCGCTGCAGCAGCTGGCGCGCGGCGCCGACGCGCTCGACGTGTTCGGCATGGTGCACGCCATGCGCCGCGAGCGCGTGTGGATGGTGCAGACGGAGCAGCAGTACATCTGCGTGCACCAGTGCCTCGTGGCCGTGCTGGAGGGCCGCGACCTGCGCCCGCCCACGCCGCACCACCACCTCAACCCGGCCTTCGAAGGTAGCCGCCCCGACCCGCCGTCCGCACCACACCACACCACGCCACACCACCACACCACACCACCACACCACCACACCACCACACCACACCCGCCTCACCGCACGCCCGTCTGTTGCAGATGACGAGGGCATCGCCGAGTCGGGCATGTGACCCCCCGCCTCCCGCTGCCTCCTCCCGCCTACCATTCGTGCATCCGTAGGAGCTTCCAGCCGGCTCACTGTATTTTTCATATTCGTATTATGTATTATATAACGTAAGCTGACTCGGCGAGGGAGGGCACTCGCCGCGCCGTGTGAATCTCAATCGTGTACTTAACTTTTATACATTCTATTTAAAGTTAAAAGTATCGCCTGAACTTTATGTGACTGTTGTCTGTTGACTTATATTATTTTTATTTAAATACCCTTTTTTATTGTTGTACAGACAGCGTCATAGATAAGTAGCCCCCTTGCATTATAATATCCAGCTTCAAATCCCTTTAAAACTCCGTCGCGACAAATGGAGAAGTTTTGCCTTAAAAAAAATATTATATTTGTATAACCGTATTATGTAAGCCTAAAAATAATTTTAATATTACAATTTTTTGAAAAGATTTATAGCTGGGTGTCTTGCGCAAGGGGGATACTTATCTCTGACGCTGTCTGTACATATGAATCAGCGACGAGTACAATACGTTTGACATTGAAATGTGTGCCTTCTCTTAGCTTAGTGTTCTCTGGCGACGTGACAACGTTCAATCGGCAAGACATTGTAATTTGGCTTGTCAGTTATCATTTTATTATCAGGTTATCATTCAGTAGGAAGCGGCGGCGAGCTAGACAGCTCACAGCTTGACAGCTCACAGCTTGACAGCTCACAGCTCGACAGCTCGGCCGCATGAAACTAATGATAATTATTATTAGTACCTACTGTAGCGACCGACATGCCGCATGCCGCATGACGCACGCCGCACGTCGCACGCCGCAGGCAAGTAGTTACAGCGACTCTGTCATCAAGACTATGTCATCTTGTCGTTTTGTTAAAGCCCTTACATTTCCAGTCCATCGTCTTAAACACATCCTCCAATGCGCTTGTAAACAGTTTTGGGGATATGACATCCCCCTGTCTCACACCTGCGTAAATATCTCTCCATCCCCGCGGATCCCACCCGCGTGTCCGCGCGCGTCGCGACACGCGACTGTTGCCCGTTGCGGGCGCCCGCTTAACGCAGTTTCAGGACTTAGTGATCTGGTTCCCATAGTACAAGCTCTGCTTAGTTTGAGGCTAGATGTCGTTGTGTAAAATGTCAAAAATATTAAAAAAATATATGTTTAGTCTTATAGCACCTTCAATAAGTACTTGTACATCTTTAAACTTTGATTTTGTAAATTAGCTGACACCCGACCCGTATGTAATTATATGTTTTGAAAAACATAAATCCAAAGTTTTAGACGATACCCGCTAAAACGTAGCTGTAGTATAGGTATGGCAATGCCGATGCGGTTCAGAAGAACAAAACAGAAGAATACAAAAACACTAATGAAGTGCGCGCGTCGTCTGTCCTACTCGGGAATCCCCAAAACTCTGTCACTGTCTATAGTAATAATTAAGAGTCGACCCTATTTCGTAAGAGATTGGGTTAGTTTTGCTGTGTCAACGTCAGTACTCTTATGACATTTAGTGTATGAAACGCAGCTTACGTCACACGCACCCTGGATGATTTAATTTTATCCGTAAAGTGCAATGCAAAAAATTTTTACAGTATTTTGATACTTTTTTAATGTAAAATAAATCTCTACAAATAAAATCTAATGGTTCTTGACTCGTCATTACCATCATTAGTCGAGTCTTTTTACAAATAACTCGACTATGGTGAAGCAAAAGGAGGGTTATGATTTGTATGTTCATCTATTCTCTCATATCTTCCAAACTACTTATCATAATTGGACAAATGAGGTATCGTTATAAGCGTCTCGTTTGTCCTCTGGTTATAGGCTACGTTACTTTTTAGTTAATTAAATATGGCGCCCTCTAGAACACAAAAAGTCAACAACTAAAAAAACCATATTAATTGCAGCCGTGTGAGCTATCATATGAAAAAGCCTAGTTAGCACATTTTAAAAATATTTATATTCTTAGCTACCTATTTATTTATATGCTTAGCTTACCTATTCTTACTGATAATAATTACAAAAAAGTAACTTACTGAATTTATCTTCCATAACCAACATCATAATCAGCCTATCGCATTCCACTGCTGGACGCAGGCCTCTCCAAGTGTGCGTCATTGCACCCTGTTTTTGGCTTGCCGCATCCTGCATCTTGCATAACGCCATCCCCATAAAAATCAAGGAGGTACCTAGGTACTAACATTATTCGAGTCGGAATCATAAAGTGTTGCGTAGAAAAAGCATGGCTACATTTGGCATAGCACCATCCCATATATCAGGTATCGAGTTCGCTGGTCTGCAGATAATTAGATTAATCGTGATAAACACGACGAAAATGATTAATTTTGATTAAAGTAGGTACCTTAATTTTTCATTTATGCAGTTACTGATTACTTTTACAGTCCATTCAAATTCTAGATATTAGATAAACCGTTGAGATATTTAAATATTGAATTAAAATATACATAACTAATTATTTTTATATCACGTAAAAAATATTTGTAAGGTGTAAAAAACTTCAACCCTCATTTACTCAAAACAACTAATTTTGAAATGTTCCCATCAAGTGGTTATATTCTCTTTGGTTCCCATGTTCCGGTAATGATACTGACCGACGATATATAGAGGTCAGTGACCGCTGCGAACTTGCTAGCTTCTCGGAAGTTTCGAACTCAGCTCTGTGGGATAATTTAACATTTTGGAAAATAATACAATGACATTTTCACGTTTTCCCGCCAAAAAGTATTAACCAAAAATAACCTAGCTAGGCTATAGAGTAACTTTGTTAAATTACCATTTTTTTTATTATTTCCTTATTGGGGAGGCTGAAGTTCTAAGGCCATACCGCCTTTTCATACGTTTATTATTTTCATAATAATTTTATATGTCATGAGATAGTATTTTTTTTGTCATCAACTCATCAGTCAAAGTCAGTAAGTCAATGTACCCAAAGAGCTTCTATACTATGTATCTAGAGAGCTAACACGCCATTTTGTTTTATTTAAGGATTAAGAATTCTGAACCTTATGCCTTGGAAATAAAGTTCTTTTTTAACTAAATATAAGCATTTTAATGCTTGATAGAGACCCCCTCGTTAAGGAGTGTGTCTCGTTCACACAGTTGCCAGCATACAATTAAAATTAACATGGCCATAATTTTTTAAATAAGTGGGACAATTTTCGAAATTAGACGATTTGCTCTAAATGTTATTCAGATTCATTTGAAAGGTTTAGTACAGTCGCTGTCATGTAGGTTAGGTACATAACTGCCGAGAAAAATAATTACTGTTCGAAAGAAACAGTATTAAAACCATTGAATCAGATATACCTCACTAGAATGCGGCGCACCGCCCTCTTTTTTGTTGATATTTTAATGCACCTATGTATAATATAATTTTAAAACAATAATGCAAATTAACGTATGTATATAACATTGAAAGCTTATTGAGCAGATTGAATTTTCCCTTGGTTGCTGGTTTATGTCTCAATGAAATATTCAAAGTTCAAAAATTATGGTCGCCCTACAGAACGAGACACACTCCTTACCGGTTCTAGCTCTTTCGGCTCGCAGTTTTCGTGTGTGTCGGCATTCTAGATACATAGTATACAAGTTCTTTGATACCATTTGATTGGTCCGCCGAGGACAAAGTTTTTGGATATACCTATAATAGAGATAATCATAGGAAACTTCAAAGAAAGTCCCACAATTGTTATGTGGGACATAATTATCCAACCAAGTGTATTGTTAAATGGTTGTGTCGCTTTCCATCTAGATTGACTATCTTTCAAATTTAATCTCATAAAATGTCATTGTTTTTATTTATTTTTCAACGGGCTTTTGGTTGTTTTATATTGTTTAATACGTATTGAACTATTGTAAATAGTGAAAAAAATATGTGAAATGTCGAATTGTGCCCTCGTATTATGCCAGTCTTCCGCAAGTATCATGAAAAATCAAGAGAACCAGAATTTTCAGCGGTAAGTATCTATTTGTGTATTTACTCATTAATAACCCATAATAAACACATAATTATTACGTAGAAACATTGAATAACGTCCAATAAGTATAGAAATATGAAGAATCGGCGTTTTTCATGCTCAAATCATGAATAATTCGAGGCTATGATATACTAACTAGGGATGTCATAAAACGTAAAAAGATTTGTCGATAAGGCTATGCAGACACGACGAGTATACCTAGTAAGATTTTTCGAATAAAATGAGCCATTGAGGGATCCCGTAGCTGACCCATCTCACTTTAAACACACTCACACTCTTTGTTTTTTGTTCGATTCATATTTTATTTATTAATATTATATATTTGCCGTCCTGCCTACTGTATCATGGTTAAACACAATATCTATGTGTTCAACCATGATAGTGTAATATACAAAAAAAGAGAGCTTCAAAATAATCACGGAAAATATTACGTTTCTATTAATATTTCAGGGTGTCTCTTTGGCGTCCAATAACGATCGGCAAGAGTTAAAATGTTCTTCCGGCTATTCTTCAACTTGAACCAAATGCAATGCTCGTGAAGCTAACGGTCAGTACTGTACTTAAAATTGCGTGTTATCGGTTTATTATAATTACATGAACTATAAATTAAAAATATAATGTGTTTCAGGATATCCCTTTCATCAATGTTCCTAAGCCAGGACCTTCGGATATTACAGAAATAAGTTCATCAGTGTTTTCAGACGTACCACCGAAGAACACTAGAGTAGAATGTACAGAATGTGCAGTGTGAGATGGTCGATAAAAATCTAGCCTACTCCAGTTTTCTAAAAATTAACTGTTTCAGACAGCGTACGAAAAGCCTTGAAAAAAAGTACTGATAAAGTATACTAAGAAAATATAATAATTATAAATAAAGTTAAGGAAAATAAATCAATAGAAATATATTTAGCAAAAGAGTCTTCGCCACATGCGTGTAGCATTGAGTTAAAAAGATTTGATAAATTAACACTTCTACCATCAATATGTGATCGTCAACGTTTTGCTTACCCCAATGACGGGGAAAGTACTCAATACTCAATAAATGTATTATCTTCATTTAGTAAAATACTAACAAAAAAACCAACAAAGTCGTAGAATCGCATGTAAGCCCCTTCGGGGCACTAATCTATACCTAGGTAGGGAACAGGCAGAACAAGGTTTAGCTGAAAAAAGTATTAAGCTCAAGTGTTAACTTTTGTTAAGTATAAATTTTGTAATGTACTCATTTACCTGTGTATGTTGCATATTATTTTATCTAATAAAAAATGTCATCTTAATTCGTGGTTTTTACAAAGTTCAAGGTTCCTTTAATCCAGAGTGAATCTAGATAACGTTATCATAGTCACGGACTTTAAGTTGTTAGGATTGATATATCGATATCGGTATCGGATCATCGAACTGTGAATATCGATATTTTATGACTTGGACATCTCTGTGCTGTATATAAAGAGTACTCTGTGTCTCTGTGGCTCAACGAGTGACAGATGCCCCTATATTATGACGTACGCCAAATGCATGTTTTGTCTCGTTTTATCTAGTGCAAAAAGTGGTATGCGCAAAGAAGATAGCGAATTTGTTAAATTTAGGAGGGATTCTATTTACTTCATTCTTCTGAGGCCGAGGACGGCCATTTTTTGTCAGATTTGACGTACCATTCGATATCGAGAACTAATTGTGACATGCTAATGAATAGCACTGACTACGTCGTGTACTTCATTATTTTTAGGAATGTTGCCAGGCGCCAGCAGAAAAAATAAATAGTTCCGTTTCTAGACTTTTTTGCCAAGCTATACACATTGTCGAGCACTTAACGGGTTAAAAACCATTATTTTTAAACTTTAACACTCAAAATATTACAAGTTTTAAAAAATAATAAACCGTCGGCCATTGCAATATATTCGTTCCCGCCAAAACTCCTTTAAATTACCAAGGAAACCATAGCACAGACTAAAATCATTTTAGTCTTGCTCTTGCTGTAACAGCTCTACTCTCTGGATTTTGGTTCTGTCTTCCTCTAGCTCCATAGTTCTGTTGTATCTGTCTCTCGCATCGTCTCCCGGCCGTCCCCACGAATACCCGTCCCGTTTCAGTAGTCAGTCTGTGGAACCCGCTTCGCTCGTCGTTGTCGTGTCGCGTTTCGTGTGCTCAAATTGACTTTCATCGCCTCGTAAGTTTGTGAAATATATTTTAAGGTGCATTTAGTGATTCATCGTTGCTAAAATATAATACGGATGTGAATTTGTGACTATCGTAATGGATTTCATTTGCAAATTCGACAAGACAAAGATCATTCGATCGGATCGTGTCGATGCGTCACCTTTGTGAGCCATTATTACAAGCTCCCAACTATTGTACGTATAATGTTTGATTACTTAGCAATCTTAGTTGCCTGGCGTGAGTACGCCTAGCTGTGTGTACAATGGTCTGCGGCTCTGCGCCCTGAGGGATTATGGACTTGCATTATAACCTCTGTTGAAGCAGACAACCGCTTTTCGCTGCAGGCCCGTTTTCAGGGCACGGGCGGTCTCGCCCAGTGCGGCCACCGTTCGGCGCCACGCCGCCACGGCCGAGTTGATGTGCGTGCTGCTCACGCACTGTCGGTGCCTTGTCTTGCCATAAGTTTGCTTCAATAACACATTTCAGAATTGTCTCTTGCAATGCAGTATGGTAGGTACTTACCAAAAACTCATCAATTCATGTGGCTGGTACCAATTTCAAATTATTTTATTAATTTTCCATTCACATTTGGCCACATCATTAATACAGCATTTCCATGATATCAATGCACAGCCTGATTTCAGAAAATCATCTCCTTAAGGCAGAGTTTAGGTGATGGTTGGTTATGGATCATTCTTTTGTGCCTCATGATAGAAAATCATTGCAGGCAAATAGTACTTCTAATAATATTATCTGGTTATACAGATAGCTGATAGTTATCACCTAAATATAGTGTTTAAAATAAGCAAATCTGTTTTTTTAATACAATATTTTCACCTGCAATTTCCATTAGGTCACATTCAATAAAAGTCCATTAATTTTCATTGCATGCTCACCTTTATTTGATCAGAGTAATTGTGCGTCCCCATGATGCATCACAAGAACTATGTTGGCGCTTTTAATGTTGGATACTGTGACTTTTTTATTTTACTATATGATCACTAATGTTTGGTCATTTCATGAAGTGGCCATGCATTAAGCTGTTCATATCATCAATCGCTGATATTAATTGATCTGGCCAGGCCATATCAATGTTCAGTATTCATTTATATTTATTGCCAAGTAGTATCATGTATGTATATCAAGTATCATGATGTGGCCAGCAGGGTATTGGTTATTTAATGAAATGGCCAGCCACATCATGAAGTGGCTAATTCTATGATCCGCAACCAAGCAAGTGTCAAGTTTATACCTAGATGCGACAGAACAGAAACAACTTTAGGCAGAATCTATATATCCCAGTTGTGCACCGCGCTGTGGCTGAGGATGTGATGAGATCACAACATGCAGCAGAGTATTTTAATATGATGGATGCGTTTTCGCGTTCTTGCACTACATTGCAATAGTCGCGTTATTGTTTCGCCCAATTTTTACCAGTTACGCATAAACCAGGCGACTTGTGTGCTCATTTTACCATAACCATTTATCTAGTGTCTTTTACCAATATAGTGAATAAGTGAACTCTTAGACGTTTTAATCTACCAAACCACCCATAAGAATTAAGTCGCTAAAGAGCTAGTGCTAAACACAAGTACTAACTTTTTACATGTGGTGAAAGGATTTCAAGTGCGTCCCAATGAGGCTCCTTTCGTGCACTTGACACGTCATGTCTTCGAACTGTTTAGCTTCTATGACATGCTGGTTTTCTCACGATGTTTTCCTTCACCGTTAAGCACGTGTTTTTAGAGCATAATAGTGTTTTTGAACAAAAAAAACCATCGGTGTACGACGGGGTTCGAACCCACGACCTTCAGATCGAAAGGTTCCTCCCACTCAGCCAACACGGCTTTTTTAAGAAAAAAAACCGTCGCGGTATTGCGGACGGACGCGGATCAGCCCGCACCGACGACGACGCACCATGGTAGAGCAAACACGTGTCGGTCGCGGTTCGTTCCTATCCGCGGCGAGTCGGTCACTTCAAAGGTGCGGTACGAGCTCGTGTCAAGTCGTCCGCATAAATACAGCAGACGACGACGCCAACATGGCATCAAGCAAGACCCACACAGACAGCACCATTGGGAAAGCCTTGTGCGCGGTGCATTGCAGTCCGTGGCCGATAGCTGTGCGAAAATATATCCGTGGAATCGCGCACCGTCAGAAATAGCAGTAATACAAGATGTAGCAAAACATACCTACTTAAGAACCTACCTAAAGAATAAATAAATACATATAATATAAATAGGATAGAACAGTCAAGCTGGGCTAGGCACGTTACTTCCTATCTATCTACTCAATGAGTGGTGGAAGTGTGTCGTCAGAGCAGCAGAGCGGGCTCAGTAGGTCATGCGCGGGTGGCTTATTATGGACCTGTATTAGATATATTTATTTATTTATTGGAGAACCAACAGCTTTATACTTCTAAGTATAAAATAGTTTAGCTTTAGAGAGCCAATTACAGGTTCCCACGGATATACATTAGAACATTAAGAAAATTATGGTAAACTAACTTAAGATTAGTGCTTACATAAGAATAAAGAAAAGGAGAACAACAATATAAAGCAACTTAATACTTAACAAATAAACAAATGAATGCCACTGGCATGTTATTTAGACATTAATTGTATTTTATTTCGATTAGAAACAGGGTTGTGTTTGTCACAGTGCACTCCAGCTCCAGCGTGTTCTTTAAGAATTTGCCAGCGCGCGTTCGCGCTTTGACCAAAACCAATTTACTTTGACAATGTAATGTCAGTTTTTCGCAAAATCACGTGGGAAGGTGTACCTTACCTACCGTCTACTGACTACTGCGACTGTGAGGGGAGGGGGTGGGCGGGGTCGACGACCGCGCCGCCCGAGTCGACGTCACCGTCACCGGTCGCCAATCCTAGTCTAGAAATGAAATATTAATGGCCTAATGTAAAAAGAGGAAAAAAAAAACAAGAAACAAAAGAAATACTCGAATAAAACAATCTGAACTGAAAATTTAAAAGACCTTTTTTCTCAAATTATGGAAGTATTAGGTAAGGTACGTAAGAGGCACAGAAGGCGTGACCTTGAAGCGGGCGGGGCGCCCCCGCTAACCAGGCTCCGTCTGCGGCGAGGCGAGGGCGGCGACACCGTCACCGCCGTCTGACACTCGAAGCTGAGGTCGTGACTTGGAATGCACTGGTGACCGGGCGGCGGCGGCGGCGGCGGCGCCGCGGCCGCGGCCGCAATCTTTACCGCGCGATTAAGTCTGAACAAAGAGCCCAATGTCGCTTCCCATGTTTTAATGGGAAGATGTGATATTTTACACAAGAAAAATAAATGTGTTTTTTTGGCAATTTTGCAGTAACTGAATTTTTTACGAATTTGTAAAGTTTGGAGTTCTTAAAATTGAGCTCGTTCTTGAACTAGGGTCATGTGACGTCAATCACTCGCCTGCTTTCCCTTGTTGTTTTCGCGAGGGCCGATATTTTATTCCTTATGAAATCGTCTGTTTTCATCTTCTTCTGTTCTTGATGATTTTTCCAGTTGTCATTTAAATAACGGAAATATTAAGAGAAACCGCAAAATTGTTATTAAAAATTTAATTCATGTTCAATAAGACCTGGCGATTCTAAAACAGCGCGGTTCTCGCCGTGTCTGAACGAGTGCCTAATCCTGACCTCCTCGCGATACTCCTGGTGTGTATCGTTCCGAGTGAGTTACTGTGGAACTTGGTTATAATAGCGGTCGGGTGATGTGTTCCTGCTTACATCCGCGGGTGTGACGGGTGTGTGACACGTCGATCTCTGTTGCAGTGTGGTGAGGCGGGTTGCGTCTGTTCGGTGTCGGCTCGCGTCGTCTCGGCGGCTCGAGCGCACCGCGAGTGCGCGGGGACAGCACCGGCCGCAAGACGGACAGCGCGCGGCAGCCGGGGCCCGCGCCGCGCGCCTCGGCAGGCCCGAGGCGACGCTGGGTCCCGCCCTCCTCCCTGCGCAACCACCCCGTGCCCGACCCCGATGCCCAGCACGACGTCATCTTCCGCAAGGTGAGCCCCGCGCCCCGCCCGTCGCCCGCCGCCCGCTCACCCCCCGCTCACCCCCGCCCGTCCCGTTGCAGGTCCGAGGCATCCTCAACAAGCTTACACCGGAGAAGTTCCAGAAGCTGAGCGATGACTTGCTCGCGCTGGAGCTGGACTCGGACAAGGTCCTCAAGGGCGTCATCCTGCTCATCTTCGAGAAGGCGCTCGACGAGCCCAAGTACTCGAGCATGTACGCGCAGCTGTGCAAGCGGCTCAGCGAGGAGGCGCCCGACTTCGAGCCGCGCGGCTCGCCCTGCACCTTCAAGCTGCTGCTGCTCAACAAGTGCCGCACCGAGTTCGAGAACCGCGCGCTCGCCTTCCAGCAGTACGAGGAGCGCCACGCCACGCTGCGCCCCGACGAGGAGGAGAAGCGCCACCTCGCCAAGTGCAAGATGCTCGGCAACATCAAGTTCATCGGCGAGCTGGGCAAGCTGGAGATCCTGGCCGAGTCCATCCTGCACCGCTGCATCCAGAACCTGCTCGCGCGCCGCGCCGCCGCCGACCACCACGAGGACCTGGAGTGCCTGGCGCAGCTGGTGCGCACCTGCGGCCGCGCGCTGGACAGCGAGCGCGGCCGCCGCCTCGTGGACCAGTACTTCGCGCGCATCGACACGCTGAGCGCCTCGCGCGACCTCGCGCCGCGCATCCGCTTCATGCTGCGCGACGTGGTGGAGCTGCGCCGCGGCGGCTGGGTGCCGCGCGCCGCCTCCTCCAGCGAGGGGCCCGTGCCCATGCACCAGCTGCGCGACGCCGACGACGCGCCGCGCCGCGACCGCGACCGCGACCGGGACCGCGACCGCGACTCGCTGTTCCGCGGCCCGCGCTCGCGCCCGCTCGACGACGTGTTCGCGGGGCTCGGCCTGCAGCCCGGCTCGGCGCTCGTGCCGCACTCCGATAAGCTGTTCGGCAACGGGCACGCGCTGCTGCACCACCAGCACGGCCACGGCGGCGCGCGCCAGCGCTCGGCGCCCGGCTACTTCCCGCGCGGCGCGCCCGCGCATGGTGCCGCCAACAACAACCACTACGGCAAGCAGGAGGGCGGCGGCGGCGGCGGCGGGGGGCGCGCCAAGCCGCGTGCGCCGCCCGCCGCGCCGCTGCACGACCTGCAGATGCGGCCGGCCGCCAACTCGCTGGTGTACACGGAGCGCATCGCGCGGGCGCCGCCCGCGCCGCCCGCCGCACCGCCGCCCGCGCTACCGCCCGCCTTCGCCGCGCCCTCGCCCAAGCTCAGCGAGCCCGCCATCACCATCAAGCCCGCACCCGACAAGAGGGACAAGCCCAAGAAGGACAAGGTAGTACAAAATAGTCACTTGCAGCCGTCTATTGGTTTCATTATTTATTTTATTTATTTATTTATACATAATATGTACATGCATAAAGGTAAAAATAGAATGATCACGGTTTTCTTTGATGATATCCATCTACACTACGAGTGTCACACACCATTGAATGCCGTGTCGGTGTTCGCATCGAGATGGTCCTAACACAAAACCAAACAATTGTTGCATCTCTGCCTCGTCCGTGACGTGTGTGTCGTGTGCGCGTGCAGGGCCCCAACAAGGAGGAGGCGTGTCGGCTGGCGCTGGAGGCGGTGGACACGCTGGCCCGCGAGTGGCGCGCCGACGCCGACGACGCGGACGCCGACGCGGACGTGGACGCCGACACCGAGCCGGAGCCGTGCTCGCCGCTGCGCCGCCTCGCCGCGCTGCAGCCGCCGGACAAGGTGCTGCGCCGCTGCGTGAGCGCCGTGCTGGAGGCGGCGCTGGCGGGCGAGGCGGGCGAGGGCGCGGGCGAGGCGCGGCTGTGGGCCGCGTGCCGCGTGGTGCGCGCCGTGAAGCGCGCGCCGCTGCACGAGGCGGCGCGCCAGCTGCTGCAGGGCGCGGCGGCGCACAACCCGCGGCGCGCGCCGCTGGTGGCGCGGCTGGTGCGCGCGCGGCTGCTGGCGCTGGCGGAGGTGGGCGCGTGGTGCGAGGGCGGCGCGCACCACCCGCTGCTGCTGGACGTGCTGCAGGCGCTGCAGCGCGCGCTGCCGCCCGCGCGCCTGCTCGCGCTCTACGCCGACAGCAAGATCGACCTGTGCGCGTACGTGCGCGACGCGGACGGCGGCGGCGGCTCGGACGAGGCGCGCGGCGAGGCGGCGCTGGCGGCGCTGGAGGCGCGCGGGCTGGGCGCGCTGGTGCCGCAGCTGCGCGTGCGCGCCGAGCTGGCCCGCCAGCTGGCCGCCGAGCCGGCGCCGCACGCGCTGTACCGCTGGATCAAGAACAACGTGGAGGGGCCGGTGCGCGGCTCGCCGGCGTTCGTGTCGGCGCTGGTGGCGCTGCTGGCGGCGCACGTGACGCGCGCGGCGGGCGCGGGCGGCGCCGAGCCGCCGGACAAGGCGGCGCTGGAGCGCGAGAAGGCGCTGCTGGAGGCGTACGCGCCGCTGCTGACGGCGCTGCTGGCGGCGCGGCCCGAGCTGCAGCTGGCGGCGGTGTACGCGGCGCAGCTGCACGCGCACACGCACCACTACCCCAAGGGCATGCTGCTGCGCTGGTTCATGCACCTGTACAACCTGGAGGTGTGCGAGGAGGACGCCTTCCTGCGCTGGCGCGAGGACGTCACCGACGCCTACCCCGGCAAGGGCGAGGCGCTCTTCCAGGTACCGCACTTGTGCACTTCCACACTACCGCACTACTGCACTACCACACTACTTGCACTTTTCACCGGGAACACGCTAGCCCCCGATTGCACCAACAACGTCGTAAATTACATTTTTTTTTTTTATTAGGTTCATAAAACTGGTTATTAATATAAATAAAACTGGTGTGTGCGTGCGCGCAGATGTATCACCTGTACTTATAATGTGTATGTGTATAATGATGAGTGTGTGTGCGTGCGCGCAGGTGAACACGTGGCTGACGTGGCTGCAGCAGCAGGAGTCCGAGGAGGAAGAGGGCGAGGACTAGCCGCACCGCCCGCCCCGCCCCGCCCCCCGCCCGCCCCGCACCGCCCGCTGTCCAACGACCGGTTTTATTTCGCGCTCATCTCATTATATAAATATATTAATTAAGCCAAGTAGTTGACTAACTAGTTCGTGGCCGCAGCCGGGCCGCTCGCGACGGGCCGCTCGCCGCGGGCCGCTCTCCGCTCTCCGACGGCTTTGGACTTGAATAGGATCAATTTTAGGTTACTTCGTGAACGAATATTAGTATCTCGAGATAATTTTTTGTAGGCCTTTTACTCGATTTTGATACTTTTACAAATGTATACAATGTATAGTGTTCGTTTGGACGTATGATTGATTGCACATTCGCACCACCTGCCCTCCCTCCAGTGAGCGTGTTTTAGTTTAAATTGTAAAAATATATATAACTAATGAGGAACTTAAATCAATTTTTATTATGTATTTATATGATCATTTTATTTTCAATTCTAAATGGATTCAGTGCAAGACTAAACAGTGAGTCATTTGATGTTATTGTAGGTACCTAATACCACAGAAATATAATCATACATCATACTTACCTTTAACATGTTCATACCTAGTTGTAATAATAGATAAAAAAAAACACATTTTTACCTTCGGGCATAAGATAATGTATGTGGAGTGAGTTGTAATAGAGTTGTGAAATGATGCAGAATAATTAAGTAAAATTGATCAATAATGTATTCACATTGAGAAATAAACTTCAGTGTAATTTATTACATTGTTTTTTTTAAACTAAAATCTGAACCTATACCACCCTATCTATACTGACTTCTTACATTTCAACCTTCCTCTTATGGTGATAGTTTTGAAACGAAGGTTTGTTCGTCAAGAACTTAAAACACGTAAATAGGTACTTACTACGAAAATCGCTAACGAAGTTGTGGGTGTCAGCTGGTTGCAATAAATAAGTTGGTATGCCACATGCCACCAGCCAGCACTTATTCGCTAAGCAGTCATACTCGTTAACAGTGAGAACGGTCATGGCAACATTCGAGGATTATAGCTCGATTAGCTGCGTCCACACCAGACGATACGATCCAACGCGCCCCTGCCGCGTCAATGCTTGGCGACAGATATCAGATGTTGATGATGATCGTCACATGGTGACTCCGTCTCGAGCAAGAGTTCGACTGAATCACGGATCGCCTGTGGATCGCTTGGAGCGTAGTTCTGGAACGCAGTCTCAACAACCTGGATCAGTCTAGTACAATCCTAATGAAGTTTTGGTGGGATCCGCCATTTTGAGTCTTAATTGACGTACTATTCGATGACAGCGATTGGAATAGCACTCGACTTCGACGCTGCCGGGTATCATCTGACCCGGGGCATTCATGCCCGCCCACACTCCTGGAATGGCGGAACCTGGGACCACCCCAGTCGCTCTAGAATAGCTCTGAAACAGTGGATCAGTGCAGTGCCCGCCCGCACTTTCTCGACCCCACATAATATAATAGAACTATCCAAATAAACTCGTTGCATATCATAATACCGTATTTTATCTTCTAAACCCCAAGCACTGACGCTCAACGTGGGGCGCCATGCCACCTCTCAGGAAACCCTCTGCCCATCGCTTATACAGGGTGTATCGTAATGAGTGGTAAATCCTTCAGGGGCAGGTAGGGGACTTCAGAACTGATCAGAAAATGAAATTATGTACCCAGTAAAAATCTCACGGATTTCGAGTTACTGGACGTTTTCGAAACTTCTATTTTTTTTTACCTTTGTCCATTGTATTTGTTGCCAAGACTGCAATCCAGGAATTTTCTTATGTTTTTTTGCTAGAGGTTTTCTGGATAGCTGTGAAACACTCATAAATCTTATGCAGTAAATGTATTTTAGGTATCTAATTTGTTTTAGTAAATTAGTTTGTTAGAACATGAATTTTGTTTTCAAAACTCTTAATTCACTAAGTAAATTTTTACTGAACTTTTTAGACGAAAAAACTACCTTTTCCCGTCTTAACAGGAATCTTCTCGGAATTGGTAGCTGGAAACACCAAGTGCTGTACCATTTCAGAAAGCCAATGAAGTAGGCAAGTTTTTCACAAATTGGTCACTACACTAGGGTCACCATACATTTATTTTGCACCACAGGGGATCAAACTTTTGGAAAAAAATGAGCAAAACACATTTTCTTTGCTAAATGATGCTGTACCAAAAAACTGTACATGTGGCACATAAACGGGAAATACCATTCGATAGCATAGTTATCCAGAAATACTCTAGCAAAATGAAATTAAGAAAATTTCAAGATTTGTTATCTTGGCAGCAAAAACAATGGACTAAGGTAAAACATATGGAAGTTTCGAAAACGTCCAGTAACTCAAAATCCGTGGGATTTTTACTGGGTACATAATTTCATTTTCTGATCAGTCCTGAAGTCCCCCACCCGAACCTGAAGGATTATTCACTCATTACGACACACCCTGTATACAGGATGGGCCATGAATTAGTTTTGGCCAACCAATCTATTTTATTTAAAACATAAAAGATTTTAATATTCATAATAGTCACTTTATGATGTTGTTAGGTTAGCTAATTACGTAATAACTAAAGACAGTAGGTTCCTTAAGTAGGGACTTAATAAAGGAACCGTCTTGGTGTTACATGGATTTCACAATTTTTTACGGTAGAAAGCAAGACTTGGTACTTTGGTAAATTTTTTCAAAATTGTTTTTGATGGCATTATTATTTTTGTATCCCGGGTTCACATGGGAGAAGCTAGAAGCTGTGAAGAAGAAGTGTAGATTTATCGAATAAAAGAGAGAGAATAAGATTCAATTTTGTATTAAGGTAAGTAACTATAATTTTTTTAAGCAAAGAACCACTTTTTTCATCAAATAAATAATTGTAATTATTAATCAACCACAGTGAAACTTAAATTAAACACTTGCATATTTCCATGTTAAAAACCACCCTGTTCCAAGATGAGAGGGGCTGAAAAAAGAAGATATATTATAAATAACAGGTAGGTACATACCTATTATGTTATGTAACTAAACAGAGAAGGTACCATGTAAATGTAGGGTTATGGAGTAGCGAGTTTGTGGTCATAATATACTTGTAAAGGATCTTGCATCCCTTTGAAATGAAGCCGTATAGCTCAGCCTAGTTTGCATTACCTACTAAGTGTAGTTACATTTCAGCAACTAACAGTGCATGTTTAAAGAGAACTACCTGACTTCAATATGCAAGAGCAATAGACTAACCTTGTCAAAGTCAGACTAACTTGAAATCATTCTAATAACCGCAGGGGTTGCTAGTGAGTTTAGCTTTAGAAGCCAAAGCTGCTCTAATCACCTTCACCAGGTGCAAGCTGCCTCCCACTAGTGCGGAAAGTAAACACATCAGGCTGATTCACTATACTAATGTAAGTTGAAAACTAAAAAACTGTTTTTTATACATCTCAATATTCTCTGCACAATTTTATATCTTTAACTATCAGGAATTTATACTGCTTGGGTTACTTTTAAAATTCACAAAAATATGTATAACTACCTACATTGATCTTGGCAAAACGTAGGTATTGGATGCGACTTCGTCTTCATCTAGATTAGGCCACATTTTGCTACCGATTTGAAATGGTAGATGAGATTGTAGGAAGATATTAGTACTAACCGACTCTGATAGCAGCACAAAGCACACAGAACGTGAGCACGTTATTGATGGTGTTCTGACGGGCCTGACGCTTCTCCTCCATAGGGTCTACACGTTCGCCGTAAGGTAAGCGAAACATGATAATTTGTAAATGGGTTAGGTTTAGAGGTAGTATTAAATACTCCGACCAGTTCCTATTCAGAGAGTAAACGTAGTGGTTATATTCTCTTTGTCAGAGAGTAGGTAAAATAAAATAATTCTACTATGATTCCATATGATTCTTGGACGTATACCCAGAGCATTTATACTATGTATCTAGAGAGCTAACACGCCATTTTGTTTTATTTAAGGATTAAGAATTCTGAACCTTATGCCTTGGAAATAAAGTTCTTTTTTAATTAAATCTAAATATAAGGATTCATAATCCTTGATAGAGACCCACTCGTTAAGGAGTGTGTCTCGTTCACACAGTTGCCAGCATACAATTAAAATTAACATGGCCATAATTTTTGAAATAAGTGGGTCAATTTTCGAAATTAGACGATTTGCTCTAAATGTTATTCAGATTCATTTGAAAGGTTTAGTACAGTCGCTGTCATGTAGGTTAGGTACCTAACTGCCGAGAAAAATATATATGAAACCATTGGTTTTTGGTAAGTATACAAAGACTTCATGCTGTCTATGGCTTAAAATAATAAATTCTTTTTAGTATTTTTTTCGAAAAAAATCAACAACGTTCTCAATACCAAGAAATTGTCGACACCAAGTGTTAATTTTGGTTGTTTTCTTATTAAAAAATATATTTAAAGTTAAGTAGAAATTATGGAAAAAACAACGTAACTCAATAACTATGTGACTGTCCATGATGATCAATTTCATGTCATGTCGTAAATCGTAGCTCTTTAAATATTAACTGCACTTAAAGTAAATTACTACTTGAAATAATATTTAATCATTAAAAACCTTTATTTGAAACATGAAATAATGTATAAATAATACATAAACGAATATTTATTAAACATTAAACATTGCCATTTCGTAGTAGGACATAGGAAAAATACCAAATTTTGAATTTAGGAATTGTTTAAAATAAAAAAAGAATACATTGATGCAGCTAATTCATGCAAATGTTTAAAGCTTATATTATTTACTTACGAGAATAAAACGAATTGTATAAAAATAAGAGTTTTATAATACTAAAAGATGGAATTAAGTTTGTAGGACATGACCAAAAACGTTCTGACAAAAAAATACGAAATTGCTCCTAAGGTGATCTCTTTTTTTATTCACATTGCATACCGTCTACCTATTTAAACAAAAATTAGCTGTGATAAAAAGGTTTTACTGCCACGTATTTCGAAGAAAAATCGTGATGCCTTAATAATCGGCAATTTTAGATTCGACTGGCCTCGTTGGGTCTTTTCTGGATAGAACAACAACGACCATTATTATGTTACCCAGCGAAGGGCGAAGGGTGGCAACAGCAAAACAAAACGGATCGCAAAGCATGCGGATGCTAAGCGATTTACAGCATTTTTAAAAGTAAAATTTATAAGTAGTAACAAAAAAATAAACAAAGTGACATTCGCGCTGTCATTTTTTCAAAATTGATGGAAAGCAAAATTAGCTCGTTCTTGGCCCAACGTTGAATCGTTTTGGTCAAGATAAAGCCGTTTACCAAAGAGGTTGGATATACTATAATAGAGGCAATCATAGGAAACTTCAAAGTAAGTTACACAAATGTCATGAGGGACTTAATTATCCAACCAAGTGTATTGTAAAAAGGTTCTGTCGCTTTCCATCTACATTGACTATCTTTCAAATATAGTGTCATAAAATGTCATTGTTTTTGTTTATTTTTCAACGGGGTTTTGGATGTTTTATATTGTTTAAAACGTATTGAACTATTGTAAATAGTGATATAAATATGTGAAATGTCGAATTGTGTCCTCGTATTATGCCAGGCCTCCGCAAGTATCATGAAAAATCAAGAGAACCTGAATTTTCACCGGTAAGTATCTATTTGTATATATACTCATTAATAACCCATACTAAACACATAATTATTACGTAGATACATTAAATAACGTCCAATAAGTATAGAAATATGAAGAATCGGCGTTTTTCATGCTAAAATCATGAATAAATCGAGGCTATGATACACTAACTAGGGATGTCATAAAACGTAAAAAGATTTGTCGAGAAGGCTATGCAGACACGTCGAGTATACCTAGTAAGATTTTTCGAATAAAGTGAGCCATTGAGGAATCCCGTAGCTGACCCATCTCAATTAAACACACTCACACTCTTTGTATTTTGTTCGATTCATATTTTATTTATTAATATTATATATTTGCCGTCCTGCCTACTGTATCATGGTTAAACACAATATCTATGTGTTCAACCATGATAGTGTAATATACAAAAAAGAGAGCTTCAAAATAATCACGGAAAATATTACGTTTACACTATTAATATTTCAGGGTGTCTCTTTGGCGTCCAATAACGATCGGCAAGAGTTAAAATGTTCTTCCGGCTATTCTTCAACTTGAACCAAATGCAATGCTCGTGAAGCTAACGGTCAGTACTGTACTCAAAATTGCGTGTTATAGGTATATTATAATTACATGAACTATAAATTAAAAATATAATGTGTTTCAGGATATCCCTTTCATCAACGTACCTAAGCCAGGACCTTCGGATATTACAGAAATAAGTTCATCAGTGTTTTCAGACGTACCACCGAAGAACACTAGCGTAGAATGTACAGAATGTGCAGTGTGAGATGGTCGATAAAAATCTAGCCTACTCCAGTTTGCTAAAAATTAACTGTTTCAGACAGCGTACGAAATACCTTGAAAAAAAAGTACTGCTAAAGTATGCCAAGAAAATATAATAATTATAAATAAAGTTAAGGAAAATAAATTAATAGAAATATATTTAGCAAAAGAGTCTTCGCCACATGCGTATAGCATTGAGTTAAAAATATTTGATAAATTAACACTTCTACCATCAATATGTGATCGTCAACGTTATGCTTACCCCAATGACGGGAAAAGTACTCAATACTCAATAAATTTATTGTCTTCACATAGTAAAATACTTACAAAAAACCAACAAGGTGGTAGAATCGCATGTAAGCCCTTTCGGGGCACTAATCTATAGGTAGGGGGCAGGCAGAACAAGGTTTAGCTGAAAAAAGTATTAAGCTCAAGTGTTAACTTTTGTTAAGTATAAATTTTGTAATGTACTCATTTACCTGTGTATGTTGTATATTATTTTATCAAATAAAAAAATGTCATCTTAATTCGTGGTACTTACAAAGTTCAAGGTTCCTTTAATCCAGAGTGAATCTAGATAACGTTATCATAGTCACGGACTTTAAGTTGTTAGGATTGATATATCGATATCGGTATCGGATCATCGAACTCTTAATATCGATATCGATATTTTATGACTTGGACATCTCTGTGGCTCAACGTGTGACAGATGCCCCCTATATTATGACGTACGACAAATGCATGTTTTGTCTCGTTTTATCTAGTGCAAAAAGTGGTATGCGCAGAGAAGATAGCGAATTTGTCAAATTAGGAGGGATTCTATTTACTTCGTTCTTCTGAGCCGTTTACGCTACACTATTATTATATTTATTTATGATTATTCGAGACATTTTGTTTTGAGGCATAAAAAAAGTTGTGTAGCATCTTGCTCCACGATTTAGTTATATTCATTCTTGCATGTGAAAACCTAGCGACAGTAGTTTTTTTTGGCGGGAACCATCGAAAACGAAAGGCGCGAGTTTTCGATTAAATTTTCGTTAAATTGTAAAATACTGTAAAATATACGAAGATACATTTGTAAAATACTCATTTAGAGTAGTGAAGCATGGCGAAGACGAAGAAGAAACGGTGGCGTGAACCCCGTCCGCCCGATGGTGATGGTTTCAGACTTCTGAACAAAATATACTCCAGATTTTGTGTCAGGCAAACCTAAAACATACAATTTTAGTAACATTATTAACGTATATAGTTTTTTAAATGAGTCGTTTTCAATAACTGAATTAGTATCTGCTATTTCTTTTAGAAGAGACACTGCATTTGGTCTTGACGGAATACCATACATCATGTTTAAAAAGCTTAGTAGTAATAGTCTAGAAATATTTTTAAAGGTTGTAAACTTACTGTGGGAAAAAAATGTCATACCCTCAGATTGGAAAACAGACCGACAGTTTGGTACCGATTTTAAAACCCAATAAACCCAAGTTCGATCCTGATTCTTATCGTCCTATCGCACTAACTTCATGTGTTGGAAAGATATTTGAACAACTTTTGAAACAGCGTTTAGAATTCTATGTCGAACAAAATCATATCTTACCTAATAACCAATTTGGTTTTCGTAGAGGTCGTTCAGGACGTGAAAGTATTTGCCAGTTACAACTGGACATTCATAATTCAATAAGTGCAAAAAATATTTAGTTACTGTATTTTTTTATATTGCTGGTGCTTTTAATATCGTCAATATTGAAATCCTATTCAAAGAGATGCTGACAATAGGTATTCCTGAAAGAGTCACAAATTGGATTGTAAATTTCCTAAGGGACAGAGAAGTTTTTGTGAAATATAATGGCCATCTTTATGACCCGAGGCTGTCTTCAGTTGGTGTATGCCAGGGTGGTATTTTATCACCACTCATTTTTATTCTGTATATACGTCGCTTAAATTTAATCTTAGGTTCACGTGTTAATAATTTGCAGTTCGCAGATGATTTGGTTGTTTATGCATCTGGTTCGGATTTAGCAACAATAGTTGAAAATATTAACGATGCATTGGTAAAGCTTTACAAATATCTGTCTTACCTGGATCTAAATGTTAACCCATCGAAGTCCAAAGTAGTTGTATTTGGGAAAAGAGTAGTATTGATGTTCCAACTGTGTATTATAATAATTCCCATCTTCCTGTTTTCCTCGAGGCAAAATTCTTGGGTGTATTATTCTCCCATAATTTATCCTGGAACAACTATATCAAACAAATCATTGAAAAGGCCAATAAAGCCTACAACATTCTCAAATCTTTGGCTGGTTCAAAGTGGGGAGCAGATCCAAAAATTCTGCTCACACTATACAAATCATTAGTACGTAGTCATTTTGAATATGGCTTCATTTGTTACGCAGCTGATGTTAAAATTGTAAATACTATAAATACTTTTCAAAATAAATGTTTAAGATTAATAGCAGAGGCATTTAGAAGTACTCCCATCAATGCAATGCAGATTGAGTGCAGGCTTCCACCAATTCACATTAGACTAAATTATTTAAAAGAGCGATTTATTTTAAAACTGTACAGTCTTTCTGGCAATTCTTTGTTGAACACTTTGTCAGTCGCTCAAACCGTATCACTTGCAAAACAGCCTTATATGCTTCATGACTATCAAGAATTCTTTAATTTTCTTTCAAGTTTAAACATATATCGCACACGTCATACTTTATCCTGCTATGAAGGATATTTCATAAGTAAATTTCCAGCAATGAACATTATAATCAATAAAGAATTAAGAACTAGAGAAGAAGTATATTTAGTGTTGGCTGATTTTATTGATCATAAAATTGTCTATACTGATGGATCTAAAAATGATGAAGCAGTTTCCTTTGCCATATATGAACCTTAATTAAATAAAGGTGTCGGCCAGAAAATAGACAAACATGCTAGTGTCTTCACAGCTGAAGCTGTTGCAATCTTAGCCGCTTTGAAACATATTAAACATCACAATTTTGGGCATACTAAATGGGTTATAGCTAGTGATAGCATGAGCGTTTTGGTGAATTTAGCAAATAATAAACTACATGCTAACACTTACTACTTGATATATTCAATTAATATATTATGGGTTGAGTTAACTGAATCAAACGTTCATATAAGTTTCGTATGGGTGTCTTCACATATAGGTGTTGAAGGAAATGAGAAAGCTGATTATTTAGCAAATACCATAGTTAAATTTAGAAATACAATTTCAAATCATGGAGGCAGTAATGCGCATGTCTCTCTGCCATACACGGATGTTGTCCATCTCTTAAGGCAGCGGATGTGTCAGGCATGGGGAAGGCATTCTTATCATTGCACTCAAGTAGAAAATAAGGGAACCTGGTATGCTGGTCTTGATGTACAAGTTGACTCTATTCCTTGGTTTTGCTAGGGTCCTTATTTTTCAGTATTCAGTATTCATTTATTTATTGCCAAGTAGGGTACATTACATAAGTAGTGTGTTTCATAAAGTAAGTATACCTAACTACATTTATGTACATTTACACCTACACCCTGTATGCGTAGGGCAAAGCAATTTTGCTGTATTGAAATACAAGCAAAGGGATTTTACACCCAACTTAAAACTATAGCTTAAAACTATATTTTACTCATAAATGTATCTAATAACAGTAGGTAAGTATCATGATCCTATCATAATATTATATATTTTATCTAAGATAACTAGGTACTATAATTGCACTTAATACTTAAATTAAATTTAAATACCTATTTAATACTGTTCAGTTGGAGTTACACATATTTATTTATCTTCTATGAAGTCTGTTATGGAGTAGTAACATTTTTTTATAAGTAGAGCTTTAAATTTTGAATAAAATACAGTATCTTCAGGTTCATTTTTTATATTATCTGGTACTTTGTTGTAAATTTTTATTGACATGTAGTGAGCACTTCTTTTATATTTCTAGTTCCAGTTCAGGCGGTATTATTTTGTTTTGTCTTCGCGGATTTGTATTATATTCATACATATTTTTGTGCTTTCTTACAAACATTGCTGATTCTAGGATATAAATACTAGGGAAATAAATTTTATGCTAAGGAAGTTCTATTCAACTCTGTGTCGTCTACGGTTTGGGCATTGTCGTCTCAATTTTCATCTTTGTCGTTTAAAAATGGTAAATATTTCTCATTGTGATTATTGTCAAACACAGGAATCGCAAACATTAAATCGCATATTCTTCGATTGCTCATCTTTTGGCATTGGCAGCACCTTGTGCTGATGGATGGGCTCTTAAGCATTTATGGAAAGTGTGAATTGGTCCCGCGTTGCTTTGAGGAATTACTAAAAATACCTCTTCATATGGCTGTATATACAAATATGTAATTGGCACAGTTTTTGAGTTATAATTTTAGTTTAAAAATAATAATAGTACTAAGTTGTAAATTATGTATATTCTTAATATGAAATTTATGTACTACAAAGTAAAAAGTATATAAAATCTAAACCCAAACCTGACATGTAATCTAAACCCAAACTGACATGAACTTTATATTAATTAACGTGAAACAATCTCATTCAGATGTATCATATTAACTGTGATAATTTAGGTATAGTCCTAAGAAGACAAGGCTGTAGGGTCAAGTTCGACCATAGCCTACTCGCAAGGGCAAATATAAAAAAAAAAAAAAAACTAGCGACAGTACCAAAGAGATTGGATATACTATATTAGAGGCAATCATAGGAAACTTCAAAGTAAGTCCCACAAATGTCATGAGGGACTTAATTATCCAACCAAGTGTATTGTAAAATGGTTCTGTCGCTTTCCATCTACATTGACTATCTTTCAAATATAGTCTCATAAAATGTCATTGTTTTTGTTTATTTTTCAACGGGGTTTTGGATGTTTTATATTGTTTAAAACGTATTGAACTATTGTAAATAGTGAAATGTCGTATTGTGTCCTCGTATTATGCCAGCCCTCCGCAACTATCGTGAAAAATCAAGAGAACCTGAATTTTCACCGGTAAGTATCTATTTGTGTATTTACTCATTAATAACCCATACTAAACACATCATTATTACGTAGAAACATTGAATCAGCGTTTTTCATGCTAAAATCATAAATAAATCGAGGCTATGATATACTAACTAGGGATGTCATAAAACGTAAAAAGATTTGTCGATAAGGCTATGCAGACACGACGAGTATACCTAGTAAGATTTTTCGAATAAAATGAGCCATTGAGGGATCCCGTAGCTGACCCATCTCACTTAAACACACTCACACTCTTTGTATTTTGTTCGATTCATATTTTATTTATTAATATTATATATTTGCCGTCCTGCCTACTGTATCATGGTTAAACACAATATCTATGTGTTCAACCATGATAGTGTAATATACAAAAAAAGAGAGCTTCAAAATAATCACGGAAAATATTACGTTTACACTATTAATATTTCAGGGTGTCCCTTTGGCGTCCAATAACGATCGGCAAGAGCTAAAATGTTCTTCCGGCTATTCTTCAACTTGAACCAAATTCAATGCTCGTGAAGCGTCGCAAGCTAACGGTCAGTACTGAACTTAAAATTGCGTGTTATAGGTATATTATAATCATTATTACATGAACTATAAATTAAAAATATAATGTGTTTCAGGATATCCCTTTCATCAATGTACCTAAGCCAGAACCTTCGGATATTACAGAAATAGGTTCATCAGTGTTTTCAGACGTAACACCGAAAAACACTAGCATAGAATGTATAGAATGTGCAGTGTGAGATGGTCGATAAAAATCTAGCCTGCTCCAGTTTGCTAAAAATTAACGGTTTCAGACAGCGTACGAAAAGCCTTGAAAAAAAAGTACTGATAAAGTATACCAAGAAAATATAATAATTATAAATAAAGTTAAGGAAAATAAATTAATAGAAATATATTTAGCAAAAGAGTCTTCGCCACATGCGTGTAGCATTGAGTTAAAAAGATTTGATAAATTAACACTTCTACCATCAATATGTGATCGTCAACGTTTTGCTTACCCCAATGACGGGGAAAGTACTCAATACTCAATAAATGTATTATATTCATTTAGTAAAATACTAACAAAAAAACCAACAAAGTCGTAGAATCGCATGTAAGCCCCTTCGGGGCACTAATCTATACCTAGGTAGGGGGCAGGCAGAACAAGGTTTAGCTGAAAAAAGTATTAAGCTCAAGTGTTAACTTTTGTTAAGTATGAATTTTGTAATGTACTCATTTACCTGTGTATGTTGCATATTATTTTATCTAATAAAAAATGTCATCTTAATTCGTGGTTTTTACAAAGTTCAAGGTTCCTTTAATCCAGAGTGAATCTAGATAACGTTATCATAGTCACGGACTTTAAGTTGTTAGGATTGATATATCGATATCGGTATCGGATCATCGAACTGTTAATATCGATATCGATATTTTATGACTTGGACATCTCTGTGGCTCAACGAGTGACAGATGCCCGCTATATTTCCCCCCTCGTTTTATCTAGTGCAAAAAGTGGTATGCGCAAAGAAGATAGCGAATTTGTCAAATTTTGGAGGGATTCTATTTACTTCATTCTTCTGAGGACAGTACTCAAAATTGTAGTTGTTTAGTTCAAAAATGATGGCCATGCGGCCATGTTGTAAGGTCAAGTACGACCATAGTCTTCTCGCAAGGAAAAAAAAAAACTAATCTGTGTCTAATGTCTATGAAAAACATGGCGGACTTTGCTCAGCTGCTCCTGCTCATATTTGATTGAAAAATCTTGCTGTATTGTATATTTCATGCGTGACCGCTGACACGCTCTACTTACCTCTAAAAATTGACAAAGTATAAAGTACAGTTAAATTAAAACCAGCGATAAGTTAGTAGGTAGCCGTAACGCGATGGGTGCGAGTGTGACTGTCAGCTGAGGCCTCGGTTCGTTTGAGGCTTGTCTTGTATACATTCTGTTGTTGGGAAATCCGTCAAGCTGGAGCGACTTCCGGAGTACTTGCGGGACACCGTCGACTGGTTCATGGGGTGAGTGGCCGCGCTTCACGCTCTGTAGGTATTGAGTTACTGAAAGAATCTGTAGGTACGTGTAGGTAGGTAATGTAAGTACTTACAATACCTACCTACATTACATATGCCAAATAGGATAGAGCCACAGAAGTATTAAAGTAAAGAAACACAATCTAGTACATTAAAAATGCGACCAAGAAAAGAGAGCAACTTTGGCTACCTTCTAGTACATTTTAGTCCGATGCTAATTTTCGAAAAAGAGAAGTACCTAACAGAGATAAATAACTATTCTAAGTTAAAACTACTAGGCTTTTTCATTGTCAATAAAACTACATCGTTAAAAGTAACAAACATTATATGAAAATAGGGATACATATTTCATTTTTATTGACAGGGTGTCTGAAAATTTTCGGTCCTATATTCTGCATCCATTTGGTTTGATACTGTCCGTCTTGGTGTTCTATAGGAACACCGTTATTTATCTATGGATATAGCTTATCCCACTTCTCTTCAAATATTTATTTAAAATAGCTACTGTGCTTTAATTTTTTTTATAAGTTTTTTTTATTTTTGTTCATTAATTTCAAATCAATTAGACCTATAAATAAATCATTTCTAGACTAGGTATTTCTAAATTTGCCATAGTAAATTAAATTGGTATTTACAAAAATCAATCATAGGATTAAACATTTATTTTATGTTTTACATTCATCTCTGTAGGTTCTAATTAATGTCAATTTTTAATTGGAGAAACCCCTATAAATTTAGGGGGAATAGTACTACTAGTCCATTGAATTACTTTCTTTCAATGCAACGGCCGACTCAGGGACTCTCCTAGCAGCTTTACCTGCAGGGAATTATCTATGAATTCTATTCTGTTAGTACAAGTGGCTTTCTTTATTACTAGCAAAAAGCGCGGCTCTACGAGCCTCGCAAAGCTTTTTCACACAGTAAAATTTTTGGTCATATGTCACAGACAGGCTGAGTAAAATAGGACTTAGATATTTTAAATCATACTTCACTGAAGAAACAGGTTTTTTAAATTTACTAAAATCGCGTAGGATGAATTTGGTTTAGTGAAATTGACCCTCGAACTGTTAAATCAACAAAAGTATTAGTATTTTTGCAAAATATAAGTTGTTGAATTTACAAAATGGAACAGGTTGAATATTACAAATGTTCTTGTGTAGATATAATGAAAAACAAAATACTGTAAAACCAACAATTCAAAACTTGTTTAAACATTCCGCGTCCTTACTAAAGTTAATGAGAGCCCATAATAGTTATATTTTATGAATGCAGTTTTATAGACCTTGAGAAACTAAAACTTATAGTGCAAAAAATTTTGTTTTACGGCCAAAACTGACAAAGTTATGGGCAAAATACCGAACGAGGTCCACTGAACGCGCGAACGTAAGCGATGACGTCACAATCACCCAGCGCTTGCCGCTGAACCACTGCGCGCCCCGCGCGGTTTTATTCTGTTTGTGATACTCGTCCAACACGGAGCGTAACGTGACCAGTTTATACCCAATCGATTAATTATAATATAACCGTTAAATTATAATAGTTACCGAAAAAAAGGTCGAAAGTAAAATTTTAGGTTTGAGTTGAACGGAGTAAAATTTATAAAATTATCTTTACAGAAAAAAATTGTTGTTATATGGGTTCATACTACTTTTAAAAACTTCAGCACTTTGTCAGCTTGCCAAAAAATAAAAAAAATGTTGCTCTTAACCGGCAATTTTACGATGAATTTGGCACCGAACTTAGTTAGGTGAGCATGCGTAAAGAAAAAAAATGTCCGAAAAAAAGTTTTACCTTATTCATTTCTTCTTTGTAACTTAATTTGTGTGTTATTGTTTATTGATACTAAAACAAAGCAAAATAACCGTATTAATGTATAATGAACCAAACTTTTTAGAGGAAACTGTTTTTTTAATGTATCACTGATTGTTTAATTTGAGATTATTAGACTACTTTTGATGATACCTTACAAATGATGCAGACCATAAAAATGTAATGAATAAGGTAAAACTTTTTTTTCGGACATTTTTTTTCTTTACGCATGCTCACCTAACTAAGTTCGGTGCCAAATTCATCGTAAAATTGCCGGTTAAGAGCAACATTTTTTTTATTTTTTGGCAAGCTGACAAAGTGCTGATGTTTTTAAAAGTAATTTGAACCCATGAAACAACAATTTTTTTCTGTAGAGATAATTTTGAAAATTTTACTCCGTTCAACTCAAACCTAAAATTTTCACTTTCGACCCTTTTTTCGGTAACTTGTAATGAATAATGTTGTGTAGTTGATTATAACGTATGAAAGAATAATTCAAGACAATCATGTTTGAGAAAAAAAAAAATAAAAAAATCTTACTATTAATTAAGTTATGATTTTTTTTAAGGTGCTCCGGAAGTAAATTCAAAAATACACATTAAAAAAATCATAACTTCTAAACGGAACATACATGGGGTATTTTCGGATATACCCAGGTGTGAGGAATCTAAAAAAAAATTTTGTGACTTCACTTTTTGGCTGACCATAATATATCATATGGCCCTAGTTAAGCTGCACTTTACTTTTCTTGTGTCTGAAATTAAATTATTATTATTATTATAAAAAAAAAACTTTTTCCATGCAAAATTTAAAATCTAGAGAAGTAGCGCAATATTATATAGCCAATATCCTTTTCAGGCTTAGTTAGTAGCTATGATATTGTAAAGTTTCAGTTTAATCCGTTTAGTTTTTAATGTATTTTTTAATTTAATTTAATATTATTTAATAGCGAAATTTTTTAATTGAAAATCCCAGACTATGTGTGGGACCAACTTAGAATAAATAACAGAAAAAACTGCTTCGATTTGTTTATGGGGTGGGGACCAATCTGCGTCTTTGGCCAGCTTGAAACCTCAGTGCATTCAGGATGCTAGTCTCAACCTTAGTATCCTAATAAACCTTTGTGGCGCTCGGGATTCGGCGGAGGCGACGCGACGCCGCGCGCCGAAGGTACGGTTGCGGTAGCGACGCGAGCGAGACGGTGCGGTCGCGGTTACAGTATTTTATTAAGAATAACACCGGCACCGCTCTGATCCTGCTAGCTGTAGGCAGATTACGTACAGTTCAGGTACGTAGTAATATATTGTTTGGTTCGAGTGGAATGAAGCTCAGGTGAGCCGCCGATAACACACCGTGCCGTGATGTCACCGCGGCGCGGTGCGCTCTCTCACCGCGCGCTCTCCGCGCCGCACCGCCGCCGTCAGTCGCTTGCAGCGCGCATGCGAGCGTGAGCGTAGTCCATACCCGCGCACGCGCCCCTCTCGCGCCGCTCCGCATGCTGGTGAAGGCGTGGCTGCGCAGAATGAGCTCGGGCGGCGAGACCGGCGCGGGCGGCGAGGAGAGCGCGACGTTGCCGCCGAGCGCGGCCCCGCGCCGCTGGCCGGTGGGGATCCTGCGGCGCAGCGGGGCCGGGGCGCGCGCCGCGCGCCGCGTCTTGCGCGTCCAGTATCGGAGCGTGTCGCCCGCCACCGCCCCCGCCTCGCCTCCGCCGCCGCGCGACTTCGACGACACGGTCTCCTGTTTTTGCAGGTAGTAGGTACCTTCCGCCCGGCCAAGGGTATGGTAGCCCCCTAAAGTAAAAATGATATTAATTGGAAACCACATTTACAAAAAAAAAAACTAAATTATCAAAATTCATATACAGGGTGTGATGTAATGGGTGGATAATCCTGCAGGTGCGGGTGGGGGAAAAAAAATGGAAGTTTCGAAAACGTCCAGTAACTCGAAATCCGTGGGATTTTAACTAGGTACATATTATTATAATTTTCTGATCAGTCCTGAAGTCCCCCACCCGCAGCTGAAGGATTATCCATCCACTCATTACGACACGCCTTTAGTTTATTGTAAGCCAATACAAACTACGAAACAGCTCTAATAGTTCGATGACACACGCTACACCCCAGCGACTTCGCTTGTTAAATTATTTTTCTTTTCTTTCTTTCTTTCTTCTGTTGTAGCGTGTAAAGTCGCCCAGTGTCATCGGCGTTTTTACAATCAGCTTGTTGGCAATCCTTCCCAAAAGCTAACACGCTCACACGCTAGCGTTTAAAACTTTCAGATTGGTCCCATATAAATTTAATCATAATCGGTTCTGTAATTAGGTTTTTAAATCAAAATAACTGAAAAAAATGTCGTCGATCGAAGTTAAACGAAATTGATGGATGGCGTCAGGCGTAGCGCACGCAACATGCACACACGCTCACCACACGACCAACCGTGCCTCGATGCCTCGGCACCTACTTAGTACCTACCTATGTCTTTTTTGTGTGGCCTCGGTCATATAATACATGCAGACAGTCTCACGGTCGCGCACCGCGCAACTGGCGAATGGCACAGGTGTGTGTCGAGCGGTAAGCGGAGGCAGAGGTGAGATAAGAGGCGATAGCGTGATAATGATAAGCGAAGCACCATCGTCACCCGCCGCCGCCCGCGCCGTCGCGGGCCCCTTCACGCGGCGCGGGGTGCGGGGCGCGCTGTGCAATGCGCTCTCTGTACCTATGTACAATGTGCGTGCGTATAGGCGTGCATGCATAATGTAATGTTACAGTCAAACAAAACTCATAACCAGTCAACTATACTCCGATTCAGAATTCAAGATTTTTTTTGTAAACAAAGGTGTGACCACCCTAAAAAAATACTTTTCAAAGTGACGTTTACTCAATTTTCCTAAATACTTATGGTACGGTTTATTTTCTAGTCAATATCCATAGAATGGAAAATAGCAATAGTTTTGTACTGATTATTATATTTTATTAATTTTTTTTCAGAAAGTTATAACACGACGAAAAAATATTAGCAAAAAAATATTTTAAGACATTGGTATCATCGGAGTAAATCACAGAAGTTCGAAACAATTTTTGGATTTTGACCTAAACGTGTGATTGTAAATTTTATTCGTCTCTTGTCCGTTTACGAAGTCGAATGCGTTCTTTTTTCGCTTCTGGTGTACAATTGTATGAATCGAATGAATATTTGTTAGGTATCTTATTCTTAACCAAACTTATTCAGGTACTTCAGAACACTGAAAAGTAGGTAGAATAGGAAATACAATTTGTGAAATGCACCTTGGCATTATTATGATTAATATCTAAGAAGTTTAGATTCACAAATTTTATTTCCTATTCTACCTACTTTTCAGTGTTCTGAAGTACCTGAATAAGTTTGGTTAAGAATTATTTAGGTAAAATAAGAAACTATCGCACAAGCAAAACCGCGCGCCATTACTAGTAATAGTAATGGCGCGCGGTGATCCGTGGTATAAACTCGTTTTTAACCCTGACCTGTCTCTGTTACTGTTACATATCATGATACTTCTTTGTTTACAAAAAAAATCTTGAATTATAAATCGGGGTATACATAATATTGACCGCGAAAATCAGTTAATTTGATATTGTTGAAGGTCCAGGCTTAGCCGACAACTAGCTAGCTTATTTATATCTTTGTGAGTTTATTTTCTTTTATTTAATACTAGCTGACCCGCGTACGACTTCGTCACCCGTTGACGAGATTCTTATTGTCGACTATAGCTGACCCGCGTGCGACTTCGTCAGCCATTAAAGACATTTATATTGTCGATGTTGTTTGTTCCACTCGCGGCAGAAATGTCACAGAATGGAAAAGTGTCAGTATTAAGCAAGTCAATCTATACTGGCACAATTTCAATCCATCTTTTTACCCACTTATATATTATATAGTACGATGCTTTAAGTCTCGATGACTTGGGAAAAATAATTCGAGACTTGATGCGGTCTCGAAATTCCCGGGAAAAACGAGACTTTCGAGACTATTTCAATAGTACCTATAGGCACACTCATAGGATTGGCATTTAGGCATTTGATGGCCTATTGCGAACACATGACACTTAAAAATCCAGTATTTGATGAAGTTCGGTGATGTTTGATGTTCCAGATTATTTATCAAAATCCGTGATATTCTTTGAAATGGTTCCACATTCCACAGCAGTAGGTAATACTTTGTTTTATTTGCTCTTTTTTCGTAGGCTAAAGTCATAAGACTATAACACCTGGTCTTATCCTTGTTTTAGATTATACTAAGGGCTACTTCTACACTGAATATTGTTAAGATTTTTGTAAGTATCAAAAGTCTCCTTATTCTCGGTACCGAAACCATCAGTCTCGAGTCTCCTCTATATATTATTATTATTATCTCGAAAATAATAAAAAATCTCGAGGATTTCGAGACCGAGACTCCCGGGATGAAAGCCTTAGTACTAGCTGACCCGCTTGCGACTTCGTCACCCGTGGAAGAATTTTCAATGTTTTCAAAGTTAATTGTCAATGTTGTTTGTTCCACCCGCGGAAGATGTCAAAAAATAGCGAAGTGTCAGTACTAAGCAAGTCAATCAATAATTGGAAATTTTCAAGCCCTCTTTATACCCACTCAAACATTGAATTTAGTGGAAAACTGAAAACATGGTACTTATATTCGGAGATTATAAAAATGCAACTTACAATCAGATATTGCATATCTGAGGAGACAGCTTCATACAACTTTTGGTCTAAAAACACCTTCATTCCGCATTAATAGTCATTAATTTTGAAAATCGGTGTACCTAATAATAAATCCAATAATTTGTTTTGCAAAGATCTTGGAGAGACTATGTGACAGGCATATTAGAAGTGGCCCACTAGTCGATAATTCGGTTCACAACAACCAACATGCCTATCAATCGAGTAAATCCACTGAATCAGGCGCTGCACCAATTTTTTTTGTTACAAGATTGAAGGAGCTATAGGAACCAAACAATCATGTCTGGTTACTTTCATAGACATAGAAGGAGCCTTCGATAAAACCACATTCCCTAGCATAGGTGATGGCTTGAGGAAACGGAGTCGAAGAAAATCTTAAGGGTAATCCTCAAATCCGAATTCCATAAACTCATACTTTAATTTAGATTTTATACGTGTTTTTAAGTTAATTTTAAAACACGTATAAAATCTAAATTACTATAATACGGCGTACTTTTTAAGTATATGTCCGAAAAATATTGTATGGAATTCAGATTTGAGGATGCCCCTTAACATATGGATAACGGAAATGCTAGCGAATAGAGCAGCAACCATTAACGACTCTAAAGACACTAGATGCCTATTTACGAGAGCCACAAGGAGGCGTTTTATCACCGCTGCTGTGGATACTAGTGGCAAACGAGCTATTGGAGTCACTTAACAAGGACGGCACATACACAGTCGGATATGCCGACGACCTAGCCATAATGAAATCGGGACTTTTTGAATCAGCACTGTGTGAAAAGATGCAAAAAGCTCTCCGAATTGTAGAAGCATGGTGCGGGGAACATAACCTATCCGTGAACCCAAACAAAACAGAAATTGTGCTATTCACGCGCAAGACGAAGCTGCCAAATCTGGAACCCCCAACACTGTTTGGCACAAACCTCAACATATGCAAAGAAGTCAAATACCTGGGAATATGGCTCGACAGTAAACTCTTTTGGGGCAAACAACTCGAACATGTCATGACCAAGGCCACAAACGTACTATGGCAGTGCACACGAGCTGTGGGTAAGGACTGGGGACTTAAACCCAAGCTCTGCCGATGGATGTATACAGTCATGGTGCAACTAGTATTAACTTACGGAGCAGTAGTATTGGTGGCCTAGATTAAATCTCATCACCACCATAAACAAGCTCCAACAGGTCCAAAGACTAGCATGTTCGCTTGTCAGTGGATGCACCAAATCCACTCCCTCGGCGGACGCGCTAGACACCATACTAGGCATGACACCTCTTCATCTGAACATCCAGCAAAGAAGCGATGGCGTCTGCACTCAGAATCCAATCAACAAACCAGTGGAAGGGAAGCAATAGACTGACCACTAGGGCTTTCAGTCTCGATGACTTTCTGAGTGACTTGAGTCTCGGAAAACAAAAATTGAGTCTCGTAATTCCCGGGAAAAACCAGACTTTCAATAGTACTTATAGGCACACTCATAGGACCGGCATTTAGGCATTTTATGGCCTATTAGCGAACACATCACAGTTTAACTTTACAATCCAGTATTTGATGATGTTCGATGTTCCAGATTTATCAAAATCCGCGTTTTTCTTCGAAATGGGTCCATGTCCCACAGCAGTAATACTTTTTTTTTAATTTTCCCTTTTTCAAAATTATCTAGGCTTTATTACAAAATATTGATGGGCAAGTGAAAAAAAAATCGAGTAAAGAACATCGATATATCGTCATTTTAGGTAAAATCGTGTTTGATGACCTAAAAGTGATCCCAAAACGTCTAATGCATACTTCCTCTATGTAATTTAAACACAATTCATTCTTTTTTCAACAAAAATATCTTGTTTTCAACACACAAAAAAACTAGAAGAAATATTAATAATTTTTACCGAAACACAGTCCCAAGACTCCCAATGCACCAAATATTACAAATTGATTGATGCAACTAGGAAACTAAATTGGTTCTCTTTATAAACAATGATATCCCATAATATCTATGTGACAATTAAAATAAAAGTAGCAATAATGTCCATGCCTGCGTGCCTGTATTTAACAACTGCTTATTATGGTACCATCGGATAGGGGGTTGCGTGGTGATAGTTCTGCTCCTTGATCAGATCAAGGAGCGCCAAGTAGAGGTCGAAACTGTATAGAAGCTGGGCGACGGTAGGTCATTAATGTAAGTATTTACTTCTAATTGCTAAGGCGGTATTAATTCTGTTACAAAACTGAGTTACTCAAAAATTTGACTAGGATTAGTTTAGGTTCAAATTGAGTCACAGAACCGACAGAGCCCCTTGAATCAGCCAAATGTGACTTGGTTTTGGTTAGGTTCAAAAATCAGTTACAAAACCGACATAGAGCACACCGATTCCACCTGGTCTTGTGGTCCCTATCGATCCCGAAAATATGATTTGGCGTTGTTTTTTATGAAAAGAAAAATCCAAATACTATTTTTCTTAGCCCGTCTGTGAAACTGACCAAAATTTTTACTGAGTAAAAAACATTGCGAGACCTCGTAAAGCTGCGCTTTTTGCTAGTATTCTAGGTTAAGAAAAAGAGTATGTAAATAATTATTAAAGTTAGTAGACTATTTTATTTTAATTGTCTTGCGACATGGAATTATTATACGTAATTGCGCAAGAAAAGTGGACGCCATTCGGGTCGGTGTCTCAAGAAAAAAATGTGAATAATCATAGACAGTTGCTACAAATTTCTAGATGTTTATTTTCCCTCCTCATCTCAGCCACTGCTGGGTATAGGCCTCGTTTCGCTTTAGCCAGCCTCCACGATTTTGTGCATCTCTGATCCAGGTATTCCCCTAGTTATTGCCCCTAGCTAATAAAAACCAAAAATCCTTGTTCGGAATCGGAGCTCATGCCACTATTTCTTTCGGATTATTCCCATCTGTCACCCTGATCTGTCCCCTAGGGTTACAGATGGGACGATAAAGTTCTATATGTCCCCCACATATAGACAGATGGAGCTTTTAGAGCTGGTCTCACTCATCTCATTTCGGATATCCAATCGGTCTTGAGTCGGTTACAGTCAGGGAGCTGTCGGCGGTAGCGGTGGTGTAGTGGTACGGTACGGTATAGCGACGTGCATCGTTCCAGGAAGGCGCGACGCAAGGAGCGCGACGGCGAGGCGGTGGGCGTGGGGGACCCCAAGCTGTACCTGCAGGAGGCGCTGCTGGAGCGCAAGCTGCCCGACCTCGACATGCGCCAGCTGGTGGAGCTGCCGCACGGCCTGGACCACAACGAGTGGCTCGCCTCGCACAGTACGTCTCCCGCCCGTGCAGTGGTGCGGTGTGGAGAGGATGTCGGCTAGATAGTCGGTATTTGTGTGGTTGCAGCGCTGGCGCTGTTCGAGCACGTGAACCTGGTGTACGGCGCCGTGTCGGAGTTCTGCACGGCGGCCGCGTGCGCCGACATGGCGGGCCCGGGCGGCCGCGCCTACGCCTGGCTCGACGAGCGCGGCAAGAAGACGCGCCTCGCCGCGCCCATCTACGTCGATTACGTCATGACCTACACGCAGAACACTGTCAACGACGAAACTATTTTTCCCACTAAATATGGTGAGAGTTTATTTTCGTCATCGATACTATCCAGTCCAGTGTTCGGATCGGACGGGTGCCGTACTAAGTATGTGTATGTGTGTGTGTGTGTGCGCAGGTAACGAGTTCGGGGCGGGGTTCGGGGTCGCGGTGCGGCGCGTGCTGCGGCTGCTGTTCCACGTGGTGGCGCACCTGTACTGCGCGCACTTCCGCGAGCTCGCGCTGTTGCGCCTGCACGCGCACCTGCACCTCACGTTCGCGCACCTCACGGCGCTGGACGCGCGCTTCGCGCTGCTCGACCCCAAGGAGACGGACGTGCTGCGCGACCTAGCGCGCGCGCTGCGCCTCGACCCGCCCGCGCCCGCCGCCCCCGCGCCCGCCTCACCCGCACCCGCCCCCACGCCGCCCACGCCGCCGCCCCCCGCGCCACCCGCTCCACCCGCTACCCCCGCTACCCCCGCGTCCCATCTTAACAACTAAGTATTTCCAGCTGTTATGTAGTTTTAGGTGATTATTGTTAGATATAATTATGATTTGTGATCGCTTCGGTTGTAAATAAAAATGATATTTGTTTAACGAGTATGTATTCATTGACAATATGTCCGGGCTTGAGTTGCCTATATTTAAGGGGGTTGTTTTCCAAGTTTTTTTATTGGTTAATCCCACAGATCTCGGATACTTTCGGCTGTCGCCCCCAATCTAATTTTATGGTTAATCCGCCCTCTCCCCACTTCCTATCCACAGCTTCCACTCCCCTTGAAATGGCAGCTATTTTGTTTTTTGATCGGAATTACGCCAGTTATTTGAATGGCAAAAGTTCAATAGAGGCTATGCTGTGATACAGTTTGTTAAGTGTGCATCTGAACTGAGGGACTAAATTTATTGTTATTAAGAAATTTTAAGAACGGACCGTTGTAGAACACCTAGATAGACCTGAACAATCTCTGATACTTTCGGCTGTTTGGTACATTCTAATAACTGTAATGCCTCGATCACACGTACCGAGTACTCGGTACGTATAAACATAGCGCCGTGTGCTCGGTTGAGCGAGTGACGTAAGCTTTCACTGTCTAGTCCTAGTACTCGGTAAGTGTGATCTAGGCCTTATGCCAGTATATACAGGATGTGTCGTTATGAGTGGATAATCCTTCAGGTGCGGGTGGGGGACTTCAGGACCGATCAGAAAATGAAAATATGTACCCAGTAAAAATCCCATGGATTTCGAGTTACTGGACGTTTTCAAAACTTCCATTTTTTTTTTTTGCCTTTTTTTTTGCTGCCAAGACTACAAATCTAGAAATTTTCTTATTTTGTTTTTGCTAGAGCATTCCAAGATAACTGTGCTATCGAATGATATTCCTGTTTTTGTACCATAGGTACAGTTTTTTTGGTACAGCATTATTAATCGAAAAAAATGTGTTTTGCTCATTTTTTTCCAAAACTTTGTTCTCCTGTGGTGTAAAAAAAAAATATGGTGACCTAGGTGACCAACTTGTGAAAAACTTGCCTACTTCATTGGCATTCCGAAATAGTAAAGCACTTGGTGTTTCCACTTACCAATCCCACGAAGATTCCTGTTAAGACGGAAAAAGGTCGTTTTTTCGTATAAAAAGTTCGGTAAAAATTTACTTGGTGCATTAGAGTTTCGTAAACAAAATTCATGTTCTAACAAACTAATTTACTAAAACAAGAAAATGAAACAAATTACATACCTAAAATACATTTATTTCATGAGTATTATGAGTGTTTCTTATAGAAAAAAATTGGAAGTGTTGAAAACGTCCAGTAACTCGAAATCCGTGGGATCATTACTGGGTACGTATTTTCATTTTCTGATCGGTCCTGAAGTCCCCCACCCGCACCTGAAGGATTATCCACTCATTACGACACACCCTGTAGATATAAGACCAAGATGCAGTCCTAAGCGTCGATGGCACACGGCTAGTTAGGTTACACGCTACAAGCGGCCAGTTTAAAAGCTAGCCGAGTTAGCTTTTGGGAAGGATTCTCAACAAGAAGATTGTAAAAAAGCCGATGACCCTGGGCGAGTTTACAAGTGAACTCGCTGGCTTGTAAAAAAAACCCTGGGTCATCGACGCTTTAAAACAGCGAAAAAAAATTCTGACGCCTCTTCAATAAAATAATGAAATTCTCCATTTTCAATAGGAAGTTATTTTCACACCACCTGCACGACAATGTCCAATTACCTAGGTAGGCATAGAAGTATTATAGAAAGAAACTGAGCAAAGAGTAGTAATATAATCACTACGTTCTAAACTGAGTTGAGTACAACGAATATAGGCCCTACAGAAAGTCGCCAAAGTGGCGCAATTATGTATTACAAACATGGTTCAATGTCAATGATGATTGTGCGGCGAGAACTACGCAACAGATTTTTGTCGAAAATGGTTTATTGTTTGGAAACGGCACAAAAACAAATAAACGATAATAATAATCTTCCATCGGTTAAACTTTCCTGTTAATTATTGTTGACTTTTAAAACTTTCACTAAACAGAAAAAAAAATAACCAATTTTGATTGCCGCCATTTCGTGGAATGTTGCCACACATATAAAAATAAAATACCTGGGAATTATTTTTTTTCGACTGATTCTGCTAAGAGTTAGGGAGCCTGAAATTCACCTATTTTTGATCTGTAAATATATATAATATTATTGAGTAAGGTTATTTTTACCTAGGTAATTAAATGCCACCTTCTTGATGAAATGTTTGTAACTTTAATAGGACTGTATTGACTTAAAGCCAGGTAAGAAAAAACTGACGATTAGATATGTACCTACAAGAAAAGTTTTATTACCTACCTACTTACATATCTTCATTTTTTGATATCCTTAATTCTGTTGGATTTGTTTAATCTTTTTATAATATAGATACCTACTGTTGCGAATTAACAATTTACTTTATAAGTACCTACTCGCTTCACATTTGACGAACATACCCTCGAAATTTCAAGTCTCTACGTTCAGAGGTTTGTCCAGTAGGTTATCTGTCAGTCAGTCAGTCAAAGCCTTTATTTATTGATTTGTGAGGAAAGTTATCTTGTATCTATCCATCCTCACAGAACATTAAATGAAGACCTTGTACTTATATTTTTCCTCAATCCCGCCAAAACTACTGAGCCGATTGAGCTCTCGTATGGGGTATTGGGTATAGTTTATGAGCTGTTAAAAACGCATGGGCTACTTTCTGTTAGTTACAAGCTTAAGTTTACAGCTTTATATCACACCTATTTATTAAATGCGAAAGAATGTGTGGATGGATAATAAATATTATGTTACTATCTTGATAGAATCATAGATCGAAACCAGGTTAAGGACATAGGTATATTTGCCCCGAAACGAGATTGAAATTTTCCTTACGCGCAGGGAAAATTTATTCGACTTGCAACACGCAGTCCGTTCCTTCTGTATGGTAGGTCTCATATTTAGGGAGAAGTCCAAAGAGTTTGGATATACCTATAATAGAGATAATCATAGGAAACTTCAAAGAAAGTCCCACAATTGTTATGTGGGACATAATTATCCAACCAAGTGTATTGTTAAATGGTTCTGTCGCTTTCCATCTACATTGACTATCTTTCAAATTTCATCTCATAAAATGTCATTGTTTTTGTTTATTTTTCAACGGGGTTTTGGTTGTTTTATATTGTTTAATACGTATTGAACTATTGTAAATAGTGAAAAAAATATGTGAAATGTCGAATTGTGCCCTCGTATTATGCCAGTCTTCCGCAAGTATCATGAAAAATCAAGAGAACCTGAATTTTCAGCGGTAAGTATCTATTTGTGTATTTACTCATTAATAACCCATACTAAACACATAATTATTACGTAGAAACATTGAATAACGTCCAATAAGTATAGAAATATGAAGAATCGGCGTTTTTCATGCTAAAATCATGAATAATTCGAGGCTATGATATACTAACTAGGGATGTCATAAAACGTAAAATATTTGTCGATAAGGCTATGCAGACTGAGTATAGTAAGATTTTTCAAATAAAGTGAGCCATTGAGGGATTCCGTAGCTGACCCATCTCACTTACACACACTCACACACTTTGTATTTCGTTCGATTCATATTTTATTTATTGGTATTATATATTTGCCGTCCTGCTTACTGTATCATGGTTAAACACAATATCTATGTGTTCACTGTTCAACCATGATAATGTAATATACAAAAAAAGAGAGCTTCAAAATAATCACGGAAAATATTACGTTTACACTATTAATATTTCAGGGTGTCCCTTTGGCGTCCAATAACGATCGGCAAGAGCTAAAATGTTCTTCCGGCTATTCTTCAACTTGAACCAAATGCAATGCTCGTGAAGCGTCGCAAGCTAACGCACGTACGTCGCAGTACTGAACTTAAAATTGCGTGTTATAGGTATATTATAATCATTATTACATGAACTATAAATTAAAAATATAATGTGTTTCAGGATATCCCTTTCATCAATGTACCTAAACCAGAACCTTCGGATATTACAGAAATATATTCATCAGTGTTTTCAGACGTACCACCGAAGAACACTAGCATAGAATGTACAGAATGTGCAGTGTGAGATGGTCGATAAAAATCTAGCCTACTCCAGTTTGCTAAAAATTAACTGTTATAGACAGCGTACGAAAAGCCTTGAAAAAAAGTACTGATAAAGTATACCAAGAAAATATAATAATAATTTTATTAACTTTATTTATAATTATTATAATTAAAGTTAAGGAACTAATCTTACACACCGTGACGACACCGTGGCTTAGTTGGTTGTGACCCTGCCTACGAAGCTTGGTGTTCCGGGTTCGATCCCCGGCCGGGGCAAATATTAGTGTGACGAACACAAATGTTTGTTCTCGGGTCTTGGATGTTGTGATGTCTTCTATGTGTCCATGCCACCTGCGACACAGGGAATCCTAGTGCAGGGGTGTGAGTGTGTAAATGTTTATGTTTATGTTATGTTATGTTTATGTAATCTTTAGGTAGGGGGCAGGCAGAACAAGGTTTAGCTGAAAAAAGTATTTAGCTCAAATGTGAACTTGTGTTAAGTATACATTTTGTAATGTACTCATTGACCTGTGTATGTTGTATATTATTTTATCTAATAAACAATTGTCATCCTAATTCGTGGTTTTTACAAAGTTCAAGGTTCCTTTAATCCAGAGTGAATCTAGATAACGTTATCATAGTCAGGGACTTTAAGTTGTTAGGATTGATATATCGATATCGGTATCGATGAGAATAATTGTGGATCATCGAACTGTTAATATCAATATCGATATTTTATGACTTGGGTCATCTCTGTAGCTCAACGAGTGACAGATTCCCCCTATATTCTGACGTACGATAAATGCATGTTTTGTCTCGTTTTATCTAGTGCAAAAAGTGGTATGCGCAAAGAAGATAGCGAATTTGTCAAATTTAGGATTGATTCTATTTACTTCATTCTTCTGAGGAGAAGTCACTATGGCCATTGTGTATCTATCATAGACATCTGACCAGAAGACGTATCCATCTTTGTACTCAGGCCGGTTACAGCGAGATCGCAAGATATAATTTGTTGATGAAAAAGAAGGACCAAGCTTCTATCTTTTGTCCCCGTCGGCGTGGCCGGTTTTTGTTGTTTGGCAAACTGTCAAAATGCTTTGTTTGGCAAACTTGAAACGGCGCTCGAACTAAAATTTAAGATTTTCTCTGAAATTGTGATATTGATTGAGTGTGAAAGTGAACAAAACAACAAAGTTTGATGAATTCAGCGTATGTATGATGGGGGGATGCAGTGTTTTAGGCTGCCTAAGCCGCAGTGAGCGAAATATAACGGAAATAACCTTTCACTCGTAAGTAGTCAAATATGTAATCAATTTAGAGCTAATTTTGCAATGTGATAATAAAAAAAAGTAATTTCCAACTGAGATACAATGCTTTTTGCGTAATTAATACAGAATATGTGTATATTTTTCCTATGTTTAACAAAATGATAATTAGGTTAGGTGTTGCTAGGTTGTGAATTTTATTTACCCAAATTTATTTCGATTAGAATAAAGAATATATAAGTAAATTTAGAAATAAACAACTATTTAAAAATAAATTAGTAGTGCTAAAATTAAATTCCATGCCAATAAAACGAATACATGTAAGTATCTTTTTTTGAAACAGCCGAATTACTATAATAATAATAGGTATTATCATTTTCTAATGCACTATACAATGTTACAGACTAAGACACCAGGCAACCCGCAATCACCGTGTGAAAAGTCTACGAATAAAAGAAGCGGCGATGGCCAAGAAGAAGTTCAACCAAAGAAACGATGTTTGGTATGCGTTCCCTTCCATTCTTAAGTTAGCCTATCCTAGTAAGCAGTTGATATTTTTCATGTGAAAATTTCAAAATTTTCTAATGCACTATACAATGTTACAGACTAAGACACCAAACAACCCGCAATCACCGTGTGAAAAGTCTACGAATAAAAGAAGCGGTAGTTTTAAGTCAGGGTCAATATCAACAAAAAAATTGTGAAAAAAAATCTCCTGTGACGTTGACCAAAAATTGTTAATAGGTAAAAAACTTAGTAAGCTCTCGTGAAGTTGCGTTTCTGGTATTTATTATTGGAAATATATATTTTTGCTAATAAAGTTGCCAATATTATTTAATTACCCTTAGGCGCAAGACAAACAGATAATATGGCACATGGACTGCACCGCATGGCCTTCCCATTCAATAACATGCAAACAAATAGTTATCTATTTGTAGTTGTACTAATATCCTCTCAATACCTAAATGGTGCTAACTACAGCGACAAATGCATGCCTCCGTTCAACATAGGGAAAATTTTTGTAGATGGCAACATCATAAAAACTATTGCTGTTTCACGTGCGGCCACGCGATGGCTATGTCTACTGGTCAGATGTCAATGGTATCTATAGACAGTATGTCGTCATAATTAATCTAAGTAGGTAGGTATATATCATGCAAGCTCAATGTAAAGTAAAGCAATAACTCCCAAGGAAGGTAAAGTTGGAAATATAAAAAAAGACATTGTTCAAAAATATTCTATTTTATTTCGATAAATCTTCTCCTAAATATTCCACTCCCTTCTCATCCATGAATTGGCTAGAACTGAGCTCAGATTCAGAGGTACTGCTACTATCATCATATAGATTTATGACTAATCTCTCTATATCTTCGTATAGAGTTCCCTTTCACTCACAGTGATCCTTTTCTATTTTTATTACGTGCTGGCATGAATTCTTCCAATCCTCCTCGGTAATAGCTTGGAATGCATGTTCAGCTACTTCCTGTAAAAATAAATCGAATTTACATTTAGGTACATAATGCAGAGTAGCTCATGTGACTCTAGTATCAAATTAATCTAGGCGCGCTAATACGAGAGTAATACAGACAGACAAACAAATTAATGTCAAACATAACCTATCCGTTCTATGTTTATTGTTCCAAAGACCCACTTATTCCTATGCAAGTAATTCAAAACAGCTTTGGGTTAATCAATTTAACACTTGATTCAACTAAAAACAACTCTTAATACCTGTCATATCAGCGGTTCTTTGGTAAATATTATTGAGATTGGAAACAATAGTTTGGGCTTCATGTTCCACCAGACATCGCCTGTACCTACACCTTATAAATAATCTCCCTGCGAACACTTCGAATGGTTTTATTCATTATTGTTCACTTTTTATTTATGTTTTTTTTTTTTTTTCAAAGAACCTAAGTTCTTTAGTTTTGGCTTCACATCAAAGGTATATAGCCAGTGTCAAGTAATTGGAGAGATTATTTTGTCATAAGTCAGAGTCGATAAGTCAAGTCATGCCCCTGTAAAGTAGCGGTGGTTGCGACTTTACTAGAGGCTTCTATGGAGTTTTGGAGGCAACACGAAAAGTCACGTTTTACAGCATTACACTATTCACCAACACTCATACACGTTCACGAGCACTTAATGGATAAAATACCACCGTTTTTACACTTAAACACTCAAAGTTATACAAGTTTTGTCAATTAATTTAATGCCGCCAATGTGCCATTTTTCACGTTCCCGCCAAAACCTCATTTTATTTATGTTACGTAAATAATCACTGTATGAAATAAAAATTCTACGAAGTCGTTAAGTTTGTTGACATGAAACGAATGAAACCAAAGAGAATACCCCGATTTATAATTCAAGATTTTTTTTGTAAACAAAGAAGTGTCATGATATGTCACTGTAACAGAGACAGGTCAGGGTTAAAAACGAGTTTATACCACGGATCACTATTACTAGTTATGGCGCGCGGTTTTGCTTGTGCGATAGTTTCTTATTTTACCTAAATAATTCTTAACCAAACTTATTCAGGTACTTCAGAACACTGAAAAGTAGGTAGAATAGGAAATAAAATTTGTGAATCTAAACTTCTTAGATATTAATCATAATAATGCCAAGGTGCATAGCAGATACCTAACAAATATTCATTCGATTCATACAATTGTACACCAGAAGCGAAAAAAGAACGCATTCGACTTCGTAAACGGACAAGAGACGAATAAAATTTACAAACACACGTTTAGGTCAAAATCCAAAAATTGTTTCGAACTTCTGTGATTTACTCCGATGATACCAATGTCTTAAAATATTTTTCGCTAATATTTTTTCGTCGTGTTATAACTTTCTGAAAAAAAATTAATAAAATATAATAATCAGTACAAAACTATTGCTATTTTCCATTCTATGGATATTGACTAGAAAATAAACCGTACCATAAGTATTTAGGAAAATTGAGTAAACGTCACTTTGAAAAGTATTTTTTTAGGGTGGTCACACCTTTGTTTACAAAAAAATCTTGAATTCTGAATCAGAGTATATATATATATATATATATATATATATGAATGAAACACAGATCTGTCAGAGTAGGTACTACGTAATGAAATGAAAAATAGTCTATGCATGAAACTTCATTATTTTTAAGAATGTTGCCATGCCAGGCGCCAGCAGCCAAAAAAAATAGTTCCAATCTAAATTAAAACAATCCAATCAAATTCTTAACCAATCTACATTTATACAATTCACCTACACCCTGTATGCATAGGGCAAAGCAATTTTGCTGCATTGTCTAAGCAATGTATGCATAGGGTTTTTTACCCTTAGGCCAGGGGAGTTTTGGCGGGAACGAGAAAATGTAGCTATTTAAAAATTAATTTTTCAGAACTTTTATTATTTTGTTTATTATTTAACATACTATGCAAATAAACCATTGAGTATTGAGTGTTAAAGTGTAAAAATGGTGGTTATTTACACGCTAAGTGCTCGACAATGTGTATGAGTGTTGGTAAATAGTGTATTGCTGCGAAACATGACCTTTCGTGTTGCCTCCAAAACTCCATAGAAGCCTCCTAGTAAAGTCGCCACCACCACCACTTTACAGGGGCATCCAAATCAAAATTGACTGATAACAAAAATAAATATTATCTATCTCACTTGCTATGAAATATAAATTATTAGTACTATGAAATAAATTAATGAACGTATGACAAGGCGGTATGATCAAAAGACTTTAGCCTTCCCAATGGGAAAAAAAAATGTGTACTTACCAGTACTTACCTATGAATACGTACATTTTTGTACTATCTACAGCTACACCTACAACCTTGATCTACACAGTCTACACTACAATGCGTCAATATATCCGTGCGTGATATATCCTGAATTTCGTTCGTACAATCTAGCCTGGATTTAAAAGGACAATATTTCTATAATTAATTCAGTTTATCCAAAATAGATTATACCATTTCTTATTTGGGTGTTGGGTAAAATATGGTCAACTAAGTGTTGTCATTGTCACAGGCAGAGGCAGTACAGGCTGAGATACTGGTGGGTTCATTTGGGCTCCGATCGGTCGTGTTCAGCTCATTTGGCCTCCCTAAAGTGCGTGTTTATTAGTATTCCGACTAATCTGTGGTGCTTATCGAGTCGCGGATGGTGGGTACCGCTCGAAGGCCGACGCAGGACTCGCCCGACTCGACCGGGCGAGGAACTCTGATGCGAACGTCGCTGTGATTCGGCGTCGGCGTAGGCATGTACGAGGGGGCGTGCGGCGCCGCAGCCGGCGCGCAGTGCGGCGCGGCGCAACGGGAGGCGGAGCCCGAGGCGCCGCCTCCGGCCGAGGCTGCCGTCGAGCGCGACTACGCCGGCTTCGACATCGTGAAGGCGACGCAGTACGGTGCGTTCGCGCGCGTCCGCGAGCTCGTCGAGGCGGGCTGGGACGTGAACCGGCCCGACGCGGAGACGGTGACGCTGCTGCACTGGGCCGCGATCAATAACCGGCGCGACATCGTGGTGTACCTGGTGGGGCGCGGCGCGCTAGTGGACGCGCTGGGCGGCGAGCTGCGCTCCACGCCGCTGCACTGGGCCGTGCGGCAGGGCCACCTGGAGGCGAGCGTGGCGCTGCTGGCGGCGGGCGCCGACCCCGCGCTGCGCGACGCGGAGGGCTGCGCGGCGCTGCACCTGGCGGCGCAGTTCGGCCACACGGCCGTGTGCGCGTACCTTGTGGCGCGCGGCGCGGCCGTGGACGAGGGCGACGCGGGCGGCATGACGCCGCTCATGTGGGCGTGCTGGAAGGCGCCGGGCGTGGACCCGGCGCGCCTGCTGCTGTCGCTGGGCGCGTCGGTGCACCCGCGCGACGCGGCGCACGGCAACACGGCGCTGCACTGGGCGGTGCTGGCGCGCAACGCGACCGCGCTGAGCACGCTGGTGTCGTACGGCGGCGCGGACCTCGGCGCGCGCAACCTCCGCGGCGTGTCGCCGCTCATGATGCTGCGCAATGGCCCCGACTCACTCTGGATCTCCGCAAAGATCTCCGACAAGATCAGGGAGCAATCTCTCGCTGATGATGGAACCAATATTTTGCGAAGATTTACATATGACAAGGTGATTTTTATAAGCATAGCCATGTATGCAGCCGTATGTCAAAGGAAGCCATAGGAAAGTAGTAAACAATTTCATAATGGAAGTTAGTGAAGTCAGGTTCGGGTGGATGAGGTATCGTTGGTGCGTTGCAGAAGTTCCGCACGTGGAGCGTGCTGGCCATGCCGTTCCTGGCGTTCTACCTGACGGGCATGGTGCTGGAGTTGGCGTGCGCGTGGTGGGCCAAGGCGGCCGCGCTGGCGGCGCTGGCGGGCGCGCTGCACGCCGCCGCGCAGCTGCTGCTGGACGACGCGCTGCGCAACCTGCTGCCGCTCAGCGTGTACCTCGCCACCAAGCTGTGGTTCTACGTGACGTGGGCGGTGTTCGTGAGCGGCGCCGTGTCGGGCGCGCACACCGCCGCCTTCCTGCTGAGCTCGCTGGCGCTGTGGTACACGTTCCTGCGCTCGTGGCGCTCCGACCCCGGCGTGATCCGCGCCTCCGCGCAGGACAAGTTCCGCACCATCGCGGAGCTGGCGGAGGCGGGCGGCGGCTTCGACCCGGCGCGCTTCTGCTCCGCCTGCCTCGTGCGCCGTCCGCTGCGCTCCAAGCACTGCGCCGTGTGCAACCGCTGCGTGGCGCGCTTCGACCACCACTGCCCCTGGGTCGGCAACTGCATCGGTGAGTGCCGCCCCGCCCCGCCCCACCCCGCCCCGCCCCCGCCCCACCCCCAGTGCAGTGTGCGTGCGCGTGTTGCAGGCGAGAAGAACCACCGCTACTTCGTGGGATTTCTGGTGAGCCTGGTGGCGATGTGCGCGTGGATGGTGTGGGGCTGCGTGCGCTACTGGACGGCGGCGTGCGGCGCGCGCGCGGCGGCCTGGCCCGCGTGCAGCGCCTGGGTGGCCTGGGTGTGCGGCAACGCGGCCTTCCACCTGGCGTGGGTGTCGGTGCTGACGTGCTGCCAGCTGTACCTCGTGGTGTGCCTCGGCATGACCACCAACGAGCAGCTGAACCGCGCGCGCTACAAGCACTTCCAGGCGCGTGGTGGCCGCTCGCCCTTCTCGCGTGGTCCGCTGCGCAACGCCGCCGCCTTCTTCCGCTGCCGCCTGTGCGGCCTGTTGCCGCCGCCGCCACCCGACCCGCCCACGCACCTCGTCTGAACCCCGCGCCCGCCGCCGCCGCCGCCCGACCCGCCCACGCACGCTGTTGGCACACACAGACAGGGACCGGTGTAGGCCTCGTGCAGGAGGGCAGGCTGTTGGCACACACAGACAGGGACCGGTGTAGGCCTCGTGCAGGAGGGCAGGCTGTTGGCACACACAGACAGGGACCGGTGTAGGCCTCGTGCAGGAGGGCAGGCTGTTGGCACACACAGACAGGGACCGGTGTAGGCCTCGTGCAGGAGGGCAGGCTGTGGGCACACACAGACAGGGACCGGTGTAGGCCTCGTGCAGGAGGGCAGGCTTAGACTTTCCGCCATAATGTTGCATTGTTAATCAGTAGATTGAGACTAAGAAGTAACTACCTACCTACCGACCTATTAGTAGATTAAACTAAAATTAAATTAAGTAGGTAGGTACATGTATCGCTCACGATACCTACATTTCAATGTAACGGGAATAGTGTGGACGCCACGAACTGAACGTGAATCGGCATTTGTATTCTGTTCGAGTGGTTCCGATCAGTTGCAACGAAGTAAGTAGGTAGGGACCTTATTAAATAATTTCATTTCATTTCATTTATTCAATCACAATTTTTCACAATCGTATACACGGTCAAATTTTAATTACCATAAAAAAAAAACGCATAGTCAGTTGCCGTTACTGAACACATTGACAGCAAAAAAACTTGGAAAAATTAAGGCGAATTTTTGTTAAAATAAATTTGATTAAAATTGGATAACTGTTAGACGTTTTCCTATGGATTTGCGTCAGGCGGTACATTTAATTGATAATAATTTAAGTTTTATTCATCGTTTGGCAAACCCGGGTACCTAGCTCGAGCCAGCTCGCAAAACCTCAGCTCGTGCGCCGCACTCGCGCCTCTGTCACTCTGCCATTTTGTTGAAATCCAAAATTCTGACTGCACAGATGCAACGTAGTACTCCGTCTGCATTGCCCATTTAATTTTTTTTGGTAATTAAAAATTGGTGATGTATAGTCTTATAGTACACACAAAGCAAACATAAAAATTCGTAATTTATTTGAATTTATCGAATTATCCAAGTGAGTACCTACTTACTTAGATAGAAAACTCAATAATAACTTTTTTTATTGACTTTCATAAAGAGGTAGGTACTAGGTACTTACCTACCTACTTAGTATTTTTGTCTTCATTACTTTTTTTTTATATATTTATATTTATCACACATTGTAAAGCTTAATTTCTGTTTAGGTACCTACTGATTCGCGTTGTGTTCAAACATTCGCGTTACATTTAACTGTACCTACTCCTACGTACATCGATGACCTTCGAGGGGACGTTTTTATATTTGCGGAATGGGGGACAAGGAGGGAAAATTAAACTTCCAAATAATTTTTATTTTTCTAAGTATCATCTGCAGGACGAATACATTTTTGAAATCCTTCTATAAACTTATTTAAACCCTCATAAAAATGTTTTTGAATTTTCGGAAAAATACGGGGAATGTGATTCACTAATTTCTTCATCGATGGAAAATTTCTTTCCACGAAGCTCTTTTTTCATTTTGCGGAAAGAGGTAATAGTCACTCGGAGACAGGTCTAGACTATAGAGTGGGTGATTTAAAATATCGAAACCCACTTTACACAGGGCAGCCAGTGCAACACGGCTCTTGTGGACGGCCGCATTGTCGTGCAAAAGCAGGGACACCTCTGCTTAATTTTCCTCTTCTTTTTTTATTTAATACCCACTTTTACGCGCTTTTAAAATGTTGCGTAGTATTCTGCGGTTATATAAACACCTTCATCCTTATAACAAGATTCCTTCTGAGTCCCAAAAAACTGTCTCAATAGACCGTCCTGGCCGTGGTCGTGTTCAGTACCCTTAGTACGAGTTTTGATAGTTTTCGAAAACTTTATGTAGCTTCGTTTCCTTCCATACATTTGCTTACAGCGCCCCTAGCGAAAACTTTCATGAACTAAAATCGGCAGTATGAGTTGGATCGAAACATAGTATTCGAATACCAATAAAGTTTTCGAGCTGTTTATGGCACTTTGGCAGTACGAGTTCTAACTTTGACAAGTCAGCGGTAGTAAACTAGGACCTTTACGAAAACTTTTGTAGTATTCGCACTCACTAGATAAAATTCGGTGAGAGCTATGCGAACAAGCTAGTATTTGTAAATATTTGTAAATCCTGCCACATTTTATTGCTCTCAGCCTGACATGAGGGCCTCCGGCCGGTTTATTTCAGTCACCATTTCTAAAATTATGGATATGGGTAGGGTTATTATACAAATTTCGTGACACATCTTGTAGACTTTTTTCCAGAGAGAGAAATAATTACCACTCTATGAAATGTATCCATAATTTTAAATTGTGATGGAATCATTTTTCCTTTAAAAAAACGATGCCTCCATAAAAAATAATAATAAACGTATGACAAGGCAGTATGGTCATATGACTTTCGCCAACACTGCGCAAAAAAAAAAAAAAAACGTGGTACAAAGCGGCAAACGTAAAGGATATGTTCGTCTCTTTCTTTTGCCGACGTGTAAAGAGTTAGAAGTATACAGGGTGTGTCGTAATGAGTGGATAATCTTTCAGGTGCGGGTGGGGGACTTCAGGACTGAAGGATTATCAACTCATTACGACACACCCTGTATACCATGAAGTTCGTTCAATCGAGCTAGTTGATGGTTGATATCGTGTAAACTTAATACGAAAAATTTAGCCCGTACTGCCGATTACAACGTAAACTATTCCTTTGAGCGAGCTCACCAAAACTATTGAGTTTTGAAAACTATCAAACTCGTACTAAGGGTACAGGTGATTCCCTGTTTTGCTTAAAAAGGCTGTGCCACTTGTAAACCATGGTTTTCCCAGGGCAAGAGTCAACCGATGACATCTTTTCCAGGATGATTTGAAGAGCCCTTGCTTGGTAAGAAATTTAATGACGGCGCGCTCGATACTCGATTTTCTCCATTTTCCAAACTTCCCGATTGAGTTGCTTAGTCGTAGATAGTAGTTCAACTACTAATGACCCAATTGTAACAAAACTTAAAGTATTATACTATTAATGAGTCAATGACAATCAACCTTAACGAGCTTGCTACCCCCCCTCCAACCCCTCCATTCCGCGAACATAAAAACGCACCCTCGTACGTTACATTAGCTTAGCTAGGCCGCACCCGGCTGAGATCGTCTGCCGGTTCGGCGAGACACCGCCGCGCGCCGGCCACCACCGGCCACCGCTCGCTGATGTGTATATAGAAATCCCTTCTTACTCACATCCTAATCAAAAATAATATTAGGAACAAAATAAAATGTTCTTAGTAAATTTATAAAATAAAACAAATTGCATTGTACATTAATAAGTAAGTACTTACTCTAAAAATATTTAATAATAATAAATAATTGTTCTATGTCGGTGTCTCATTTTCTTGTTAAGTACCTACTATAATATCTAGCGAAATAACTACATTATGTAAGTACCTACCTATGTACAGACAGCGTCAGAGATAAGTATCCCCCTTGCACAAGACACCCAGCTACAATTCCTTTCAAAAAAATTGAATATAATATTATTGTTAGGATTACATACTGTTATACAAATATAATCTATTTTTTAAAGACAAAATCTCCATTCGCCGCGACTGATTTAAAGGGATTTGAAGCTGGGTATTATAATGCAAGGGGGATACTTATCTATGACGTTGTCTGAACAAACATTGAGTCCTTAACCCTGTGGCCAACCACAGATCAAGCCCATTCCTATGCCATTAGTGACTAATAAGTGACGAACAATGGTCTGACTCCCAGGATTTGTGACAGCCCCGTTCCTGAGATATCAGCGAAAATACCTGGCCCACGGTTCTGGATCCAGAACCCTGTGGCCAAGTACTTTTGCAAATAATACACAAACCACTGCATCTTATGGCCCCAGATTTTTAATTTGCGTTAGAAACGCCAGTCACTAAGCCCTAGACAAAAAACTAACTTCCTAGACCCAAGAATACCGAAGTTAAAAAAGTCCGGTCTAACATTTTGAGGTTATAAAAATAACCTCAAAATGTAAGACCAGCTACCCGAAAGAAAAATGCTAGGAGGCTGATTACTATGCCAAACCTTAGTGACTCATTTGTGACTAACAATGAACTGAGTCCCGGAATTCGTGACAGCCTAGTTGCAGAGATATAAGCGAAAATACTTGGCCACAGGGTTCTGGTCCAGAACCCTGTGGCCAGGGCTTTTCGCTAATTTCTCAAAAACCGCTGCATATTATGACTCCATTTTTTGTATATGCTTTAAAAACGCCAGTCACTAAACCCTAGACCTAAAATTAGCTTCCTAGGTTGTTTAATAATAAATCCTAGAAACATGTTTTGAGGTTATAATTTATTAACAGAGTGACCATATATTTTGCTTCATTGAGACTTTCCTTGTTTTGCGTTACGCTACGTAATGCTATAGTTACCTATTGTCTATGGCATTCATATCCTAGAATATTGTTTTAGGCAGGCAAGTACCTATGTAGAGATCTTTCAGTCTAAATATGCATGCCTCTTCACTATCTTGGAAGTAAAACTAAAATATAATATTTTGCTCGGGATTGCCGCTAGTGCTCACGATGATCTAGCTGCTGCTTCTTTCCGTAGAAGGAATGCTGAAAATATACTTATTATTATACTTCTATGTACCTACTTTAGTCCAATCAGCTAGACTTGTAATACTTACATTTAAAGTTTGATTCAGTCCTTATTATATACATAGGGTATATCAGTCTTGTTTTGTTTACAATCTTAATATATATATATATATAATACATTTATTTTCCATTACACTGCCCTTTTGCTTGATTCGAAAATTTTGTAATAAACCTTCATGTGGATATCATGTGAATATAATACTTTGAATTAGCACGCAATAAAAGCTTAAAAGTACTAAAAATACTGAAAAATAACGACTCTTTCTAATTTTTCTTAATATATGAGTCGGGACGGCTATTGTCATAAATTAGAACTGCCAATTTACCTTAAACTGCTTTAACTGAAGTATATTTTTGCGGAAACTGCTGTACAATAGTAACTTGGAGCTTGTGTAGACCATGGAGTGTAGATTTTGTGTTCATTTTATATTGTAGACCATGAGTGTAGATTTTATACTCCGGATGCGTGCTTTATTTTCGAACTTTATTGTGATTTTGTCTTAAACGCAGCTTCAATGTGGGATTATTATTATTGCAGCTCCACTTTATTATTGACCGCCTTTATGATTGAGCTCTATTGCGTAGATAAAAACATACCACAATAATTTTAATAGTTTGCCTTAAGGATAATCCGTCTCTGCTTACCTGCCTAAAACAGTAGTCTTCTACAATAGTCTAGGCTAGGATGTGAATGGAATAGACAATAGGTAATTATAGCATTTACGTTAAGCAACAATACGTTATGTTACGTAACACAAAACAAGGAAAGTCTCAATGAAGCAAAATATATGGTCACTCTGTTAATAAATTATAACCTCAAAACATGTTTCTAGGATTTATTATTAAACAACCTAGGAAGCTAATTTTAGGTCTAGGGTTTAGTGACTGGCGTTTTTAAAGCATATACAAAAAATGGAGTCATAATATGCAGCGGTTTTTGAGAAATTAGCGAAAAGCCCTGGCCACAGGGTTCTGGACCAGAACCCTGTGGCCAAGTATTTTCGCTTATATCTCTGCAACTAGGCTGTCACGAATTCCGGGACTCAGTTCATTGTTAGTCACAAATGAGTCACTAAGGTTCGGCATAGTAATCAGCCTCCTAGCATTTTTCTTTCGGGTAGCTGGTCTAACATTTTGAGGTTATTTTTATAACCTCAAAATGTTAGACCGGACTTTTTTAACTTCGGTATTCTTGGGTCTAGGAAGTTAGTTTTTTGTCTAGGGCTTAGTGACTGGCGTTTCTAACGCAAATTAAAAATCTGGGGCCATAAGATGCAGTGGTTTGTGTATTATTTGCAAAAGTACTTGGCCACAGGGTTCTGGATCCAGAACCGTGGGCCAGGTATTTTCGCTGATATCTCAGGAACGGGGCTGTCACAAACCCTGGGAGTCAGACCATTGTTCGTCACTTATCAGTCACTAACTAATGGCATAGGAATGGGCTTGATCTGTGGTTGGCCACAGGGTTAAGGAGTACATGTGCATGTGCCCTGGGTACTTACATGGGCGTACCCATTTGGGGGCAGATGCGCCCCTAAAAATAATACTACTTCGGATATCCCGGGGTCCCTCTAATGCGCAGAGGACGGCCACCGGTTAACTACTACGGTTAACTATAAACTGTAAACTGAAAACTGAAACATAAAAACTGAAAACTGTTAACTGTAAACTGAAAACTGTAAACTGTAAACTGTAAAATTATAACTGAATACTGAAAACTGAAAACTGAACTCTGAAAACAGATAACAGATAACAGATAACTGAAAACTGAAAACAGAAAACAGAAAACAGAAAACAGAAAACAGAAAACAGAAAACAGAAAACAGAAAACAGAAAACAGAAAACAGAAAACAGAAAACAGAAAACAGAAAACAGAAAACAGAAAACAGAAAACAGAAAACAGAAAACAGAAAACAGAAAACAGAAAACAGAAAACAGAAAACAGAAAACAGAAAACAGAAAACAGAAAACAGAAAACAGAAAACAGAAAACAGAAAACAGAAAACAGAAAACAGAAAACAGAAAACAGAAAACAGAAAACAGAAAACAGAAAACAGAAAACAGAAAACAGAAAACAACTGAAAACTGCAAACTGAAAACTGAAAACTAAAAACTAAAAACAAAAAAAAAAATTGACAACTGAAAACTGATAACAGAAAACTGTTAACTGTAAACTGTAAACTATAAACTGTAAACTGTAAACTGAAAACTGTAAACTGTAAACTTTTAACTGAATACTGAAAACAGATAACAGAAAACTGAAAACTGATAAACTGAAGACTGAAAACTGAAAACTGAAAACTGTAACTGTAAACTTTTAACTGAATACTGAAAAGTGAAAACTGAATACTGAAAACTGAAAAATGTAAACAACTGAAATCTGAAATTTGAAACTGAATACTGAAAACTGAAAACTGATAACTGAAAACTATGAAAACTGAAACCTGAAAAAAAAATTGAATACTGAATACTGAAAAATGTAAACTGATAACTGAAAACTGAATGCTGAAAACTGAAAAATGTAAACTGAAAACTGAAAACTGAAACATAAAACTGTAAACTGACTGACAAATACATAAAGCTTTAAACTGTAAACTGTAAACTGAAAACTGAAAACTGAAAACTGAATACTGGAAACTTAAAACTGAAAACTGAAAACTGTAAAATGTAAACAACTGAAAACTGAAAAATGAAAACTGAAAATAGAAACCTGAAAATTGAAAACTGAAAACTGAATACTGAATACTAAAAACTGAAAACTGAATACTGAATACTGAAAACTGAATCTGAAAACTGAAAACTGAAAACTGGAAACTGCAAACTGAAAACTATGAAACCTGAAAATTGAAAACTGAATACTGAATACTGAAAACTGAAAACTGAAAACAGAAACCTGAAAATTAAAAACTGAAAACTGAAAACTGATAACTGGAAACTGAAAACTGAATACTGATAACTGAAAACTGAAAACTGTAAACTGAAAACAGAAAACTGTAAACTGACTGACAAATACATAAAGCTGTAAACTGTAAACAGAAAACTGAAAACTGAAAACTGAATACTGAAAACTGAAAAATGTAATCCGAAAACTGAAAACTGAAAACTGCAAAACGAAAACTGAAAACTAAAAACAAAAAAAAAATTGAAAACTGAAAACTGATAACAGAAAACTGTTAACTGTAAACTGTAAACTATAAACTGTAAACTGTAAACTGTAAACTGTAAACTTTTAACTGAATACTGAAAACTGTAAACTGTAAACTGAAAACTGATAAACTGAAAACCGAAAACAGAAAACACAAAAATGAAAACAGAAAACTGAAAATTGAAAACTGTAAACTGACAACTGAAAACTAAAAACTAAAAACTAAAAAAAAATAATTGAAAACTGAAAACAGAAAACTGTTAACTGTAAACTGTAAACTATTAACTGTAAACTGTAAACTGTAAACTGAAAACTGAAAATAGAAACCTGAAAGTGGAATACTGAAAACTGAAAAATGTAAACTGATAACTGAAAACTGAAAACTGAAAACAGAATACTGAAAACTGAAAAATGTAATCCGAAAACTGAAAACTGAAAACTGAAATTTGAAAACTGAAAACTAAAAAAAAAAATTTAAAACTGAAAACTGAAAACAGAAAACTGTTAACTGTTAACTGTAAACTATAAACTGTAAACTGTAAACTGAAAACTGAAAATAGAAACCTGAAAGTGGAATACTGAAAACTGAAACATAAAACTGTAAACTGACTGACAAATACATAAAGCTGTAAACTGTAAACTGAAAACTGAAAACTGAAAATAGAAACCTGAAAATTTAAAACTGAAAACTGAAAACTAAATACTGAAAACTGAAAACTGAAAACTGAATACTGAAAACTCAAAACTGAAAACTGAAAACTGAATACTGGAAACTTAAAACTGAAAACTGAAAACTGTAAAATGTAAACAACTGAAATCTGAAATTGAAAACTATGAAAACTGAAAAATGAAAACTGAAAATAGAAACCTGAAAATTGAAAACTGAAAACTGAATACTGAATACTGAAAACTGAAAACTGAATACTGAATACTGAAAACTGAATCTGAAAACTGAAAACTGGAAACTGAAAACTGAATACTGAAAACTGAAAAATGGAAACAACTGAAATCTGAAATCTGAAACTGAATACTGAAAACTGAAAACTGCAAACTGAAAACTATGAAAACTGAAAAATGAAAACTGAAAATAGAAACCTGAAAATTGAAAACTGAATACTGAAAACTGAAAACTGAAAACAGAAACCTGAAAATTAAAAACTGAAAACTGAATACTGAAAACTGAAAAATGTAAACAACTGAAATCTGAAATCTGAAACTGAATACTGAAAACTGAAAACTGAAAACTGAAAACTATGAAAACTGAAAAAAGAAACCTGAAAATTGAAAACAGAAACCTGAAAATGGAATACTGAAATTTGAAAAATGTAAACTGAAAACTAAAAACTAAAAACTAAAAAAAATTAATTGAAAACTGATAACTGAAAACTGAAAACAGAAAACTGTTAACTGTTAACTGTAAACTATTAACTGTAAACTGTAAACTGTAAACTGAAAAATGTAAACAACTGAAATATGAAATCTGAAACTGAATACTGAAAACAGAATACTGGAAACTGAAAACTGAAAACTGAAAACTGAATACTGAAAACAGAAAACCGATAACAGTTAACAAAAAACTGAAAACTGGAAACTGGAAACTGAAAACTGAAAACTGAAAACTGAATACTGATAACTGAAAACTGAAAACTGAAAACTGAAAATAGAAACCTGAAAATTTAAAACTGAAAACTGAAAACTAAATACTGAAAACTGAAAACTGAAAACTGAATACTGAAAACTGAAAACTGAAAACTGAAAACTGAATACTGGAAACTTAAAACTGAAAACTGAAAACAGAAACCTGAAAATTAAAAACTGAAAACTGAAAACTGATAACTGGAAACTGAAAACTGAATACTGATAACTGAAAACTGAAAACTGTAAACTGAAAACTGAAAAATGTAACAACTGAAATCTGACACTGAATACTGAATGCTGAAAACTGAAAACTGAAAACTGAAAACTGAATACTGAAAACTCAAAACTGAAAACTGAAAACTGAATACTGGAAACTTAAAACTGAAAACTGAAAACTGAATACTGAAAACTGAAAAATGTAAACAACTGAAATCTGAAATCTGAAACTGAATACTGAAAACTGAAAACTGAAAACTATGTAAACTGAAAACTGAAAAAAAAAACCTGAAAATTGAAAAAAGAAACCTGAAAATGGAATACTGAAAACTGAAAAATGTAAACTGAAAACTGAAAACTGAAAACTGAATGCTGAAAACTGAAAAATGTAAACTGAAAACTGAAAACTGAAAACTAAAAACTGAATACTGAAAACTGAAACATGTAATCCGAAAACTGAAAACTGAAAACTGAAAATAGAAACCTGAAAGTGGAATACTGTAAACTGAAAACTGAAAACTGAAAAATGTAAACAACTGAAATCTGAAATCTGAAATTGAAAACTATGAAAACTGAAAAATGAAAACTGAAAATAGAAACCTGAAAATTGAAAACTGAAAACTGAATACTGAATACTGAAAACTGAAAACTGAATACTGAATACTGAAAACTGAATCTGAAAACTGAAAACTGAAAACTGAATACTGAATACTAAAAACTGAAAACTGAAAACTGAAAACTGAAAACAGAAACCTTAAAATTAAAAACTGAAAACTGAATATTGAAAACTGAAAAATGTAAACAACTGAAATCTGAAATCTGAAACTGAATACTGAAAACTGAAAACTGAAAACTGAAAACTGAATACTGGAAACTTAAAACTGAAAACTGAAAACTGAATACTGAAAACTGAAAAATGTAAACAACTGAAATCTGAAATCTGAAACTGAATACTGAAAACTGAAAACTGAAAACTGAAAACTATGTAAACTGAAAACTGAAAAAAAAAACCTGAAAATTGAAAAAAGAAAGAAAACTGAAAAATGTAAACTGAAAACTGAAAACTGAAAACTGAAAACTGAATGCTGAAAACTGAAAAATGTAAACTGAAAACTGAAAACTGAAAACTGAAAACTGAATGCTGAAAACTGAAAAATGTAAACTGAAAACTGAAAACTGAAAACTGAAAACTGAATACTGAAAACTGAAAAATATAATCCGAAAACTGAAACCTGAAAGTGGAATACTGTAAACTGAAAACTGAAAACTGAAAAATGTAAACAACTGAAATCTGAAATCTGAAACTGAATACTGTAAACTGTATACTGAAAACTGATAAACTGAAAACCGAAAACACAAAAATGAAAACAGAAAACTGAAAATTGAAAACAGACAACAGAAAACAGATAACAGAAAACCGAAAACTGAAAACTGAAAACTTTTAAGTGTTAACTATAAACTGTAAGCTGAAAACTGAAATATAAAAACTGAAAACTGAAAACTGAAAACTGAAAAAAACTGAAAACTGTTAACTGTAAACTGAAAACTGAAAACTGAAAACTGTAAACTGACAACTGAAAACTGAAAAATGAAAACTGTAAACTGAAAACTGTAAACTGTAAACTGTAAACTTATAACTGAATACTGAAAACTGAAAACTGAACTCTGAAAACAGATAACAGATAACAGATAACAGATAACTGAAAACTGAAAACTGAAAACAGAAAACAGAAAACAGAAAACAGAAAACAGAAAACAGAAAACAGAAAACAGAAAACAGAAAACAGAAAACAGAAAACAGAAAACAGAAAATAGAAAACAGATTACAGATAACCGATAACTGAAAACTAAAAACTGAAAACAGAAAACCGATAACAGTTAACAGAAAACTGTAAACTGTAAACTATTAACTGAAAACTGAAAATTGTACACAGTAAACTATAAACTGGAAACTTGAAACTGAAAACTGAAAAAAAAACTGAAAACTGTTAACTGTAAACTGAAAACTGAAAACTGAAAACTGAAAACTGAAAACTGTAAACTGACAACTGAAAACTGAATACTGAAAACTGAAAAATGTAATCCGAAAACTGAAAACTGAAAACTGAAAACTGAAAACTAAAAACTAAAAAAAAATAATTGAAAACTGAAAACTGAAAACTGAAAACAGAAAACTGTTAACTGTTAACTGTAAACTATTAACTGTAAACTGTAAACTGTAAACTGAAAAATGTAAACAACTGAAATCTGAAATCTGAAACTGAATACTGAAAACTGAAAACTGTAAACTGAAAACTGAAAACTGAAAATAGAAACCTGAAAATTAAAAACTGAAAACTGAAAACAGAATACTGAAAACTGAAAACTGATAACTGAAAACTGAAAACTGAATACTGAAAACTCAAATCTGATAACTGAAAACTGAAAACTGAATACTGAAAACTCAAATCTGAAAACTGAAAACTGAATACTGGAAACTGAAAACTGAAAACTGAATACTGAAAACAGAAAACCGATAACAGTTAACAAAAAACTGAAAACTGGAAACTGGAAACTGAAAACTGAGAACTGAAAACTGAAAATAGAAACCTGAAAAAGGAATACTGAAAACTGAAAAATGTAAACTGAAAACTGAAAACTGAAAACTGAAAACTAAATGCTGAAAACTGAAAAATGTAAACTGAAAACTGAAAACTGAAACATAAAACTGTAAACTGACTGACAAATACATAAAGCTGTAAACTGTAAACTGTAAACAGAAAACTGAAAACTGAAAACTGAATACTGAAAACTGAAAAATGTAATCCGAAAACTGAAAACTGAAAACTGCAAACTGAAAACTGAAAACTAAAAAAAAAAAAAATTGAAAACTGAAATTTGATAACAGAAAACTGTTAACTGTAAACTGTAAACTATAAACTGTAAACTGTAAACTGTAAACTGTAAACTGTAAACTTTTGACTGAATACTGAAAACAGATAACAGAAAACTGAAAACTGATAAACTGAAAACCGAAAACAGATAACAGATAACAGATAACAGATAACTGAAAACTGAAAACTGAAAACAGAAAACAGAAAACAGAAAACAGAAAACAGAAAACAGAAAACAGAAAACAGAAAACAGAAAACTGAAAACAGATAACAGATAACAGATAACAGATAACTGAAAACTGAAAACTGAAAACTGAAAACAGATAACAGATAACAGATAACAGAAAACAGAAAACAGAAAACAGAAAACAGAAAACAGAAAACAGAAAACAGAAAACAGAAAACAGAAAACAGAAAACAGAAAACAGAAAACTGCAAACTGAAAACTGAAAACAGAAAACTGTTAACTGTTAACTGTAAACTATTAACTGTAAACTGTAAACTGTAAACTGAAAAATGTAAACAACTGAAATATGAAATCTGAAACTGAATACTGAAAACAGAATACTGGAAACTGAAAACTGAAAACTGAAAACTGAATACTGAAAACAGAAAACCGATAACAGTTAACAAAAAACTGAAAACTGGAAACTGGAAACTGAAAACTGAAAACTGAAAACTGAAAACTGAATACTGATAACTGAAAACTGAAAACTGAAAATAGAAACCTGAAAATTTAAAACTGAAAACTGAAAACTAAATACTGAAAACTGAAAACTGAATACTGAAAACTGAATACTGGAAACTTAAAACTGAAAACTGAAAACAGAAACCTGAAAATTAAAAACTGAAAACTGAAAACTGATAACTGGAAACTGAAAACTGAATACTGATAACTGAAAACTGAAAACTGTAAACTGAAAACTGCAAAAATGTAAACAACTGAAATCTGACACTGAATACTGAATGCTGAAAACTGAAAACTGAAAACTGAAAACTGAATACTGAAAACTTAAAACTGAATACTGATAACTGAAAACTGAAAACTGTAAACTGAAAACTGAAAAATGTAAACAACTGAAATCTGACACTGAATACTGAATGCTGAAAACTGAAAACTGAAAACTGAAAACTGAAAACTGAATACTGGAAACTTAAAACTGAAAACTGAAAACTGAATACTGAAAACTGAAAAATGTAAACAACTGAAATCTGAAATCTGAAACTGAATACTGAAAACTGAAAACTGAAAACTGAAAACTATGTAAACTGAAAACTGAAAAAAAAAACCTGAAAATTGAAAAAAGAAACCTGAAAATGGAATACTGAAAACTGAAAAATGTAAACTGAAAACTGAAAACTGAAAACTGAATGCTGAAAACTGAAAAATGTAAACTGAAAACTGAAAACTGAAAACTAAAAACTGAATACTGAAAACTGAAACATGTAATCCGAAAACTGAAAACTGAAAACTGAAAACTGAAAATAGAAACCTGAAAGTGGAATACTGTAAACTGAAAACTGAAAACTGAAAAATGTAAACAACTGAAATCTGAAATCTGAAATTGAAAACTATGAAAACTGAAAAATGAAAACTGAAAATAGAAACCTGAAAATTGAAAACTGAAAACTGAATACTGAATACTGAAAACTGAAAACTGAATACTGAATACTGAAAACTGAATCTGAAAACTGAAAACTGAAAACTGAATACTGAATACTAAAAACTGAAAACTGAAAACTGAAAACAGAAACCTTAAAATTAAAAACTGAAAACTGAATACTGAAAACTGAAAAATGTAAACAACTGAAATCTGAAATCTGAAACTGAATACTGAAAACTGAAAACTGAAAACTGAAAACTGAATACTGGAAACTTAAAACTGAAAACTGAAAACTGAATACTGAAAACTGAAAAATGTAAACAACTGAAATCTGAAATCTGAAACTGAATACTGAAAACTGAAAACTGAAAACTGAAAACTATGTAAACTGAAAACTGAAAAAAAAAACCTGAAAATTGAAAAAAGAAACCTGAAAATGGAATACTGAAAACTGAAAAATGTAAACTGAAAACTGAAAACTGAAAACTGAAAACTGAATGCTGAAAACTGAAAAATGTAAACTGAAAACTGAAAACTGAAAACTGAAAACTGAATGCTGAAAACTGAAAAATGTAAACTGAAAACTGAAAACTGAAAACTGAAAACTGAATACTGAAAACTGAAAAATGTAATCCGAAAACTGAAACCTGAAAGTGGAATACTGTAAACTGAAAACTGAAAACTGAAAAATGTAAACAACTGAAATCTGAAATCTGAAACTGAATACTGTAAACTGTATACTGAAAACTGATAAACTGAAAACCGAAAACACAAAAATGAAAACAGAAAACTGAAAATTGAAAACAGACAACAGAAAACAGATAACAGAAAACCGAAAACTGAAAACTGAAAACTGAAAACTTTTAAGTGTTAACTATAAACTGTAAGCTGAAAACTGAAATATAAAAACTGAAAACTGAAAACTGAAAACTGAAAAAAACTGAAAACTGTTAACTGTAAACTGAAAACTGAAAACTGAAAACTGTAAACTGACAACTGAAAACTGAAAACTGAAAACTGTAAACTGAAAACTGTAAACTGTAAACTGTAAACTTATAACTGAATACTGAAAACTGAAAACTGAACTCTGAAAACAGATAACAGATAACAGATAACAGATAACTGAAAACTGAAAACAGAAAACAGAAAACAGAAAACAGAAAACAGAAAACAGAAAACAGAAAACAGAAAACAGAAAACAGAAAACAGAAAACAGAAAACAGAAAACAGAAAACAGAAAACAGAAAACAGAAAACAGAAAATAGAAAACAGATTACAGATAACCGATAACTGAAAACTAAAAACTGAAAACAGAAAACCGATAACAGTTAACAGAAAACTGTAAACTGTAAACTATTAACTGAAAACTGAAAATTGTACACAGTAAACTATAAACTGGAAACTTGAAACTGAAAACTGAAAAAAAAACTGAAAACTGTTAACTGTAAACTGAAAACTGAAAACTGAAAACTGAAAACTGTAAACTGAAAACTGAAAACTGAAAACTGAATACTGAAAACTGAAAAATGTAATCCGAAAACTGAAAACTGAAAACTGAAAACTGAAAACTGAAAACTAAAAACTAAAAAAAAATAATTGAAAACTGAAAACTGAAAACTGAAAACAGAAAACTGTTAACTGTTAACTGTAAACTATTAACTGTTAACTGTAAACTGTAAACTGAAAAATGTAAACAACTGAAATCTGAAATCTGAAACTGAATACTGAAAACTGAAAACTGTAAACTGAAAACTGAAAACTGAAAATAGAAACCTGAAAATTAAAAACTGAAAACTGAAAACAGAATACTGAAAACTGAAAACTGATAACTGAAAACTGAAAACTGAATACTGAAAACTCAAATCTGATAACTGAAAACTGAAAACTGAATACTGAAAACTCAAATCTGAAAACTGAAAACTGAATACTGGAAACTGAAAACTGAAAACTGAATACTGAAAACAGAAAACCGATAACAGTTAACAAAAAACTGAAAACTGGAAACTGGAAACTGAAAACTGAGAACTGAAAACTGAAAATAGAAACCTGAAAAAGGAATACTGAAAACTGAAAAATGTAAACTGAAAACTGAAAACTGAAAACTGAAAACTGAAAACTGAAAACTAAATGCTGAAAACTGAAAAATGTAAACTGAAAACTGAAAACTGAAACATAAAACTGTAAACTGACTGACAAATACATAAAGCTGTAAACTGTAAACTGTAAACAGAAAACTGAAAACTGAAAACTGAAAACTGAAAACTGCAAACTGAAAACTGAAAACTAAAAAAAAAAAAATTGAAAACTGAAATTTGATAACAGAAAACTGTTAACTGTAAACTGTAAACTATAAACTGTAAACTGTAAACTGTAAACTGTAAACTGTAAACTTTTGACTGAATACTGAAAACAGATAACAGAAAACTGAAAACTGATAAACTGAAAACCGAAAACAGATAACTGAAAACTGAAAACTGAAAACTGAAAACTGAAGACTGAAAACTGAAAACTGAAAACTGTAACTGTAAACTTTTAACTGAATACTGAAAACTGAATACTGAAAACTGAAAAATGTAAACAACTGAAATCTGAAATTTGAAACTGAATACTGAAAACTGAAAACTGAAAACTGAAAACTATGAAAACTGAAAACTGAAAAAAAAATTGAATACTGAAAACTGAAAAATGTAAACTGATAACTGAAAACTGAAAACTGAAAACTGAAAACTGAAACATAAAACTGTAAACTGACTGACAAAAACATAAAGCTGTAAACTGTAAACTGTAAACTGAAAACTGAAAACTGAAAACTGAAAACTGGAAACTGCAAACTGAAAACTATGAAACCTGAAAATTGAAAACTGAATACTGAAAACTGAAAACTGATAACTGGAAACTGAAAACTGAATACTGATAACTGAAAACTGAAAACTGTAAACTGAAAACAGAAAACTGTAAACTGACTGACAAATACATAAAGCTGTAAACTGTAAACAGAAAACTGAAAACTGAAAACTGAATACTGAAAACTGAAAAATGTAATCCGAAAACTGAAAACTGAAAACTGCAAAACGAAAACTGAAAACTAAAAACTAAAAACAAAAAAAAAAATTGAAAACTGAAAACTGATAACAGAAAACTGTTAACTGTAAACTGTAAACTATAAACTGTAAACTGTAAACTGTAAACTGTAAACTTTTAACTGAATACTGAAAACTGTAAACTGTAAACTGAAAACTGATAAACTGAAAACCGAAAACAGAAAACACAAAAATGAAAACAGAAAACTGAAAATTGAAAACTGTAAACTGACAACTGAAAACTAAAAACTAAAAACTAAAAAAAAATAATTGAAAACTGAAAACAGAAAACTGTTAACTGTAAACTGTAAACTATTAACTGTAAACTGTAAACTGTAAACTGAAAACTGAAAATAGAAACCTGAAAGTGGAATACTGAAAACTGAAAAATGTAAACTGATAACTGAAAACTGAAAACTGAAAACAGAATACTGAAAACTGAAAAATGTAATCCGAAAACTGAAAACTGAAAACTGAAATTTGAAAACTGAAAACTAAAAAAAAAAATTTAAAACTGAAAACTGAAAACAGAAAACTGTTAACTGTAAACTATAAACTGTAAACTGTAAACTGAAAACTGAAAATAGAAACCTGAAAGTGGAATACTGAAAACTGAAACATAAAACTGTAAACTGACTGACAAATACATAAAGCTGTAAACTGTAAACTGAAAACTGAAAACTGAAAATAGAAACCTGAAAATTTAAAACTGAAAACTGAAAACTAAATACTGAAAACTGAAAACTGAAAACTGAATACTGAAAACTCAAAACTGAAAACTGAAAACTGAATACTGGAAACTTAAAACTGAAAACTGAAAACTGTAAAATGTAAACAACTGAAATCTGAAATTGAAAACTATGAAAACTGAAAAATGAAAACTGAAAATAGAAACCTGAAAATTGAAAACTGAAAACTGAATACTGAATACTGAAAACTGAAAACTGAATACTGAATACTGAAAACTGAATCTGAAAACTGAAAACTGGAAACTGAAAACTGAATACTGAAAACTGAAAAATGGAAACAACTGAAATCTGAAATCTGAAACTGAATACTGAAAACTGAAAACTGCAAACTGAAAACTATGAAAACTGAAAAATGAAAACTGAAAATAGAAACCTGAAAATTGAAAACTGAATACTGAAAACTGAAAACTGAAAACAGAAACCTGAAAATTAAAAACTGAAAACAATACTGAAAACTGAAAAATGTAAACAACTGAAATCTGAAATCTGAAACTGAATACTGAAAACTGAAAACTGAAAACTGAAAAAAGAAACCTGAAAATTGAAAACAGACACCTGAAAATGGAATACTGAAATTTGAAAAATGTAAACTGAAAACTAAAAACTAAAAACTAAAAAAAATTAATTGAAAACTGATAACTGAAAACTGAAAACAGAAAACTGTTAACTGTTAACTGTAAACTATTAACTGTAAACTGTAAACTGTAAACTGAAAAATGTAAACAACTGAAATATGAAATCTGAAACTGAATACTGAAAACAGAATACTGGAAACTGAAAACTGAAAACTGAAAACTGAATACTGAAAACAGAAAACCGATAACAGTTAACAAAAAACTGAAAACTGGAAACTGGAAACTGAAAACTGAAAACTGAAAACTGAATACTGATAACTGAAAACTGAAAACTGAAAACTGAAAACTGAAAATAGAAACCTGAAAATTTAAAACTGAAAATTGAAAACTAAATACTGAAAACTGAAAACTGAAAACTGAATACTGAAAACTGAAAACTGAAAACTGACACTGAATACTGGAAACTTAAAACTGAAAACTGAAAACAGAAACCTGAAAATTAAAAACTGAAAACTGAAAACTGATAACTGGAAACTGAAAACTGAATACTGATAACTGAAAACTGAAAACTGTAAACTGAAAACTGAAAAATGTAAACAACTGAAATCTGACACTGAATACTGAATGCTGAAAACTGAAAACTGAAAACTGAAAACTGAATACTGAAAACTCAAAACTGAAAACTGAAAACTGAATACTGGAAACTTAAAACTGAAAACTGAAAACTGAATACTGAAAACTGAAAAATGTAAACAACTGAAATCTGAAATCTGAAACTGAATACTGAAAACTGAAAACTGAAAACTGAAAACTATGTAAACTGAAAACTGAAAAAAAAAACCTGAAAATTGAAAAAAGAAACCTGAAAATGGAATACTGAAAACTGAAAAATGTAAACTGAAAACTGAAAACTGAAAACTGAATGCTGAAAACTGAAAAATGTAAACTGAAAACTGAAAACTGAAAACTAAAAACTGAATACTGAAAACTGAAACATGTAATCCGAAAACTGAAAACTGAAAACTGAAAACTGAAAATAGAAACCTGAAAGTGGAATACTGTAAACTGAAAACTGAAAACTGAAAAATGTAAACAACTGAAATCTGAAATCTGAAATTGAAAACTATGAAAACTGAAAAATGAAAACTGAAAATAGAAACCTGAAAATTGAAAACTGAAAACTGAATACTGAAAACTGAAAACTGAATACTGAATACTGAAAACTGAATCTGAAAACTGAAAACTGAATACTGAATACTAAAAACTGAAAACTGAAAACTGAAAACTGAAAACAGAAACCTTAAAATTAAAAACTGAAAACTGAATACTGAAAACTGAAAAATGTAAACAACTGAAATCTGAAATCTGAAACTGAATACTGAAAACTGAAAACTGAAAACTGAAAACTGAATACTGGAAACTTAAAACTGAAAACTGAAAACTGAATACTGAAAACTGAAAAATGTAAACAACTGAAATCTGAAATCTGAAACTGAATACTGAAAACTGAAAACTGAAAACTGAAAACTATGTAAACTGAAAACTGAAAAAAAAAACCTGAAAATTGAAAAAAGAAACCTGAAAATGGAATACTGAAAACTGAAAAATGTAAACTGAAAACTGAAAACTGAAAACTGAAAACTGAATGCTGAAAACTGAAAAATGTAAACTGAAAACCGAAAACACAAAAATGAAAACAGAAAACTGAAAATTGAAAACAGACAACAGAAAACAGATAACAGAAAACCGAAAACTGAAAACTGAAAACTGAAAACTTTTAAGTGTTAACTATAAACTGTAAGCTGAAAACTGAAATATAAAAACTGAAAACTGAAAACTGAAAACTGAAAAAAACTGAAAACTGTTAACTGTAAACTGAAAACTGAAAACTGAAAACTGTAAACTGACAACTGAAAACTGAAAACTGAAAACTGTAAACTGAAAACTGTAAACTGTAAACTGTAAACTTATAACTGAATACTGAAAACTGAAAACTGAACTCTGAAAACAGAAAACAGATAACAGATAACAGATAACTGAAAACTGAAAACTGAAAACAGAAAACAGAAAACAGAAAACAGAAAACAGAAAACAGAAAACAGAAAACAGAAAACAGAAAACAGAAAACAGAAAACAGAAAACAGAAAACAGAAAATAGAAAACAGATTACAGATAACCGATAACTGAAAACTAAAAACTGAAAACAGAAAACCGATAACAGTTAACAGAAAACTGTAAACTGTAAACTATTAACTGAAAACTGAAAATTGTACACAGTAAACTATAAACTGGAAACTTGAAACTGAAAACTGAAAAAAAAACTGAAAACTGTTAACTGTAAACTGAAAACTGAAAACTGAAAACTGAAAACTGTAAACTGAAAACTGAAAACTGAAAACTGAATACTGAAAACTGAAAAATGTAATCCGAAAACTGAAAACTGAAAACTGAAAACTGAAAACTGAAAACTAAAAACTAAAAAAAAATAATTGAAAACTGAAAACTGAAAACTGAAAACAGAAAACTGTTAACTGTTAACTGTAAACTATTAACTGTTAACTGTAAACTGTAAACTGAAAAATGTAAACAACTGAAATCTGAAATCTGAAACTGAATACTGAAAACTGAAAACTGTAAACTGAAAACTGAAAACTGAAAATAGAAACCTGAAAATTAAAAACTGAAAACTGAAAACAGAATACTGAAAACTGAAAACTGATAACTGAAAACTGAAAACTGAATACTGAAAACTCAAATCTGATAACTGAAAACTGAAAACTGAATACTGAAAACTCAAATCTGAAAACTGAAAACTGAATACTGGAAACTGAAAACTGAAAACTGAATACTGAAAACAGAAAACCGATAACAGTTAACAAAAAACTGAAAACTGGAAACTGGAAACTGAAAACTGAGAACTGAAAACTGAAAATAGAAACCTGAAAAAGGAATACTGAAAACTGAAAAATGTAAACTGAAAACTGAAAACTGAAAACTGAAAACTAAATGCTGAAAACTGAAAAATGTAAACTGAAAACTGAAAACTCAAATCTGAAAACTGAAAACTGAATACTGGAAACTGAAAACTGAAAACTGAATACTGAAAACAGATAACAGAAAACTGAAAACTGATAAACTGAAAACCGAAAACAGATAACTGAAAACTGAAAACTGAAAACTGAAAACTGAAGACTGAAAACTGAAAACTGAAAACTGTAACTGTAAACTTTTAACTGAATACTGAAAACTGAATACTGAAAACTGAAAAATGTAAACAACTGAAATCTGAAATTTGAAACTGAATACTGAAAACTGAAAACTGAAAACTGAAAACTATGAAAACTGAAAACTGAAAAAAAAATTGAATACTGAAAACTGAAAACTGAAAACTATGAAACCTGAAAATTGAAAACTGAATACTGAAAACTGAAAACTGATAACTGGAAACTGAAAACTGAATACTGATAACTGAAAACTGAAAACTGTAAACTGAAAACAGAAAACTGTAAACTGACTGACAAATACATAAAGCTGTAAACTGTAAACAGAAAACTGAAAACTGAAAACTGAATACTGAAAACTGAAAAATGTAATCCGAAAACTGAAAACTGAAAACTGCAAAACGAAAACTGAAAACTAAAAACTAAAAACAAAAAAAAAATTGAAAACTGAAAACTGATAACAGAAAACTGTTAACTGTAAACTGTAAACTATAAACTGTAAACTGTAAACTGTAAACTGTAAACTTTTAACTGAATACTGAAAACTGTAAACTGTAAACTGAAAACTGATAAACTGAAAACCGAAAACAGAAAACACAAAAATGAAAACAGAAAACTGAAAATTGAAAACTGTAAACTGACAACTGAAAACTAAAAACTAAAAACTAAAAAAAAATAATTGAAAACTGAAAACAGAAAACTGTTAACTGTAAACTGTAAACTATTAACTGTAAACTGTAAACAGAAAACTGAAAACTGAAAACTGAATACTGAAAACTGAAAAATGTAATCCGAAAACTGAAAACTGAAAACTGCAAACTGAAAACTGAAAACTAAAAAAAAAAAATTGAAAACTGAAATTTGATAACAGAAAACTGTTAACTGTAAACTGTAAACTATAAACTGTAAACTGTAAACTGTAAACTGTAAACTTTTGACTGAATACTGAAAACAGATAACAGAAAACTGAAAACTGATAAACTGAAAACCGAAAACAGATAACTGAAAACTGAAAACTGAAAACTGAAAACTGAAGACTGAAAACTGAAAACTGAAAACTGTAACTGTAAACTTTTAACTGAATACTGAAAACTGAATACTGAAAACTGAAAAATGTAAACAACTGAAATCTGAAATTTGAAACTGAATACTGAAAACTGAAAACTGAAAACTGAAAACTATGAAAACTGAAAACTGAAAAAAAAATTGAATACTGAAAACTGAAAACTGAAAACTATGAAACCTGAAAATTGAAAACTGAATACTGAAAACTGAAAACTGATAACTGGAAACTGAAAACTGAATACTGATAACTGAAAACTGAAAACTGTAAACTGAAAACAGAAAACTGTAAACTGACTGACAAATACATAAAGCTGTAAACTGTAAACAGAAAACTGAAAACTGAAAACTGAATACTGAAAACTGAAAAATGTAATCCGAAAACTGAAAACTGAAAACTGCAAAACGAAAACTGAAAACTAAAAACTAAAAACAAAAAAAAAAATTGAAAACTGAAAACTGATAACAGAAAACTGTTAACTGTAAACTGTAAACTATAAACTGTAAACTGTAAACTGTAAACTGTAAACTTTTAACTGAATACTGAAAACTGTAAACTGTAAACTGAAAACTGATAAACTGAAAACCGAAAACAGAAAACACAAAAATGAAAACAGAAAACTGAAAATTGAAAACTGTAAACTGACAACTGAAAACTAAAAACTAAAAACTAAAAAAAAATAATTGAAAACTGAAAACAGAAAACTGTTAACTGTAAACTGTAAACTATTAACTGTAAACTGTAAACTGTAAACTGAAAACTGAAAATAGAAACCTGAAAGTGGAATACTGAAAACTGAAAAATGTAAACTGATAACTGAAAACTGAAAACTGAAAACAGAATACTGAAAACTGAAAAATGTAATCCGAAAACTGAAAACTGAAAACTGAAATTTGAAAACTGAAAACTAAAAAAAAAAATTTAAAACTGAAAACTGAAAACAGAAAACTGTTAACTGTTAACTGTAAACTATAAACTGTAAACTGTAAACTGAAAACTGAAAATAGAAACCTGAAAGTGGAATACTGAAAACTGAAACATAAAACTGTAAACTGACTGACAAATACATAAAGCTGTAAACTGTAAACTGAAAACTGAAAACTGAAAATAGAAACCTGAAAATTTAAAACTGAAAACTGAAAACTAAATACTGAAAACTGAAAACTGAAAACTGAATACTGAAAACTCAAAACTGAAAACTGAAAACTGAATACTGGAAACTTAAAACTGAAAACTGTAAAATGTAAACAACTGAAATCTGAAATTGAAAACTATGAAAACTGAAAAATGAAAACTGAAAATAGAAACCTGAAAATTGAAAACTGAAAACTGAATACTGAATACTGAAAACTGAAAACTGAATACTGAATACTGAAAACTGAATCTGAAAACTGAAAACTGGAAACTGAAAACTGAATACTGAAAACTGAAAAATGGAAACAACTGAAATCTGAAATCTGAAACTGAATACTGAAAACTGAAAACTGCAAACTGAAAACTATGAAAACTGAAAAATGAAAACTGAAAATAGAAACCTGAAAATTGAAAACTGAATACTGAAAACTGAAAACTGAAAACAGAAACCTGAAAATTAAAAACTGAAAACTGAATACTGAAAACTGAAAAATGTAAACAACTAAAATCTGAAATCTGAAACTGAATACTGAAAACTGAAAACTGAAAACTTAAAACTATGAAAACTGAAAAAAGAAACCTGAAAATTGAAAACAGAAACCTGAAAATGGAATACTGAAATTTGAAAAATGTAAACTGAAAACTAAAAACTAAAAACTAAAAAAAATTAATTGAAAACTGATAACTGAAAACTGAAAACAGAAAACTGTTAACTGTTAACTGTAAACTATTAACTGTAAACTGTAAACTGTAAACTGAAAAATGTAAACAACTGAAATATGAAATCTGAAACTGAATACTGAAAACAGAATACTGGAAACTGAAAACTGAAAACTGAAAACTGAATACTGAAAACAGAAAACCGATAACAGTTAACAAAAAACTGAAAACTGGAAACTGGAAACTGAAAACTGAAAACTGAAAACTGAATACTGATAACTGAAAACTGAAAACTGAAAACTGAAAATAGAAACCTGAAAATTTAAAACTGAAAACTGAAAACTAAATACTGAAAACTGAAAACTGAAAACTGAATACTGAAAACTGAAAACTGAAAACTGAAAACTGAATACTGGAAACTTAAAACTGAAAACTGAAAACAGAAACCTGAAAATTAAAAACTGAAAACTGAAAACTGATAACTGGAAACTGAAAACTGAATACTGATAACTGAAAACTGAAAACTGTAAACTGAAAACTGAAAAATGTAAACAACTGAAATCTGACACTGAATACTGAATGCTGAAAACTTAAAACTGAAAACTGAAAACTGAATACTGAAAACTCAAAACTGAAAACTGAAAACTGAATACTGGAAACTTAAAACTGAAAACTGAAAACTGAATACTGAAAACTGAAAAATGTAAACAACTGAAATCTGAAATCTGAAACTGAATACTGAAAACTGAAAACTGAAAACTGAAAACTATGTAAACTGAAAACTGAAAAAAAAAACCTGAAAATTGAAAAAAGAAACCTGAAAATGGAATACTGAAAACTGAAAAATGTAAACTGAAAACTGAAAACTGAAAACTGAATGCTGAAAACTGAAAAATGTAAACTGAAAACTGAAAACTGAAAACTAAAAACTGAATACTGAAAACTGAAACATGTAATCCGAAAACTGAAAACTGAAAACTGAAAACTGAAAATAGAAACCTGAAAGTGGAATACTGTAAACTGAAAACTGAAAACTGAAAAATGTAAACAACTGAAATCTGAAATCTGAAATTGAAAACTATGAAAACTGAAAAATGAAAACTGAAAATAGAAACCTGAAAATTGAAAACTGAAAACTGAATACTGAAAACTGAAAACTGAATACTGAATACTGAAAACTGAATCTGAAAACTGAAAACTGAATACTGAATACTAAAAACTGAAAACTGAAAACTGAAAACTGAAAACAGAAACCTTAAAATTAAAAACTGAAAACTGAATACTGAAAACTGAAAAATGTAAACAACTGAAATCTGAAATCTGAAACTGAATACTGAAAACTGAAAACTGAAAACTGAAAACTGAATACTGGAAACTTAAAACTGAAAACTGAAAACTGAATACTGAAAACTGAAAAATGTAAACAACTGAAATCTGAAATCTGAAACTGAATACTGAAAACTGAAAACTGAAAACTGAAAACTATGTAAACTGAAAACTGAAAAAAAAAACCTGAAAATTGAAAAAAGAAACCTGAAAATGGAATACTGAAAACTGAAAAATGTAAACTGAAAACTGAAAACTGAAAACTGAAAACTGAATGCTGAAAACTGAAAAATGTAAACTGAAAACTGAAAACTGAAAACTGAAAACTGAATGCTGAAAACTGAAAAATGTAAACTGAAAACTGAAAACTGAAAACTGAAAACTGAATACTGAAAACTGAAAAATATAATCCGAAAACTGAAACCTGAAAGTGGAATACTGTAAACTGAAAACTGAAAACTGAAAAATGTAAACAACTGAAATCTGAAATCTGAAACTGAATACTGTAAACTGTATACTGAAAACTGATAAACTGAAAACCGAAAACACAAAAATGAAAACAGAAAACTGAAAATTGAAAACAGACAACAGAAAACAGATAACAGAAAACCGAAAACTGAAAACTGAAAACTTTTAAGTGTTAACTATAAACTGTAAGCTGAAAACTGAAATATAAAACTGAAAACTGAAAACTGAAAACTGAAAAAAACTGAAAACTGTTAACTGTAAACTGAAAACTGAAAACTGAAAACTGTAAACTGACAACTGAAAACTGAAAACTGAAAACTGTAAACTGAAAACTGTAAACTGTAAACTGTAAACTTATAACTGAATACTGAAAACTGAAAACTGAACTCTGAAAACAGATAACAGATAACAGATAACAGATAACTGAAAACTGAAAACTGAAAACAGAAAACAGAAAACAGAAAACAGAAAACAGAAAACAGAAAACAGAAAACAGAAAACAGAAAACAGAAAACAGAAAACAGAAAACAGAAAACAGAAAACAGAAAACAGAAAACAGAAAACTGCAAACTGAAAACTGAAAACAGAAAACTGTTAACTGTTAACTGTAAACTATTAACTGTAAACTGTAAACTGTAAACTGAAAAATGTAAACAACTGAAATATGAAATCTGAAACTGAATACTGAAAACAGAATACTGGAAACTGAAAACTGAAAACTGAAAACTGAATACTGAAAACAGAAAACCGATAACAGTTAACAAAAAACTGAAAACTGGAAACTGGAAACTGAAAACTGAAAACTGAAAACTGAAAACTGAATACTGATAACTGAAAACTGAAAACTGAAAATAGAAACCTGAAAATTTAAAACTGAAAACTGAAAACTAAATACTGAAAACTGAAAACTGAATACTGAAAACTGAAAACTGAAAACTGAAAACTGAATACTGGAAACTTAAAACTGAAAACTGAAAACAGAAACCTGAAAATTAAAAACTGAAAACTGAAAACTGATAACTGGAAACTGAAAACTGAATACTGATAACTGAAAACTGAAAACTGTAAACTGAAAACTGAAAAATGTAAACAACTGAAATCTGACACTGAATACTGAATGCTGAAAACTGAAAACTGAAAACTGAAAACTGAAAACTGAAAAAAACTGAAAACTGTTAACTGTAAACTGAAAACTGAAAACTGAAAACTGAAAACTGTAAACTGACAACTGAAAACTGAAAACTGAAAACTGTAAACTGAAAACTGTAAACTGTAAACTGTAAACTTATAACTGAATACTGAAAACTGAAAACTGAACTCTGAAAACAGATAACAGATAACAGATAACAGATAACTGAAAACTGAAAACTGAAAACAGAAAACAGAAAACAGAAAACAGAAAACAGAAAACAGAAAACAGAAAACAGAAAACAGAAAACAGAAAACAGAAAACAGAAAACAGAAAACAGAAAACAGAAAACAGAAAACAGAAAACAGAAAACAGAAAATAGAAAACAGATTACAGATAACCGATAACTGAAAACTAAAAACTGAAAACAGAAAACCGATAACAGTTAACAGAAAACTGTAAACTGTAAACTATTAACTGAAAACTGAAAATTGTACACAGTAAACTATAAACTGGAAACTTGAAACTGAAAACTGAAAAAAAAACTGAAAACTGTTAACTGTAAACTGAAAACTGAAAACTGAAAACTGAAAACTGTAAACTGACAACTGAAAACTGAAAACTGAAAACTGAATACTGAAAACTGAAAAATGTAATCCGAAAACTGAAAACTGAAAACTGAAAACTGAAAACTAAAAACTAAAAAAAAATAATTGAAAACTGAAAACTGAAAACTGAAAACAGAAAACTGTTAACTGTTAACTGTAAACTATTAACTGTAAACTGTAAACTGTAAACTGAAAAATGTAAACAACTGAAATCTGAAATCTGAAACTGAATACTGAAAACTGAAAACTGTAAACTGAAAACTGAAAACTGAAAATAGAAACCTGAAAATTAAAAACTGAAAACTGAAAACAGAATACTGAAAACTGAAAACTGATAACTGAAAACTGAAAACTGAATACTGAAAACTCAAATCTGATAACTGAAAACTGAAAACTGAATACTGAAAACTCAAATCTGAAAACTGAAAACTGAATACTGGAAACTGAAAACTGAAAACTGAATACTGAAAACAGAAAACCGATAACAGTTAACAAAAAACTGAAAACTGGAAACTGAAAACTGAGAACTGAAAACTGAAAATAGAAACCTGAAAAAGGAATACTGAAAACTGAAAAATGTAAACTGAAAACTGAAAACTGAAAACTAAATGCTGAAAACTGAAAAATGTAAACTGAAAACTGAAAACTGAAACATAAAACTGTAAACTGACTGACAAATACATAAAGCTGTAAACTGTAAACTGTAAACAGAAAACTGAAAACTGAAAACTGAATACTGAAAACTGAAAAATGTAATCCGAAAACTGAAAACTGAAAACTGCAAACTGAAAACTGAAAACTAAAAAAAAAAAAATTGAAAACTGAAATTTGATAACAGAAAACTGTTAACTGTAAACTGTAAACTATAAACTGTAAACTGTAAACTGTAAACTGTAAACTGTAAACTTTTGACTGAATACTGAAAACAGATAACAGAAAACTGAAAACTGAAAACTGATAAACTGAAAACCGAAAACAGATAACTGAAAACTGAAAACTGAAAACTGAAAACTGAAGACTGAAAAAAACTGAAAACTGTTAACTGTAAACTGAAAACTGAAAACTGAAAACTGTAAACTGACAACTGAAAACTGAAAACTGAAAACTGTAAACTGAAAACTGTAAACTGTAAACTGTAAACTTATAACTGAATACTGAAAACTGAAAACTGAACTCTGAAAACAGATAACAGATAACAGATAACAGATAACTGAAAACTGAAAACTGAAAACAGAAAACAGAAAACAGAAAACAGAAAACAGAAAACAGAAAACAGAAAACAGAAAACAGAAAACAGAAAACAGAAAACAGAAAACAGAAAACAGAAAACAGAAAACAGAAAACAGAAAACAGAAAACAGAAAACTGCAAACTGAAAACTGAAAACAGAAAACTGTTAACTGTTAACTGTAAACTATTAACTGTAAACTGTAAACTGTAAACTGAAAAATGTAAACAACTGAAATATGAAATCTGAAACTGAATACTGAAAACAGAATACTGGAAACTGAAAACTGAAAACTGAAAACTGAATACTGAAAACAGAAAACCGATAACAGTTAACAAAAAACTGAAAACTGGAAACTGGAAACTGAAAACTGAAAACTGAAAACTGAAAACTGAATACTGATAACTGAAAACTGAAAACTGAAAATAGAAACCTGAAAATTTAAAACTGAAAACTGAAAACTAAATACTGAAAACTGAAAACTGAATACTGAAAACTGAAAACTGAAAACTGAAAACTGAATACTGGAAACTTAAAACTGAAAACTGAAAACAGAAACCTGAAAATTAAAAACTGAAAACTGAAAACTGATAACTGGAAACTGAAAACTGAATACTGATAACTGAAAACTGAAAACTGTAAACTGAAAACTGCAAAAATGTAAACAACTGAAATCTGACACTGAATACTGAATGCTGAAAACTGAAAACTGAAAACTGAAAACTGAATACTGAAAACTTAAAACTGAATACTGATAACTGAAAACTGAAAACTGTAAACTGAAAACTGAAAAATGTAAACAACTGAAATCTGACACTGAATACTGAATGCTGAAAACTGAAAACTGAAAACTGAAAACTGAAAACTGAATACTGGAAACTTAAAACTGAAAACTGAAAACTGAATACTGAAAACTGAAAAATGTAAACAACTGAAATCTGAAATCTGAAACTGAATACTGAAAACTGAAAACTGAAAACTGAAAACTATGTAAACTGAAAACTGAAAAAAAAAACCTGAAAATTGAAAAAAGAAACCTGAAAATGGAATACTGAAAACTGAAAAATGTAAACTGAAAACTGAAAACTGAAAACTGAATGCTGAAAACTGAAAAATGTAAACTGAAAACTGAAAACTGAAAACTAAAAACTGAATACTGAAAACTGAAACATGTAATCCGAAAACTGAAAACTGAAAACTGAAAACTGAAAATAGAAACCTGAAAGTGGAATACTGTAAACTGAAAACTGAAAACTGAAAAATGTAAACAACTGAAATCTGAAATCTGAAATTGAAAACTATGAAAACTGAAAAATGAAAACTGAAAATAGAAACCTGAAAATTGAAAACTGAAAACTGAATACTGAATACTGAAAACTGAAAACTGAATACTGAATACTGAAAACTGAATCTGAAAACTGAAAACTGAAAACTGAATACTGAATACTAAAAACTGAAAACTGAAAACTGAAAACAGAAACCTTAAAATTAAAAACTGAAAACTGAATACTGAAAACTGAAAAATGTAAACAACTGAAATCTGAAATCTGAAACTGAATACTGAAAACTGAAAACTGAAAACTGAAAACTGAATACTGGAAACTTAAAACTGAAAACTGAAAACTGAATACTGAAAACTGAAAAATGTAAACAACTGAAATCTGAAATCTGAAACTGAATACTGAAAACTGAAAACTGAAAACTGAAAACTATGTAAACTGAAAACTGAAAAAAAAAACCTGAAAATTGAAAAAAGAAACCTGAAAATGGAATACTGAAAACTGAAAAATGTAAACTGAAAACTGAAAACTGAAAACTGAAAACTGAATGCTGAAAACTGAAAAATGTAAACTGAAAACTGAAAACTGAAAACTGAAAACTGAATGCTGAAAACTGAAAAATGTAAACTGAAAACTGAAAACTGAAAACTGAAAACTGAATACTGAAAACTGAAAAATGTAATCCGAAAACTGAAACCTGAAAGTGGAATACTGTAAACTGAAAACTGAAAACTGAAAAATGTAAACAACTGAAATCTGAAATCTGAAACTGAATACTGTAAACTGTATACTGAAAACTGATAAACTGAAAACCGAAAACACAAAAATGAAAACAGAAAACTGAAAATTGAAAACAGACAACAGAAAACAGATAACAGAAAACCGAAAACTGAAAACTGAAAACTGAAAACTTTTAAGTGTTAACTATAAACTGTAAGCTGAAAACTGAAATATAAAAACTGAAAACTGAAAACTGAAAACTGAAAAAAACTGAAAACTGTTAACTGTAAACTGAAAACTGAAAACTGAAAACTGTAAACTGACAACTGAAAACTGAAAACTGAAAACTGTAAACTGAAAACTGTAAACTGTAAACTGTAAACTTATAACTGAATACTGAAAACTGAATGCTGAAAACTGAAAAATGTAAACTGAAAACTGAAAACTGAAAACTGAAAACTGAATGCTGAAAACTGAAAAATGTAAACTGAAAACTGAAAACTGAAAACTGAAAACTGAATACTGAAAACTGAAAAATGTAATCCGAAAACTGAAACCTGAAAGTGGAATACTGTAAACTGAAAACTGAAAACTGAAAAATGTAAACAACTGAAATCTGAAATCTGAAACTGAATACTGTAAACTGTATACTGAAAACTGATAAACTGAAAACCGAAAACACAAAAATGAAAACAGAAAACTGAAAATTGAAAACAGACAACAGAAAACAGATAACAGAAAACCGAAAACTGAAAACTGAAAACTGAAAACTTTTAAGTGTTAACTATAAACTGTAAGCTGAAAACTGAAATATAAAAACTGAAAACTGAAAACTGAAAACTGAAAAAAACTGAAAACTGTTAACTGTAAACTGAAAACTGAAAACTGAAAACTGTAAACTGACAACTGAAAACTGAAAACTGAAAACTGTAAACTGAAAACTGTAAACTGTAAACTGTAAACTTATAACTGAATACTGAAAACTGAAAACTGAACTCTGAAAACAGATAACAGATAACAGATAACAGATAACTGAAAACTGAAAACAGAAAACAGAAAACAGAAAACAGAAAACAGAAAACAGAAAACAGAAAACAGAAAACAGAAAACAGAAAACAGAAAACAGAAAACAGAAAACAGAAAACAGAAAACAGAAAATAGAAAACAGATTACAGATAACCGATAACTGAAAACTAAAAACTGAAAACAGAAAACCGATAACAGTTAACAGAAAACTGTAAACTGTAAACTATTAACTGAAAACTGAAAATTGTACACAGTAAACTATAAACTGGAAACTTGAAACTGAAAACTGAAAAAAAAACTGAAAACTGTTAACTGTAAACTGAAAACTGAAAACTGAAAACTGAAAACTGTAAACTGAAAACTGAAAACTGAATACTGAAAACTGAAAAATGTAATCCGAAATCTGAAAACTGAAAACTGAAAACTGAAAACTGAAAACTAAAAACTAAAAAAAAATAATTGAAAACTGAAAACTGAAAACTGAAAACAGAAAACTGTTAACTGTTAACTGTAAACTATTAACTGTTAACTGTAAACTGTAAACTGAAAAATGTAAACAACTGAAATCTGAAATCTGAAACTGAATACTGAAAACTGAAAACTGTAAACTGAAAACTGAAAACTGAAAATAGAAACCTGAAAATTAAAAACTGAAAACTGAAAACAGAATACTGAAAACTGAAAACTGATAACTGAAAACTGAAAACTGAATACTGAAAACTCAAATCTGATAACTGAAAACTGAAAACTGAATACTGAAAACTCAAATCTGAAAACTGAAAACTGAATACTGGAAACTGAAAACTGAAAACTGAATACTGAAAACAGAAAACCGATAACAGTTAACAAAAAACTGAAAACTGGAAACTGGAAACTGAAAACTGAGAACTGAAAACTGAAAATAGAAACCTGAAAAAGGAATACTGAAAACTGAAAAATGTAAACTGAAAACTGAAAACTGAAAACTGAAAACTGAAAACTGAAAACTAAATGCTGAAAACTGAAAAATGTAAACTGAAAACTGAAAACTGAAACATAAAACTGTAAACTGACTGACAAATACATAAAGCTGTAAACTGTAAACTGTAAACAGAAAACTGAAAACTGAAAACTGAAAACTGAAAACTGCAAACTGAAAACTGAAAACTAAAAAAAAAAAAATTGAAAACTGAAATTTGATAACAGAAAACTGTTAACTGTAAACTGTAAACTATAAACTGTAAACTGTAAACTGTAAACTGTAAACTGTAAACTTTTGACTGAATACTGAAAACAGATAACAGAAAACTGAAAACTGATAAACTGAAAACCGAAAACAGATAACTGAAAACTGAAAACTGAAAACTGAAAACTGAAGACTGAAAACTGAAAACTGAAAACTGTAACTGTAAACTTTTAACTGAATACTGAAAACTGAATACTGAAAACTGAAAAATGTAAACAACTGAAATCTGAAATTTGAAACTGAATACTGAAAACTGAAAACTGAAAACTGAAAACTATGAAAACTGAAAACTGAAAAAAAAATTGAATACTGAAAACTGAAAAATGTAAACTGATAACTGAAAACTGAAAACTGAAAACTGAAAACTGAAACATAAAACTGTAAACTGACTGACAAAAACATAAAGCTGTAAACTGTAAACTGTAAACTGAAAACTGAAAACTGAAAACTGAAAACTGGAAACTGCAAACTGAAAACTATGAAACCTGAAAATTGAAAACTGAATACTGAAAACTGAAAACTGATAACTGGAAACTGAAAACTGAATACTGATAACTGAAAACTGAAAACTGTAAACTGAAAACAGAAAACTGTAAACTGACTGACAAATACATAAAGCTGTAAACTGTAAACAGAAAACTGAAAACTGAATACTGAAAACTGAAAAATGTAATCCGAAAACTGAAAACTGAAAACTGCAAAACGAAAACTGAAAACTAAAAACTAAAAACAAAAAAAAAAATTGAAAACTGAAAACTGATAACAGAAAACTGTTAACTGTAAACTGTAAACTATAAACTGTAAACTGTAAACTGTAAACTGTAAACTTTTAACTGAATACTGAAAACTGTAAACTGTAAACTGAAAACTGATAAACTGAAAACCGAAAACAGAAAACACAAAAATGAAAACAGAAAACTGAAAATTGAAAACTGTAAACTGACAACTGAAAACTAAAAACTAAAAACTAAAAAAAAATAATTGAAAACTGAAAACAGAAAACTGTTAACTGTAAACTGTAAACTATTAACTGTAAACTGTAAACTGTAAACTGAAAACTGAAAATAGAAACCTGAAAGTGGAATACTGAAAACTGAAAAATGTAAACTGATAACTGAAAACTGAAAACTGAAAACAGAATACTGAAAACTGAAAAATGTAATCCGAAAACTGAAAACTGAAAACTGAAATTTGAAAACTGAAAACTAAAAAAAAAAATTTAAAACTGAAAACTGAAAACAGAAAACTGTTAACTGTTAACTGTAAACTATAAACTGTAAACTGTAAACTGAAAACTGAAAATAGAAACCTGAAAGTGGAATACTGAAAACTGAAACATAAAACTGTAAACTGACTGACAAATACATAAAGCTGTAAACTGTAAACTGAAAACTGAAAACTGAAAATAGAAACCTGAAAATTTAAAACTGAAAACTGAAAACTAAATACTGAAAACTGAAAACTGAAAACTGAATACTGAAAACTCAAAACTGAAAACTGAAAACTGAATACTGGAAACTTAAAACTGAAAACTGAAAACTGTAAAATGTAAACAACTGAAATCTGAAATTGAAAACTATGAAAACTGAAAAATGAAAACTGAAAATAGAAACCTGAAAATTGAAAACTGAAAACTGAATACTGAATACTGAAAACTGAAAACTGAATACTGAATACTGAAAACTGAATCTGAAAACTGAAAACTGGAAACTGAAAACTGAATACTGAAAACTGAAAAATGGAAACAACTGAAATCTGAAATCTGAAACTGAATACTGAAAACTGAAAACTGCAAACTGAAAACTATGAAAACTGAAAAATGAAAACTGAAAATAGAAACCTGAAAATTGAAAACTGAATACTGAAAACTGAAAACTGAAAACAGAAACCTGAAAATTAAAAACTGAAAACAATACTGAAAACTGAAAAATGTAAACAACTGAAATCTGAAATCTGAAACTGAATACTGAAAACTGAAAACTGAAAACTGAAAAAAGAAACCTGAAAATTGAAAACAGACACCTGAAAATGGAATACTGAAATTTGAAAAATGTAAACTGAAAACTAAAAACTAAAAACTAAAAAAAATTAATTGAAAACTGATAACTGAAAACTGAAAACAGAAAACTGTTAACTGTTAACTGTAAACTATTAACTGTAAACTGTAAACTGTAAACTGAAAAATGTAAACAACTGAAATATGAAATCTGAAACTGAATACTGAAAACAGAATACTGGAAACTGAAAACTGAAAACTGAAAACTGAATACTGAAAACAGAAAACCGATAACAGTTAACAAAAAACTGAAAACTGGAAACTGGAAACTGAAAACTGAAAACTGAAAACTGAATACTGATAACTGAAAACTGAAAACTGAAAACTGAAAACTGAAAATAGAAACCTGAAAATTTAAAACTGAAAATTGAAAACTAAATACTGAAAACTGAAAACTGAAAACTGAATACTGAAAACTGAAAACTGAAAACTGACACTGAATACTGGAAACTTAAAACTGAAAACTGAAAACAGAAACCTGAAAATTAAAAACTGAAAACTGAAAACTGATAACTGGAAACTGAAAACTGAATACTGATAACTGAAAACTGAAAACTGTAAACTGAAAACTGAAAAATGTAAACAACTGAAATCTGACACTGAATACTGAATGCTGAAAACTGAAAACTGAAAACTGAAAACTGAATACTGAAAACTCAAAACTGAAAACTGAAAACTGAATACTGGAAACTTAAAACTGAAAACTGAAAACTGAATACTGAAAACTGAAAAATGTAAACAACTGAAATCTGAAATCTGAAACTGAATACTGAAAACTGAAAACTGAAAACTGAAAACTATGTAAACTGAAAACTGAAAAAAAAAACCTGAAAATTGAAAAAAGAAACCTGAAAATGGAATACTGAAAACTGAAAAATGTAAACTGAAAACTGAAAACTGAAAACTGAATGCTGAAAACTGAAAAATGTAAACTGAAAACTGAAAACTGAAAACTAAAAACTGAATACTGAAAACTGAAACATGTAATCCGAAAACTGAAAACTGAAAACTGAAAACTGAAAATAGAAACCTGAAAGTGGAATACTGTAAACTGAAAACTGAAAACTGAAAAATGTAAACAACTGAAATCTGAAATCTGAAATTGAAAACTATGAAAACTGAAAAATGAAAACTGAAAATAGAAACCTGAAAATTGAAAACTGAAAACTGAATACTGAAAACTGAAAACTGAATACTGAATACTGAAAACTGAATCTGAAAACTGAAAACTGAATACTGAATACTAAAAACTGAAAACTGAAAACTGAAAACTGAAAACAGAAACCTTAAAATTAAAAACTGAAAACTGAATACTGAAAACTGAAAAATGTAAACAACTGAAATCTGAAATCTGAAACTGAATACTGAAAACTGAAAACTGAAAACTGAAAACTGAATACTGGAAACTTAAAACTGAAAACTGAAAACTGAATACTGAAAACTGAAAAATGTAAACAACTGAAATCTGAAATCTGAAACTGAATACTGAAAACTGAAAACTGAAAACTGAAAACTATGTAAACTGAAAACTGAAAAAAAAAACCTGAAAATTGAAAAAAGAAACCTGAAAATGGAATACTGAAAACTGAAAAATGTAAACTGAAAACTGAAAACTGAAAACTGAAAACTGAATGCTGAAAACTGAAAAATGTAAACTGAAAACCGAAAACACAAAAATGAAAACAGAAAACTGAAAATTGAAAACAGACAACAGAAAACAGATAACAGAAAACCGAAAACTGAAAACTGAAAACTGAAAACTTTTAAGTGTTAACTATAAACTGTAAGCTGAAAACTGAAATATAAAAACTGAAAACTGAAAACTGAAAACTGAAAAAAACTGAAAACTGTTAACTGTAAACTGAAAACTGAAAACTGAAAACTGTAAACTGACAACTGAAAACTGAAAACTGAAAACTGTAAACTGAAAACTGTAAACTGTAAACTGTAAACTTATAACTGAATACTGAAAACTGAAAACTGAACTCTGAAAACAGATAACAGATAACAGATAACAGATAACTGAAAACTGAAAACTGAAAACAGAAAACAGAAAACAGAAAACAGAAAACAGAAAACAGAAAACAGAAAACAGAAAACAGAAAACAGAAAACAGAAAACAGAAAACAGAAAATAGAAAACAGATTACAGATAACCGATAACTGAAAACTAAAAACTGAAAACAGAAAACCGATAACAGTTAACAGAAAACTGTAAACTGTAAACTATTAACTGAAAACTGAAAATTGTACACAGTAAACTATAAACTGGAAACTTGAAACTGAAAACTGAAAAAAAAACTGAAAACTGTTAACTGTAAACTGAAAACTGAAAACTGAAAACTGAAAACTGTAAACTGAAAACTGAAAACTGAAAACTGAATACTGAAAACTGAAAAATGTAATCCGAAAACTGAAAACTGAAAACTGAAAACTGAAAACTGAAAACTAAAAACTAAAAAAAAATAATTGAAAACTGAAAACTGAAAACTGAAAACAGAAAACTGTTAACTGTTAACTGTAAACTATTAACTGTTAACTGTAAACTGTAAACTGAAAAATGTAAACAACTGAAATCTGAAATCTGAAACTGAATACTGAAAACTGAAAACTGTAAACTGAAAACTGAAAACTGAAAATAGAAACCTGAAAATTAAAAACTGAAAACTGAAAACAGAATACTGAAAACTCAAATCTGATAACTGAAAACTGAAAACTGAATACTGAAAACTCAAATCTGAAAACTGAAAACTGAATACTGGAAACTGAAAACTGAAAACTGAATACTGAAAACAGAAAACCGATAACAGTTAACAAAAAACTGAAAACTGGAAACTGGAAACTGAAAACTGAGAACTGAAAACTGAAAATAGAAACCTGAAAAAGGAATACTGAAAACTGAAAAATGTAAACTGAAAACTGAAAACTGAAAACTGAAAACTAAATGCTGAAAACTGAAAAATGTAAACTGAAAACTGAAAACTCAAATCTGAAAACTGAAAACTGAATACTGGAAACTGAAAACTGAAAACTGAATACTGAAAACAGAAAACCGATAACAGTTAACAAAAAACTGAAAACTGGAAACTGGAAACTGAAAACTGAGAACTGAAAACTGAAAATAGAAACCTGAAAAAGGAATACTGAAAACTGAAAAATGTAAACTGAAAACTGAAAACTGAAAACTGAAAACTAAATGCTGAAAACTGAAAAATGTAAACTGAAAACTGAAAACTGAAACATAAAACTGTAAACTGACTGACAAATACATAAAGCTGTAAACTGTAAACTGTAAACAGAAAACTGAAAACTGAAAACTGAATACTGAAAACTGAAAAATGTAATCCGAAAACTGAAAACTGAAAACTGCAAACTGAAAACTGAAAACTAAAAAAAAAAAAATTGAAAACTGAAATTTGATAACAGAAAACTGTTAACTGTAAACTGTAAACTATAAACTGTAAACTGTAAACTGTAAACTGTAAACTGTAAACTTTTGACTGAATACTGAAAACAGATAACAGAAAACTGAAAACTGATAAACTGAAAACCGAAAACAGATAACTGAAAACTGAAAACTGAAAACTGAAAACTGAAGACTGAAAACTGAAAACTGAAAACTGTAACTGTAAACTTTTAACTGAATACTGAAAACTGAATACTGAAAACTGAAAAATGTAAACAACTGAAATCTGAAATTTGAAACTGAATACTGAAAACTGAAAACTGAAAACTGAAAACTATGAAAACTGAAAACTGAAAAAAAAATTGAATACTGAAAACTGAAAACTGAAAACTATGAAACCTGAAAATTGAAAACTGAATACTGAAAAAAGAAAACTGATAACTGGAAACTGAAAACTGAATACTGATAACTGAAAACTGAAAACTGTAAACTGAAAACAGAAAACTGTAAACTGACTGACAAATACATAAAGCTGTAAACTGTAAACAGAAAACTGAAAACTGAAAACTGAATACTGAAAACTGAAAAATGTAATCCGAAAACTGAAAACTGAAAACTGCAAAACGAAAACTGAAAACTAAAAACTAAAAACAAAAAAAAAATTGAAAACTGAAAACTGATAACAGAAAACTGTTAACTGTAAACTGTAAACTATAAACTGTAAACTGTAAACTGTAAACTGTAAACTTTTAACTGAATACTGAAAACTGTAAACTGTAAACTGAAAACTGATAAACTGAAAACCGAAAACAGAAAACACAAAAATGAAAACAGAAAACTGAAAATTGAAAACTGTAAACTGACAACTGAAAACTAAAAACTAAAAACTAAAAAAAAATAATTGAAAACTGAAAACAGAAAACTGTTAACTGTAAACTGTAAACTATTAACTGTAAACTGTAAACAGAAAACTGAAAACTGAAAACTGAATACTGAAAACTGAAAAATGTAATCCGAAAACTGAAAACTGAAAACTGCAAACTGAAAACTGAAAACTAAAAAAAAAAAATTGAAAACTGAAATTTGATAACAGAAAACTGTTAACTGTAAACTGTAAACTATAAACTGTAAACTGTAAACTGTAAACTGTAAACTTTTGACTGAATACTGAAAACAGATAACAGAAAACTGAAAACTGATAAACTGAAAACCGAAAACAGATAACTGAAAACTGAAAACTGAAAACTGAAAACTGAAGACTGAAAACTGAAAACTGAAAACTGTAACTGTAAACTTTTAACTGAATACTGAAAACTGAATACTGAAAACTGAAAAATGTAAACAACTGAAATCTGAAATTTGAAACTGAATACTGAAAACTGAAAACTGAAAACTGAAAACTATGAAAACTGAAAACTGAAAAAAAAATTGAATACTGAAAACTGAAAACTGAAAACTATGAAACCTGAAAATTGAAAACTGAATACTGAAAACTGAAAACTGATAACTGGAAACTGAAAACTGAATACTGATAACTGAAAACTGAAAACTGTAAACTGAAAACAGAAAACTGTAAACTGACTGACAAATACATAAAGCTGTAAACTGTAAACAGAAAACTGAAAACTGAAAACTGAATACTGAAAACTGAAAAATGTAATCCGAAAACTGAAAACTGAAAACTGCAAAACGAAAACTGAAAACTAAAAACTAAAAACAAAAAAAAAAATTGAAAACTGAAAACTGATAACAGAAAACTGTTAACTGTAAACTGTAAACTATAAACTGTAAACTGTAAACTGTAAACTGTAAACTTTTAACTGAATACTGAAAACTGTAAACTGTAAACTGAAAACTGATAAACTGAAAACCGAAAACAGAAAACACAAAAATGAAAACAGAAAACTGAAAATTGAAAACTGTAAACTGACAACTGAAAACTAAAAACTAAAAACTAAAAAAAAATAATTGAAAACTGAAAACAGAAAACTGTTAACTGTAAACTGTAAACTATTAACTGTAAACTGTAAACTGTAAACTGAAAACTGAAAATAGAAACCTGAAAGTGGAATACTGAAAACTGAAAAATGTAAACTGATAACTGAAAACTGAAAACTGAAAACAGAATACTGAAAACTGAAAAATGTAATCCGAAAACTGAAAACTGAAAACTGAAATTTGAAAACTGAAAACTAAAAAAAAAAATTTAAAACTGAAAACTGAAAACAGAAAACTGTTAACTGTTAACTGTAAACTATAAACTGTAAACTGTAAACTGAAAACTGAAAATAGAAACCTGAAAGTGGAATACTGAAAACTGAAACATAAAACTGTAAACTGACTGACAAATACATAAAGCTGTAAACTGTAAACTGAAAACTGAAAACTGAAAATAGAAACCTGAAAATTTAAAACTGAAAACTGAAAACTAAATACTGAAAACTGAAAACTGAAAACTGAATACTGAAAACTCAAAACTGAAAACTGAAAACTGAATACTGGAAACTTAAAACTGAAAACTGTAAAATGTAAACAACTGAAATCTGAAATTGAAAACTATGAAAACTGAAAAATGAAAACTGAAAATAGAAACCTGAAAATTGAAAACTGAAAACTGAATACTGAATACTGAAAACTGAAAACTGAATACTGAATACTGAAAACTGAATCTGAAAACTGAAAACTGGAAACTGAAAACTGAATACTGAAAACTGAAAAATGGAAACAACTGAAATCTGAAATCTGAAACTGAATACTGAAAACTGAAAACTGCAAACTGAAAACTATGAAAACTGAAAAATGAAAACTGAAAATAGAAACCTGAAAATTGAAAACTGAATACTGAAAACTGAAAACTGAAAACAGAAACCTGAAAATTAAAAACTGAAAACTGAATACTGAAAACTGAAAAATGTAAACAACTGAAATCTGAAATCTGAAACTGAATACTGAAAACTGAAAACTGAAAACTTAAAACTATGAAAACTGAAAAAAGAAACCTGAAAATTGAAAACAGAAACCTGAAAATGGAATACTGAAATTTGAAAAATGTAAACTGAAAACTAAAAACTAAAAACTAAAAAAAATTAATTGAAAACTGATAACTGAAAACTGAAAACAGAAAACTGTTAACTGTTAACTGTAAACTATTAACTGTAAACTGTAAACTGTAAACTGAAAAATGTAAACAACTGAAATATGAAATCTGAAACTGAATACTGAAAACAGAATACTGGAAACTGAAAACTGAAAACTGAAAACTGAATACTGAAAACAGAAAACCGATAACAGTTAACAAAAAACTGAAAACTGGAAACTGGAAACTGAAAACTGAAAACTGAAAACTGAATACTGATAACTGAAAACTGAAAACTGAAAACTGAAAATAGAAACCTGAAAATTTAAAACTGAAAACTGAAAACTAAATACTGAAAACTGAAAACTGAAAACTGAATACTGAAAACTGAAAACTGAAAACTGAAAACTGAATACTGGAAACTTAAAACTGAAAACTGAAAACAGAAACCTGAAAATTAAAAACTGAAAACTGAAAACTGATAACTGGAAACTGAAAACTGAATACTGATAACTGAAAACTGAAAACTGTAAACTGAAAACTGAAAAATGTAAACAACTGAAATCTGACACTGAATACTGAATGCTGAAAACTTAAAACTGAAAACTGAAAACTGAATACTGAAAACTCAAAACTGAAAACTGAAAACTGAATACTGGAAACTTAAAACTGAAAACTGAAAACTGAATACTGAAAACTGAAAAATGTAAACAACTGAAATCTGAAATCTGAAACTGAATACTGAAAACTGAAAACTGAAAACTGAAAACTATGTAAACTGAAAACTGAAAACAGAATACTGAAAACTGAAAACTGATAACTGAAAACTGAAAACTGAATACTGAAAACTCAAATCTGATAACTGAAAACTGAATACTGAAAACTCAAATCTGAAAACTGAAAACTGAATACTGGAAACTGAAAACTGAATACTGAAAACAGAAAACCGATAACAGTTAACAAAAAACTGAAAACTGGAAACTGAAAACTGAGAACTGAAAACTGAAAATAGAAACCTGAAAAAGGAATACTGAAAACTGAAAAATGTAAACTGAAAACTGAAAACTGAAAACTGAAAACTAAATGCTGAAAACTGAAAAATGTAAACTGAAAACTGAAAACTGAAACATAAAACTGTAAACTGACTGACAAATACATAAAGCTGTAAACTGTAAACAGAAAACTGAAAACTGAAAACTGAATACTGAAAACTGAAAAATGTAATCCGAAAACTGAAAACTGAAAACTGCAAACTGAAAACTGAAAACTAAAAAAAAAAAAATTGAAAACTGAAATTTGATAACAGAAAACTGTTAACTGTAAACTGTAAACTATAAACTGTAAACTGTAAACTGTAAACTGTAAACTGAAAACTGAAAACTGAAAACTGTAAACTGAAAACTGTAAACTGTAAACTGTAAACTTATAACTGAATACTGAAAACTGAAAACTGAACTCTGAAAACAGATAACAGATAACAGATAACAGATAACTGAAAACTGAAAACAGAAAACAGAAAACAGAAAACAGAAAACAGAAAACAGAAAACAGAAAACAGAAAACAGAAAACAGAAAACAGAAAACAGAAAACAGAAAACAGAAAACAGAAAACAGAAAACAGAAAACAGAAAACAGAAAACAGAAAACAGAAAACAGAAAACAGAAAACTGCAAACTGAAAACTGAAAACAGAAAACTGTTAACTGTTAACTGTAAACTATTAACTGTAAACTGTAAACTGTAAACTGAAAAATGTAAACTGAAAACTGAAAACTGAAACATAAAACTGTAAACTGACTGACAAATACATAAAGCTGTAAACTGTAAACTGTAAACAGAAAACTGAAAACTGAAAACTGAATACTGAAAACTGAAAAATGTAATCCGAAAACTGAAAACTGAAAACTGCAAACTGAAAACTGAAAACTAAAAAAAAAAAAATTGAAAACTGAAATTTGATAACAGAAAACTGTTAACTGTAAACTGTAAACTATAAACTGTAAACTGTAAACTGTAAACTGTAAACTGAAAACTGAAAACTGAAAACTGTAAACTGAAAACTGTAAACTGTAAACTGTAAACTTATAACTGAATACTGAAAACTGAAAACTGAACTCTGAAAACAGATAACAGATAACAGATAACAGATAACTGAAAACTGAAAACTGAAAACAGAAAACAGAAAACAGAAAACAGAAAACAGAAAACAGAAAACAGAAAACAGAAAACAGAAAACAGAAAACAGAAAACAGAAAACAGAAAACAGAAAACAGAAAACAGAAAACAGAAAACAGAAAACAGAAAACAGAAAACAGAAAACAGAAAACAGAAAACAGAAAACAGAAAACAGAAAACAGAAAACAGAAAACAGAAAACTGAAAACTGAAAACTGAAAACAGAAAACTGTTAACTGTTAACTGTAAACTATTAACTGTAAACTGTAAACTGTAAACTGAAAAATGTAAACAACTGAAATATGAAATCTGAAACTGAATACTGAAAACAGAATACTGGAAACTGAAAACTGAAAACTGAAAACTGAATACTGAAAACAGAAAACCGATAACAGTTAACAAAAAACTGAAAACTGGAAACTGGAAACTGAAAACTGAAAACTGAAAACTGAAAACTGAATACTGATAACTGAAAACTGAAAATAGAAACCTGAAAATTTAAAACTGAAAACTGAAAACTAAATACTGAAAACTGAAAACTGAATACTGAAAACTGAAAACTGAAAACTGAAAACTGAATACTGGAAACTTAAAACTGAAAACTGAAAACAGAAACCTGAAAATTAAAAACTGAAAACTGAAAACTGATAACTGGAAACTGAAAACTGTAAACTGAAAACTGAAAAATGTAAACAACTGAAATCTGACACTGAATACTGAATGCTGAAAACTGAAAACTGAAAACTGAAAACTGAATACTGAAAACTTAAAACTGAATACTGATAACTGAAAACTGAAAACTGTAAACTGAAAACTGAAAAATGTAAACAACTGAAATCTGACACTGAATACTGAATGCTGAAAACTGAAAACTGAAAACTGAAAACTGAATACTGGAAACTTAAAACTGAAAACTGAAAACTGAATACTGAAAACTGAAAAATGTAAACAACTGAAATCTGAAATCTGAAACTGAATACTGAAAACTGAAAACTGAAAACTGAAAACTATGTAAACTGAAAACTGAAAAAAAAACCTGAAAATTGAAAAAAGAAACCTGAAAATGGAATACTGAAAACTGAAAAATGTAAACTGAAAACTGAAAACTGAAAACTGAATGCTGAAAACTGAAAAATGTAAACTGAAAACTGAAAACTGAAAACTAAAAACTGAATACTGAAAACTGAAACATGTAATCCGAAAACTGAAAACTGAAAACTGAAAACTGAAAATAGAAACCTGAAAGTGGAATACTGTAAACTGAAAACTGAAAACTGAAAAATGTAAACAACTGAAATCTGAAATCTGAAATTGAAAACTATGAAAACTGAAAAATGAAAACTGAAAATAGAAACCTGAAAATTGAAAACTGAAAACTGAATACTGAATACTGAAAACTGAAAACTGAATACTGAATACTGAAAACTGAAACTGAAAACTGAAAAATGTAAACAACTGAAATCTGAAATCTGAAACTGAATACTGAAAACTGAAAACTGAAAACTGAAAACTGAATACTGGAAACTTAAAACTGAAAACTGAAAACTGAATACTGAAAACTGAAAAATGTAAACAACTGAAATCTGAAATCTGAAACTGAATACTGAAAACTGAAAACTGAAAACTGAAAACTATGTTAACTGAAAACTGAAAAAAAAAACCTGAAAATTGAAAAAAGAAACCTGAAAATGGAATACTGAAAACTGAAAAATTTAAACTGAAAACTGAAAACTGAAAACTGAAAACTGAATGCTGAAAACTGAAAAATGTAAACTGAAAACTGAAAACTGAAAACTGAAAACTGAATGCTGAAAACTGAAAAATGTAAACTGAAAACTGAAAACTGAAAACTGAAAACTGAATACTGAAAACTGAAAAATGTAATCCGAAAACTGAAACCTGAAAGTGGAATACTGTAAACTGAAAACTGAAAACTGAAAAATGTAAACAACTGAAATCTGAAATCTGAAACTGAATACTGTAAACTGTATACTGAAAACTGATAAACTGAAAACCGAAAACTGAAAACTGAAAACTGAAAACTTTTAAGTGTTAACTATAAACTGTAAGCTGAAAACTGAAATATAAAAACTGAAAACTGAAAACTGAAAAAAACTGAAAACTGTTAACTGTAAACTGAAACTGAAAACTGAAAACTGTAAACTGACAACTGAAAACTGAAAACTGAAAACTGTAAACTGAAAACTGTAAACTGTAAACTGTAAACTTATAACTGAAAACTGAAAACTGAAAACAGAAAACAGAAAACAGAAAACAGAAAACAGAAAACAGAAAACAGAAAACAGAAAACAGAAAACAGAAAACAGAAAACAGAAAACAGAAAACAGAAAACAGAAAACAGAAAATAGAAAACAGATTACAGATAACCGATAACTGAAAACTAAAAACTGAAAACAGAAAACCGATAACAGTTAACAGAAAACTGTAAACTGTAAACTATTAACTGAAAACTGAAAATTGTACACAGTAAACTATAAACTGGAAACTTGAAACTGAAAACTGAAAAAAAAACTGAAAACTGTTAACTGTAAACTGAAAACTGAAAACTGAAAACTGAAAACTGTAAACTGAAAACTGAAAACTGAAAACTGAATACTGAAAACTGAAAAATGTAATCCGAAAACTGAAAACTGAAAACTGAAAACTGAAAACTGAAAACTAAAAACTAAAAAAAAATAATTGAAAACTGAAAACTGAAAACTGAAAACAGAAAACTGTTAACTGTTAACTGTAAACTATTAACTGTTAACTGTAAACTGTAAACTGAAAAATGTAAACAACTGAAATCTGAAATCTGAAACTGAATACTGAAAACTGAAAACTGTAAACTGAAAACTGAAAACTGAAAATAGAAACCTGAAAATTAAAAACTGAAAACTGAAAACAGAATACTGAAAACTGAAAACTGATAACTGAAAACTGAAAACTGAATACTGAAAACTCAAATCTGATAACTGAAAACTGAAAACTGAATACTGAAAACTCAAATCTGAAAACTGAAAACTGAATACTGGAAACTGAAAACTGAAAACTGAATACTGAAAACAGAAAACCGATAACAGTTAACAAAAAACTGAAAACTGGAAACTGGAAACTGAAAACTGAGAACTGAAAACTGAAAATAGAAACCTGAAAAAGGAATACTGAAAACTGAAAAATGTAAACTGAAAACTGAAAACTGAAAACTGAAAACTAAATGCTGAAAACTGAAAAATGTAAACTGAAAACTGAAAACTGAAACATAAAACTGTAAACTGACTGACAAATACATAAAGCTGTAAACTGTAAACTGTAAACAGAAAACTGAAAACTGAAAACTGAATACTGAAAACTGAAAAATGTAATCCGAAAACTGAAAACTGAAAACTGCAAACTGAAAACTGAAAACTAAAAAAAAAATAATTGAAAACTGAAATTTGATAACAGAAAACTGTTAACTGTAAACTGTAAACTATAAACTGTAAACTGTAAACTGTAAACTGTAAACTTTTGACTGAATACTGAAAACAGATAACAGAAAACTGAAAACTGATAAACTGAAAACCGAAAACAGATAACTGAAAACTGAAAACTGAAAACTGAATACTGAAAACTCAAAACTGAAAACTGAAAACTGAATACTGGAAACTTAAAACTGAAAACTGAAAACTGAATACTGAAAACTGAAAAATGTAAACAACTGAAATCTGAAATCTGAAACTGAATACTGAAAACTGAAAACTGAAAACTGAAAACTATGTAAACTGAAAACTGAAAAAAAAAACCTGAAAATTGAAAAAAGAAACCTGAAAATGGAATACTGAAAACTGAAAAATGTAAACTGAAAACTGAAAACTGAAAACTGAATGCTGAAAACTGAAAAATGTAAACTGAAAACTGAAAACTGAAAACTAAAAACTGAATACTGAAAACTGAAACATGTAATCCGAAAACTGAAAACTGAAAACTGAAAACTGAAAATAGAAACCTGAAAGTGGAATACTGTAAACTGAAAACTGAAAACTGAAAAATGTAAACAACTGAAATCTGAAATCTGAAATTGAAAACTATGAAAACTGAAAAATGAAAACTGAAAATAGAAACCTGAAAATTGAAAACTGAAAACTGAATACTGAAAACTGAAAACTGAATACTGAATACTGAAAACTGAATCTGAAAACTGAAAACTGAATACTGAATACTAAAAACTGAAAACTGAAAACTGAAAACTGAAAACAGAAACCTTAAAATTAAAAACTGAAAACTGAATACTGAAAACTGAAAAATGTAAACAACTGAAATCTGAAATCTGAAACTGAATACTGAAAACTGAAAACTGAAAACTGAAAACTGAATACTGGAAACTTAAAACTGAAAACTGAAAACTGAATACTGAAAACTGAAAAATGTAAACAACTGAAATCTGAAATCTGAAACTGAATACTGAAAACTGAAAACTGAAAACTGAAAACTATGTAAACTGAAAACTGAAAAAAAAAACCTGAAAATTGAAAAAAGAAACCTGAAAATGGAATACTGAAAACTGAAAAATGTAAACTGAAAACTGAAAACTGAAAACTGAAAACTGAATGCTGAAAACTGAAAAATGTAAACTGAAAACCGAAAACACAAAAATGAAAACAGAAAACTGAAAATTGAAAACAGACAACAGAAAACAGATAACAGAAAACCGAAAACTGAAAACTGAAAACTGAAAACTTTTAAGTGTTAACTATAAACTGTAAGCTGAAAACTGAAATATAAAAACTGAAAACTGAAAACTGAAAACTGAAAAAAACTGAAAACTGTTAACTGTAAACTGAAAACTGAAAACTGAAAACTGTAAACTGACAACTGAAAACTGAAAACTGAAAACTGTAAACTGAAAACTGTAAACTGTAAACTGTAAACTTATAACTGAATACTGAAAACTGAAAACTGAACTCTGAAAACAGAAAACAGATAACAGATAACAGATAACTGAAAACTGAAAACTGAAAACAGAAAACAGAAAACAGAAAACAGAAAACAGAAAACAGAAAACAGAAAACAGAAAACAGAAAACAGAAAACAGAAAACAGAAAACAGAAAACAGAAAATAGAAAACAGATTACAGATAACCGATAACTGAAAACTAAAAACTGAAAACAGAAAACCGATAACAGTTAACAGAAAACTGTAAACTGTAAACTATTAACTGAAAACTGAAAATTGTACACAGTAAACTATAAACTGGAAACTTGAAACTGAAAACTGAAAAAAAAACTGAAAACTGTTAACTGTAAACTGAAAACTGAAAACTGAAAACTGAAAACTGTAAACTGAAAACTGAAAACTGAAAACTGAATACTGAAAACTGAAAAATGTAATCCGAAAACTGAGAACTGAAAACTGAAAACTGAAAACTGAAAACTAAAAACTAAAAAAAAATAATTGAAAACTGAAAACTGAAAACTGAAAACAGAAAACTGTTAACTGTTAACTGTAAACTATTAACTGTTAACTGTAAACTGTAAACTGAAAAATGTAAACAACTGAAATCTGAAATCTGAAACTGAATACTGAAAACTGAAAACTGTAAACTGAAAACTGAAAACTGAAAATAGAAACCTGAAAATTAAAAACTGAAAACTGAAAACAGAATACTGAAAACTGAAAACTGATAACTGAAAACTGAAAACTGAATACTGAAAACTCAAATCTGATAACTGAAAACTGAAAACTGAATACTGAAAACTCAAATCTGAAAACTGAAAACTGAATACTGGAAACTGAAAACTGAAAACTGAATACTGAAAACAGAAAACCGATAACAGTTAACAAAAAACTGAAAACTGGAAACTGGAAACTGAAAACTGAGAACTGAAAACTGAAAATAGAAACCTGAAAAAGGAATACTGAAAACTGAAAAATGTAAACTGAAAACTGAAAACTGAAAACTGAAAACTAAATGCTGAAAACTGAAAAATGTAAACTGAAAACTGAAAACTCAAATCTGAAAACTGAAAACTGAATACTGGAAACTGAAAACTGAAAACTGAATACTGAAAACAGATAACAGAAAACTGAAAACTGATAAACTGAAAACCGAAAACAGATAACTGAAAACTGAAAACTGAAAACTGAAAACTGAAGACTGAAAACTGAAAACTGAAAACTGTAACTGTAAACTTTTAACTGAATACTGAAAACTGAATACTGAAAACTGAAAAATGTAAACAACTGAAATCTGAAATTTGAAACTGAATACTGAAAACTGAAAACTGAAAACTGAAAACTATGAAAACTGAAAACTGAAAAAAAAATTGAATACTGAAAACTGAAAACTGAAAACTATGAAACCTGAAAATTGAAAACTGAATACTGAAAACTGAAAACTGATAACTGGAAACTGAAAACTGAATACTGATAACTGAAAACTGAAAACTGTAAACTGAAAACAGAAAACTGTAAACTGACTGACAAATACATAAAGCTGTAAACTGTAAACAGAAAACTGAAAACTGAAAACTGAATACTGAAAACTGAAAAATGTAATCCGAAAACTGAAAACTGAAAACTGCAAAACGAAAACTGAAAACTAAAAACTAAAAACAAAAAAAAAATTGAAAACTGAAAACTGATAACAGAAAACTGTTAACTGTAAACTGTAAACTATAAACTGTAAACTGTAAACTGTAAACTGTAAACTTTTAACTGAATACTGAAAACTGTAAACTGTAAACTGAAAACTGATAAACTGAAAACCGAAAACAGAAAACACAAAAATGAAAACAGAAAACTGAAAATTGAAAACTGTAAACTGACAACTGAAAACTAAAAACTAAAAACTAAAAAAAAATAATTGAAAACTGAAAACAGAAAACTGTTAACTGTAAACTGTAAACTATTAACTGTAAACTGTAAACAGAAAACTGAAAACTGAAAACTGAATACTGAAAACTGAAAAATGTAATCCGAAAACTGAAAACTGAAAACTGCAAACTGAAAACTGAAAACTAAAAAAAAAAAATTGAAAACTGAAATTTGATAACAGAAAACTGTTAACTGTAAACTGTAAACTATAAACTGTAAACTGTAAACTGTAAACTGTAAACTTTTGACTGAATACTGAAAACAGATAACAGAAAACTGAAAACTGATAAACTGAAAACCGAAAACAGATAACTGAAAACTGAAAACTGAAAACTGAAAACTGAAGACTGAAAACTGAAAACTGAAAACTGTAACTGTAAACTTTTAACTGAATACTGAAAACTGAATACTGAAAACTGAAAAATGTAAACAACTGAAATCTGAAATTTGAAACTGAATACTGAAAACTGAAAACTGAAAACTGAAAACTATGAAAACTGAAAACTGAAAAAAAAATTGAATACTGAAAACTGAAAACTGAAAACTATGAAACCTGAAAATTGAAAACTGAATACTGAAAACTGAAAACTGATAACTGGAAACTGAAAACTGAATACTGATAACTGAAAACTGAAAACTGTAAACTGAAAACAGAAAACTGTAAACTGACTGACAAATACATAAAGCTGTAAACTGTAAACAGAAAACTGAAAACTGAAAACTGAATACTGAAAACTGAAAAATGTAATCCGAAAACTGAAAACTGAAAACTGCAAAACGAAAACTGAAAACTAAAAACTAAAAACAAAAAAAAAAATTGAAAACTGAAAACTGATAACAGAAAACTGTTAACTGTAAACTGTAAACTATAAACTGTAAACTGTAAACTGTAAACTGTAAACTTTTAACTGAATACTGAAAACTGTAAACTGTAAACTGAAAACTGATAAACTGAAAACCGAAAACAGAAAACACAAAAATGAAAACAGAAAACTGAAAATTGAAAACTGTAAACTGACAACTGAAAACTAAAAACTAAAAACTAAAAAAAAATAATTGAAAACTGAAAACAGAAAACTGTTAACTGTAAACTGTAAACTATTAACTGTAAACTGTAAACTGTAAACTGAAAACTGAAAATAGAAACCTGAAAGTGGAATACTGAAAACTGAAAAATGTAAACTGATAACTGAAAACTGAAAACTGAAAACAGAATACTGAAAACTGAAAAATGTAATCCGAAAACTGAAAACTGAAAACTGAAATTTGAAAACTGAAAACTAAAAAAAAAAATTTAAAACTGAAAACTGAAAACAGAAAACTGTTAACTGTTAACTGTAAACTATAAACTGTAAACTGTAAACTGAAAACTGAAAATAGAAACCTGAAAGTGGAATACTGAAAACTGAAACATAAAACTGTAAACTGACTGACAAATACATAAAGCTGTAAACTGTAAACTGAAAACTGAAAACTGAAAATAGAAACCTGAAAATTTAAAACTGAAAACTGAAAACTAAATACTGAAAACTGAAAACTGAAAACTGAATACTGAAAACTCAAAACTGAAAACTGAAAACTGAATACTGGAAACTTAAAACTGAAAACTGTAAAATGTAAACAACTGAAATCTGAAATTGAAAACTATGAAAACTGAAAAATGAAAACTGAAAATAGAAACCTGAAAATTGAAAACTGAAAACTGAATACTGAATACTGAAAACTGAAAACTGAATACTGAATACTGAAAACTGAATCTGAAAACTGAAAACTGGAAACTGAAAACTGAATACTGAAAACTGAAAAATGGAAACAACTGAAATCTGAAATCTGAAACTGAATACTGAAAACTGAAAACTGCAAACTGAAAACTATGAAAACTGAAAAATGAAAACTGAAAATAGAAACCTGAAAATTGAAAACTGAATACTGAAAACTGAAAACTGAAAACAGAAACCTGAAAATTAAAAACTGAAAACTGAATACTGAAAACTGAAAAATGTAAACAACTGAAATCTGAAATCTGAAACTGAATACTGAAAACTGAAAACTGAAAACTTAAAACTATGAAAACTGAAAAAAGAAACCTGAAAATTGAAAACAGAAACCTGAAAATGGAATACTGAAATTTGAAAAATGTAAACTGAAAACTAAAAACTAAAAACTAAAAAAAATTAATTGAAAACTGATAACTGAAAACTGAAAACAGAAAACTGTTAACTGTTAACTGTAAACTATTAACTGTAAACTGTAAACTGTAAACTGAAAAATGTAAACAACTGAAATATGAAATCTGAAACTGAATACTGAAAACAGAATACTGGAAACTGAAAACTGAAAACTGAAAACTGAATACTGAAAACAGAAAACCGATAACAGTTAACAAAAAACTGAAAACTGGAAACTGGAAACTGAAAACTGAAAACTGAAAACTGAATACTGATAACTGAAAACTGAAAACTGAAAACTGAAAATAGAAACCTGAAAATTTAAAACTGAAAACTGAAAACTAAATACTGAAAACTGAAAACTGAAAACTGAATACTGAAAACTGAAAACTGAAAACTGAAAACTGAATACTGGAAACTTAAAACTGAAAACTGAAAACAGAAACCTGAAAATTAAAAACTGAAAACTGAAAACTGATAACTGGAAACTGAAAACTGAATACTGATAACTGAAAACTGAAAACTGTAAACTGAAAACTGAAAAATGTAAACAACTGAAATCTGACACTGAATACTGAATGCTGAAAACTTAAAACTGAAAACTGAAAACTGAATACTGAAAACTCAAAACTGAAAACTGAAAACTGAATACTGGAAACTTAAAACTGAAAACTGAAAACTGAATACTGAAAACTGAAAAATGTAAACAACTGAAATCTGAAATCTGAAACTGAATACTGAAAACTGAAAACTGAAAACTGAAAACTATGTAAACTGAAAACTGAAAAAAAAAACCTGAAAATTGAAAAAAGAAACCTGAAAATGGAATACTGAAAACTGAAAAATGTAAACTGAAAACTGAAAACTGAAAACTGAATGCTGAAAACTGAAAAATGTAAACTGAAAACTGAAAACTGAAAACTAAAAACTGAATACTGAAAACTGAAACATGTAATCCGAAAACTGAAAACTGAAAACTGAAAACTGAAAATAGAAACCTGAAAGTGGAATACTGTAAACTGAAAACTGAAAACTGAAAAATGTAAACAACTGAAATCTGAAATCTGAAATTGAAAACTATGAAAACTGAAAAATGAAAACTGAAAATAGAAACCTGAAAATTGAAAACTGAAAACTGAATACTGAAAACTGAAAACTGAATACTGAATACTGAAAACTGAATCTGAAAACTGAAAACTGAATACTGAATACTAAAAACTGAAAACTGAAAACTGAAAACTGAAAACAGAAACCTTAAAATTAAAAACTGAAAACTGAATACTGAAAACTGAAAAATGTAAACAACTGAAATCTGAAATCTGAAACTGAATACTGAAAACTGAAAACTGAAAACTGAAAACTGAATACTGGAAACTTAAAACTGAAAACTGAAAACTGAATACTGAAAACTGAAAAATGTAAACAACTGAAATCTGAAATCTGAAACTGAATACTGAAAACTGAAAACTGAAAACTGAAAACTATGTAAACTGAAAACTGAAAAAAAAAACCTGAAAATTGAAAAAAGAAACCTGAAAATGGAATACTGAAAACTGAAAAATGTAAACTGAAAACTGAAAACTGAAAACTGAAAACTGAATGCTGAAAACTGAAAAATGTAAACTGAAAACTGAAAACTGAAAACTGAAAACTGAATGCTGAAAACTGAAAAATGTAAACTGAAAACTGAAAACTGAAAACTGAAAACTGAATACTGAAAACTGAAAAATATAATCCGAAAACTGAAACCTGAAAGTGGAATACTGTAAACTGAAAACTGAAAACTGAAAAATGTAAACAACTGAAATCTGAAATCTGAAACTGAATACTGTAAACTGTATACTGAAAACTGATAAACTGAAAACCGAAAACACAAAAATGAAAACAGAAAACTGAAAATTGAAAACAGACAACAGAAAACAGATAACAGAAAACCGAAAACTGAAAACTGAAAACTTTTAAGTGTTAACTATAAACTGTAAGCTGAAAACTGAAATATAAAACTGAAAACTGAAAACTGAAAACTGAAAAAAACTGAAAACTGTTAACTGTAAACTGAAAACTGAAAACTGAAAACTGTAAACTGACAACTGAAAACTGAAAACTGAAAACTGTAAACTGAAAACTGTAAACTGTAAACTGTAAACTTATAACTGAATACTGAAAACTGAAAACTGAACTCTGAAAACAGATAACAGATAACAGATAACAGATAACTGAAAACTGAAAACTGAAAACAGAAAACAGAAAACAGAAAACAGAAAACAGAAAACAGAAAACAGAAAACAGAAAACAGAAAACAGAAAACAGAAAACAGAAAACAGAAAACAGAAAACAGAAAACAGAAAACAGAAAACTGCAAACTGAAAACTGAAAACAGAAAACTGTTAACTGTTAACTGTAAACTATTAACTGTAAACTGTAAACTGTAAACTGAAAAATGTAAACAACTGAAATATGAAATCTGAAACTGAATACTGAAAACAGAATACTGGAAACTGAAAACTGAAAACTGAAAACTGAATACTGAAAACAGAAAACCGATAACAGTTAACAAAAAACTGAAAACTGGAAACTGGAAACTGAAAACTGAAAACTGAAAACTGAAAACTGAATACTGATAACTGAAAACTGAAAACTGAAAATAGAAACCTGAAAATTTAAAACTGAAAACTGAAAACTAAATACTGAAAACTGAAAACTGAATACTGAAAACTGAAAACTGAAAACTGAAAACTGAATACTGGAAACTTAAAACTGAAAACTGAAAACAGAAACCTGAAAATTAAAAACTGAAAACTGAAAACTGATAACTGGAAACTGAAAACTGAATACTGATAACTGAAAACTGAAAACTGTAAACTGAAAACTGAAAAATGTAAACAACTGAAATCTGACACTGAATACTGAATGCTGAAAACTGAAAACTGAAAACTGAAAACTGAAAACTGAAAAAAACTGAAAACTGTTAACTGTAAACTGAAAACTGAAAACTGAAAACTGAAAACTGTAAACTGACAACTGAAAACTGAAAACTGAAAACTGTAAACTGAAAACTGTAAACTGTAAACTGTAAACTTATAACTGAATACTGAAAACTGAAAACTGAACTCTGAAAACAGATAACAGATAACAGATAACAGATAACTGAAAACTGAAAACTGAAAACAGAAAACAGAAAACAGAAAACAGAAAACAGAAAACAGAAAACAGAAAACAGAAAACAGAAAACAGAAAACAGAAAACAGAAAACAGAAAACAGAAAACAGAAAACAGAAAACAGAAAACAGAAAACAGAAAATAGAAAACAGATTACAGATAACCGATAACTGAAAACTAAAAACTGAAAACAGAAAACCGATAACAGTTAACAGAAAACTGTAAACTGTAAACTATTAACTGAAAACTGAAAATTGTACACAGTAAACTATAAACTGGAAACTTGAAACTGAAAACTGAAAAAAAAACTGAAAACTGTTAACTGTAAACTGAAAACTGAAAACTGAAAACTGAAAACTGTAAACTGACAACTGAAAACTGAAAACTGAAAACTGAATACTGAAAACTGAAAAATGTAATCCGAAAACTGAAAACTGAAAACTGAAAACTGAAAACTAAAAACTAAAAAAAAATAATTGAAAACTGAAAACTGAAAACTGAAAACAGAAAACTGTTAACTGTTAACTGTAAACTATTAACTGTAAACTGTAAACTGTAAACTGAAAAATGTAAACAACTGAAATCTGAAATCTGAAACTGAATACTGAAAACTGAAAACTGTAAACTGAAAACTGAAAACTGAAAATAGAAACCTGAAAATTAAAAACTGAAAACTGAAAACAGAATACTGAAAACTGAAAACTGATAACTGAAAACTGAAAACTGAATACTGAAAACTCAAATCTGATAACTGAAAACTGAAAACTGAATACTGAAAACTCAAATCTGAAAACTGAAAACTGAATACTGGAAACTGAAAACTGAAAACTGAATACTGAAAACAGAAAACCGATAACAGTTAACAAAAAACTGAAAACTGGAAACTGAAAACTGAGAACTGAAAACTGAAAATAGAAACCTGAAAAAGGAATACTGAAAACTGAAAAATGTAAACTGAAAACTGAAAACTGAAAACTAAATGCTGAAAACTGAAAAATGTAAACTGAAAACTGAAAACTGAAACATAAAACTGTAAACTGACTGACAAATACATAAAGCTGTAAACTGTAAACTGTAAACAGAAAACTGAAAACTGAAAACTGAATACTGAAAACTGAAAAATGTAATCCGAAAACTGAAAACTGAAAACTGCAAACTGAAAACTGAAAACTAAAAAAAAAAAAATTGAAAACTGAAATTTGATAACAGAAAACTGTTAACTGTAAACTGTAAACTATAAACTGTAAACTGTAAACTGTAAACTGTAAACTGTAAACTTTTGACTGAATACTGAAAACAGATAACAGAAAACTGAAAACTGAAAACTGATAAACTGAAAACCGAAAACAGATAACTGAAAACTGAAAACTGAAAACTGAAAACTGAAGACTGAAAAAAACTGAAAACTGTTAACTGTAAACTGAAAACTGAAAACTGAAAACTGTAAACTGACAACTGAAAACTGAAAACTGAAAACTGTAAACTGAAAACTGTAAACTGTAAACTGTAAACTTATAACTGAATACTGAAAACTGAAAACTGAACTCTGAAAACAGATAACAGATAACAGATAACAGATAACTGAAAACTGAAAACTGAAAACAGAAAACAGAAAACAGAAAACAGAAAACAGAAAACAGAAAACAGAAAACAGAAAACAGAAAACAGAAAACAGAAAACAGAAAACAGAAAACAGAAAACAGAAAACAGAAAACAGAAAACAGAAAACTGCAAACTGAAAACTGAAAACAGAAAACTGTTAACTGTTAACTGTAAACTATTAACTGTAAACTGTAAACTGTAAACTGAAAAATGTAAACAACTGAAATATGAAATCTGAAACTGAATACTGAAAACAGAATACTGGAAACTGAAAACTGAAAACTGAAAACTGAATACTGAAAACAGAAAACCGATAACAGTTAACAAAAAACTGAAAACTGGAAACTGGAAACTGAAAACTGAAAACTGAAAACTGAAAACTGAATACTGATAACTGAAAACTGAAAACTGAAAATAGAAACCTGAAAATTTAAAACTGAAAACTGAAAACTAAATACTGAAAACTGAAAACTGAATACTGAAAACTGAAAACTGAAAACTGAAAACTGAATACTGGAAACTTAAAACTGAAAACTGAAAACAGAAACCTGAAAATTAAAAACTGAAAACTGAAAACTGATAACTGGAAACTGAAAACTGAATACTGATAACTGAAAACTGAAAACTGTAAACTGAAAACTGCAAAAATGTAAACAACTGAAATCTGACACTGAATACTGAATGCTGAAAACTGAAAACTGAAAACTGAAAACTGAATACTGAAAACTTAAAACTGAATACTGATAACTGAAAACTGAAAACTGTAAACTGAAAACTGAAAAATGTAAACAACTGAAATCTGACACTGAATACTGAATGCTGAAAACTGAAAACTGAAAACTGAAAACTGAAAACTGAATACTGGAAACTTAAAACTGAAAACTGAAAACTGAATACTGAAAACTGAAAAATGTAAACAACTGAAATCTGAAATCTGAAACTGAATACTGAAAACTGAAAACTGAAAACTGAAAACTATGTAAACTGAAAACTGAAAAAAAAAACCTGAAAATTGAAAAAAGAAACCTGAAAATGGAATACTGAAAACTGAAAAATGTAAACTGAAAACTGAAAACTGAAAACTGAATGCTGAAAACTGAAAAATGTAAACTGAAAACTGAAAACTGAAAACTAAAAACTGAATACTGAAAACTGAAACATGTAATCCGAAAACTGAAAACTGAAAACTGAAAACTGAAAATAGAAACCTGAAAGTGGAATACTGTAAACTGAAAACTGAAAACTGAAAAATGTAAACAACTGAAATCTGAAATCTGAAATTGAAAACTATGAAAACTGAAAAATGAAAACTGAAAATAGAAACCTGAAAATTGAAAACTGAAAACTGAATACTGAATACTGAAAACTGAAAACTGAATACTGAATACTGAAAACTGAATCTGAAAACTGAAAACTGAAAACTGAATACTGAATACTAAAAACTGAAAACTGAAAACTGAAAACAGAAACCTTAAAATTAAAAACTGAAAACTGAATACTGAAAACTGAAAAATGTAAACAACTGAAATCTGAAATCTGAAACTGAATACTGAAAACTGAAAACTGAAAACTGAAAACTGAATACTGGAAACTTAAAACTGAAAACTGAAAACTGAATACTGAAAACTGAAAAATGTAAACAACTGAAATCTGAAATCTGAAACTGAATACTGAAAACTGAAAACTGAAAACTGAAAACTATGTAAACTGAAAACTGAAAAAAAAAACCTGAAAATTGAAAAAAGAAACCTGAAAATGGAATACTGAAAACTGAAAAATGTAAACTGAAAACTGAAAACTGAAAACTGAAAACTGAATGCTGAAAACTGAAAAATGTAAACTGAAAACTGAAAACTGAAAACTGAAAACTGAATGCTGAAAACTGAAAAATGTAAACTGAAAACTGAAAACTGAAAACTGAAAACTGAATACTGAAAACTGAAAAATGTAATCCGAAAACTGAAACCTGAAAGTGGAATACTGTAAACTGAAAACTGAAAACTGAAAAATGTAAACAACTGAAATCTGAAATCTGAAACTGAATACTGTAAACTGTATACTGAAAACTGATAAACTGAAAACCGAAAACACAAAAATGAAAACAGAAAACTGAAAATTGAAAACAGACAACAGAAAACAGATAACAGAAAACCGAAAACTGAAAACTGAAAACTGAAAACTTTTAAGTGTTAACTATAAACTGTAAGCTGAAAACTGAAATATAAAAACTGAAAACTGAAAACTGAAAACTGAAAAAAACTGAAAACTGTTAACTGTAAACTGAAAACTGAAAACTGAAAACTGTAAACTGACAACTGAAAACTGAAAACTGAAAACTGTAAACTGAAAACTGTAAACTGTAAACTGTAAACTTATAACTGAATACTGAAAACTGAATGCTGAAAACTGAAAAATGTAAACTGAAAACTGAAAACTGAAAACTGAAAACTGAATGCTGAAAACTGAAAAATGTAAACTGAAAACTGAAAACTGAAAACTGAAAACTGAATACTGAAAACTGAAAAATGTAATCCGAAAACTGAAACCTGAAAGTGGAATACTGTAAACTGAAAACTGAAAACTGAAAAATGTAAACAACTGAAATCTGAAATCTGAAACTGAATACTGTAAACTGTATACTGAAAACTGATAAACTGAAAACCGAAAACACAAAAATGAAAACAGAAAACTGAAAATTGAAAACAGACAACAGAAAACAGATAACAGAAAACCGAAAACTGAAAACTGAAAACTGAAAACTTTTAAGTGTTAACTATAAACTGTAAGCTGAAAACTGAAATATAAAAACTGAAAACTGAAAACTGAAAACTGAAAAAAACTGAAAACTGTTAACTGTAAACTGAAAACTGAAAACTGAAAACTGTAAACTGACAACTGAAAACTGAAAACTGAAAACTGTAAACTGAAAACTGTAAACTGTAAACTGTAAACTTATAACTGAATACTGAAAACTGAAAACTGAACTCTGAAAACAGATAACAGATAACAGATAACAGATAACTGAAAACTGAAAACAGAAAACAGAAAACAGAAAACAGAAAACAGAAAACAGAAAACAGAAAACAGAAAACAGAAAACAGAAAACAGAAAACAGAAAACAGAAAACAGAAAACAGAAAACAGAAAATAGAAAACAGATTACAGATAACCGATAACTGAAAACTAAAAACTGAAAACAGAAAACCGATAACAGTTAACAGAAAACTGTAAACTGTAAACTATTAACTGAAAACTGAAAATTGTACACAGTAAACTATAAACTGGAAACTTGAAACTGAAAACTGAAAAAAAAACTGAAAACTGTTAACTGTAAACTGAAAACTGAAAACTGAAAACTGAAAACTGTAAACTGAAAACTGAAAACTGAATACTGAAAACTGAAAAATGTAATCCGAAATCTGAAAACTGAAAACTGAAAACTGAAAACTGAAAACTAAAAACTAAAAAAAAATAATTGAAAACTGAAAACTGAAAACTGAAAACAGAAAACTGTTAACTGTTAACTGTAAACTATTAACTGTTAACTGTAAACTGTAAACTGAAAAATGTAAACAACTGAAATCTGAAATCTGAAACTGAATACTGAAAACTGAAAACTGTAAACTGAAAACTGAAAACTGAAAATAGAAACCTGAAAATTAAAAACTGAAAACTGAAAACAGAATACTGAAAACTGAAAACTGATAACTGAAAACTGAAAACTGAATACTGAAAACTCAAATCTGATAACTGAAAACTGAAAACTGAATACTGAAAACTCAAATCTGAAAACTGAAAACTGAATACTGGAAACTGAAAACTGAAAACTGAATACTGAAAACAGAAAACCGATAACAGTTAACAAAAAACTGAAAACTGGAAACTGGAAACTGAAAACTGAGAACTGAAAACTGAAAATAGAAACCTGAAAAAGGAATACTGAAAACTGAAAAATGTAAACTGAAAACTGAAAACTGAAAACTGAAAACTGAAAACTGAAAACTAAATGCTGAAAACTGAAAAATGTAAACTGAAAACTGAAAACTGAAACATAAAACTGTAAACTGACTGACAAATACATAAAGCTGTAAACTGTAAACTGTAAACAGAAAACTGAAAACTGAAAACTGAAAACTGAAAACTGCAAACTGAAAACTGAAAACTAAAAAAAAAAAAATTGAAAACTGAAATTTGATAACAGAAAACTGTTAACTGTAAACTGTAAACTATAAACTGTAAACTGTAAACTGTAAACTGTAAACTGTAAACTTTTGACTGAATACTGAAAACAGATAACAGAAAACTGAAAACTGATAAACTGAAAACCGAAAACAGATAACTGAAAACTGAAAACTGAAAACTGAAAACTGAAGACTGAAAACTGAAAACTGAAAACTGTAACTGTAAACTTTTAACTGAATACTGAAAACTGAATACTGAAAACTGAAAAATGTAAACAACTGAAATCTGAAATTTGAAACTGAATACTGAAAACTGAAAACTGAAAACTGAAAACTATGAAAACTGAAAACTGAAAAAAAAATTGAATACTGAAAACTGAAAAATGTAAACTGATAACTGAAAACTGAAAACTGAAAACTGAAAACTGAAACATAAAACTGTAAACTGACTGACAAAAACATAAAGCTGTAAACTGTAAACTGTAAACTGAAAACTGAAAACTGAAAACTGAAAACTGGAAACTGCAAACTGAAAACTATGAAACCTGAAAATTGAAAACTGAATACTGAAAACTGAAAACTGATAACTGGAAACTGAAAACTGAATACTGATAACTGAAAACTGAAAACTGTAAACTGAAAACAGAAAACTGTAAACTGACTGACAAATACATAAAGCTGTAAACTGTAAACAGAAAACTGAAAACTGAATACTGAAAACTGAAAAATGTAATCCGAAAACTGAAAACTGAAAACTGCAAAACGAAAACTGAAAACTAAAAACTAAAAACAAAAAAAAAAATTGAAAACTGAAAACTGATAACAGAAAACTGTTAACTGTAAACTGTAAACTATAAACTGTAAACTGTAAACTGTAAACTGTAAACTTTTAACTGAATACTGAAAACTGTAAACTGTAAACTGAAAACTGATAAACTGAAAACCGAAAACAGAAAACACAAAAATGAAAACAGAAAACTGAAAATTGAAAACTGTAAACTGACAACTGAAAACTAAAAACTAAAAACTAAAAAAAAATAATTGAAAACTGAAAACAGAAAACTGTTAACTGTAAACTGTAAACTATTAACTGTAAACTGTAAACTGTAAACTGAAAACTGAAAATAGAAACCTGAAAGTGGAATACTGAAAACTGAAAAATGTAAACTGATAACTGAAAACTGAAAACTGAAAACAGAATACTGAAAACTGAAAAATGTAATCCGAAAACTGAAAACTGAAAACTGAAATTTGAAAACTGAAAACTAAAAAAAAAAATTTAAAACTGAAAACTGAAAACAGAAAACTGTTAACTGTTAACTGTAAACTATAAACTGTAAACTGTAAACTGAAAACTGAAAATAGAAACCTGAAAGTGGAATACTGAAAACTGAAACATAAAACTGTAAACTGACTGACAAATACATAAAGCTGTAAACTGTAAACTGAAAACTGAAAACTGAAAATAGAAACCTGAAAATTTAAAACTGAAAACTGAAAACTAAATACTGAAAACTGAAAACTGAAAACTGAATACTGAAAACTCAAAACTGAAAACTGAAAACTGAATACTGGAAACTTAAAACTGAAAACTGAAAACTGTAAAATGTAAACAACTGAAATCTGAAATTGAAAACTATGAAAACTGAAAAATGAAAACTGAAAATAGAAACCTGAAAATTGAAAACTGAAAACTGAATACTGAATACTGAAAACTGAAAACTGAATACTGAATACTGAAAACTGAATCTGAAAACTGAAAACTGGAAACTGAAAACTGAATACTGAAAACTGAAAAATGGAAACAACTGAAATCTGAAATCTGAAACTGAATACTGAAAACTGAAAACTGCAAACTGAAAACTATGAAAACTGAAAAATGAAAACTGAAAATAGAAACCTGAAAATTGAAAACTGAATACTGAAAACTGAAAACTGAAAACAGAAACCTGAAAATTAAAAACTGAAAACAATACTGAAAACTGAAAAATGTAAACAACTGAAATCTGAAATCTGAAACTGAATACTGAAAACTGAAAACTGAAAACTGAAAAAAGAAACCTGAAAATTGAAAACAGACACCTGAAAATGGAATACTGAAATTTGAAAAATGTAAACTGAAAACTAAAAACTAAAAACTAAAAAAAATTAATTGAAAACTGATAACTGAAAACTGAAAACAGAAAACTGTTAACTGTTAACTGTAAACTATTAACTGTAAACTGTAAACTGTAAACTGAAAAATGTAAACAACTGAAATATGAAATCTGAAACTGAATACTGAAAACAGAATACTGGAAACTGAAAACTGAAAACTGAAAACTGAATACTGAAAACAGAAAACCGATAACAGTTAACAAAAAACTGAAAACTGGAAACTGGAAACTGAAAACTGAAAACTGAAAACTGAATACTGATAACTGAAAACTGAAAACTGAAAACTGAAAACTGAAAATAGAAACCTGAAAATTTAAAACTGAAAATTGAAAACTAAATACTGAAAACTGAAAACTGAAAACTGAATACTGAAAACTGAAAACTGAAAACTGACACTGAATACTGGAAACTTAAAACTGAAAACTGAAAACAGAAACCTGAAAATTAAAAACTGAAAACTGAAAACTGATAACTGGAAACTGAAAACTGAATACTGATAACTGAAAACTGAAAACTGTAAACTGAAAACTGAAAAATGTAAACAACTGAAATCTGACACTGAATACTGAATGCTGAAAACTGAAAACTGAAAACTGAAAACTGAATACTGAAAACTCAAAACTGAAAACTGAAAACTGAATACTGGAAACTTAAAACTGAAAACTGAAAACTGAATACTGAAAACTGAAAAATGTAAACAACTGAAATCTGAAATCTGAAACTGAATACTGAAAACTGAAAACTGAAAACTGAAAACTATGTAAACTGAAAACTGAAAAAAAAAACCTGAAAATTGAAAAAAGAAACCTGAAAATGGAATACTGAAAACTGAAAAATGTAAACTGAAAACTGAAAACTGAAAACTGAATGCTGAAAACTGAAAAATGTAAACTGAAAACTGAAAACTGAAAACTAAAAACTGAATACTGAAAACTGAAACATGTAATCCGAAAACTGAAAACTGAAAACTGAAAACTGAAAATAGAAACCTGAAAGTGGAATACTGTAAACTGAAAACTGAAAACTGAAAAATGTAAACAACTGAAATCTGAAATCTGAAATTGAAAACTATGAAAACTGAAAAATGAAAACTGAAAATAGAAACCTGAAAATTGAAAACTGAAAACTGAATACTGAAAACTGAAAACTGAATACTGAATACTGAAAACTGAATCTGAAAACTGAAAACTGAATACTGAATACTAAAAACTGAAAACTGAAAACTGAAAACTGAAAACAGAAACCTTAAAATTAAAAACTGAAAACTGAATACTGAAAACTGAAAAATGTAAACAACTGAAATCTGAAATCTGAAACTGAATACTGAAAACTGAAAACTGAAAACTGAAAACTGAATACTGGAAACTTAAAACTGAAAACTGAAAACTGAATACTGAAAACTGAAAAATGTAAACAACTGAAATCTGAAATCTGAAACTGAATACTGAAAACTGAAAACTGAAAACTGAAAACTATGTAAACTGAAAACTGAAAAAAAAAACCTGAAAATTGAAAAAAGAAACCTGAAAATGGAATACTGAAAACTGAAAAATGTAAACTGAAAACTGAAAACTGAAAACTGAAAACTGAATGCTGAAAACTGAAAAATGTAAACTGAAAACCGAAAACACAAAAATGAAAACAGAAAACTGAAAATTGAAAACAGACAACAGAAAACAGATAACAGAAAACCGAAAACTGAAAACTGAAAACTGAAAACTTTTAAGTGTTAACTATAAACTGTAAGCTGAAAACTGAAATATAAAAACTGAAAACTGAAAACTGAAAACTGAAAAAAACTGAAAACTGTTAACTGTAAACTGAAAACTGAAAACTGAAAACTGTAAACTGACAACTGAAAACTGAAAACTGAAAACTGTAAACTGAAAACTGTAAACTGTAAACTGTAAACTTATAACTGAATACTGAAAACTGAAAACTGAACTCTGAAAACAGATAACAGATAACAGATAACAGATAACTGAAAACTGAAAACTGAAAACAGAAAACAGAAAACAGAAAACAGAAAACAGAAAACAGAAAACAGAAAACAGAAAACAGAAAACAGAAAACAGAAAACAGAAAACAGAAAATAGAAAACAGATTACAGATAACCGATAACTGAAAACTAAAAACTGAAAACAGAAAACCGATAACAGTTAACAGAAAACTGTAAACTGTAAACTATTAACTGAAAACTGAAAATTGTACACAGTAAACTATAAACTGGAAACTTGAAACTGAAAACTGAAAAAAAAACTGAAAACTGTTAACTGTAAACTGAAAACTGAAAACTGAAAACTGAAAACTGTAAACTGAAAACTGAAAACTGAAAACTGAATACTGAAAACTGAAAAATGTAATCCGAAAACTGAAAACTGAAAACTGAAAACTGAAAACTGAAAACTAAAAACTAAAAAAAAATAATTGAAAACTGAAAACTGAAAACTGAAAACAGAAAACTGTTAACTGTTAACTGTAAACTATTAACTGTTAACTGTAAACTGTAAACTGAAAAATGTAAACAACTGAAATCTGAAATCTGAAACTGAATACTGAAAACTGAAAACTGTAAACTGAAAACTGAAAACTGAAAATAGAAACCTGAAAATTAAAAACTGAAAACTGAAAACAGAATACTGAAAACTGAAAACTGATAACTGAAAACTGAAAACTGAATACTGAAAACTCAAATCTGATAACTGAAAACTGAAAACTGAATACTGAAAACTCAAATCTGAAAACTGAAAACTGAATACTGGAAACTGAAAACTGAAAACTGAATACTGAAAACAGAAAACCGATAACAGTTAACAAAAAACTGAAAACTGGAAACTGGAAACTGAAAACTGAGAACTGAAAACTGAAAATAGAAACCTGAAAAAGGAATACTGAAAACTGAAAAATGTAAACTGAAAACTGAAAACTGAAAACTGAAAACTAAATGCTGAAAACTGAAAAATGTAAACTGAAAACTGAAAACTCAAATCTGAAAACTGAAAACTGAATACTGGAAACTGAAAACTGAAAACTGAATACTGAAAACAGAAAACCGATAACAGTTAACAAAAAACTGAAAACTGGAAACTGGAAACTGAAAACTGAGAACTGAAAACTGAAAATAGAAACCTGAAAAAGGAATACTGAAAACTGAAAAATGTAAACTGAAAACTGAAAACTGAAAACTGAAAACTAAATGCTGAAAACTGAAAAATGTAAACTGAAAACTGAAAACTGAAACATAAAACTGTAAACTGACTGACAAATACATAAAGCTGTAAACTGTAAACTGTAAACAGAAAACTGAAAACTGAAAACTGAATACTGAAAACTGAAAAATGTAATCCGAAAACTGAAAACTGAAAACTGCAAACTGAAAACTGAAAACTAAAAAAAAAAAAATTGAAAACTGAAATTTGATAACAGAAAACTGTTAACTGTAAACTGTAAACTATAAACTGTAAACTGTAAACTGTAAACTGTAAACTGTAAACTTTTGACTGAATACTGAAAACAGATAACAGAAAACTGAAAACTGATAAACTGAAAACCGAAAACAGATAACTGAAAACTGAAAACTGAAAACTGAAAACTGAAGACTGAAAACTGAAAACTGAAAACTGTAACTGTAAACTTTTAACTGAATACTGAAAACTGAATACTGAAAACTGAAAAATGTAAACAACTGAAATCTGAAATTTGAAACTGAATACTGAAAACTGAAAACTGAAAACTGAAAACTATGAAAACTGAAAACTGAAAAAAAAATTGAATACTGAAAACTGAAAACTGAAAACTATGAAACCTGAAAATTGAAAACTGAATACTGAAAAAAGAAAACTGATAACTGGAAACTGAAAACTGAATACTGATAACTGAAAACTGAAAACTGTAAACTGAAAACAGAAAACTGTAAACTGACTGACAAATACATAAAGCTGTAAACTGTAAACAGAAAACTGAAAACTGAAAACTGAATACTGAAAACTGAAAAATGTAATCCGAAAACTGAAAACTGAAAACTGCAAAACGAAAACTGAAAACTAAAAACTAAAAACAAAAAAAAAATTGAAAACTGAAAACTGATAACAGAAAACTGTTAACTGTAAACTGTAAACTATAAACTGTAAACTGTAAACTGTAAACTGTAAACTTTTAACTGAATACTGAAAACTGTAAACTGTAAACTGAAAACTGATAAACTGAAAACCGAAAACAGAAAACACAAAAATGAAAACAGAAAACTGAAAATTGAAAACTGTAAACTGACAACTGAAAACTAAAAACTAAAAACTAAAAAAAAATAATTGAAAACTGAAAACAGAAAACTGTTAACTGTAAACTGTAAACTATTAACTGTAAACTGTAAACAGAAAACTGAAAACTGAAAACTGAATACTGAAAACTGAAAAATGTAATCCGAAAACTGAAAACTGAAAACTGCAAACTGAAAACTGAAAACTAAAAAAAAAAAATTGAAAACTGAAATTTGATAACAGAAAACTGTTAACTGTAAACTGTAAACTATAAACTGTAAACTGTAAACTGTAAACTGTAAACTTTTGACTGAATACTGAAAACAGATAACAGAAAACTGAAAACTGATAAACTGAAAACCGAAAACAGATAACTGAAAACTGAAAACTGAAAACTGAAAACTGAAGACTGAAAACTGAAAACTGAAAACTGTAACTGTAAACTTTTAACTGAATACTGAAAACTGAATACTGAAAACTGAAAAATGTAAACAACTGAAATCTGAAATTTGAAACTGAATACTGAAAACTGAAAACTGAAAACTGAAAACTATGAAAACTGAAAACTGAAAAAAAAATTGAATACTGAAAACTGAAAACTGAAAACTATGAAACCTGAAAATTGAAAACTGAATACTGAAAACTGAAAACTGATAACTGGAAACTGAAAACTGAATACTGATAACTGAAAACTGAAAACTGTAAACTGAAAACAGAAAACTGTAAACTGACTGACAAATACATAAAGCTGTAAACTGTAAACAGAAAACTGAAAACTGAAAACTGAATACTGAAAACTGAAAAATGTAATCCGAAAACTGAAAACTGAAAACTGCAAAACGAAAACTGAAAACTAAAAACTAAAAACAAAAAAAAAAATTGAAAACTGAAAACTGATAACAGAAAACTGTTAACTGTAAACTGTAAACTATAAACTGTAAACTGTAAACTGTAAACTGTAAACTTTTAACTGAATACTGAAAACTGTAAACTGTAAACTGAAAACTGATAAACTGAAAACCGAAAACAGAAAACACAAAAATGAAAACAGAAAACTGAAAATTGAAAACTGTAAACTGACAACTGAAAACTAAAAACTAAAAACTAAAAAAAAATAATTGAAAACTGAAAACAGAAAACTGTTAACTGTAAACTGTAAACTATTAACTGTAAACTGTAAACTGTAAACTGAAAACTGAAAATAGAAACCTGAAAGTGGAATACTGAAAACTGAAAAATGTAAACTGATAACTGAAAACTGAAAACTGAAAACAGAATACTGAAAACTGAAAAATGTAATCCGAAAACTGAAAACTGAAAACTGAAATTTGAAAACTGAAAACTAAAAAAAAAAATTTAAAACTGAAAACTGAAAACAGAAAACTGTTAACTGTTAACTGTAAACTATAAACTGTAAACTGTAAACTGAAAACTGAAAATAGAAACCTGAAAGTGGAATACTGAAAACTGAAACATAAAACTGTAAACTGACTGACAAATACATAAAGCTGTAAACTGTAAACTGAAAACTGAAAACTGAAAATAGAAACCTGAAAATTTAAAACTGAAAACTGAAAACTAAATACTGAAAACTGAAAACTGAAAACTGAATACTGAAAACTCAAAACTGAAAACTGAAAACTGAATACTGGAAACTTAAAACTGAAAACTGTAAAATGTAAACAACTGAAATCTGAAATTGAAAACTATGAAAACTGAAAAATGAAAACTGAAAATAGAAACCTGAAAATTGAAAACTGAAAACTGAATACTGAATACTGAAAACTGAAAACTGAATACTGAATACTGAAAACTGAATCTGAAAACTGAAAACTGGAAACTGAAAACTGAATACTGAAAACTGAAAAATGGAAACAACTGAAATCTGAAATCTGAAACTGAATACTGAAAACTGAAAACTGCAAACTGAAAACTATGAAAACTGAAAAATGAAAACTGAAAATAGAAACCTGAAAATTGAAAACTGAATACTGAAAACTGAAAACTGAAAACAGAAACCTGAAAATTAAAAACTGAAAACTGAATACTGAAAACTGAAAAATGTAAACAACTGAAATCTGAAATCTGAAACTGAATACTGAAAACTGAAAACTGAAAACTTAAAACTATGAAAACTGAAAAAAGAAACCTGAAAATTGAAAACAGAAACCTGAAAATGGAATACTGAAATTTGAAAAATGTAAACTGAAAACTAAAAACTAAAAACTAAAAAAAATTAATTGAAAACTGATAACTGAAAACTGAAAACAGAAAACTGTTAACTGTTAACTGTAAACTATTAACTGTAAACTGTAAACTGTAAACTGAAAAATGTAAACAACTGAAATATGAAATCTGAAACTGAATACTGAAAACAGAATACTGGAAACTGAAAACTGAAAACTGAAAACTGAATACTGAAAACAGAAAACCGATAACAGTTAACAAAAAACTGAAAACTGGAAACTGGAAACTGAAAACTGAAAACTGAAAACTGAATACTGATAACTGAAAACTGAAAACTGAAAACTGAAAATAGAAACCTGAAAATTTAAAACTGAAAACTGAAAACTAAATACTGAAAACTGAAAACTGAAAACTGAATACTGAAAACTGAAAACTGAAAACTGAAAACTGAATACTGGAAACTTAAAACTGAAAACTGAAAACAGAAACCTGAAAATTAAAAACTGAAAACTGAAAACTGATAACTGGAAACTGAAAACTGAATACTGATAACTGAAAACTGAAAACTGTAAACTGAAAACTGAAAAATGTAAACAACTGAAATCTGACACTGAATACTGAATGCTGAAAACTTAAAACTGAAAACTGAAAACTGAATACTGAAAACTCAAAACTGAAAACTGAAAACTGAATACTGGAAACTTAAAACTGAAAACTGAAAACTGAATACTGAAAACTGAAAAATGTAAACAACTGAAATCTGAAATCTGAAACTGAATACTGAAAACTGAAAACTGAAAACTGAAAACTATGTAAACTGAAAACTGAAAACAGAATACTGAAAACTGAAAACTGATAACTGAAAACTGAAAACTGAATACTGAAAACTCAAATCTGATAACTGAAAACTGAATACTGAAAACTCAAATCTGAAAACTGAAAACTGAATACTGGAAACTGAAAACTGAATACTGAAAACAGAAAACCGATAACAGTTAACAAAAAACTGAAAACTGGAAACTGAAAACTGAGAACTGAAAACTGAAAATAGAAACCTGAAAAAGGAATACTGAAAACTGAAAAATGTAAACTGAAAACTGAAAACTGAAAACTGAAAACTAAATGCTGAAAACTGAAAAATGTAAACTGAAAACTGAAAACTGAAACATAAAACTGTAAACTGACTGACAAATACATAAAGCTGTAAACTGTAAACAGAAAACTGAAAACTGAAAACTGAATACTGAAAACTGAAAAATGTAATCCGAAAACTGAAAACTGAAAACTGCAAACTGAAAACTGAAAACTAAAAAAAAAAAAATTGAAAACTGAAATTTGATAACAGAAAACTGTTAACTGTAAACTGTAAACTATAAACTGTAAACTGTAAACTGTAAACTGTAAACTGAAAACTGAAAACTGAAAACTGTAAACTGAAAACTGTAAACTGTAAACTGTAAACTTATAACTGAATACTGAAAACTGAAAACTGAACTCTGAAAACAGATAACAGATAACAGATAACAGATAACTGAAAACTGAAAACAGAAAACAGAAAACAGAAAACAGAAAACAGAAAACAGAAAACAGAAAACAGAAAACAGAAAACAGAAAACAGAAAACAGAAAACAGAAAACAGAAAACAGAAAACAGAAAACAGAAAACAGAAAACAGAAAACAGAAAACAGAAAACAGAAAACTGCAAACTGAAAACTGAAAACAGAAAACTGTTAACTGTTAACTGTAAACTATTAACTGTAAACTGTAAACTGTAAACTGAAAAATGTAAACTGAAAACTGAAAACTGAAACATAAAACTGTAAACTGACTGACAAATACATAAAGCTGTAAACTGTAAACTGTAAACAGAAAACTGAAAACTGAAAACTGAATACTGAAAACTGAAAAATGTAATCCGAAAACTGAAAACTGAAAACTGCAAACTGAAAACTGAAAACTAAAAAAAAAAAAATTGAAAACTGAAATTTGATAACAGAAAACTGTTAACTGTAAACTGTAAACTATAAACTGTAAACTGTAAACTGTAAACTGTAAACTGAAAACTGAAAACTGAAAACTGTAAACTGAAAACTGTAAACTGTAAACTGTAAACTTATAACTGAATACTGAAAACTGAAAACTGAACTCTGAAAACAGATAACAGATAACAGATAACAGATAACTGAAAACTGAAAACTGAAAACAGAAAACAGAAAACAGAAAACAGAAAACAGAAAACAGAAAACAGAAAACAGAAAACAGAAAACAGAAAACAGAAAACAGAAAACAGAAAACAGAAAACAGAAAACAGAAAACAGAAAACAGAAAACAGAAAACAGAAAACAGAAAACAGAAAACAGAAAACAGAAAACAGAAAACAGAAAACAGAAAACAGAAAACAGAAAACTGAAAACTGAAAACTGAAAACAGAAAACTGTTAACTGTTAACTGTAAACTATTAACTGTAAACTGTAAACTGTAAACTGAAAAATGTAAACAACTGAAATATGAAATCTGAAACTGAATACTGAAAACAGAATACTGGAAACTGAAAACTGAAAACTGAAAACTGAATACTGAAAACAGAAAACCGATAACAGTTAACAAAAAACTGAAAACTGGAAACTGGAAACTGAAAACTGAAAACTGAAAACTGAAAACTGAATACTGATAACTGAAAACTGAAAATAGAAACCTGAAAATTTAAAACTGAAAACTGAAAACTAAATACTGAAAACTGAAAACTGAATACTGAAAACTGAAAACTGAAAACTGAAAACTGAATACTGGAAACTTAAAACTGAAAACTGAAAACAGAAACCTGAAAATTAAAAACTGAAAACTGAAAACTGATAACTGGAAACTGAAAACTGTAAACTGAAAACTGAAAAATGTAAACAACTGAAATCTGACACTGAATACTGAATGCTGAAAACTGAAAACTGAAAACTGAAAACTGAATACTGAAAACTTAAAACTGAATACTGATAACTGAAAACTGAAAACTGTAAACTGAAAACTGAAAAATGTAAACAACTGAAATCTGACACTGAATACTGAATGCTGAAAACTGAAAACTGAAAACTGAAAACTGAATACTGGAAACTTAAAACTGAAAACTGAAAACTGAATACTGAAAACTGAAAAATGTAAACAACTGAAATCTGAAATCTGAAACTGAATACTGAAAACTGAAAACTGAAAACTGAAAACTATGTAAACTGAAAACTGAAAAAAAAACCTGAAAATTGAAAAAAGAAACCTGAAAATGGAATACTGAAAACTGAAAAATGTAAACTGAAAACTGAAAACTGAAAACTGAATGCTGAAAACTGAAAAATGTAAACTGAAAACTGAAAACTGAAAACTAAAAACTGAATACTGAAAACTGAAACATGTAATCCGAAAACTGAAAACTGAAAACTGAAAACTGAAAATAGAAACCTGAAAGTGGAATACTGTAAACTGAAAACTGAAAACTGAAAAATGTAAACAACTGAAATCTGAAATCTGAAATTGAAAACTATGAAAACTGAAAAATGAAAACTGAAAATAGAAACCTGAAAATTGAAAACTGAAAACTGAATACTGAATACTGAAAACTGAAAACTGAATACTGAATACTGAAAACTGAAACTGAAAACTGAAAAATGTAAACAACTGAAATCTGAAATCTGAAACTGAATACTGAAAACTGAAAACTGAAAACTGAAAACTGAATACTGGAAACTTAAAACTGAAAACTGAAAACTGAATACTGAAAACTGAAAAATGTAAACAACTGAAATCTGAAATCTGAAACTGAATACTGAAAACTGAAAACTGAAAACTGAAAACTATGTTAACTGAAAACTGAAAAAAAAAACCTGAAAATTGAAAAAAGAAACCTGAAAATGGAATACTGAAAACTGAAAAATTTAAACTGAAAACTGAAAACTGAAAACTGAAAACTGAATGCTGAAAACTGAAAAATGTAAACTGAAAACTGAAAACTGAAAACTGAAAACTGAATGCTGAAAACTGAAAAATGTAAACTGAAAACTGAAAACTGAAAACTGAAAACTGAATACTGAAAACTGAAAAATGTAATCCGAAAACTGAAACCTGAAAGTGGAATACTGTAAACTGAAAACTGAAAACTGAAAAATGTAAACAACTGAAATCTGAAATCTGAAACTGAATACTGTAAACTGTATACTGAAAACTGATAAACTGAAAACCGAAAACTGAAAACTGAAAACTGAAAACTTTTAAGTGTTAACTATAAACTGTAAGCTGAAAACTGAAATATAAAAACTGAAAACTGAAAACTGAAAAAAACTGAAAACTGTTAACTGTAAACTGAAACTGAAAACTGAAAACTGTAAACTGACAACTGAAAACTGAAAACTGAAAACTGTAAACTGAAAACTGTAAACTGTAAACTGTAAACTTATAACTGAAAACTGAAAACTGAAAACAGAAAACAGAAAACAGAAAACAGAAAACAGAAAACAGAAAACAGAAAACAGAAAACAGAAAACAGAAAACAGAAAACAGAAAACAGAAAACAGAAAACAGAAAACAGAAAATAGAAAACAGATTACAGATAACCGATAACTGAAAACTAAAAACTGAAAACAGAAAACCGATAACAGTTAACAGAAAACTGTAAACTGTAAACTATTAACTGAAAACTGAAAATTGTACACAGTAAACTATAAACTGGAAACTTGAAACTGAAAACTGAAAAAAAAACTGAAAACTGTTAACTGTAAACTGAAAACTGAAAACTGAAAACTGAAAACTGTAAACTGAAAACTGAAAACTGAAAACTGAATACTGAAAACTGAAAAATGTAATCCGAAAACTGAAAACTGAAAACTGAAAACTGAAAACTGAAAACTAAAAACTAAAAAAAAATAATTGAAAACTGAAAACTGAAAACTGAAAACAGAAAACTGTTAACTGTTAACTGTAAACTATTAACTGTTAACTGTAAACTGTAAACTGAAAAATGTAAACAACTGAAATCTGAAATCTGAAACTGAATACTGAAAACTGAAAACTGTAAACTGAAAACTGAAAACTGAAAATAGAAACCTGAAAATTAAAAACTGAAAACTGAAAACAGAATACTGAAAACTGAAAACTGATAACTGAAAACTGAAAACTGAATACTGAAAACTCAAATCTGATAACTGAAAACTGAAAACTGAATACTGAAAACTCAAATCTGAAAACTGAAAACTGAATACTGGAAACTGAAAACTGAAAACTGAATACTGAAAACAGAAAACCGATAACAGTTAACAAAAAACTGAAAACTGGAAACTGGAAACTGAAAACTGAGAACTGAAAACTGAAAATAGAAACCTGAAAAAGGAATACTGAAAACTGAAAAATGTAAACTGAAAACTGAAAACTGAAAACTGAAAACTAAATGCTGAAAACTGAAAAATGTAAACTGAAAACTGAAAACTGAAACATAAAACTGTAAACTGACTGACAAATACATAAAGCTGTAAACTGTAAACTGTAAACAGAAAACTGAAAACTGAAAACTGAATACTGAAAACTGAAAAATGTAATCCGAAAACTGAAAACTGAAAACTGCAAACTGAAAACTGAAAACTAAAAAAAAAAAAATTGAAAACTGAAATTTGATAACAGAAAACTGTTAACTGTAAACTGTAAACTATAAACTGTAAACTGTAAACTGTAAACTGTAAACTTTTGACTGAATACTGAAAACAGATAACAGAAAACTGAAAACTGATAAACTGAAAACCGAAAACAGATAACTGAAAACTGAAAACTGAAAACTGAAAACTGAAGACTGAAAACTGAAAACTGAAAACTGTAACTGTAAACTTTTAACTGAATACTGAAAACTGAATACTGAAAACTGAAAAATGTAAACAACTGAAATCTGAAATTTGAAACTGAATACTGAAAACTGAAAACTGAAAACTGAAAACTATGAAAACTGAAAACTGAAAAAAAAATTGAATACTGAAAACTGAAAAATGTAAACTGATAACTGAAAACTGAAAACTGAAAACTGAAAACTGAAACATAAAACTGTAAACTGACTGACAAAAACATAAAGCTGTAAACTGTAAACTGTAAACTGAAAACTGAAAACTGAAAACTGAAAACTGGAAACTGCAAACTGAAAACTATGAAACCTGAAAATTGAAAACTGAATACTGAAAACTGAAAACTGATAACTGGAAACTGAAAACTGAATACTGATAACTGAAAACTGAAAACTGTAAACTGAAAACAGAAAACTGTAAACTGACTGACAAATACATAAAGCTGTAAACTGTAAACAGAAAACTGAAAACTGAAAACTGAATACTGAAAACTGAAAAATGTAATCCGAAAACTGAAAACTGAAAACTGCAAAACGAAAACTGAAAACTAAAAACTAAAAACAAAAAAAAAAATTGAAAACTGAAAACTGATAACAGAAAACTGTTAACTGTAAACTGTAAACTATAAACTGTAAACTGTAAACTGTAAACTGTAAACTTTTAACTGAATACTGAAAACTGTAAACTGTAAACTGAAAACTGATAAACTGAAAACCGAAAACAGAAAACACAAAAATGAAAACAGAAAACTGAAAATTGAAAACTGTAAACTGACAACTGAAAACTAAAAACTAAAAACTAAAAAAAAATAATTGAAAACTGAAAACAGAAAACTGTTAACTGTAAACTGTAAACTATTAACTGTAAACTGTAAACTGTAAACTGAAAACTGAAAATAGAAACCTGAAAGTGGAATACTGAAAACTGAAAAATGTAAACTGATAACTGAAAACTGAAAACTGAAAACAGAATACTGAAAACTGAAAAATGTAATCCGAAAACTGAAAACTGAAAACTGAAATTTGAAAACTGCAAACTAAAAAAAAAAATTTAAAACTGAAAACTGAAAACAGAAAACTGTTAACTGTTAACTGTAAACTATAAACTGTAAACTGTAAACTGAAAACTGAAAATAGAAACCTGAAAGTGGAATACTGAAAACTGAAACATAAAACTGTAAACTGACTGACAAATACATAAAGCTGTAAACTGTAAACTGAAAACTGAAAACTGAAAATAGAAACCTTAAAATTTAAAACTGAAAACTGAAAACTAAATACTGAAAACTGAAAACTGAAAACTGAATACTGAAAACTCAAAACTGAAAACTGAAAACTGAATACTGGAAACTTAAAACTGAAAACTGTAAAATGTAAACAACTGAAATCTGAAATTGAAAACTATGAAAACTGAAAAATGAAAACTGAAAATAGAAACCTGAAAATTGAAAAAAGAAACCTGAAAATGGAATACTGAAAACTGAAAAATGTAAACTGAAAACTAAAAACTGAAAACTGAATGCTGAAAACTGAAAAATGTAAACTGAAAACTGAAAACTGAAAACTAAAAACTGAATACTGAAAACTGAAACATGTAATCCGAAAACTGAAAACTGAAAACTGAAAACTGAAAATAGAAACCTGAAAGTGGAATACTGTAAACTGAAAACTGAAAACTGAAAAATGTAAACAACTGAAATCTGAAATCTGAAATTGAAAACTATGAAAACTGAAAAATGAAAACTGAAAATAGAAACCTGAAAATTGAAAACTGAAAACTGAATACTGAAAACTGAAAACTGAATACTGAATACTGAAAACTGAATCTGAAAACTGAAAACTGAATACTGAATACTAAAAACTGAAAACTGAAAACTGAAAACTGAAAACAGAAACCTTAAAATTAAAAACTGAAAACTGAATACTGAAAACTGAAAAATGTAAACAACTGAAATCTGAAATCTGAAACTGAATACTGAAAACTGAAAACTGAAAACTGAAAACTGAATACTGGAAACTTAAAACTGAAAACTGAAAACTGAATACTGAAAACTGAAAAATGTAAACAACTGAAATCTGAAATCTGAAACTGAATACTGAAAACTGAAAACTGAAAACTGAAAACTATGTAAACTGAAAACTGAAAAAAAAAAACCTGAAAATTGAAAAAAGAAACCTGAAAATGGAATACTGAAAACTGAAAAATGTAAACTGAAAACTGAAAACTGAAAACTGAAAACTGAATGCTGAAAACTGAAAAATGTAAACTGAAAACTGAAAACTGAAAACTGAAAACTGAATGCTGAAAACTGAAAAATGTAAACTGAAAACTGAAAACTGAAAACTGAAAACTGAATACTGAAAACTGAAAAATATAATCCGAAAACTGAAACCTGAAAGTGGAATACTGTAAACTGAAAACTGAAAACTGGAAAATGTAAACAACTGAAATCTGAAATCTGAAACTGAATACTGTAAACTGTATACTGAAAACTGATAAACTGAAAACCGAAAACACAAAAATGAAAACAGAAAACTGAAAATTGAAAACAGACAACAGAAAACAGATAACAGAAAACCGAAAACTGAAAACTGAAAACTTTTAAGTGTTAACTATAAACTGTAAGCTGAAAACTGAAATATAAAAACTGAAAACTGAAAACTGAAAACTGAAAAAAACTGAAAACTGTTAACTGTAAACTGAAAACTGAAAACTGAAAACTGTAAACTGACAACTGAAAACTGAAAACTGAAAACTGTAAACTGAAAACTGTAAACTGTAAACTGTAAACTTATAACTGAATACTGAAAACTGAAAACTGAACTCTGAAAACAGATAACAGATAACAGATAACAGATAACTGAAAACTGAAAACTGAAAACAGAAAACAGAAAACAGAAAACAGAAAACAGAAAACAGAAAACAGAAAACAGAAAACAGAAAACAGAAAACAGAAAACAGAAAACAGAAAACAGAAAACAGAAAACAGAAAACAGAAAACAGAAAATAGAAAACAGATTACAGATAACCGATAACTGAAAACTAAAAACTGAAAACAGAAAACCGATAACAGTTAACAGAAAACTGTAAACTGTAAACTATTAACTGAAAACTGAAAATTGTACACAGTAAACTATAAACTGGAAACTTGAAACTGAAAACTGAAAAAAACACTGAAAACTGTTAACTGTAAACTGAAAACTGAAAACTGAAAACTGAAAACTGTAAACTGACAACTGAAAACTGAAAACTGAAAACTGAATACTGAAAACTGAAAAATGTAATCCGAAAACTGAAAACTGAAAACTGAAAACTGAAAACTAAAAACTAAAAAAAAATAATTGAAAACTGAAAACAGAAAACTGTTAACTGTTAACTGTAAACTATTAACTGTAAACTGTAAACTGTAAACTGAAAAATGTAAACAACTGAAATCTGAAATCTGAAACTGAATACTGAAAACTGAAAACTGTAAACTGTAAACTGAAAACTGAAAACTGAAAATAGAAACCTGAAAATTAAAAACTGAAAACTGAAAACAGAATACTGAAAACTGAAAACTGATAACTGAAAACTGAAAACTGAATACTGAAAACTCAAATCTGATAACTGAAAACTGAATACTGAAAACTCAAATCTGAAAACTGAAAACTGAATACTGGAAACTGAAAACTGAAAACTGAATACTGAAAACAGAAAACCGATAACAGTTAACAAAAAACTGAAAACTGGAAACTGAAAACTGAGAACTGAAAACTGAAAATAGAAACCTGAAAAAGGAATACTGAAAACTGAAAAATGTAAACTGAAAACTGAAAACTGAAAACTGAAAACTAAATGCTGAAAACTGAAAAATGTAAACTGAAAACTGAAAACTGAAACATAAAACTGTAAACTGACTGACAAATACATAAAGCTGTAAACTGTAAACTGTAAACAGAAAACTGAAAACTGAAAACTGAATACTGAAAACTGAAAAATGTAATCCGAAAACTGAAAACTGAAAACTGCAAACTGAAAACTGAAAACTAAAAAAAAAAAATTGAAAACTGAAATTTGATAACAGAAAACTGTTAACTGTAAACTGTAAACTATAAACTGTAAACTGTAAACTGTAAACTGAAAACTGAAAACTGAAAACTGTAAACTGTAAACTGAAAACTGTAAACTGTAAACTGTAAACTTATAACTGAATACTGAAAACTGAAAACTGAACTCTGAAAACAGATAACAGATAACAGATAACAGATAACTGAAAACTGAAAACTGAAAACAGAAAACAGAAAACAGAAAACAGAAAACAGAAAACAGAAAACAGAAAACAGAAAACAGAAAACAGAAAACAGAAAACAGAAAACAGAAAACAGAAAACAGAAAACAGAAAACAGAAAACAGAAAACAGAAAACAGAAAACAGAAAACAGAAAACAGAAAACAGAAAACAGAAAACAGAAAACAGAAAACAGAAAACAGAAAACTGCAAACTGAAAACTGAAACCAGAAAACTGTTAACTGTTAACTGTAAACTATTAACTGTAAACTGTAAACTGTAAACTGAAAAATGTAAACTGAAAACTGAAAACTGAAACATAAAACTGTAAACTGACTGACAAATACATAAAGCTGTAAACTGTAAACTGTAAACAGAAAACTGAAAACTGAAAACTGAATACTGAAAACTGAAAAATGTAATCCGAAAACTGAAAACTGAAAACTGCAAACTGAAAACTGAAAACTAAAAAAAAAAAAATTGAAAACTGAAATTTGATAACAGAAAACTGTTAACTGTAAACTGTAAACTATAAACTGTAAACTGTAAACTGTAAACTGAAAACTGAAAACTGAAAACTGTAAACTGAAAACTGTAAACTGTAAACTGTAAACTTATAACTGAATACTGAAAACTGAAAACTGAACTCTGAAAACAGATAACAGATAACAGATAACAGATAACTGAAAACTGAAAACTGAAAACAGAAAACAGAAAACAGAAAACAGAAAACAGAAAACAGAAAACAGAAAACAGAAAACAGAAAACAGAAAACAGAAAACAGAAAACAGAAAACAGAAAACAGAAAACAGAAAACAGAAAACAGAAAACAGAAAACAGAAAACAGAAAACAGAAAACAGAAAACTGCAAACTGAAAACTGAAAACAGAAAACTGTTAACTGTTAACTGTAAACTATTAACTGTAAACTGTAAACTGTAAACTGAAAAATGTAAACAACTGAAATATGAAATCTGAAACTGAATACTGAAAACAGAATACTGGAAACTGAAAACTGAAAACTGAAAACTGAATACTGAAAACAGAAAACCGATAACAGTTAACAAAAAACTGAAAACTGGAAACTGGAAACTGAAAACTGAAAACTGAAAACTGAAAACTGAATACTGATAACTGAAAACTGAAAATAGAAACCTGAAAATTTAAAACTGAAAACTGAAAACTAAATACTGAAAACTGAAAACTGAATACTGAAAACTGAAAACTGAAAACTGAAAACTGAATACTGGAAACTTAAAACTGAAAACTGAAAACAGAAACCTGAAAATTAAAAACTGAAAACTGAAAACTGATAACTGGAAACTGAAAACTGAATACTGATAACTGAAAACTGAAAACTGTAAACTGAAAACTGAAAAATGTAAACAACTGAAATCTGACACTGAATACTGAATGCTGAAAACTGAAAACTGAAAACTGAAAACTGAATACTGAAAACTTAAAACTGAATACTGATAACTGAAAACTGAAAACTGTAAACTGAAAACTGAAAAATGTAAACAACTGAAATCTGACACTGAATACTGAATGCTGAAAACTGAAAACTGAAAACTGAAAACTGAATACTGGAAACTTAAAACTGAAAACTGAAAACTGAATACTGAAAACTGAAAAATGTAAACAACTGAAATCTGAAATCTGAAACTGAATACTGAAAACTGAAAACTGAAAACTGAAAACTATGTAAACTGAAAACTGAAAAAAAAACCTGAAAATTGAAAAAAGAAACCTGAAAATGGAATACTGAAAACTGAAAAATGTAAACTGAAAACTGAAAACTGAAAACTGAATGCTGAAAACTGAAAAATGTAAACAACTGAAATCTGAAATCTGAAATTGAAAACTATGAAAACTGAAAAATGAAAACTGAAAACAGAAAACAGAAAACAGAAAACAGAAAACAGAAAATAGAAAACAGATTACAGATAACCGATAACTGAAAACTAAAAACTGAAAACAGAAAACCGATAACAGTTAACAGAAAACTGTAAACTGTAAACTATTAACTGAAAACTGAAAATTGTACACAGTAAACTATAAACTGGAAACTTGAAACTGAAAACTGAAAAAAAAACTGAAAACTGTTAACTGTAAACTGAAAACTGAAAACTGAAAACTGAAAACTGTAAACTGAAAACTGAAAACTGAAAACTGAATACTGAAAACTGAAAAATGTAATCCGAAAACTGAAAACTGAAAACTGAAAACTGAAAACTGAAAACTAAAAACTAAAAAAAAATAATTGAAAACTGAAAACTGAAAACTGAAAACAGAAAACTGTTAACTGTTAACTGTAAACTATTAACTGTTAACTGTAAACTGTAAACTGAAAAATGTAAACAACTGAAATCTGAAATCTGAAACTGAATACTGAAAACTGAAAACTGTAAACTGAAAACTGAAAACTGAAAATAGAAACCTGAAAATTAAAAACTGAAAACTGAAAACAGAATACTGAAAACTGAAAACTGATAACTGAAAACTGAAAACTGAATACTGAAAACTCAAATCTGATAACTGAAAACTGAAAACTGAATACTGAAAACTCAAATCTGAAAACTGAAAACTGAATACTGGAAACTGAAAACTGAAAACTGAATACTGAAAACAGAAAACCGATAACAGTTAACAAAAAACTGAAAACTGGAAACTGGAAACTGAAAACTGAGAACTGAAAACTGAAAATAGAAACCTGAAAAAGGAATACTGAAAACTGAAAAATGTAAACTGAAAACTGAAAACTGAAAACTGAAAACTAAATGCTGAAAACTGAAAAATGTAAACTGAAAACTGAAAACTGAAACATAAAACTGTAAACTGACTGACAAATACATAAAGCTGTAAACTGTAAACTGTAAACAGAAAACTGAAAACTGAAAACTGAATACTGAAAACTGAAAAATGTAATCCGAAAACTGAAAACTGAAAACTGCAAACTGAAAACTGAAAACTAAAAAAAAAAAAATTGAAAACTGAAATTTGATAACAGAAAACTGTTAACTGTAAACTGTAAACTATAAACTGTAAACTGTAAACTGTAAACTGTAAACTGTAAACTTTTGACTGAATACTGAAAACAGATAACAGAAAACTGAAAACTGATAAACTGAAAACCGAAAACAGATAACTGAAAACTGAAAACTGAAAACTGAAAACTGAAGACTGAAAACTGAAAACTGAAAACTGTAACTGTAAACTTTTAACTGAATACTGAAAACTGAATACTGAAAACTGAAAAATGTAAACAACTGAAATCTGAAATTTGAAACTGAATACTGAAAACTGAAAACTGAAAACTGAAAACTATGAAAACTGAAAACTGAAAAAAAAATTGAATACTGAAAACTGAAAAATGTAAACTGATAACTGAAAACTGAAAACTGAAAACTGAAAACTGAAACATAAAACTGTAAACTGACTGACAAAAACATAAAGCTGTAAACTGTAAACTGTAAACTGAAAACTGAAAACTGAAAACTGAAAACTGGAAACTGCAAACTGAAAACTATGAAACCTGAAAATTGAAAACTGAATACTGAAAACTGAAAACTGATAACTGGAAACTGAAAACTGAATACTGATAACTGAAAACTGAAAACTGTAAACTGAAAACAGAAAACTGTAAACTGACTGACAAATACATAAAGCTGTAAACTGTAAACAGAAAACTGAAAACTGAAAACTGAATACTGAAAACTGAAAAATGTAATCCGAAAACTGAAAACTGAAAACTGCAAAACGAAAACTGAAAACTAAAAACTAAAAACAAAAAAAAAAATTGAAAACTGAAAACTGATAACAGAAAACTGTTAACTGTAAACTGTAAACTATAAACTGTAAACTGTAAACTGTAAACTGTAAACTTTTAACTGAATACTGAAAACTGTAAACTGTAAACTGAAAACTGATAAACTGAAAACCGAAAACAGAAAACACAAAAATGAAAACAGAAAACTGAAAATTGAAAACTGTAAACTGACAACTGAAAACTAAAAACTAAAAACTAAAAAAAAATAATTGAAAACTGAAAACAGAAAACTGTTAACTGTAAACTGTAAACTATTAACTGTAAACTGTAAACTGTAAACTGAAAACTGAAAATAGAAACCTGAAAGTGGAATACTGAAAACTGAAAAATGTAAACTGATAACTGAAAACTGAAAACTGAAAACAGAATACTGAAAACTGAAAAATGTAATCCGAAAACTGAAAACTGAAAACTGAAATTTGAAAACTGAAAACTAAAAAAAAAAATTTAAAACTGAAAACTGAAAACAGAAAACTGTTAACTGTTAACTGTAAACTATAAACTGTAAACTGTAAACTGAAAACTGAAAATAGAAACCTGAAAGTGGAATACTGAAAACTGAAACATAAAACTGTAAACTGACTGACAAATACATAAAGCTGTAAACTGTAAACTGAAAACTGAAAACTGAAAATAGAAACCTGAAAATTTAAAACTGAAAACTGAAAACTAAATACTGAAAACTGAAAACTGAAAACTGAATACTGAAAACTCAAAACTGAAAACTGAAAACTGAATACTGGAAACTTAAAACTGAAAACTGTAAAATGTAAACAACTGAAATCTGAAATTGAAAACTATGAAAACTGAAAAATGAAAACTGAAAATAGAAACCTGAAAATTGAAAACTGAAAACTGAATACTGAATACTGAAAACTGAAAACTGAATACTGAATACTGAAAACTGAATCTGAAAACTGAAAACTGGAAACTGAAAACTGAATACTGAAAACTGAAAAATGGAAACAACTGAAATCTGAAATCTGAAACTGAATACTGAAAACTGAAAACTGCAAACTGAAAACTATGAAAACTGAAAAATGAAAACTGAAAATAGAAACCTGAAAATTGAAAACTGAATACTGAAAACTGAAAACTGAAAACAGAAACCTGAAAATTAAAAACTGAAAACTGAATACTGAAAACTGAAAAATGTAAACAACTGAAATCTGAAATCTGAAACTGAATACTGAAAACTGAAAACTGAAAACTGAAAACTATGAAAACTGAAAAAAGAAACCTGAAAATTGAAAACAGAAACCTGAAAATGGAATACTGAAATTTGAAAAATGTAAACTGAAAACTAAAAACTAAAAACTAAAAAAAATTAATTGAAAACTGATAACTGAAAACTGAAAACAGAAAACTGTTAACTGTTAACTGTAAACTATTAACTGTAAACTGTAAACTGTAAACTGAAAAATGTAAACAACTGAAATATGAAATCTGAAACTGAATACTGAAAACAGAATACTGGAAACTGAAAACTGAAAACTGAAAACTGAATACTGAAAACAGAAAACCGATAACAGTTAACAAAAAACTGAAAACTGGAAACTGGAAACTGAAAACTGAAAACTGAAAACTGAATACTGATAACTGAAAACTGAAAACTGAAAACTGAAAATAGAAACCTGAAAATTTAAAACTGAAAACTGAAAACTAAATACTGAAAACTGAAAACTGAAAACTGAATACTGAAAACTGAAAACTGAAAACTGAAAACTGAATACTGGAAACTTAAAACTGAAAACTGAAAACAGAAACCTGAAAATTAAAAACTGAAAACTGAAAACTGATAACTGGAAACTGAAAACTGAATACTGATAACTGAAAACTGAAAACTGTAAACTGAAAACTGAAAAATGTAAACAACTGAAATCTGACACTGAATACTGAATGCTGAAAACTGAAAACTGAAAACTGAAAACTGAATACTGAAAACTCAAAACTGAAAACTGAAAACTGAATACTGGAAACTTAAAACTGAAAACTGAAAACTGAATACTGAAAACTGAAAAATGTAAACAACTGAAATCTGAAATCTGAAACTGAATACTGAAAACTGAAAACTGAAAACTGAAAACTATGTAAACTGAAAACTGAAAAAAAAAACCTGAAAATTGAAAAAAGAAACCTGAAAATGGAATACTGAAAACTGAAAAATGTAAACTGAAAACTGAAAACTGAAAACTGAATGCTGAAAACTGAAAAATGTAAACTGAAAACTGAAAACTGAAAACTAAAAACTGAATACTGAAAACTGAAACATGTAATCCGAAAACTGAAAACTGAAAACTGAAAACTGAAAATAGAAACCTGAAAGTGGAATACTGTAAACTGAAAACTGAAAACTGAAAAATGTAAACAACTGAAATCTGAAATCTGAAATTGAAAACTATGAAAACTGAAAAATGAAAACTGAAAATAGAAACCTGAAAATTGAAAACTGAAAACTGAATACTGAAAACTGAAAACTGAATACTGAATACTGAAAACTGAATCTGAAAACTGAAAACTGAATACTGAATACTAAAAACTGAAAACTGAAAACTGAAAACTGAAAACAGAAACCTTAAAATTAAAAACTGAAAACTGAATACTGAAAACTGAAAAATGTAAACAACTGAAATCTGAAATCTGAAACTGAATACTGAAAACTGAAAACTGAAAACTGAAAACTGAATACTGGAAACTTAAAACTGAAAACTGAAAACTGAATACTGAAAACTGAAAAATGTAAACAACTGAAATCTGAAATCTGAAACTGAATACTGAAAACTGAAAACTGAAAACTGAAAACTATGTAAACTGAAAACTGAAAAAAAAAACCTGAAAATTGAAAAAAGAAACCTGAAAATGGAATACTGAAAACTGAAAAATGTAAACTGAAAACTGAAAACTGAAAACTGAAAACTGAATGCTGAAAACTGAAAAATGTAAACTGAAAACTGAAAACTGAAAACTGAAAACTGAATGCTGAAAACTGAAAAATGTAAACTGAAAACTGAAAACTGAAAACTGAAAACTGAATACTGAAAACTGAAAAATATAATCCGAAAACTGAAACCTGAAAGTGGAATACTGTAAACTGAAAACTGAAAACTGAAAAATGTAAACAACTGAAATCTGAAATCTGAAACTGAATACTGTAAACTGTATACTGAAAACTGATAAACTGAAAACCGAAAACACAAAAATGAAAACAGAAAACTGAAAATTGAAAACAGACAACAGAAAACAGATAACAGAAAACCGAAAACTGAAAACTGAAAACTTTTAAGTGTTAACTATAAACTGTAAGCTGAAAACTGAAATATAAAAACTGAAAACTGAAAACTGAAAACTGAAAAAAACTGAAAACTGTTAACTGTAAACTGAAAACTGAAAACTGAAAACTGTAAACTGACAACTGAAAACTGAAAACTGAAAACTGTAAACTGAAAACTGTAAACTGTAAACTGTAAACTTATAACTGAATACTGAAAACTGAAAACTGAACTCTGAAAACAGATAACAGATAACAGATAACAGATAACTGAAAACTGAAAACTGAAAACAGAAAACAGAAAACAGAAAACAGAAAACAGAAAACAGAAAACAGAAAACAGAAAACAGAAAACAGAAAACAGAAAACAGAAAACAGAAAACAGAAAACAGAAAACAGAAAATAGAAAACAGATTACAGATAACCGATAACTGAAAACTAAAAACTGAAAACAGAAAACCGATAACAGTTAACAGAAAACTGTAAACTGTAAACTATTAACTGAAAACTGAAAATTGTACACAGTAAACTATAAACTGGAAACTTGAAACTGAAAACTGAAAAAAAAACTGAAAACTGTTAACTGTAAACTGAAAACTGAAAACTGAAAACTGAAAACTGTAAACTGACAACTGAAAACTGAAAACTGAAAACTGAATACTGAAAACTGAAAAATGTAATCCGAAAACTGAAAACTGAAAACTAAAAACTAAAAAAAAATAATTGAAAACTGAAAACAGAAAACTGTTAACTGTTAACTGTAAACTATTAACTGTAAACTGTAAACTGTAAACTGAAAAATGTAAACAACTGAAATCTGAAATCTGAAACTGAATACTGAAAACTGAAAACTGTAAACTGAAAACTGAAAACTGAAAATAGAAACCTGAAAATTAAAAACTGAAAACTGAAAACAGAATACTGAAAACTGAAAACTGATAACTGAAAACTGAAAACTGAATACTGAAAACTCAAATCTGATAACTGAAAACTGAATACTGAAAACTCAAATCTGAAAACTGAAAACTGAATACTGGAAACTGAAAACTGAAAACTGAATACTGAAAACAGAAAACCGATAACAGTTAACAAAAAACTGAAAACTGGAAACTGAAAACTGAGAACTGAAAACTGAAAATAGAAACCTGAAAAAGGAATACTGAAAACTGAAAAATGTAAACTGAAAACTGAAAACTGAAAACTGAAAACTAAATGCTGAAAACTGAAAAATGTAAACTGAAAACTGAAAACTGAAACATAAAACTGTAAACTGACTGACAAATACATAAAGCTGTAAACTGTAAACTGTAAACAGAAAACTGAAAACTGAAAACTGAATACTGAAAACTGAAAAATGTAATCCGAAAACTGAAAACTGAAAACTGCAAACTGAAAACTGAAAACTAAAAAAAAAAAATTGAAAACTGAAATTTGATAACAGAAAACTGTTAACTGTAAACTGTAAACTATAAACTGTAAACTGTAAACTGTAAACTGAAAACTGAAAACTGAAAACTGTAAACTGAAAACTGTAAACTGTAAACTGTAAACTTATAACTGAATACTGAAAACTGAAAACTGAACTCTGAAAACAGATAACAGATAACAGATAACAGATAACTGAAAACTGAAAACTGAAAACAGAAAACAGAAAACAGAAAACAGAAAACAGAAAACAGAAAACAGAAAACAGAAAACAGAAAACAGAAAACAGAAAACAGAAAACAGAAAACAGAAAACAGAAAACAGAAAACAGAAAACAGAAAACAGAAAACAGAAAACAGAAAACAGAAAACAGAAAACAGAAAACAGAAAACAGAAAACAGAAAACAGAAAACTGCAAACTGAAAACTGAAAACAGAAAACTGTTAACTGTTAACTGTAAACTATTAACTGTAAACTGTAAACTGTAAACTGAAAAATGTAAACTGAAAACTGAAAACTGAAACATAAAACTGTAAACTGACTGACAAATACATAAAGCTGTAAACTGTAAACTGTAAACAGAAAACTGAAAACTGAAAACTGAATACTGAAAACTGAAAAATGTAATCCGAAAACTGAAAACTGAAAACTGCAAACTGAAAACTGAAAACTAAAAAAAAAAAAATTGAAAACTGAAATTTGATAACAGAAAACTGTTAACTGTAAACTGTAAACTATAAACTGTAAACTGTAAACTGTAAACTGAAAACTGAAAACTGAAAACTGTAAACTGAAAACTGTAAACTGTAAACTGTAAACTTATAACTGAATACTGAAAACTGAAAACTGAACTCTGAAAACAGATAACAGATAACAGATAACAGATAACTGAAAACTGAAAACTGAAAACAGAAAACAGAAAACAGAAAACAGAAAACAGAAAACAGAAAACAGAAAACAGAAAACAGAAAACAGAAAACAGAAAACAGAAAACAGAAAACAGAAAACAGAAAACAGAAAACAGAAAACAGAAAACAGAAAACAGAAAACAGAAAACAGAAAACAGAAAACAGAAAACAGAAAACAGAAAACAGAAAACAGAAAACAGAAAACAGAAAACAGAAAACAGAAAACAGAAAACAGAAAACAGAAAACAGAAAACAGAAAACAGAAAACAGAAAACAGAAAACAGAAAACAGAAAACAGAAAACAGAAAACAGAAAACAGAAAACAGAAAACAGAAAACAGAAAACTGCAAACTGAAAACTGAAAACAGAAAACTGTTAACTGTTAACTGTAAACTATTAACTGTAAACTGTAAACTGTAAACTGAAAAATGTAAACAACTGAAATATGAAATCTGAAACTGAATACTGAAAACAGAATACTGGAAACTGAAAACTGAAAACTGAAAACTGAATACTGAAAACAGAAAACCGATAACAGTTAACAAAAAACTGAAAACTGGAAACTGGAAACTGAAAACTGAAAACTGAAAACTGAAAACTGAATACTGATAACTGAAAACTGAAAATAGAAACCTGAAAATTTAAAACTGAAAACTGAAAACTAAATACTGAAAACTGAAAACTGAATACTGAAAACTGAAAACTGAAAACTGAAAACTGAATACTGGAAACTTAAAACTGAAAACTGAAAACAGAAACCTGAAAATTAAAAACTGAAAACTGAAAACTGATAACTGGAAACTGAAAACTGAATACTGATAACTGAAAACTGAAAACTGTAAACTGAAAACTGAAAAATGTAAACAACTGAAATCTGACACTGAATACTGAATGCTGAAAACTGAAAACTGAAAACTGAAAACTGAATACTGAAAACTTAAAACTGAATACTGATAACTGAAAACTGAAAACTGTAAACTGAAAACTGAAAAATGTAAACAACTGAAATCTGACACTGAATACTGAATGCTGAAAACTGAAAACTGAAAACTGAAAACTGAATACTGGAAACTTAAAACTGAAAACTGAAAACTGAATACTGAAAACTGAAAAATGTAAACAACTGAAATCTGAAATCTGAAACTGAATACTGAAAACTGAAAACTGAAAACTGAAAACTATGTAAACTGAAAACTGAAAAAAAAACCTGAAAATTGAAAAAAGAAACCTGAAAATGGAATACTGAAAACTGAAAAATGTAAACTGAAAACTGAAAACTGAAAACTGAATGCTGAAAACTGAAAAATGTAAACAACTGAAATCTGAAATCTGAAATTGAAAACTATGAAAACTGAAAAATGAAAACTGAAAATAGAAACCTGAAAATTGAAAACTGAAAACTGAATACTGAATACTGAAAACTGAAAACTGAATACTGAATACTGAAAACTGAATCTGAAAACTGAAAACTGAAAACTGAATACTGAATACTAAAAACTGAAAACTGAAAACTGAAAACTGAAAACAGAAACCTTAAAATTAAAAACTGAAAACTGAATACTGAAAACTGAAAAATGTAAACAACTGAAATCTGAAATCTGAAACTGAATACTGAAAACTGAAAACTGAAAACTGAAAACTGAATACTGGAAACTTAAAACTGAAAACTGAAAACTGAATACTGAAAACTGAAAAATGTAAACAACTGAAATCTGAAATCTGAAACTGAATACTGAAAACTGAAAACTGAAAACTGAAAACTATGTAAACTGAAAACTGAAAAAAAAAACCTGAAAATTGAAAAAAGAAACCTGAAAATGGAATACTGAAAACTGAAAAATTTAAACTGAAAACTGAAAACTGAAAACTGAAAACTGAATGCTGAAAACTGAAAAATGTAAACTGAAAACTGAAAACTGAAAACTGAAAACTGAATGCTGAAAACTGAAAAATGTAAACTGAAAACTGAAAACTGAAAACTGAAAACTGAATACTGAAAACTGAAAAATGTAATCCGAAAACTGAAACCTGAAAGTGGAATACTGTAAACTGAAAACTGAAAACTGAAAAATGTAAACAACTGAAATCTGAAATCTGAAACTGAATACTGTAAACTGTATACTGAAAACTGATAAACTGAAAACTGAAAACTGAAAACTTTTAAGTGTTAACTATAAACTGTAAGCTGAAAACTGAAATATAAAAACTGAAAACTGAAAACTGAAAACTGAAAAAAACTGAAAACTGTTAACTGTAAACTGAAAACTGAAAACTGAAAACTGTAAACTGACAACTGAAAACTGAAAACTGAAAACTGTAAACTGAAAACTGTAAACTGTAAACTGTAAACTTATAACTGAATACTGAAAACTGAAAACTGAACTCTGAAAACAGATAACAGATAACAGATAACAGATAACTGAAAACTGAAAACTGAAAACAGAAAACAGAAAACAGAAAACAGAAAACAGAAAACAGAAAACAGAAAACAGAAAACAGAAAACAGAAAACAGAAAACAGAAAATAGAAAACAGATTACAGATAACCGATAACTGAAAACTAAAAACTGAAAACAGAAAACCGATAACAGTTAACAGAAAACTGTAAACTGTAAACTATTAACTGAAAACTGAAAATTGTACACAGTAAACTATAAACTGGAAACTTGAAACTGAAAACTGAAAAAAAAACTGAAAACTGTTAACTGTAAACTGAAAACTGAAAACTGAAAACTGAAAACTGAATACTGAAAACTGAAAAATGTAATCCGAAAACTGAAAACTGAAAACTGAAAACTGAAAACTAAAAACTAAAAAAAAATAATTGAAAACTGAAAACTGAAAACTGAAAACAGAAAACTGTTAACTGTTAACTGTAAACTATTAACTGTTAACTGTAAACTGTAAACTGAAAAATGTAAACAACTGAAATCTGAAATCTGAAACTGAATACTGAAAACTGAAAACTGTAAACTGAAAACTGAAAACTGAAAATAGAAACCTGAAAATCAAAAACTGAAAACTGAAAACAGAATACTGAAAACTGAAAACTGATAACTGAAAACTGAAAACTGAATACTGAAAACTCAAATCTGATAACTGAAAACTGAAAACTGAATACTGAAAACTCAAATCTGAAAACTGAAAACTGAATACTGGAAACTGAAAACTGAAAACTGAATACTGAAAACAGAAAACCGATAACAGTTAACAAAAAACTGAAAACTGGAAACTGGAAACTGAAAACTGAGAACTGAAAACTGAAAATAGAAACCTGAAAAAGGAATACTGAAAACTGAAAAATGTAAACTGAAAACTGAAAACTGAAAACTGAAAACTAAATGCTGAAAACTGAAAAATGTAAACTGAAAACTGAAAACTGAAACATAAAACTGTAAACTGACTGACAAATACATAAAGCTGTAAACTGTAAACTGTAAACAGAAAACTGAAAACTGAAAACTGAATACTGAAAACTGAAAAATGTAATCCGAAAACTGAAAACTGAAAACTGCAAACTGAAAACTGAAAACTAAAAAAAAAAAAATTGAAAACTGAAATTTGATAACAGAAAACTGTTAACTGTAAACTGTAAACTATAAACTGTAAACTGTAAACTGTAAACTGTAAACTTTTGACTGAATACTGAAAACAGATAACAGAAAACTGAAAACTGATAAACTGAAAACCGAAAACAGATAACTGAAAACTGAAAACTGAAAACTGAAAACTGAAGACTGAAAACTGAAAACTGAAAACTGTAACTGTAAACTTTTAACTGAATACTGAAAACTGAATACTGAAAACTGA